>JALPQD010000280.1:87615-1287615 GCA_023101885.1 Typhlomys cinereus
TTACCATGCATCAGCCTTGGTTTTGCAAAACTTGCACTCTCACAAAAATGTGGCCAGGAATGAATGCTTTTTTTCTGGCATTATGTTAGTCCTACCTTTGAGGCTTATTTCCATGTAAGGTATATGATAAGTCAGTGGACAGTGCTCCTGTGAGGTTTTGTTTTGTTTTGAACTACATGTTTAGGTAGTGTGGGTTGATTTTCTCAATTCTGTCTTTGAAATACAAGGCTTCTGAGTTTCATTACTGAATGGTTACTTTTCCTTAACAAACCATACAAAATTTACAAATAAGGGTAACTGTACAAGAATATGTATATAATAGTATCCTGCTTTTCTAGAGATCAAGTCCAAGAAAGGATGTGATTGGTTTCTGAAATACTGAGAACAATATGGCTTCTATTGCTGGGTGACCTTACCATCAACATTTTTTTTCTCTTTTCTGATCTGTTCCCTTAGCTAAAATGGAGGCATTCATGGTACCCCTCCTGGGTTGGGAAATTGGAGCCTGGCAGAGCTGGTCTGCTTTGATTTTCTCCACCTTCATAAGCACGCGGGCTTACTTCCCAGCCTCGAGCCGCTCAGTGTTGATTCAATGAAGTTTTCCTCTTGACTTCATATGAAACACCAGATGTGAGCTGCTTGAATTAAAGTGGGTTGGAAGTGCAGAAAGGCAGAAATAATAATTCAGCCAAATCACAGCCTTTTCTTCTATCTTTGAATTTATTCTGTTTGTTTTCTGTGTCTGGCACTGGTACTTCTCTCTATTCAAATCATTAGATTGTGCTAACTGCTGAGGAGCTGCAGGTTCGGCTTTACTTTCCCTCTGCTAGTCTTGGAGAAAAGAAAATCATCCATTTTGGGCCAATTTGCGTATTCTTCTTTCTCTTTCTCCGTTCTTGGCCAGGCCAAGGCTCGAATAACTCCGTGCAGAGAGCCTTTCCTCTCAATGCAGATTGTGCAGATGCTTCGTGCAGATGAGGTGCGTGTAGGAGGGGAAGGTGATGCCTGTTACCTTAAAAGTCACCTGGTGCAACAACTTTAGATTTCCAAGATGGGCTTTTGGAGGACAGAACATAGGTATTCAAGTGAAGTGAGATCTTGTACTGTTGAAAGGGTGCAGGGCTCAGGAATGGACAGTTGCCTCTCTCTTCCCGTTCTACATTCACTGTGGCTTCTTGGCAGGGTGAGTTCATGTGTGTGTGTGTGTGTGTGTGTGTGTGTGTGTGTGCATGTGCTCTCTCTTTCTCCCTCTGCACTGTGTGCACATGTGTTTAGCAGCCAGAGGACAACCTCATTCCTTAGAGCTGTCCACCTTATTGATTGAAACAGGGGTTTTCACTGGCTGGGCTTCACCAAGTAGACTAGGGTGACTTCTCAGTGAGACCCTCCCCAGCCACTCAGTCAGTCTTCCTAGTGCCAGGATTACATCTATTGCCTGTTTTTCCCCCCCTTCATTTTTTATGACATTATTTTTTAACACTTTCTTACAAGCATGTAATATATTTTGATCACATTCGCCACCTATTACCCTCTCTTATCCCCCACCCACTCTTGTTGATTCACTCTTTTTCTTCCTAAGTCCCCTTCCCACTTTCATCTTTTTGTTGTGCAGGAAATCATCGTACTATGCATACTTGAGCACAGTTGCAGTGGCTATGTCACATCTAAAAAACAGAAAGGAGTTTTTTCGCATAGGTTCTGGGGATTGAACTTAGACCCTAATGCTTTGTCCAGTGAGTTACCACCCATGTCTGTCAAGAGACTTAGGCAGGGTGGGATATGCTGATGTAGCATTTGTTGTATGTGCTGAAAATACAGCACATACAGTGATGGCTTCCTTGGGAGCTGTGGCCATTGCTCCTTCCCACTCCAAACTTTAGAAGCTCTCTGTTGGGTATTTCCGTGTCCTTGCCATTTTTACTCTCTGGAATTGAGGGATGATGGATCAATGGAAAGATTCAGCAATTCTGTCATGAGGAACATTTTCCAGTTACTGGAGAGGAAGTGAGGGCATGGATTTGAACCTTACTTAAAGTACTTGAGAACATTTGAATTAGAAAAACAATCTTAAGTGATAAAGAAATCTTGTAAACTTTTCTTCATTCTATCCATACATATGCATGAAGCTATGTAAGAACTTAGTATACATGACAATACTGCCTAGAGGTATATGTAAGACATTTATGAAGTACAATGTTAGGTTTCTTGACAATGTCTGCAATTTTCAAGAAAGTCAGCTACAATGGCCTATGTAATCCATCCTAGATGCTAAATAGTTCTGTAAATAATTTTAGTTACCTGGTATTTTAGTTCACTCATGGGCGAGAGTTGGAATAAGCATTTTAGTCAGATGGAGTTAAAGGTGATCGTTGAGAAAATAACCCAGGTTTGGAGATCCGAGAATGTGCACCAAAGGCTAACTAGGATTTGATCCATGGACAAGAGTAGTAAGTACAATGCTGTTTATGTATTTTATGTTTATTTTTTTCTTTGGCAAGGAAAATAAGACAAAAAGAAAATAACTCTTGGACTGACATGGAATCTTAATAAAAGCCACACTAACAGTAAATTGAAAACAGAATATAATTATTGTTTTTCTCCACACTATTTGTTCTCTGTATTCTTTGTAAACTTCCTAACACTTAGTTTTGATTCTTTTATCCTTCATCTGCTGATGCTATTTACATACAGAATTGTGATGTGCTTGGCACATTATTAAAATAGAACTTTTTTTAATTAAATAGCAATTCAGGATCACAACTGCAAGCTAGTTGCCAACACTGATGGTGATCAATAGAAGTTGTTGAACAAAGAAGATAAATAGAATTTCTGAGTACTCAAATATGTTTTCATTTCCTTCTCTTCTTCCTTTTCCAGGTTCCCTACTTTCCTACTCTGTCAACTTGTTTACTCATTCCCTTTCTCTGTTCTTCCACCTGTTTAATTTTTCATAGGGTGTATAAATTTAATTTCCTGTGGTTGTTTTCTATCATGTACATTTAATCACTGGAAACTGGAGATGCTGGCTGCCAGGCCATCAGGCTTGCTAATTCACAAGCCTACTTGAAGTTGCCATTTCTATGGATTATGCATCTTTGAAATGACTCCTATTATATGCTTGTTTGAGAATTTTAAAATGTTATTTGCTTGATTATGTATTTATTTTACAACAATTAATTCACCCCAAGCTTTTATTTGGAAAATCCACTGCCCGCAAGAAGTAAACAGTTCTAAATGTTCTAGAATATTACAACTAATTATGCCTTTATTTCTGTAATGATACACTATTCGTTCCCAAGTTTAGCATTTTGTTTGATTTAAGTAGTGCAGAAATTAAAACTCTTTGTGAAAAATGTTGCTTAGGAAACACAGGACTGTGGATTTGAAAAGGCTGGACTGGCATGCCCATGTGCATCATATGATGAGATATTTGCTGGTATACTTTAATAACAAGGTCATGATGACTCATTCATTGTACACTAAATTGCTTCTTTCACTTGGGCACTCACATGGGATTTTTAGATGTTATTAAAAATAAAAGAAATTTTGAAAGCAATTCAGATTTCTCAAAGAGAACTAGTCTCTCATTCTATCAATGAATCTGAAAGTACTTATAACCTGAAAATATAAATTTCTTAATATATATATTAAGAAATATTTGTATTCTTTTAATATTTTTAATGTTCTGGGTTTTTGAGTAAACTTTTATTCTCTACTTTGACCTGGCCCGGAGATCTGAGTACTTCAGGCTGACGTACTGCTCACACTTCCTGCTTTGGCCTTCTAGAGCTGGGTTCACAGATACATGCCCTCATTCCTGACAGCAGACATCTTATCTATTATCTATCTATCTTTCTCTCACATGTATACATGACAATCCAATGTACGTGTTTATCGAATAATTACATTGTAAATATGCAGAATTTATTTTCCTAAATTTAAATTGTCCCATGTTTTCTCACTTTCAGTTTTATCTGAGTTTAGTTCTCCTGGGTGCATGAATGCATGATTGTGTGTGTGTGCATGTGCGTGCGTGCATGTGTGCGTGTGTGTGTGTGTGTGTGTGTGTGTGTGTGTGTGTGTGTGTGTGTAGTGCAGAGGTCAACCTTTGTGTCGTAATCAGCCTTGGACATTGTTCCTTAGGACTGACTTACTTTGTTTTTTGGAGGCCTTAGGCTAACTTGGATGTGGGGTTCACAAGTTACGTGGTCAAACAAGTGAGTTCCAAATATCCTACTGATCTCTTTCTTTCAGCCCCTGGGTTACAAATATGTCCCATTGCATCTCCGTGGATTGAACTCAGGTCCTCATGCTCGCATAGTGAATACTTTACTGACTGAGCCATCTCCCCAGTTCTCTGAACTTTACTTCACATTTCTTCTTCAGTAGAGCCATTCTTGCATTGATAATAAGAATTTCTAGAGTAAAATATAATGGCTTCTGTGCACATTACCTGGTTCTTTGGACATGTTCAGCATTAAAGGATCATAATGTTTATAGACCCTCTTAACCTTCAATGGTACACATGATTTGTGCTAATCATTTTTTCCAATGAACATAATTCATTATATTTATAATTTCTATTCTCACTAGTGTACATTGTTTTCATGTTCTTCTACTACCTTGCTATGTCATGGCTGACTCTTTTTCCCTTCTGTTTTCTGCCATTATAGCTTTTTCATGGAGATGGAATATGCAGCAAACAGAGCTATGTGAACTTGGGACTATAACACGAAGGTAAATTACTCACAAACTATCTTTCTATGTGTCTTGAGTTTCTAATGGTCATTGTATTTGCATTATGCTTTAATAGTTTGTACAATAAATAAAAGTATAGAAGGATGGAGAAAAGAAGGGATGTATACTCAATATGCTTGTGAAAATGGAAAAATAAAAAAATGTATATTTAAAAAGGTATGAATGAAATATATATGTGTAACTGAGAAATAACTGATTGAGGTATCAAATGGGCATGTCACTAATATCCAATGAATGACTGTATTTAGCAAGAAAAAAATTGTAATGGATTTGAAACTTGAAAATTGAGGGACCATACACAAACAAAAGAAGAAATATTATTGATCATATCTGAAATAATAAAAGATTAAGGAAAAAGATAAACCAATTGATTGGCACCAAGGGAGAAGATGGGTTTGGCAGCCCTGAAAAGAAGATGTGTGCTCTTGTAACCTTCAAAATCATATAACTATATTACATGAAACATTTGCATATTAGTAGTAAAACCAGCCAGGTAAAAAAGGGTGTTATTGACAGATATAATGACACAGAGGATATTGACTAGAAAGTGCAAATAATATCAATGAAATAGATGGGCAAACAAAACAAATGGCCTAATTTGATACTTAATAGAAGATACGACAAAAAAAGTTTGTTTAGACTGGGGGAGATAACCCAGTCAATGGTTAATGTCTTTGCCTCACAAGCAACAGGACTTGAGTTTGGATCTTTAGATTCTATGTAAAAATTCCAGATGGATATTTGCAGCGGCCTGCAATACCAATACTGAAAGTCAGAGCCTCAGAAACCTCAAAGGGAAGCAATAAGGAAGTAAAACAATCCAGGATGATTCATGAAATCATTCTTAGGACTTTCTTAGGTGCCCTCTGGCACACACACACAACTTCACACCACACCACACACACACACACACACACACACACACACACACACACACACACACACACAGATTTCACAAATCTGTCATGAATTTTGTCATTGGTATCTTGAAAGCATGAGATTCTAAGCTCTGTGCAATATCACAGGTAATTATTAAATAGATACCTGTCTCCTTCAAATAGTCCTCATGGAACTGAGAGAGAGAGGTATGACTCAGGCATTTTAAAGGATAATACTTAAAAAGGTAGAATACCAATAAAAGAGAAATAGATACTTTCCATTTCCAAGAAGAAACATTGTTCATCAGAGTGGTGCAACATTATTGAACTACTTAGGAAAAATGCCCCTAACGTATTTTCACATAAAAATTTTTATACTATTGAACATTCATTTGTTGGTGAATTTCACTGTGAGGTTGATAGCCCATAATGTCCATTTTATATTATCTCAATGAAAATTATTTAAATATTACTGGTTATATTTTTGCAAAAAATGGTTACAAAAGTAAAATGGGTCACTAAGTAGCAGATAAACATTGCCATTCAGAGAAGAGTGGAGAATTGAAATATGTATAATCACTTCATGAATCTTATAGCCCACGAATTTTATTGAGGACACACAAATATACACTCATACTTCACACATGTTTAGATATGTAAGTCAGATCCTTTCTCCTAAAAGAATATCAAAATGTATACTTTGAGATTCATAGATACCTTTTATTTGCTGTTTTTTACTATGCTTAGATGAAATAATTGTTTAAACTGGAAGTTGATTGAGTCATGTAGCTCGTTCTCCTTTGTTGATAGAAATCAACAACTCTTTACTCTGTGAGATCTTTCCTTCATCTTTTCTGTACTGTTCTGGATTCAAGAGAAATTAACCACTGTATATATCATAAGCCCTCATTTTTGGATAATAAGAAACAGATAAATGATGACACAGGGTACTGCAGGGGTCAGATGGTCAAGTCCTTCATGAGAAACTCTCTACTAGAATCTTCATGGAAAGTAGAATAGATCTTTTCTACCTCTTCTATTTATTTTGGGAGAAAGATAGAGAAAAAGAGTGTGTGTGAGAGAGAGAGAGAGAAGAGAGAGAGAGAGAGAGAGAAAGACAGAGACGGAGAGAGTTGTTTGTAGTTACATAAACAAAATAAAAATGATTTTTGACTTTTCAGACTTGAAATATTCTTTTCTGAGGAAGCGTAATCATAGTACTTTATGTTAATCAAAATGAGTTAAAGGTTGATGCATTAATATTCCAGATCCATATTATAGATAAATTGGCATGCCAGTTCTTCCCAAGCTTAGGGCTACCCTCCTTTTACCATGTGAACCCAATGCAATGCAAAATATATAGGTTTGTATTTTAGAGAAAATCCTGTTATATACTTCCCAGGATCACTGAGAATGAGGCTGTTTGTCTCTAGATAAACATGTTTATGCTTCACAGTTGAGATAAAATCACCCCTCTGTGAACACGCTATTCACGGAATAATCTTACCTGAAAACATTGCCCTTGCAAGTTTGTCCTCGCACTTGGAATACTTATTCCAGTGTTGAAGCACTGGAAAATTCTTACTTAAATTCAAATGTGTAGCTCTGAGAATGGGTTCATTAATCCATTATGCTTTTGTAAGGAGCTCTACACCAAGGGATAGACTTACCACTGGAATTATCAGAAAAGAGGTTTTTGTAAAGCAAATAGATGGGCAACAAACTATTTTATTAGTTTTTTCATGCAATTCCGGAATTATTGTTATCAGATGGTGATGTGAGCTTATATATCTGTTTAAGAGCTGACAGACAATAATTTTTATTTTTTTCATTTATCTATGCAACAAGTAATACTTTTAATATTGTGGTATTTTATACAACAGCTGTGGTTGTTTCAAAATTTTATTCCTATAATAATACACTGCGGAGAAGCCAACCAAACAGAGAAGAGTACGTGTGGTTTAAGTGATCTAAGTAATATTTTAAACAGCACCTGCTCCTTGTCAGGTTTTTTTCTTTTAGAACATGATGGAGCAGAGATAGAAATAGAAGGAAGATTTGGAGGAATGTCACCTATGTCTGTCTGGGATTGTGGAGCATGCATGGAGGTTAAGAACACAAATTCACTAGTGATGTTATGCTTTCAACATGGCATAACCAGGGATCTTAGCTGCTCAAGGCTACGTGCTTCTGTAAATGGAATATTTACAAAAATTAGTGGTCTACAGAGAAAGCCTGTATAAGAACAATTTTCACATCCATGGCTATGGCAGTTTTTTTTGATAATTTGTGTTAAAAATGAATTTGAGTTTCTCAAAAGGAGAAAGCTGAGAGGATGACTTAATTACTATCTTCAAATATATGAGAGATTGTTACAGCATTTGGAAGATGACAACCAGCTGTTCTCTGTCTCTAAAGAGGAAAACAAGAGAAAATGAATTTACAAAGTGGCAAAGACAGACTGAAGGAAAGGAGGGACATGATTATCATGTATTTGCTTAATCAGGGAATGTTAAATACTGAAAAAGGGAGCTTGTGAGAGAGGGAAGGCTAGGGACTTTTCTGCCATGACACTTAGGGTGAATTTCACCTGTTCTACTCCCTTGTCTTTGGGTCAAAGACACACAGTGCTGGGGACAGAACCAATAACATTCATTCTGAGAAAGGCTTGATGCCCCCCAGATACTGCAGTTTCCTTCAGGGCATTTTTAATACTTGAATAATTATTTTTTAAATTAATTCCAAGTATAAATTGGTCTTTCCAAATCTGATTATGACATTGGTAATAGATAGGAATGCTTAATTTTCCCTCACAAAAGCTCAGGTTTTGGTATTTACAGTACAAAGGACCTCATAGGTATCTTAATAAATTAAGAGTGCTCTTATATATCTTGTCCTGATATATATGTGTGTATGTGTGTGTATCAATGCGCCAATAACACAGGATTAAGGTGCTGATAAAATAATAGTCAAAGTAATAGGCCTCTTTCATGTTGTTTCTTATTACCTTCAGAGTTCGCTTCCAGAATAGAAGAGTGGCCCAGTTCACAATACACAGCTCACTAAGATATTCTTTTCCATATAGAATCTCCATTTCAGGATAACCAAGAGATATTTACCTCCAATGGTTCATAATGAAAGAATAAGGAACCTTACATATATTAAAATTTAACTATTGTTATGTGCATCAATACATAAATATTTATTAAAATAAAAACTCCATATTTAATAATTTTTAGCATAAAATTTTCTTGATGAATTGAAGTTCACAGCTGTAATTCTTTTACATAGAATAGGAGTTATCTCTGAGATGTTGGCTTGCTTGTAGGCATATTTGTGTTTTCTGCTATAGCTGATGAGTTGGTATAGGTAACACAGAGCCACCTTACAAATCTTGATAAAGGTGAGAAGTCGCTAGTAAAATAATCAATATGGAGCTTTTTCAACAAGGTAAGAATATGCAGTTGTATTGAATTAGAGCAGAATCTTTTATTAATAAAGCTATATATCATTTATTTTGCATTTATATATCCTAGATGTATATTTTTGTATTTTAATTTTTATGTTTTAAAATATATATAATTTAGTAAATATATATAGTAAATATAGATTTAGAATATGTAGGGTCATTGGGTTATGTTTTCAGAAAGTGATACTGATATATATTTATTGAATGCTTCAGAGCTTTCCTGATTATCTTTGGTTGAAAAACAAACTTCTAATAATGAGGTAATCTTCTATTATCTGAATTCTGTTGCACGCATTTTCTCAGAATGAATTTGTGGCTTATTTAATAATTTTAACTCTAGTGTCATTAAAAACATGGCTGCCATAGCTTATCATAACCATGTGGAGAAACTCCTATATTTTATTATAAGTGCAGAGAAGGGCACTGTAATTATATGAGTGTAGTCATGTTGCTTTTCTTTCCTGAGGGAATCCTGTATTTTTTGCTCCATACAATAAAATTGCCCTATGTGCACTTTTTATTGTGAATATGAATTGTTTACCTGTATGCTAATACAATTAGGTTTCTTGGAAATGATCAGCATGTAATTGAAAACTGCTTGCTATTTATTAATACTCAAAAGATCAGAAGAAATAGTTTCTTAGGCTTAGGATACAATATTCTAAATGTTTCAAAAATCATTCCATGCATGTGTCTTTGGTTTCTTTTGGAATTTGCTTCCAGAATAGATGATGCTCATTTCACAATATATAATTCATCAAGGTATTTCATTAATTATAGGATCTCCATTTCAAGATAATGAAGAGAGACTTGCATTTAAAGGCTTCTACTAGAAGCAGAAGGGACCTTACATGTATTAAAATTCAGCTAATATTTTTTATACCATTGTGTTGTAAACGTAATCTTAGAATGAAACTTCATAAGAACTTTCTTTTTTTTAAATTATTTCATATTTATTTTTTCCCAATCATACAAGCTTAATAGGTACCCTGCTCCCCTCCCTCTCTCCATACCACCCCAGTCGCCCTTGCACCCTCTCCCCCTTTTCCCCTTCCTTTCATCCCCCAACCTCCCCTTTTCCCAATGTCTCTCCCTTCCCCTCCTCCCATCCTCTGGAGCATCCTTTTGTGCAAATGCCAAATTTCCCTCTGAGTCCTCCATTCTAGTGAGGTGTAAGGACTCATTGGTATTGCCCAGAGCCCTTTCTTGGGTTCCCCTTTCATATGGGAACATGCTTATGACTGTTAATCCCTTGCCTTTAAGGATCCTAGTGCCTGTGATCCGTACTAGACTTTGGGGGGTCGTTAATATGTTAGTCATTTTGCAGGTCAAACAAAGTCCAATTATGGCTACTGTGGCCCAAACTTGTGTGGAGTATCTTGCATATCTTTGGTCCTCCCCATCTTTAGGCTCTTACAATCTTGCCATCCTCTCTTCTGCAAGTTTCCCTGAGCTTTAGGATGGGGAGAGATTTTGCTGGTCTGGTTCCAGATGCTTAATGTAGAGTGTCTGGTGTTTTGGATTATGGTTTGTTGTTGTTTTCAGTTTTGCTGTTCCAGCACCACCCTTGGCTCCATCTTCATTGGTATAGAAGGTCACCTTCTGAAAGACCCTTTACACTCCATCAGGAAACACCTGTAACTGCAGAAGACTGTCTAGCTGATGGGGAAGGCCCAGTCCATGGTGAGCAAGATTAGTCCCTGGGTAGGTCACATGGAGAGAACTGCACAGGGCTGTTGGCATGCTTCAGTATACTTGGCCATACATGCTGGTCTTGCAAGTGAAGATTATCTCCCTCAGCAATTCTGTGGATTCGGTGAGACCAATTCCCTGGACAAGGACTCTCAGGTCCTCCTGCATGCTCCTTCCATGCATCAGCATGCTGAATTTCTTGATACCATTTTACAGATTTCTTTCCCTCTGAAGGACAAAATATGTTCGCCAGATCATCTTGAAAGCTGCAAGGCTTCTTGAGACTCTTCTGCAGATGGATCTCCTTCCAACCTTATCACTCGCAATCCTGATAAGTACCAGAGTGGGATCAGCAAGAATTAAGTCAGGCTGGGTCAAGAGGGGATCTTGGAAAAGCCGAAAAACCAAGTCCCTAAGAACTTTCAAATCCCTCCCCTCCCCAATTCTAACAAACCATTCCATCTCTCCTCACAATGTCCTTAATGAGGAAGTCAGGCAGTGGAAGAAGACAGAATTTTCTCACTCAAAGTTTAATCATAAAACAGAGGTGGCAGGTTGAAGGGCTGCCCTCTGTGATGGACACTAGAAGTCCAGGGAGCCATGCTCAGTGTCTCAACTCACTAGAGTGTACAGCTACCTATTCCACCGGACAATATAGACAACATTTCTTATTTGAGCAACTAGAAATCAAAGTTTATCAAAACTCTTTTATGGAATCATTCCTTGGCTTACAAAAACACTGATATTCACAAAATATTTTGCTATTAAGTTGTTGAGTGCAAAAATATGATTTAATATTCAATAATAATTCATACACACACAGGTATAGAAATTTAGAATCTGTAGGGCCATTGTGTTATGTTTTTAGAAAGTGGTAAGAAAATTTCTCCTTCTGATCTAGTCAATAAAGCAATGAGTTTTCTCTAAGACTGATTGCTTGGCAGAATAAATTGTTTAAAACTTTTCTGCCCTTTAACTTTATTAAATGCCTGACATTTAGCAGCATTAGCTGATGGCAGAAGATGAGCCTTCTTCGTGTGCGATATTCTGGAACATGATGCAAGACATAAAAAAGAAATCTGGACGGAAATGCTGCCATTAGTTTGGAAGTCACTGTGAGACTGAGTTATTCTGGGAGAGCAAAATGACTCAGAGAAGCTCAGCGTTCATACAGATTGGGATATTGTGGGAGGCTGGCCTGACTCTTCATTAATCTTGTTTCAATTAGAACTCTTCACAGCCTGCAATTAGATGGGTGCTGCTGTGTGTGATGAATCCACGCTGTACATGTATCGGAGACTATTTTCTAATGAAGAAAAAGAGGCCACTTGGCATTTTAAAGCAAATTCCCATTTTGGGTAATTCAATAAATGTTTATGCTTTGCCTGTGCTCTCTGCACTCCTGGAATTGTCCCTTAAAGCTAGTAAAACGTTTTCCATAAATTTTAATCATGTCAGACATAAGTCTTGCACATCTTCCAGAACGTGTCTTAACTGTGATGGAACACCCCCATAAAACTGGATATTTGTATGTAATTTGGTGATCTGCAAACTTTTTCTTAAAGAGCCAGTTAGTAAACATTTAGAGATGGGTTTCCTCTAGTCTCCTCAATGTGGTCCTTGTAGCTCAAAAGCAATTAGAGCCCAAATGGCAAAAAACGAGAGTATATGTTTTGTCAATATGCCTTTATTTAAAAAATAAAGGCTTAAAAGATGTAATTTTCTGACCCTCCCCCATCCATTTTCTGGCATAAAATGTAGAAAAACATTGTCATTTCAAATATTCTGGTTATTAATTTTTAGGAGAAAAATTTATCTAATATATCCTTTGTACTTTCTAATATGTATTTTTAAATTTGGAGACATGGTCTTCCTAAGTTACCTATAACGGCTTTTAAATTGCTTTACAGCCTTGACCATGTGATTCAGACTCATGAGCAGCTTAGAGTACAAGCACCATCATGTCCAGCTTTTTGTCTTTTGTACTTTCATTTTATAAAGACATTTTCTTTTAGTTGTATCTTTAGTAATTTTGAAGATATGTACCTCCCCATCTTCCTTTTCTCCTATTTTTTCTTTTTTACCATTCTGCTAAAAAAACTCACTTTTTTCCTAATTTGCATTTAATTTTAAACTGTAAATTTGCTATTTTACATACCTAATATAAGAAATTCTTATTTTTTCCTCTTCTTTTCTTATCTTATTCCTTATGATCTAGTCGTGATCTGTATAGGTGAATTAATTTTTTTCCCAATTTTGCATTTTCACTTTTTCTATCTTTATAAATAAAATATTTCTATGATGAATCTACAAATGAGTCTTCTATCTTTAAATTGTGCTAGAAATATTTAAATTTGATTTCATTTCTTAGTGATAGGTTATTTTTTCTATTATCATTGAAATGTTTATGGTTTTTTGCTTGTCTTTGAAAAATGTTTATGGCTTTTGTCCTCTAAATGTCTTTCAATTTGAAAGGAACAGTATTATTAAGACATTTTTCCATGTGCTCTTTCAACAGTATTCTGAAATTTGCTTTTATTTTTGTGCACATGTGTATAAACACTGATGCATGTGTCCATGCTTCTGTACATGTCTGTGAGTGTGTGTTATATGTGTGTGTGTGTGCACACGTGTATGCATTGTGTGTATATGTGTGCATATTGGATTTATGTGTCTGTGTATGTCTGTATGTGTATATGAGTGTGTGTGTTTTTGTGTGTGTGTATCCATGTGTGAGTGTATGTGTGTGTGTGTGTGTGTGTGTGTGTGTATGCATGCTTAGTGTTGGTGCCATGAACAGTACCCTATTATTTATTTAAACTTCAGTTCCTTTTATATTACTGGTATTCATTGTTCAATCTTTTTTTTTAATTTTTTTTAAATTATTTATTCAACTGTGCACATGTGCGTATGTATGTGCGTGCGTGTGTGTGTGTGTGTGTGTGTGTGTGTGTGTGTGTGTGTGTATGTGTAGAACCACGGACGAATTCGGGAACCACCATGGACGCCTCCACCTCCTCCTTGTTTACTCTGCCCCAGGATTCACAGGCTCTGTCCTACCAGGACCAGAAGCGCAGGCCGCCCCCGCTTCCGCCTGGCGTCTATACGTGGGATCTGGGATCCGAACTCAGGTCCTTCCGTCTGCAAGGCGGAGGCTTAATCCCTGAGCCACCTCTACAGCCCCTCATTGTTCAATCTTTATACATAATTTTCTCTGGTCTCTTAAACACTTTTTATCTTCAATTATTCTCAAGTTATAAAATATCAACTTCAATCAAAAAAGTTAGTTGCAGAAGAAAATTCTGAAAAGACTACATCTCTGGCATTCCTAAGGTTCATATGTCCTTCTTGGTGGTTTGTACATCAGCTCTGATGAGATATCATAAAATTCCTAATATTCATTTTCACATTATTGCAGTGCTATCACTGGGTTTTATGATTGCAAAATGTGACTTGGGTGGGGAGGCATGTTCTTTCTCTCATTTAATAGGGGAATAGGAGAGTCCTGAGAATAAAATCAGGCATCAGTTAACTAAATGTTCCATTTAGAACTCAGCTCTGACAGCCACTGCTTGGACTGCATGATGCATTTTAATGTAGCTCTTACTTTTGCATGGCATGGCCCTTAGCTTGCCATGCTGTGATGATTGTCCAGAGTATCTGCTTATCTCATTTCATCTGTTCCTGATACGCTGTTATTCTTGACGAGGGAGATGGCTCAGTGAATAAAGTTTTTTGGCCCACACGTGCAAGAACTGGAGTTCAGATCATTGGAACCCACATAAAAGCCAGGCAGGCCTGGCAGTCATCTGTAACCCCAGCATTCTAGTTTGGCAAACAGGAAAGCCTAAAAATTAGCTGGCCTAACTTATTGGCAAGTTTAATAATAAAGTGGAGAGTAATCAAGGAAGACACCAGTTGTCAATTTAATATCTCCACATGCATATTCATGTGTGCCTTCATATACAGGCCAATGTGCATGCAAACACATGCATATACACACCTCTCTGTGCACATATAAGCATGAAAAATAATGCATTCTGTGTATTATAGAGAATTATGATCAGATTTAAATTGGTCTCCTAATGAATAAGACTAAATTTCATGTTAGCTATCCGTGGCAGCATTTTGTAATATTTAGTCTTGGGATTCTGGATCACTGATTTGTTTTGACTACTTGCTCCTACGCATTGTCCTGTGAATAGTTTCTCATTATTTACTTGTGACAAAAGCTATCTAGAGAATAATGGATTTGTATTTTTAGAATTTTAATGGGTAACTGATATCCCCACACATTATGAAGTCTTTTGCTATTGTGAACCAATAATTTTAGTACTAATTGCATCAAGTAAATTTATTTGAAGACACACTTTTAATCTTACAGAAAATCTATACTTGCCCTTTTAAGTTATGATGTATACATATCCTCAAGCCAAAACCCCCTGGTCACTGGTATGTTTCATACTATTAAGCAAAAGTAGAGTGCTGAAGAATTGACATAATGAGCAGCAGTATCTGCAAGTTGAAAAAAGGAAGCTCATGGCAACTATCAGTTGCATTATCCAAAACAGCAGCATAACAGCAACAAAGGACATCCTATTAGATAAAAAAGGTTATAAATTATATTGATTGCATGAATCTCAGAGAAATGCAACTGCAAAATATATGATTAAAAATTAACCCACAACTCTGCATACTTAGACACTACTATTGTGAAGTAGTCAAATAATGCACAGATAAAATTATTCAGAAGTTGAAACAATGAATTGGATGCATGTGTGATGCTCACTTCCTAAAGTGTAGAAGCAGGGAAAGAAGTAAAAAATGGAATGGAATGAATGCCACTTAGATTAGTTAGAAATAACATTCATACTCACTTGTACACAGACACATGTATGTGAAAATCAGGCTTATATATATACATGATCAGATATTGGTCACATGTGAATGGATTCCTATGTGTAGAAGGAAAAATAAAGTGAGAGTCAAGGGTAAAGGATACATTTGAAAAAAATGAAAAAAATATTGCTTAACATGATAAGGTCTGAGGATTATAAGGATTGTGAGTAACTAAAGTCTTGAGAGTAAAATAAAATTCTAGCACAATGTTTAACTTTGAGAAAGATTCCTGAACTGAGTCAAACATTTGACACAACCTTTGCTTTGTCATTTGTTCTGTGCTTTGCTCATGTCAACTCTTGGACATGAATTTCCTCCCTGTAAGTTCAAGTTGGATAGTATGTTCCATAGCTCTTTACACCTCCATATGGCTGTATTATTTGGTTATACGTAAAGGAAGATTACTATATAATTACTCTGTAATCTTATTACACTTGCCACAGTTGATTCTTACTTTTAAAAAGAATATTTCTTCATTTAGTCATTGGTAAACAAAGAGCCTTCCTATTTTGTATACTGCTGGACTGCATATTGATGCATATTTTAATTTTCAGTTCATTGATGAGGAACACACAGAACATACTGAACACGTTGAAGAGAGTATGACTATATCCAAGAATCAGAATTAATGGAAATATGCTTTTCAAATGGATTTACCTTCCAGACATACTCATGACTTCTAAACTCTGATGCCAACCTCTTGCATCTTCTTTCCTGTGTGGCATTTGGTCTTATTGCTTTACATAACTTTCAGGATGATGAAATATGTTTTATACACATTTGTGATGATCATTAAGAACTTCTACCACTTAAAAGGTTCATTAAATAAAAGAAGTTCCCTAATTTCAGTATCCTTGAATCTTTTGCTTCGACCATGACATGAGAGCTAATGTTGACATTCTAACCTCTGCTGAGACTTATAATGATTCCTTGATGACATCTATCAAGTCTTGGATTAGTTAAAATTTGCATTTGATATATTCCTGCAGCACTAATGTGTTCACTTTTCTATCAGGAAATCTTGTTGAGCATCATGAACCAACCTCTAAATGAACCTTCCATCAATAAAATTCTACCTTAATATTTTTATAGCATTATCAAGATTTGAGTGCTTATTTCATGACAATCTTGGAAAAAGTCTTGAATGCTTTTTTTTCCTTCTTGACATTTTTTAGATATGTATGAAAAATCTGCCTTCAATCATCATTACAGTGGAAGAATAGACTTTGGATATTAGTTACATGGAAGACAATAACATGGAAATTTGGACCACCTGCTATTAGAATTAATAATAAAACCACAGAGTCATACAACGAAATAGAGCAAAACAGTCATCATGCAAACATTAATCTGAAAGAAAGAAATAGAAGACCTCAATGTACACATGAAAGCATAAATCCAGAGCAGTGAGCTCTTGTTAAGTGTCAAAGACAAGATGGGATCTAACTCCTTTATTCTAGTACCTAAGGTGCTATCTGAGGTTAAGCAGAGGGACAAACAATAGGATATTTGTCTTGTGTAAGATTCAGTGATGATCTCTCAAGGGGCTTTCTGGTGAGATCTGTGCACTCTGCAAATCTGAAACCTGAATTTAGGAGTCTCTCATAAGCCATTCAGTTCTACCATGCTTGGATCATGTATCCAAATTTATATCTTGGCATGTTGTAGTAACCACAAGCCAAGAAACTATAGGGAGAGCACCATACTGTTAAAACCTTTTGATCTTCCTGTATAAATAAACATCTCTATATGTAAGAAATCTAAAAAAAAAAAAAAAAAGAAAAACCCAGGCTACCCAAAACTCCTAGTGTTAAAAAAATCACTGTCAAAAATTACAGAACACTCAAAGAATGATCACTGTGGAAAACCAGAAATTACCTATTGTCAACGACCCCCCAAAGTCTAGCATGGATCACAGGCAGTAGGATCCTTAGAGTCAAGGGATTAATAGTCATAAAGTGTTTCCATATTAACTGGGAGCCCTTTCTTGGGCTCCTGGCTTTGCCACTGAGTTCTTACACCTCTCTAGGGTGGAGGACTCAGAGGTTTGGCATTCACACAAAAGGATGCTCCAGGGAATGGGAGAGGGGAAGGAGGAGGCACTGGAAGAAGGGGGAGGGGGTGAAAGAAAGGGGAAAATGGGCGAAGAGGGCAAGGGGAGACTGGGGAGGGGTGGAGGGAGAGGACAGGGGTACCTATTGAGCTTGTATGATTGGAGAAAAAAAATTAAAGAAAGTAAAAAAGAACTTGGGGAGGAGGTATGGGAAATGCTATGAAAGACAAATAAGCAATATGAACTAAAAACAGAAAAATATAGGATGAGGTTTTAAAAGGCAGAAAGGAATAAAGATAAAGGAAGGGTAAGAACTTCCATCATTTTGTTCTTTTCTTCTTGTTTTCACATTGACTCACCTGCAATTATGTTCATATTATGACCGTGCGTGTGTCACTAACTCCTAAACAACAAGATAATTAAAATCATATCAAAAAATTTCAAATACTCCAATTAAACAAGTATAATCTTTTTTTCTCATAATGAAGGTTGTTACTTATATTTTCAAACAGTTTTTTAGAAAAGTAAGGTTACTTGAAAGATTCAGTTTTCCTAGATTTGTTTCTTTTTGGCAAATAACTTTCACAAAAAGAAATGCTTAATCTGCGGCTATTTTTGCATTCTCTAATGCTACAACATCATAAGTATTAATATTTGCTTCATTGCACATTCAAAGCAAGTGACATTTGGGGTTTGATGACAACCGTCATCATGCACAAAGTAATTTTTTAAGGTTGCTCAGTACCAGCAGTGTCTTTCCTGTCTTCTCATGAGCATTCTTGTATTTTATTTCATATTCAACTCTTTCGCTCTAAATTCAGTGCCGTGATTACGACGGGTCTCAGCTGAATTTCAATGCCAGCTTTTCCAATTGTTCCCTAAATGCTCAATTCCTTACTTGTGTGCAGTGGCTTTCCTGTACCTCACAGCATTCCAATCAGCACTCCTCAGGGCACTCTGCATTCTTGCCAAACCTTCCCTTCCCAAAGTACAAAACGCCTGCATTGTTTCTCTTCATGAGCAGCACACTCCCTGAAGCATTTCAAATCAAATCATAAGTTGATAACTAGATTTGAGATGCTCCCAAGCTTCAATCTGATTTATCATACTTGGCTGCATTTTTAGGAGTAGTTCCAGGAAATAAATAAATAATGAAGAAATAGCATCACAAAACTTCTTCCTTGTAAAAGACCAGGCAAGGAACCATCTAGAAAGTGGAAACGATGTGGCACTGGGACAGAACTTTTACTCTTTTCTGTAATTAAAATTCCATTATCCTAATCAATATTGGTGTAATTAAAGTCTTTATGGTCGATATTCCAGCCTTTCCATGATTATTCCTTGTTAATCTTAAATTATTCCCTCCCGCTACTCTACAGTTGTTTCAAAGTTGATATTGCCAGTTCCAAGTTTGAGTGGATCTGACTTTGAGGAAAAAAAGAAAAGGAAAAAAAATAGGGTAAGGAGGAAAAATATCACAGGCAGCCCTTTAGAGACTCACTCAAACCTCAGTATTTTTCTGAGTAAATATGAAAAAGAAGATTTATTTATAATGAATGTATTTCATATTACATTAATAAAATGCTCAAAAATTTACAGACACTCAACTATGTGTTCAGGACTAGGGCACAAAAGTAACATAAAGAAACAGAATGCATACTTTGTGTCAAGATACGTATCCTTCCAGATTCAAGAAATAGAAAGTTTCAATGGGAAAAGTGAAACATTACACTTGATAATATTACATGTAAACTGTTAAACTCACATAAGAGTCATAATTGTTTTGTTCAGCTAAATTAAGAGCACATTCTCCCATAACTTTTAGTTCTTGCCTATTATGCTTTATCTATTCAATTATATTGATTGCTACAGGTTAAGGATTACTAGAGCCTTTCCCACATAGTACAATCATGTGAAGAATTTTTAAAAGTATAGAAAAATCAGACATCCTCAATACTCAATTCCATATACATTTGCATCTGTGGGTCATTTAGGGTCTGATCACTTATGTGGTATATACATGTATGCACATAATATAAACCAAAAAAATAGGAAGTCTGAACTTTTTGAAGTTCAGTATGCCGATTTATTTTTTCGGTTGTTGAAACATTTCTTCTGCTTTTTTTGTCCCTACATGTTAATTTTGTGCTGATGATTTAAGTTGTGTTCCAAAATACCTAATTTTCATTAAGGCAGAGAAAATCATTCCTCTTTACATGACTCAGGATCTGGCCAGAGCTAAGACATCTAGGTCCTTGCTCAGTCTTTTGTACTAAGAAATAAATGGGCTCAATGGCAGTATTTTTAGCTGACCAAATCCACCAAATCCATAGCAATTGATGTATTGATTAATTTACCATGAACAATTTACAATGTAAAGTTGGAAAGGAAGACTTATATCTGTGGTTCAGTAAGTGACCAGTCCTCTTTCCCCAGGAAAACCTCCATGCAATGTCAAGCTTGCAAAGGATTTGTTTGATCTAGACAGCAGAACAAAGAACACTAATTTGAAGAAGTATCTATTGAATTGCCTGACTGTAACACAAACCAGACATCCATCTCCCCTCAACCATAAACTGTGTTCTGCTTACTTGATTAGATCTGGGTTTCCCAAGTCTTCTCAGATTATCTTGCTGGTAATGGGCCACTTTGCCAGATGATAGAGCTTTACTAACTTAATTTCACATATAAAAATATGTCTTACATGAGCAACTCATTATAAATTTCTTTGAATTGAAATGAAATCAATTCTCTGTCCACAAATGAATGTTTGTCATCATTTTTTCCTGAAATCAAAATTCCTTGGAGATAAAAACATAATATGTCAGAGTCTAAAATTCTTGGTTGTCTCTCTTGCTTTCTTTGTGTCTTGCTGTCAGGCTACAACTGAATATATGGGAAGGGGCAAGTATTCCTTAGTAATCATAAACTGTCACAGAGAATTACCTATACATATTATCTTAAATGTATCTATACAGAGTATTTTATGTTGCTATTTCAGTGTACAGATGAGACAATTAAAGCTGAGAGAGATGAAATGAGTGATCTGGTGTGCTATTAGTATATTGGGAAAATCACATTTTACTATATTCTCTTGGACCTTGAATTCCATGTGTATGTGTGCAGAAAGTATGTTGAGAGAACAATTGCATCAGGTTTCTGCAAGTATATACCATGTAGCTTCATGTATCACTGATGAATATGTTGGTTGAGCTATGACGAAAATGCTAGGATATATTACTCAATCATTTTTTATGGTTTCCATATATTTTTTTCATTTAGAATTTACAGGGATTTAAAAATTGAGGTGGATTTTCATTGTTTTAATCATTCATCTCTTGGCAGTTTGAGACTCAGTAACTGATAAGTATCCAATGCTGGAAGAAGTAAAGGGAATTGTAGGGCAATCTCTGCTATAAACCTAGACTTATGAATAGCAAAAGTTGGGTTCAGTCTTTTCCTACTCTCTCTATCCCAAGTGCAAACAGTATAAAATCATATTTAATCAAATGTTATTGCTGCATGAATCTACAGAAAGCTTTGCTCTTTAAAATGATCCATAGCCAACACAATTTTTAAAAATGGGAAATGTTTCATTTAAAACTTTCCTGGGCTGGAGAGGTGGCTCAGGGGTTAAGCCTCCGCCTTGCAGGCGGAAGGGGGGGAGGGGGGGCTGCGCTTCTGGTCCTGGTGGGCGGAGCCTGTGAATCCCGGGGCAGAAGAAGGTGGAGGCGTCCATGGTGATTCGCGAATTGGTCCGTGGTTCTACACACACACAGACACACACACGCCCACGCACACATACACACGCACATGCGCACAATTGAATAAATAATAATAATAATAAAAATTAAAAAAAAAACTTTCCTGCATTAGGGCGACTCTCCTTAGAAAGTCAGTTCCTAGATGCAAACACCCACATCCTGGTGAGAAATTTCACATCAGAAAGTACATGTAGTGAAAACGGAGGCTTGAAACAGACTTGTTCCACCGGAGACAGTGTCCCACAGTCTGATACAGGGCTAATCAAGTGTGCTGAGAGCACACGGAAAGGAGGAGAGTTTCTTTTGTGGTATTGCAAGCTGTTTCTTAACAACTGGGGTGAATTCTTACAAAAGCATTTCTGCTACTAGCTTAGCTGAAACCCCACAGGCAGACTTTCTACTCCTACTCAGAACTTTATGCGGAATGCTTAGTGTGTACACATGCAAATAGCCCCGGATGAAACCATGTAATGGCTGGAAATGGAACCAAGATCTCCCAGTGCACCATTTACACTGTATTTCTTAGAGAAACGGATGGTGCTTCACGTCTGAGGACCCAACTAATGAATTTTAGTAGTTCTTAAAAGTCTCTTTGAATAATAAAATAATGAAGCAACATAAGTAATGGTTTACACGGGATTTTATTAGTTCTCTTCTGTAATTTTATTTTGTAATTTTATTTTTTATAGAAGCTTATTTTCCACAGTTTGTTCCTCTTATGAAGTTCTGTTTTGCATATGACAGAACCACATATTTCATTATCTATATACAATGACTATACTTTTTTATACTTAGATTTCTAAGGCAAATTCTTTCCTAAGAATTATTCTCATATATTGTGAACAAGTTCTTTAATTTTTCCTTTATGTAAACCTATTAAAGCAATGAAAGACTACCACTGAAGAATATTCTGTATTTTATTTAAAAAAAACTGATGATACTTTTTTACATATCCTCAGTATTTTTATTATGTTTGTTTTCTACAGAGATCTTAATCCATGTAAAATATAATTCCAGCACTCCTTGTCTCTCCTATGTATACTTGTAGAAGCTATTTTATTGCAACAGGGAAGAATTCACCAATTAGTATCTTTTTGATCAAGTTAAATGGCCATTTCATTCATGCAGAAATATTGAAATGTATAGTTTTTATGTTGGAGAAAGAGTTATCCCTTCTTGCACAACTATTACACAGATGTTGGCATATTCAGCATTTCAGATATATTGCTTCTTTTAGCAGGAGTGAATCTGTATAGTAGGTTTGACTATCTTCATTTAATGGACAAGAACAAGAAACTGCAGACATGATGAGCAATGCGGGCATCAGATTTGACTGTAAACTCTGCACAAGCTGCTCTTTTTTCACTGTTTCTGCACAGCAGTTTTATATTTTATTTTAAATATAATCATAGTCACAATACATATTCTATATACACTCATAGTTACTGTTTTTGTCTTTAAATTCCAATGTTTCTTGAAATGTGGCATGATATATAGCTTTCCTTAGCATTTTCAGTATTCACAATTATTGTAATATTGCCATTTCAATAATCTCCCTTAAATATATCTGCATCATATTATTTATAATTGTCATTTCTCCTAGTCAGCAGCTCTTTGTTCACTTTTATTTCTGATGTCCCTTCTTTTGTAAGCATTCAAGAACAGCTTGGGCTAATGGTTAGAAAGTATTTTTAGTCCAATATTATTCTAATTCAACATTATTTACCATGAACCAAATTGTCCTCCCGGTGGTTAGAGTTGTGGTTTCATTTTAATTGCACATATAAGAATAAATATTTTTCATAAGATTGCTTTATTCTCTTGCTGATGGTCTAAGTTCTGCTTAGATCACATTGTTTTCAGGTAGTAATGGTTATTGTTGACTTACCATGAGCCTGAGATGCTCTCAAGTACAATGGAATGATAATAGCATCAGAACAAGCACCATGAACTTAAAGCAGCAAGACAACTGCCATTTAATAGTCTTTTTCAGCACTCCAGATCTGATAAGGCATTTTAGGAGCACTGTGTACCCTAAACAGCTTGGCAGGTATAAGAACTTAGAATAGTGTCTGATTATAAAATTTATGCAAATATTTGCTTTTGTTATTGTCATCCCTATCACTCCATTATCTGGATTTCATACATGAAATGATTGTTGGAAGTGGTTACTTTATTCTCATTTATAGCTATGGAAAGTGATTGACACAGACTAAGGAAAGTACTTGCCTGATTAATGAATGGTAGTCTGGATTTTGTTTCAGGAATGGTTAATTTTGATGACCATTTGTTTTGTTGCTACACTGCATTCCACCATACAGTGGTGGCCACAAGAAAAGAAATGTCTCCCTGTCTCTGACTTTCACCAGGCGTGAGCTTCTTCCTACCTTCCCCAGAGACTATGTCGTGTAGGGAGACTGACCCAAAAATCATGGATGATGTTTTCACTGCATGCAATGCTGTTTGAAGTTCCTGTGCTTTGAGGAAGAAGTGTCTGGGTCCTAGGGGACCTTCTGAATATAGAAGATGTTTTCATTGCCCTGTTTATTCCAGAAAAGTATATGCTCACTCCTGTCTTCCCCAGGGCATTCTGATTTTCCACACAGAACTGGACTCTGGTTCTATAAATGCTCATCTTGTCCTCTCCTTCGTCCCTTGTCATTGCCTCCTCTGAACCTGACACCAGCTGTGTGCCTTCTATTAACCTGTCATATTCATTGATCTCCCTAAGAAATCAAACTGTCCCTCTAATTCCCCAGTCTGATCTTTGCTTGCCAGAGCAGACTGACAAAATCTTACCCTAGCAAAAGGAAAGTTTAGTCTATTCGCGTTAGCTCTGATAGCCTCAATTCTCTGTGGTCAATACATGTTTTTTCTGCACATTTTCAACTTTATGGCCTTATTGAAAATGAAAGCTGTTTGCAGATGAGTCTGATTTGCTCTTGAAAGGCTATATGAAAGAACAACCAAAGTAAACACACGGATTAAAAAAAGCTTATAAGGAAATGTGCAAAATCTTTCCACTGGCATTTTCATTACACAACAGAAAAAAAAACCAAGGTGTACTTTGCAACTTACAATATCTGAATTCAAACTGATTGCTAATTTTCCCTTTTCTTATTTGTTGGAGAATTATGATGGGGGATGAGAAAAATCTCTGGTGGAGCCTTATATGTTTACACAGTCTCTCTGATTGTTCCTTTTTAAATTTGATATTGAAAAATTTTCTGTTCTTTCAAAGAACCCACTCTTCAATCACTTTGATATTACATATGTGCATGATTTCATTGTCAAAATCAGACCTAAACTTTAGATAGACATACCCTCATTCATTCATTCATCATCATTTATCTGTTAATCTAGGATGATCTCTTTACTTGAGGCTGATACTGTGTCAGGAGCTTGGTTTAAGTCAAAATCTTATCCAGACAACTTAAACTACTGCAAGCATAATGAGCACAGAGAATCCCCCAGAAGGAATTAAGAACATACTGAAGGATCAATACAGCAAAAGAGAAAACCAAGCGATGACTCAAACGTCTGGAGCTGTGGCCTCCTGAGGCTGAAGGGAGAAGGCATGGAGTGGGGAATTGAGCAGCAGCCACTGTGCGGATGGCTGCCTAAGCCTGTGGCCCGTACCTGCAGCTGTCCCTGCTCTAGTCCTGGCCTTCCCATAGTTGGTGCAGAGAGGGAAGTGGATAGGCTCCTCTTCCTGGGATGCTACAGAAACTGCCTGAAGACTGAGGATGGGGAAAATGAGTTATCCTCTCATAAAACTTCAAGTAGCTATTCCTGTATCTGAAGGTCAACATTCTTCTATCTACTCATCACATCTACTGTGCACTTCATTGGGTCAAATGTCTATTTTTTAAAAAAATATACTCATTTTGTCCTGGTGAGAAAGCTCATCTTGCCAAAGAAGTCTGACAATCCTGATTTGATCTTCAGAACCCACATAAATATAGGAGAACAGACTCTCCAAAGTCGTCTTTTGACTTCCATGTGTACACCGGGACACACACATCCCCGGCCATGCATGCCCAACACAGTAATAATAACTAAAAAATGTGCTTTAGTTTATTCGATCAGGTCATCTCCTTTGAAAGGGAAATATTGTATTTTGATTTTCATCATACAGTTTTAGGTTGCTATAGAGGAAATTTTCCAGCTTTATTCCAGCTTCCATATTCTGTATGTAAAAATCTGTAATTATATGTGTTGTGGCATATTTCTGTGTGTGTGTTTGTGTGTGTGTGTGCGTGTGTGTAGATCTATAGTTTTATGCTGCTAAAGTACTTCTTAAAGTTATAACTTTGTTTATATTTTCTCAAGTAGCACAGAGCCTGATTAACTATGTGTCACATTTATTTGGACCATACTTATTTGAAATACGCAAAAGCACAAAGTTATGATATATTGAGAAGCATCTACTGTGCTACCATAGGGACTGAAATTTCGCTCTGCAGTTGTTGGTGAGGCTCTGCTGTTCTGGAACTGCAGCGATGCAAAGGTATTCAGTGGGTTTGAACTGTGAAAAGTTAGAGACAGTGTGGAGTGCACCTCCGTGTCAGTAGTAGACAACTGCAGCTGAGAGCATTAACGTTGGGCTGACTTTGTAGGAACCCCTGCCCTTTTCTCATTGGGGACACGGGTGTGCTATTTCTTCTTACTTTATTGAGGAGGTGGGGCTTTTTTGAGATAAAAATTATTCTTTTTAAAACTTTTGAAGTATCTAGCTGACAGACTGGCTCAGATTTTATAATCAACTACTTCTAATCATGAAATGTTCTAATTATAAGAAGTAATACAGTCAGACATTCTAAATTAGGTTCCCATTCACTTTGCCAAGTACCTTTCCAAACCTTTTTACTCAGGCAATCCTACTTTTTTTTAGCACAGAAATGGAGGAGAGTTTAACTTTAGAAATGATGTAGCTTCTAGAATTCTATCTTAAGAAGCAGAACTAGATTCATATCTGACCAAAAGTAAAATGCAATGATCCTCTTATAAAATCATTCTTACAGGAGAAATGGGCTTTTTCATCCTTTCAGAATACTTCCTTCTCAAAACAGAGGCAAGAGGATCCAGCTAGTAGATTTTCAATCAAGTCCTATAGGATTTTTCTGGTATTCAAAGGTTGCCCAAGGTGAAGAAGGGGGCAGAGCAGATGATTCTCAGTGAGTCTCCTCCCCCTTCTCACTGGTATTCTACCTGCAGATTTACTGTCTCTCAAAGATTTTACAAATTCACACCATTTGTTATCCATGGGCCTTCATCTGAAAGGGGAACTTGAAGGCTATAAATATTTCAGAAAACACTTCCATGTTCTTCTTAAGTATTTGGAGGATGTACAGTCAATGAAAAGCCCGTGTGAAGGAGAATTCTGTGGGTCTTCATTTAGGGAAATTTACTTTCCACTTTCACTTAGTTATAGGACCTTGAACATTATGCTAAACTTCTCTGAATTCAATTTCTATATATCATTTTATCCATTTGTCTATCTCTCTATTACTATCCATCTTTCTATGTACCTATCACCTTCATCTGCATTGTTAGATATTGGTGTCAGCTTGGCAATTGAAAGCTCTGAGCTCTGCACCCAGGTGTGAGAAATTCGTAGTTAAGTTGAGCCCCAAAAGAAGATGGTGAGTGGACAGGTGAATAAGATTGAGGGGACTTGTTAAGAAAGTTGGCATCCTTCTCTATACTTGGCCAGACATAGTGGTCTGGCAAGTAAGAATTGCTCCTCTCGGAAGTCCTGGGATAGGGTATAAACAGTTCCCTTGGCCCTTGGTGTTGGTGCAGGCTCCAAGCTGAACAAGCTGAACAAGTAACCATAACAAAAGAGGAATAAGCCAAAATAAGGCCCTTGTTTCCTTAAGCTTTTTTCTCGTGATTTATCAGCAACAATGTGGAGTAACTGTGACATTATCTATCTATCTATCTATCTATCTATCTATCTATCTATCTATCTATCATCTTCTATCTTTCATTTATTTATCATTATCTGTCTATATTTTCCTTTATCTATCATTCATCTATCTTGTATTCTCATCTCTTCATTTTTATTTATCTGCATTTTTGTTTATTTTTAGCTATCAATCATTTATCTATCATATATTTACTGTCTTCTATCAACTATCCATCTTCTATTTATGATCTCTCTATCATCTATCATATTTCTATTATCTATCTGTGCATCCATCCCTCCATCCATACCTTTTTGGTTCTGTTTATTGCACAGCATGACCATACCAAAGCAGTTCCTAAGATGATTTTGAGAGATGCTCACAGTTTCCCTCTGAAAAGATAGATTCTAATTCCTCTCTCCCTTAGGTATGTGCTGTACTTAGTGAATGCTTCAAAGGAAGAGAATGTTGTTGAAGTAACAATTTGTGGCAAGGTCATAAAATGGTATGGTTGCTCCTTTCTTATCTCTGATCATAGGTCATTTTCTATGTGAAAAATAAATTGTATATCTGACTACAAAAGAAGCTCTATAAAAAGTCCCCACAAGGAGGAATTTGATGCCTCATGGATCATCTTGGAAGTGAACAGTCCGTCCCAGCTGCAGAACACTGATGCCTTTCCTAGAACTTCAAGAGAAATGCTGAGGCGGATCCACTTGGGCAGGCTGCTCCCAGATTCCTACAAATAGAAATTTTCCAGGACAATACATGTTTTTTATTTTAGCCACTATGTTTTAATTTCTTTTATGAAGAAATATGTGACTTTTACATTGGTTGTGTTGAGAACAGTGCTCTGGGTCCTCCATTGTTGGACTCTGGGTCATTAATGGTTACCGGACAAGGCAGAGATTCTATAAGGAAAATTTTCATTGCAGTTCCTATTTGCATTAGATACGAGAGGGTTGTCAGCATTCAGAAAGACCTGGCTAAAAATTTGAAATGTCCTTGTTGATCTGGGAAAAAAGTCAGCCAATCCAAATGAGGGTCAATGAGGGCAAGGACAAAGTGATGGGACTTATCAGCACACTGGTAAATAATTGGTTATGTGAAAACAGAGGTCAGACTCCCTGCATACTTATAATAGGTGTTCAATACATATACATTGATTGATGTTGGTTGATTTATTTTGAGTGCCAGACATATTGTGACATCAGTGTTATAATGTAGCTAAAATAAAGGTCAGTAGCACCTGGAAAATTACAAGACCACAGTGAAAACCAAAGAGGAAATACCATTCTGCTTCTCACTTATAGGTCCTGACTACTACGTTCTCTCTACCATAAAACTTTGATAAGAGAGAGAGAGAGAGAGAGAGAAAGAGAGAGAAAGAATGGAGCCGTGGAACTGTAGATTGGTAGCAGAAGAGAAATATGATGTGACTGTTGGAGATGTTATATGCACATGGGACTTGTTTTTCGTGCTACTGTGTTTTTTCTTTTGATGACAATCTTAACCATGTTTAAACTTTAATGGGAAAACACAACTATGAATTATATTGTGTATCATGTTAGACTGTTCTTTCTTTGTTTTGGGCGTTGGAGTTTGGTCATTTTTACTTTCTGGTTTTCCTAAGAGATTCTGTTTACACATTTTATCGCAATATAATTACTACAGTGTACTTTTTTTTTTTTTTTTACTTAGGGATTCTGCCTGGTCAATTAGTTATATAACAAACAATTGGTAGGACCTTACTGGGAAAGTGATATAGTGGTTAAAATATAAGGTTAAAAATAAGAACTCTTTCTATAAAAAAAATCTTAGCCATACCTATTAATATTCACAAAGCCTTGAGCAATATTTTCAATATCTTTTTTAATATTATTATTTATTCAATTGTGCATGTGTGTGTATGTGTGTGTGTGTGTGTGTGTGTGTGTGTGTGTGTCTGTGTACAACCACGGGCGAATTCGGGAACCACCATGAACGCCTCCATCTCCACGTTTACTCTGCTGGGGGATTCACAGGCTCCGCCCTACCAGGACCAGAAACACAGGCTGCCCCCGCTTCTGCCCGGCGTCTATACGTGGGGTCTAGGATCCGAACTCAGGACCTTCCGCCTGCAAGGCAGAGGCTTAATCCCTGAGCCACCTCTCCAGCCCCATAATATCTTGAAAAATAGAAATTATGATGATAATAATTCATGTGTTTAAGATGAGGATTAAATGAATAATTATTACATACAAAGTCCTTCAGATGTTACTTGACATATAAAACACTGTAAAGGGTTTAGTTTATACAATGTGCACATAACTCTAGTAATGAAGGTATTATGATGAACTTTTATAAATGAGGACTATGGGGCAATACAGATGTCTCCTGCATTAAAGCCTTTGCTTCACAAGCCAAAGCACCTTCTTTCAGATTCCCAGATCCCATGTAGAAATGCTGACTGAAAATGGTAGCTGTACTGAACTTTCGGCCCTTGAAGGTGGAGCTTGGAAATCCCCAGGGCAAAACAGTAAGGAAGTAGAGAAATTGAGGATGATTTCTGCTGTTACCCGCAGACCTCCACAGGAACACACGCTGAAGGAAGCTCTCTCTGGTATGAGAGTATGCATATGTGTGCACGCACAGTCAAAAAAAAAAAAACATTGTGGAATACCAAGAGATTAAAACTTTTTTAAAGGCAATGTAGCTTGAAGAAAAAAGGTTCAAAATTTTGATCTTGCCTTGATACTTAGAGCTAGCAATTTTTCGAGTGCTCCAGAAAATCAGCTTCAAAGCCTCTGCTTCGTATACGTGCTGCAATAGTTTGGATCTTCAGTGTTATCCTAAAGTCTATACTTCAAAAGCTTGGTCACCAGATTGGTGCCTTTGTAAGGTACTAGAACTTTTAGGAAGTGTGACCTAGTGAGAGGTCCTTCCGTCCTTAGAGACATGCTTACAAATTGACTTTGAGTCCCTGGCTTCTTCTTCCCTTTTGCTCCTTGTGACACAAGTGCTCTGTCATATACTCTCTGCCTGCACCATCTGGTTTAGGGCGTACCTTGGGCTGGAATCTTCAAATAATCCAAAATGATCTTTGTATCCTTAATAAGACAATCATCTTGTATATTTCATCACAGTGAGTCAAACTAACAAACATTGTGCTCCTTCATTTTTTTCAGACTAAATCATTAAGAGGCACTGTGCAGGCATTTTTGTTGTCACTTAATATACCAGTGTAGAGAACTCGCAGACCTTGTCTGCACAGATTAGGAGTCTGAGCCTATCCCCGTGTAGCTTAGACCTCAGTGAAAACTTAAATGCACGTTTCCCTCACCCTTGAACTTTGTCATCTTAACTTTTCAATGGAATTCTGCAGGATGGAAAGGGCCCTGCAGCCAGGGGAATATAGTATTTTTCCATATTTTCAGCAGTTTTGGAAACACACAATCCCAATGCTTGAGCTTGCTTAGGTGCACAGGTATGTGTTGTTCTATTACCTCAGGAGACAGTGTTTCTGCAGTAGTCCCCATTCCACCCCTTCCTGGCAATGATTTCTCTCTGTGAAGGTCAATTCCTCAGGTTTGAACTTTTAAAAACTCTTGTTTGAACTCTGCATCTTCACTTGTAAAATGAGAATAATCATAGATATCAGGGTGCTTGTGAAGATTAGAGATGATTTCTCTTATGATCCTGTACTAAGACATCTGAGACACTATGTTCTTGAGTACTGCTATTATAATCACAAATAGTGATAGCGAGAACAAAGATGATAATAATAAGCAGCTAGCCCTAATGACGTGGCCACTTGAAACTTCCAGGCTTATAGATTATACTACATGGATGATTATGTGAATCTCATCATGTAATTGAGAGTATCATGGTTATATGAATACCTAGACAGCATGCGTTTCCCACAATATTGGTGTCCTTCCTTTATGCAAGGAGGGTTGTATTGTTCCTGATGGGAAGGGTGTATTTCTCATGTATAGACAAGTACCCGGAGAACATTTTATTTTTTTAAAAGAGCACATTTCCATACCTATCAAGGAAATGAAAGCTTTTCAAAAAAATTACTGTGCAAAGTCTAAAATTATTAAAAGAATATCTGTTGGAGAAAAAGAAACAAAGCATTTAACCTCTTTTCCTGCAAAAGTCAAAGACTGTTCTCACAATAACCTCTGCAACCTCCAGTTCTATTCCACGGAGACCTCCCCAAGACTTGCAGGTTTATTTCCATGGCATAGAATGCCTCTTGCTTTGGAATTAATAATTCCCACTGTCTCATTTCCCTTCAGGAGTTCTATAGGGTAAACCCCAAGAGTAAACATAAGTGTTCGCCTACTTAACCTTGCTTAGAAGCACAGAATACTTAAGGTGTGAATCATAGGCAGTGACTGGTGTCCAGTAACTTGGACACAGCTTGCCTCCATTTTTAGACTCTTCGAATCCCTTACATCACCCTGGTACTTATAAGACCAAGGGCTTTCCTCTGAGATATCAGGATAAATCATCAGATATGTGTGGGAGCACATTCTTGTAAAGATTTTCTTTTGAAGTTCATTTTAAAGGTTCAAGCAATGATTCAATGATTTAGAGATAACAAGGTAGTTTGACACTTCATTACTGATAAACCACGCATGGAAATATCACCTTTGTTTTATTGCTGAAGGCTAATTTTAAGCGGGACCCCAGTTAATACATGGGTAGCTTTCACTTCCTTTCTTAAGTGAAAAAAATTAAACATATGAAACAGTTTTCATTTCATTTTCATTGTTGTCATCTTTTATGTTTCCCTCGTCTCTCCCTTCCTCTTTCCCTCCCTCCCTCTCTTTATCCTTCTCTTCTCTTCCTCCCTTCCTCTTTCTTTTCCTTCCTCCCTCCTTTTTCTCCCTCCCTCCTTCTCTTTCCTCTTCCCTTCCCTCCCTACCTCTCTTCCTTCCTTCCTGTTTCCCATCCTTTCCTTTCTCTTCACCTTCCTTTCCTCCTTCTTTTCTTCCTTTCCTCCCTTCTTCCTTCCTTTCTGGCAGAATCTCATGGAACCCAGGCTGATCTTAAACTTATTCTTTATCAAGACTAGCCTTGAATGCCCAACCCTTCTACTGCCTCTTAAAGTTGGCTTTGATCTTTTAGTTTGCTGGTAGTATTTCTGGTGTTCATTGATACTGTACTATTAGAAGAAAACTCACTTCTAAGACTGTAAAATTATCTTCCACCAATAATTGAAGCATTTACACAGCTACCTTCTTTGTCTGTAGAATTTCCAGTGTCTTTAGGAAGCAAAGTAAATGTCAGTTAGTTCCAGGACTGCTCATGTTCACGGAAGAGGGAACTGGTTTATTTGCAGAAGGATGAGCCCTGGTGTTTCTGAACTGGTGTTTATTTGTCCTGCTTGCATGTGTATACTTAGATGACAAAGGCTGGGGCCTCCCAGGTGGCCTTGGTAGCAGAATAGGACATTTGCTGGGTCAAACCTTTTACAACTTCTGACAGTGTTTCTGGTCTAAGGAGTAGATAGGGGATGGTGCAGTGCTCATTTTCAAATCTGTTTTTCATGAAAGATTATAGGAATGCGGAGAAGATGAAGCACAGTTTCAGAGTCTCTCCTTCCCTGAGTTCATTAACATCCCTCCAAAGGCATTAGCATTGAGAATTTGTTCCACCTTCTAATGGGTGTAAACCAATGTTGGTATTCTAGGCAGAGGAACTCCATGGCACTCAAGATGCACTTCCAGAGCCTAGGAATGAGCTGAAAGTGTATTACAGCATGTTTATTGACTCCTAAAGAGCCAGGAACGTGTTGAAGTCAGAAGTTCCGTTACTCCATATTTCTACAGAGAACGTTTCTTAAGGTATTCTTCATGAGTTCATTTCAAACATACAGATAACCATTTAGGAATAACTGCAGGTTTTCCCTTTGTTTTTTGTTTGTGAAGAAAATAGCACATTGCTGATGACGTTTTTAGGAGGACGTTCCATTGGCCCAGATGTTACTTCTGACAGTGGTTGTGTCTTGTTGTGCTGCTGGCTGCCTCAGATGTTGATATTTCTGGCTGTGAAGTCGGGACAGCCTAGTGATACTCAGTCATCTGCCTTGGCAAGTGGAGGCTTCCTGGGAACAAGCCGTGGGATTCCAGGAACAAAGGAGCTCCTCTCGCATAATGTAAGGGAAGTGAAACAGGGAACTGTGCCGATAGCAAGCTCTCCTCTCTCAACTGGGGGTGTTTTCTGCTTTTCTACAGTAGGTTCTTTAACTTAACAGAGTTGCCTTTCTAGAGGCTCATGAAATCACCTGAGCACTTGTTTGTCTCCTACTAAATTGTCAATGTTTTATTCTTTTTTATTCTTTTTCAAATAGCTGGAGCACAATATTTTTATGTAAAAGTGGGAGTAAGCATTTGAAAAAAAATACATTGAATGAACAAATTGGACTCTGTCAAAGTAAAATCTGACTCAAATTCAGCTGGTGTTTTCCTTACTTCTTAATCTATCACTAATGATAGCATTCATTTATTACCTGTCTAATTCTGAGTGAAACACTTTGCATGTCATCTCTGTGTGCTTCCATGGCTGACTGGATTGTAGTAAGATATTCAAATTACTAAGGCTTTGCAGTCAGAGAATCCTGGGTTTAAATATGTGTTGCCCTTCTTTGTACTCTGAGCTTAAGAAATCTCCACCAAGTACCAAATTTCACTTGATGATCTGGTTTGATAAGAACTAAGAATTCTTCAAAGAGCACTTTACTTAGTATAGGTACCATTTGCTCAAAATTTCTGTCTTTTGCATAATTTCATTTTGACGATATATGTATTAAACACAATTTACAGCAGAAATAAAGAGAAATCTTTTCTGGTAGCCCACAATTCTTTCATTCTTGTGTGTTTGTGTGTGTGTGTGTGTGGGGAGGGTGTATACCTAAATATCCAGCCATGTAGAATTGATAAAGCTCAGCAAATTTTAATCTTTTTGAGTATAATGCACACAATCTCAGCTTCATAATGTGGAATGATTTCCCTTGAACAAGAGCCCTCTGATTGTGGTTACTAGTTTATTCTACTTGAGATCTTTGTCATCTATTGATACCATCTTGTTTCTCAATATATTGTGGAGAGTGTGTTCAAGTGAAATATTGTTGAAAGGAATTTTGATATTCTGTATTCCTGCCCTGGCTATCTTATCCAGAATAAGAAAAAGTGCACTGATTATGGAGACAGAAGGGAGTTTAGATACATGGTCACTTGGAGGTGATGACAGGTCTGAGCAATGAGGACCCTTGAGGCAGCTAATGTGGTTAAGCACAAGCAGTGCATCTAGCTGTCTGCGTATCGCTGAGTGCTGGTGCTGTGGAAAGGTCTTTCTTTCTTTGCTTTCTCTCTACCATGTTTTTAAATAGGAAGACTTTATTAGCAACTATGAAATCCATCCAGACATTTTTCCTAAAGGGGTTGATTATGGTAATTTTTTTAATGTCCATTCATGCTTCTTCGTCTAGGAACTAGCACGTCAATAGAAAGCAGAGGACCCAGAGCTGCTAGTACAGCATATTAAGGATGCTGCAGCTGTTTCCCTGAAAGTAAACGGTTCTTGCCATGAAAACATCTCATTGCTATTCTATATGCGGATGATGCAAAATGAACAGCTAATGAATAAATTAATCTTGTGACCCAAACATTTATTCTAACATTTCTTTTTGAAAAAAATATTAAATATCCATGAGTTTTGAGGAAGGCAGGTGAATTGTGTGTTCAGAAATGGCTGGAGATCTGATATCGTGCTACTTAATTTTCTGTTGCTGTCACAGACTGCCTGAAAATCAAAGCAAGTGAAAGGGAGATTTATTTGTGTTTGGTTTTAGAGATTTCAATCCAAAGTCACCTGACTCCCTTGCTTTTTGCCAGAGGAGAAGCAGTGCATCCTGGTAATGAGAGTCTGGGGCAAGGCGATTGTTCAATTCTTGGTATCAGGGTTGGTGATGGTGGGCAGAGAATAGAATATACACTTCAAAGTAAATCTCCCAATGAGCTAGTCGGGGATTCTACATCTTATGTAGGTTCTGTAGCCTATTGTTCCTCCTCATAGTGCAAGCAGCTACAGGTATCTTCAGGGGTCATTCCATATTCAAAGGTTCTGTGTTTCTATTCTGCTCACCAATCATCAGGCTAGCTTCTCAGTGTTTCATAGATAATGGTGGAAAACCTAGATTCCTGGCTCAGAGACTAAGGTTTTTATTAGTCATGTCACATCAGGGGGCAGAGGCTTCATGATCCCACCCTTCCCTCATCCTGCTCAGACCACACTGGTTGTGAAGGCTACGTGTTTGTGTCTCAAATGTAAAACACCATTCCAAAACACCAATATTTTACAATACACTAGAAAATTTGCTTAAGCTCCCGTAAAGAAATATATTACATTTATTATACTGGACATTAAACAAAACTCCCTCTGCTCTATAATAAGACCTGTCTTAATGTCCCTGGGCTGTTCTCTATACAAATATGCTTGAAAAGAGATTCTTACACAGAACTTGTCAGTGCATCTGTATTCAAGATTTTCAAAAATCTAAGAGACCCTGAAAGATTTTTCCATATATATATATATATATTATATATATATATATATATATATATGTGTGTGTGTGTGTATCTGTGGAATCATTTGGCTGTGAACTGATACTGAAAAGAAGATTCGAACTTTTCCCTCTCCAAACAACCCACTTAGTATTCTTCCCTTCTCTTCCTTTAGCAATATCATGATGATTTTCTTTTTTCTGCAAAGAATCCTAGCCAACAGTCCTCCTGATGAAAACTGAAGCGATGAGATGCCAATTAGCATCCCGTGGCTTTGACTCGTCAATTCTTTAGTTGTTTCTCCAGCCAAGTTTGTGTATTTGAACTTTAAAGATTTTGTTTCATGGTCTAGAGCACAGGGGAAAAATGACAAAACCAGCTAAATCCTCTATAAGCAACAGAGAGAGGAAAGCAAAAGCTTGCTGCTGAACCAATTTGATCTCCTCTTTCTTGTTTTCCAAGCCCTGTTTATTTACATCTGCTGTAGAATTCTCTAAAAGAAAGACAAATGAAACCAAGGCTGTGAGCAAATGCAGGAGTGACACCAGGGGGTTAAAAGAAGAAGCGAATAGTGTCAATGTAAAATGTGTTTAGAAAGAATTTTTCAGAATCAAGTGCAGAAAAGGTCATGATATGATATTTCTCAGAAGCCAAAAGTGAGTCATTGATGTGTCTTTATTGCGTTTCCAATGGTGAAGTGATTCTCACTACTTTTTTAATTATTTGTTTTTCATTTAGAAACTTGACTTTTATCATTTCAGCAAACTTTATATTATGCGCTTTTTCAAATGAGAAATGTATTTCTCTTAAAGGTAGAGTTTGGCACAGTAACTCATGTTTCAAAATGAGAAATATATTCAATTCGAATTGCAGGCTTTGGCACAAATGCTCATTATATTTAAACCAAGTTAAATGTTAACTTGAAAGAGGAAAAAAAAGTCTCTGGTGACCAGTTTTTTTCAATCTGACCATTTCTAATAATCTTGAAGAAAATGCAATTCTCTCTCTCTCTCCCTCTGTCTCTCATACTACATTTGATGAAAGTATATAGTTATAATTTAATTATATAGGGAATCATTTTTTAAAATATGCCTAAATTGAAATCATAACTTTCAATATATGAGAAACAGGGAAAATATGGGTCTAAAAGAAAAAAACATGTAACTGTAATGGGCTAAAAGCGAGCTGTACCAGGCTGGAATGACTGTCTCCTGTGGGCAGACTGCCTGTGCTGCTTCTTATGCCAGCCTCCCACTGGGTACTGCTCCAGTTGCTCCTCAGGCATACAACCTTCTAGTCCAGGACTACAGCATTGGTATCGTGACTGCTGTTGCTACAGTCACCACTAGTAAATTTTTCCTGTGTTTGTTCATCTGCATATGACATTCAACCTGTTTACCTAGCCTGTCGGTAATAAGTTGTAGCCTCCATATCTGCAAGATCACTGGGTAGTAACAAGCCTGTTGAGATTAGTCAACCTCAGTCTAGTGCAAGGGGTTATAAGCAGCTTAGCCCAGGACTATGGGCAGAGTAAGTACAGTTATTTCCAGGTGACTGGTAGCTACCTCATGTAGTCACCCAATCCTCCTACTAGTTAGTCCTCTTCGCAGCCAATTAGTTACCATTAGCACAGTTGCTTTCAGTAGATATCTATTGAACTCTGAACAGCTGTGGACTGCAGCATAGCTAATGGTCCAGAAGGAATCTATGGACAGCAGTCTGCCACTAAGTTATTTATCTCAGACTGGATTCCAAACTCAAGCTCCAAGTCATTATGGCCAATAGAACAGCTGCTATCAGCAGCAGAGTTTATTCTAACAGAACCATTCCAGAAACAAGAGTGTTTATATTCAGGAGGGAGGCCCTGATAACCAGGGCAGGGAAGAAGAGGGACTCAATAGTGAACACATGAACAAGATGGGCAGAGATCAATACACAGTGGAATCAGTACCGGAAAGTGAGATGGCTTCAGTTAACCCTGTGGACTCATGGTTGAAGGGTTGGATCTTCAGCTAGGACTTCCCATAGATTGCAATGTAGCCTGAAAACAATGATATCTATTTAAATGATAATTTGATTTTTGCTAATATAGTAGATTCCTTTAAGCAGTGAGGGTTTGTTAAGACAAAAATGTCAACTGGGCAAATCATGTCCACAAGTACCCGGATGGTCATTTAAAACTTAACAGTGAGAACACTTGTTGAGCATGTTCATTATCTTTGTAGAGAACCAAGAGGACTTCTAAGTGTGTAATGGTCTCAATAAAGTATGAATATGATGGATTTATTTATAGTGTCTAAAAATTGGAGATAATACAATTAGATAACAACTGGTGGCCTGAATGATAAAACTGTTTTATATCAATTTAATGGAATATTATTCAGGCAAGAATTTAACCACTGACATTTGACACACTAGATATGAATTTCAGAATCAAGTTACAAAAAAGGTCTTTAGCCAAAAGAATATTATTCCTATAAATATAAGAGTGTAGCTTGCAAAACAGGAGCACTGATCTATATAACACAAAGGGCCAGAGGAAAGGATTACAAAGAGCTAGAATAAATGTTTTAGCAATCCATGTGTGTTACCTCAACTGTGGTGATAGCTGCATGCAGCCATACAGATAGAGTAACACTAATTTTTTTCAATTTTGACGTGTTTTCTGTAAATTGCATGCCAATAAACCAGATAAAAGTAAAAAATTAAAGTCATGGATTGTCATCAAGTTATAGCATTTATCAATTATGCTTCATTTTGGATTTTACCATTGCAGCTAAGATTTATATTTATGAATAGTAGCTCTGAAGATGAAAGTTTATGAGGCAGTATGTCACTGGTATCAAAAGGGGCAGAGAGAATAACCTCACTCTTAAGAAATTTATACTCTATTTGAGTATGTCCATTTTACATTTAGAATTTCAGAACACATTTCTAGAGATAACAACTATCTGTCAGAGAGGAATGATTTCTGACAGAATCAGAGGGCACGTGTTTCTCAATAGTAATCAATAGGGTTCAAGGTTTTCTGGACAAACTTCCTGATGGGAAACACCCTCATGAAACTGAATTCTTTTTACCTTCATAGTCCAAACTCTGAGATTATTACAACCTGTGAAGTCAGTAATCACTGCTGATTTTGGAGGGATAAAGTAAACATTTTGAGCTGACACTGAAAGGCACTTTTCTGCACCTCAACATACCTACCGTTTGCTTGCATGCTTCTGCATGTCTTTCTATTAGATATAAGCAGGATATATTATATCCTCCATCATTCTCAGAATGGAATTCATTTTCTCCAAATAAGTTACAATAGTAGCATATGAAATTATTTTTTTGCTTTAGGTTTTTCCTTTAAAAAGTCCGTCAGAATTCTTAGAGTTTCTCTGAATCTAACAAATAATATTTATTAAATAATTTCATACATTTTAACCACTTCATAAAAAACTCCCCAGTCCTCTAGTTTAGCCCTAGTTGTTAGGAATGACTTCGTTGCATATGATTATTTTTTCCTTTACTTCTGCTGTATTTCTGTCACCTCTTCCCCAAATTACAATGGTGAATGCATTTCTCATCCTTAGAGAGAACAAGAGAATTATGGTTTGTATGGAAATTTATTGTGATATAATAATGAATTCTTACACTCCAGGGGGATAAATTTGAACTCACGGTGACCTCGTGACAGAATCAGATTGCTTACTGTGTGGCTTGTTTATGCTTATATGACTGCATGTGCCCAATTACTCTACACAAACTATGCAAAAATTTATTTACAATGAAGATGATCAGATTCAGAATAAACACTTTCAAAATGCATGAGTTCATGCTGCAGAGAATTTGGAACTAGGTAGAGAGAAGCCGTGTGGGATGCCTGTTATCTGTCTCTTTCTTGAGGAAGCCCCCCTGTGTGGGCTGTTCGGATGCTTGTTAGCGCGGTAAATCTATTTCCACGGTTCAAAGTAAGGCAACAAGAAAGACAACATGCTCTAACTCTGAACTTAAGAAAATGTGTGGGTATGATGCTGGGTTTTGATGATCCATTCAACCTGGAATTTAGCCTACGCATGATTCACTAAATCTTAGATTGAAAAGAAACAAAACAAACCTCAGACTCCACCGGCTTGTGTTAAGTTCTGCTTTAGAAACAGATGGCAAAGTAGAAAAGCTGGCTGGAAATTGATTGAATTTGAAAAGTCAGATGTGGGAAAAATCAAGTGATTCAGCCAGTTCAATAGATTGTTCAGGGTTTTCACGATTATTCTTTGTAACATACCCTCAAGAGTATTTTGTCCTATATCATTAGGAACAACGGGTGATTATTGTGATTTTTTTTCACCCTTTTCCTTGGAGAATCTTTATTGCTTATTTTCAAAGTCTTTACTCTCAAAAGTACTGTAGAAACCAAGCATGCATTTTACTGTCTTAACTGCATGCCACGAATTCTACTTTGAAATTCTTGCCCCATTCTGCATATGGTGACTTGGATTTGTGGACAGTCTTTAACATTAATTAACCATAATCATTGCATAGCCAAACTCTGTCTCACACAACATACTAATGCACACACACACACACACACACACACACACACACACACACCATTCATAGTTAGATAGTTAGATAATGGTGTGGCAATCCTGATCTTTGGGTACAGTTATGAGAGATTCATATTTGAGTTAAGCTCCAAACAAGCATGATGCTGAGTTTTGATGATCCATTCAACCTGGAATTTAGCCTACGCATGATTCAATAAATCTTAGATTGAAAAGAAACAAAACAAACCTCAGACTCCACTGGCTTGTGTTAAGTTCTGCTTTAGAAACAGATGGCTGGAGACGATTCAGCTCACAGTGGACAGGACTCGTCTCTGGACTGGTGAATGAGATGGAGGGAACTGGTTGAGAAAGTTGGCATCCTTTGGTATACTTGGCCACATATGCTGGTCTGGCAAGCAGGAACTGTCCCTCTCTCAACAGTCTTGTGGACACATGGACATGGTGGTAGTGGTGTGGGTTCTCCTGACAAACTGGACAAGGACTGAACTATCAAAAATAAAATAAAACCCCACATTCTCCTTTAAGCCATTTGGTTAGGCCTGAGTTTATCAGCAAAATGCAGAGTAACTGTTGCACCCATCCTTCTGAGATGGATTCACAAACAAAGCCTGAAATGTTTTTGTACGAATTTTTTCCTCCTATTCTGAGGTATTTTTAGATTAGATTTCTAGGTTTTTATATTCTACAACTCCCTACCTCTTCTCAGACTCATCTTCCTGGACATCGTCCAATTCAATTTGGAAAAACTTGCAAATTTTAAGATAAGAGAGGCTCACAAGGAAGCCAAGAGATATGATTTGGAAAATGTCAAATTAATTCAACATCTAAAATAAAAGAATAGTGAATTTATGTACATGCTAACTCAAAATCAGAAAGTATTTTTGTTCATGAGTGGCCAGGATGGCATGTTAAAGCCAACCCATGTTTGTTTGTTTTTTCCTACTGTTTGTCAGTCATACAGAAAAGGTAGTAGACTACATTGCTAAAATAGTCTGTACATTATTCCTGTGGACTTTGATCTCTTGGGAGAGAAAACTCAGCGGGTAAGAACACTGGCTATTCAAGCATTAGTTCCTGTGTTCAGATCCCAATACTAACATAAAAAGTCACGAATGGCCAAACATATGCCTTTTACCCCAGTAATGGGTAAAGTGAACACAAAAGGATTGCTGGGACATGCTTTAATGTCAGCCTAGCCTCAAGTTTACTAACAGAATTCAAAATGCCCACTTGAATTTCATGTTGTAATGAAACTGGCCGAAACTAGGCATGGAGAACAACAGTAAATAATTAGAATTCATTTTTGTGAAGATAAATATGACAGGGATATTGTTCAATATTGGAAAAAATCAAATATTAGAGTAAATCACAATGTAGGAGGTTTGTCATGAAACTTATGGTATGTCTTAGAGTATTTTCAAGATTCTGCTTCAGTAATGAAATGCAAAAATAATTATTTTGTGAATCCCTCGCCTAAAGAAATGATGAACTGGATGTGTGACTGCTTTAATGAAAACATTGTTCAGACAAACTCTCATGGTACAAACTGTCACATAGTGGCAGCTTTGCTGAAATTTATGAGTGTGGCTATGTGGCAAAGATACAGTCTTGAAATAATTTCACTGGGTGATCATCGAGAGCATTAAACAGTGGAGAAAATAAGAAGTACACAAAATGATACGGCACATCCCTGAATATGTTAATATAATGATAAATGGCATAAATAACATACTTCCTTCTAATACTAAATCCTGTGCTCAGTGACTTACACAGGGGCCCATTTAGATGTCTCAGCTCAGTGGAGAATGACAGGATTATCCTGCTCATTCTTCACAGGGGGTGACTGAGAAGTTAACAAGACTTCCACAGGTCACACAGTAGGAACATTGTTAACCCAGGTTTATTTGGTCACTTTGTCTTTAGAACCAATTACTAACCTCTACCCACTGTGATTTATGAACCCTTTCAAGGCAATTTTATTCAGCTAAAGCTGCCATTAATACAAACAACCAAAGTGAGCAAAATTTTGTACCAAACTTTTGAATCACTGCACATTTAGTCACTTTTTTCTCCCTGAAGCACTGAAAACATTTTTTTAAGCAAAGAATCTTTTCAGTCATTAAGTGAGGCCAACAAAAACAGTCCTTGGGATATGCTTTGATTGACTTGTTAATTTACTGTATTTGTAGCCATGCGTTATGTGCATGCGTGCATGTACATTTATTAGGCTGTAAGGACAAAGTTTTCACTAAAAGAGGTAAATAAAATAGAGAGGGCTGGTGCTCGTTTTAAAAACTGTTGGAAAAAGTAGGTGGGATGATGAGGAGAGGGCTGTCAGAACTCAGTGTGGAGAGAAGCTAGGGAAGCGGTGGAAATGTGAGGTAGCCTGGGGATTGACACTCAAAAGAGGTTTGGTAAGGTGAGGTAGGAGGCATGTGGTGAATAGGCTGGAAAGGTTTTGTCCCAAGATCGTGGTGCATGTTCCGTGGAAAGTAATGGGCCTTGGACTAGGTCAGCAGCACAGAAAGAGAAATGAAATGGAGAAAGACTTTATCTTTGTGGAAGCTAGTTGTAGACACCAACTTGCCTGTTGAAACTGAGACTTTGGACACATTGGTAAAGAATTAGCAGCTAAGGCAAGCTCTGTGTAAGCTTGCTAACACACCTGATATGGTAAGACCCAGCCAACCCATCCAGAAGTGGGTGGGATCATTTCCTGAGTAAATGGAAGAGAGAGAGTGATATTTAGAAATTGGCATACAAATATACTACAAGTGTAAAAGTATGTTCTTCTCTCATTTGGTACTGTGAGTGTGGAATGGTCAGTTCCCTTCACTTCTGATGTTAGTTTCAGCTCTTCTGACAAACTGATGAATTGTCTCAGAGAATCCAAAGCTGTAATAACCTTCTGTTCCTCTAAGGGCTTGGGCCCTGTAATCATTCAACAACAAGAAGTGGAACTAACATGCTGTGATCTTTCTTTATGTGCATCCAAACAACTACCTGTTTCTTGTCTGTCTCAGATGGCAACAAAGGATGAGGTCAGAAAAGGTGAGAGAGACAAGTTACAGGGTGATTCAAGTAAGTTTATATTTTCTTCCTTAAATCAGTTTTTTAGTTTCTGGAAAATTTAAAGAGAAAAATAAGATTATATATGTAAGTTACTTTCAGTTATTATAATTGAAAGTGTTCTTTATAATTTCTTATTTAGAGATGACCAGAAGCACCTAGGTGCTTCATTTTCATTACTGAAAGTTCTTAGTAAACTTGTGATTTTTTTTAATAAGAAGAGGTGTATTCATTGAATCCACAGTAACGTGCCCTCTAACTTATGGGCTTGTAAGAATCCTAATATGTTCCTTTGAATATTCTGTCTTTTGATGTAGCTCAAGAAAAAGCACGTGCAAATTTCACACATATTTTTTCTCTGAGGTTTTCTTTACTTTTTCTATGACCAATGGAAAAAAGCCATATGGAAAACCACTGTTTATAAGCATTTATATATCTTTATTTCTATATGTTTTTAAAGGAGTTTGAAGAGAGATAACCCCAGAAGTAAATAATGCTCCTCTCAGAAACCATAGAATATTAAACGAAAATTCTACTCGCTGGTGTGGAATACTTCTCTACAACTTTCTCACAGAGGATCCAGGGGCCCCAAAGAATAAAAACTATTACCATTGCTCTTGGTTACACACCCAAACTTGATGGTACGATCCTGCTGTTGACGGCAGAACATGGAGAAATCAAATTTCAGCTGATCTATGAAGTTGCTCCCTGCTGTTTAACTTTCATAGTACCAGAATGTGCTATGCAGGCTGTTGGGAAAGAAAAATCAACAGTCTTAAGCAGCAGGGAGCCTTGTGAAATATGTTAACAACTATGCCTTTTGGTGCAATGGTGGCATGAATATTATGGGCACAACCAACAACACTCAATTGTGCTCCAGGTCTGGTCCAGAGAATAGTACTCTTATCTGGTGTTATATCAGTCAGAGCTGGTGGCTAAGTTGATCATAGGCCTTAGAAGGGATCTCACCACTATGGTTTTGTTAATGTTACATGATACCAAACTGCCTTTAGTGACCCACATTCATGTGTATAACTACTGCACATGTGTGCTTTCAGCTCACATTCAGGGTAGTTATGCTCGCCTTATTAATACTCTCGGGAAACCCCACCTAGACACACCAAATGTGTATGGTTCCCTAATGTCCAAGGTTGCTCTTAACCCAATCAAAGTGAAAACAGTAACTATTGAAATCACCAAAGTTTTACTTATAAAATATCCACATGATGCTAAATATCTGTGAGGACATTTACATTAAAATTCAGTAGAAAGTTGCCAGTGAAAAATAAGTATATGAATGAAAAAGGCATAAAATCACAGTGAGGGTAGATTTTGTGAGATTTTCAATGGTAAAAGAAACTAGAACTTTTCAGGCACAGTGATTTAATGAGCCTGAAGTTTTAAACAGGCAGGATTTTTATGAGTTTTGATAATCATGCATTTTAACTAAAAAAAAAAAAAACTTGCCTTAAACTTCTTTCTGTACTCAATATGAACTTTATAGAAAACAACTTTTTTAAGATTACTTAGAAGTGTCAGGTATATGAACATGTAGGACAGTAGACATTGCAGATCCATTAGTTCCAATCTGAAAGATTCCTTTGAGTCCATGTGCTAATACAAAACACATTAGAATTAACAGTTACTTCTCCTTATCTGTCAGATTTGAGTGTTAAGAGCCCTTACAACACCTTGGCCCATCTAATGAGAAAATATGGGACTACAGCAAAAGGATTTGAGTGAAAAGATGTGAGAGTCATTATTATATCTTTCAAATCTCTGCCACATAATAGTAGGTAGCTAATTAAGACAGGATTTTTTTTTCCAATTAGGTATTGCGAATTTTGAAGTGCCTACTGTACTTCTTACTTTAATCTTTCATGCATTATCTCTAGGGATTCTCATACTCAACTCAATATATGAAGGGCATGCCAAAGGTGAAAATGGAACTATTATGTTGAAACAAAATTTTAGTTCATACCTCGATTCTAAAGGCTTTTTCCCTCACTCCTAGAACTGTCATTAATGATTCGTGAATGACGGCCTTTCTTTAGTGCAATGCACATTTTTCATGTCTGAGTTAGATGATTAAGTACGCTATGCTAAGGTCAAGAAAAAGACATCCATTTGGGCAAGAAGAGGGAAAAGTAGCTCCATCCATTAAAAAATCATTATAGCTACTCGTTGTCTTCACAGCATGCAAGAATAGAGAGTTACTGTGCTTGGCTCACTGTCATGTTGAGAGCTGGACAACTCATGGTGCAGACAACAAAGTGTTGGAAAAACCCCTTGTGTACATCTTGCACCCTCTCCTGGGAAGACAGAAGTCACCATTAATAACTTCTCAACTTCCTTCTTGCTGATTACACTGTAATCTTCCCCTTGGAATGAAGGAGATGGAAGGAGTGTTTAATTTATGTGTCAACTCTTCATTTCGATATTAGTGTATTCTCACTATGATGGGTAAAATATTCAAAAGTGGAAGAATTTTTTACAGATTTATGAACCTTAAAATCAGTAAAAAGCTTCATGAATAATTACAAAATGCATTTAGGGTGGGTTCCCTGGCAAACCCTAGGTTGTAGATCTTCCAGAGGATTCCTTTACAGTAATGCATTTTTTTATCTTTAATTATTTTATTATTTTTTAAATTTATTCTTGTGTGTGTGTGTGTGTGTGTGTGTGTGTGTGTGTGTGTGTGTGTGTGTGAGGGTATTGTGGGTGTTTGTGGAAGCTCAAGGGTGACTTCAGGAATCATTTTCAATTGTTTCTACCTCCTTTTTGCTTTCTCTGGGGGTTTCCCAAGCTCTGCCTTCTAGAGCTGAAAGTGCAGCCTGCCAATATTTCGGCCTAGTATTTTTTATGTGGGACTAGGATCTGAATGCAGTATCCTCTAATTTAGAGATAGAGCCATAATCCCTGAGCTATCTGTCCATCCCCACTGTCACATTATTATAAAAACATTATAAAAGGAAATCAAAAGTTTATCCTTATTTCTTCCTTCAGTCTTAAAGTTCCTCCAAGACTATTTCTTTTCTCTTTATCTTTGATTGTGATTTTAGTTATGAATGGCCTAAACACAAATATTCTCCACGAATATTTCTACTTGGAACACAAAATAATATTTGACCAAGATGGATAAAAATGTAATTGTATACCTATTACTACATAAAATTCACTCAAACCACATTGTCTTAAAAATGGCACTTCTAATACCAAAATTTCTGTATATTGGGAATCTGGATATATCTCAGCAAAGTTTTCATGTTATAGTTTTCAGTAAGAGGCATTATGATTCAAATGATCATGGATAGGAGAAGCTGTGGGCCCTCGTTGACTGCTAGGCATTTGCTTGGCATTTAGCCTTCACCAGTTGATGCATGGTTGCTGTTTTTTTTCCCCAGAACACAGCACCAGAGAGTAGGGCAGGGTAGGCCAGAGAGAAGCCACAGGCACTTTAAAACCCAGTTTTAGAAGTGCCAATCATTGTGGTAGTCTACACACTAGAAAGACATCAGTGATTACACTTATACATCTAGAATTAAGGGTGATTCAGGGACATAAAGAGATCAAAGGTAGATATTCGAGATGCTGTCTATCTTGTCATCAGTATTAAGACGCTTTATTAGCAATTTATTTGCTTTTTATTCAACATGCTTTTAACAAAATCTGAAAACTAATAGTTCCCTATTTATTTTGTTGAATCAAGCTAATTAGGCTTTGGGAAATAGATTGTCCAACTCAACATTAATTTATGGCATGGAAGCTGAGTATGGAGGTACATGCCTTTGAGAGATTTCTTAAATTCAACTTAGATTATATAGTGTCATAGTTGGGCACAGATATCAACTTGATGGCTGCAAGTTTGAGCTCTGGGCACATTTGTGGACACTTAGTAGTCGAGTTGAGCCCAGAGTGAACCTGAAGGAGATTGCCCAGCTGATGGGGAAGGCCCAGCACATGGTGGGTGGGATTAGGCCCTGGAATAAATCACAGAGAACAGGTTGAGGGAGTCAGCATCCTCCTATATACGTGGCCAGACATGCTGGTCTGGCAAGTAAGGATTGTCCATCTCTCAGCCGTCATGTGGTGATGGTGTGGCCAGTTCCCTCGGCCCTGGTGTTGGTGCATGCTCTCCCATCAAGCTGGACTGAGAACTGTAACCAGTAATCATAAGAGAAAATAAACCCCTTGTTCCCTTATGCCGTTTGATGGTCATTTATCAGCAACCATGTAGGCAAACTGCAAAATATAGTTATTTCAGACTTGCTTGGGTAACATGTAGAAATTTTATCTCAAAAACTAATAGACAGAAAGGCAGCTTCATTATGTGACAGGAATTTTGTCCATTTATTTATTTATATTATTTTTTTGCCTAGTTACACAAGCTCAATAGATACCCCTCTTCTTCCCTTCCCCCCTCCCATTCTTTCTCCACCCCTCTTCCCTCCTCCTCTTTTGGTGTTTCCTGCCTGCTCCCTACTATCCTCCAGAACATCTTTGTTTATGTGAATTCTGAATTTCCCTCTTTCTACACTAATGAAGGTTCAGGACACAGTGGCATACCTTGGGGCCTCTTCTTGGGCTGCCCGCTAGTATGGGAACTCTATTATGCTTATTTAACCCCTTGCATTTAAGTATCCTACTGCCTGAAGCCTTCTCCCCTGTGCTCTGTGCTAGATTTTGGGGGGATCATTGACATGTCTGCCATTGTGCAGATCTGGCAAGGTCTGATCACATTGTAGCAATATCCTAGCTGCTGCAGCCCTGACTTGAGTGGAGTATCTTGCATATCGTTGGTCCTCCCCATCTTCAGGTTCTTATAATCCTGTTTCCTCCTATTCCACAATGTTCCCTGAACTTTAGGATGGGATGATGTATTAGTCAGGGTTCTCTGAAGAAACAGAATCTACAGAATGTAATATATATATATATATATATATATATATTATATAAGTGTGTTCTTTTGTCTCCATATATATATACACATATATATGTTTATTAAATTAACTTACAATAGTGTCCTTCACAGTAGCAACCATAGCTGCTTCGTTCTTCACTTGAATGTTCCACAAAGCCAAAAGATTCCAAGAAGGTCTCAAGCCTTTATTTTTTTGGAGGGTTGAAGATGCTGGGTTCTGATGTCAGTGAAGAACAGTTGGACTTCAACATCAGGGATGAACAGTGAACGGCAGCAAGTCCTAGAGGCCAGGCTCCAAAAGCAGTAGGAACAACAACGTGGTGGAAAAGATGAAGCTCCAAGTCAGCCAAGGATGGAGGCAGCAGCAGCAACAATAAAGAAGGCCATGATGCTTTAAAAGTAAATGATGCTCACAGAGTAGACTCCACAGCAAATCGACACAAGATAAGAGAAGATCAAGTCCCTCCTTGAACTTCCTATTATCTAGTTGACACCAAAATGCAACCATAACAGGAGAGATTTGGCTGGTCTAGTTCCAGGTGAATATTGTAGGATCTTTGGTGTTCTGAATTGTGATTTGTCATTTTCTGTTTTGCTGCTTGTGGACTGCCCTTGGCTGCATCCTGATTGGTTGTCGAGGTCATATCCTAACCAAAGATAAAAGACATTTAAAATGAAGATCTTAATATAAGAAGAGTATATTAGTCAGGTTATCTAGACTTACAGAATTAACAAAATGAATATTATAAATAGGGGATGTATTGAGTTGGCTTACAGATATTGTCAAGGTAGTCCAACAATGGCTGACAATAGCTGCTCAGTCCAGTAGTCCAGTGAGTGGCTGAAGGCTGGGAGATTCCTAGAGAATCTTTCATCACATTGAAGACTGGGGGGTTGGAGGGCTAGAAGATCTAGAAGTGAAGAAACAGGGTGGCCGGAAGGAAGAGTGACTCCTAGCACAGCGACAGAGCATCTCTTCTCTTCTGTGGTTCTTTTTTATATGGTCCACTACTGGGAGATTCCTATGAGATCTATGGAGGTTACCATGAGATCTAAGGCTGGTCTTGTATTATCTAGATAATCTCCTCAGGTGGTCTCAGCTGATCTTGCCAGGTGTGGTCTCAGCTGATCTTAGTTAATGCCAGGTGTGCCAAGTTGACACCCAGGATTAGCTATCACAAAGAGACTCAAAGGTAGATGGAAGAATAGGGGTAGGATACAGCAGTGAGTGGGTTCAGTCTTATGTTTGGTAGTTGGTTACCATATTAGCTGCCAGTGCCTATGCCCTCCCTAACTGTGTGATCAAATCTGTTCAGTCCCAAGTGAACGTGTAGGAAAGTGAGAGTGAGCTGCATCAGATGTCTTGCTACTTAAATGCAGTACATGACCATGGCCTAATTTTGCCATTGAAGTGTGTTCTTTTGTCTCCTGTCTTTTGAAGTCCTCTTTTCCATTCCCTCCTGTTCATAATCCTTTGCAATTACATTGATTGTTTCAGAGATTTACCTTTGAGTACATCATTAGTGGGTTTGGAATTAGGATCTACTTGTTAGGGACAACATATGGTGTCTAAGTTTCTGTGTTTGGGGTACTTCACTCAATATAATTTCTTCTAATTCCATCCATTTCCCAGCAAATTTCATTAATTCATCTTTTTTATGGCTGAGTAGTATTTCATTGCATAAATGTACCACATTTTCATTATCCACTCGTCAACTGTTGGGCATTTGGGTTGATTCTATGACTTTGATATGTAAATACAATAATATTTTAAGTGCAATAGAAGAAAGTCTTGCCATATATGAATATTAAAAGAGACTGTATTGTTAGAAAATTAAGCTTGATAATTTTGGATATTTTATTCTAAATAAAATATATGCTTAAGATTTGGATTCATTAAAACTGGTTCATTGAAATGATGTGAATCTGTCCACCCATTTTTCATCTTACAATCTCTTCTTGTTTCTTTCTGCTTATACATTCCCTGGAAAATAAGATTACCTATTTTTTCATTCTTAAACAATTTATCAATGTTTAACAAAATGATACAAAAATAAATATTCCTTGCACTGACACACACAAAATAGACAATGAAGAATAATTGTTTGATAAGCAAAACACTGTATTTCAAGGGTGGACTTTTCCCATCAAAAGAGAAAACCACATAATGGATTATGATTAAAATACTAGTAAGTTACAAATAAGACCTACTTTTCTAGCAATTATTTATCATGATATGTAAAGCTTATCGGTAAATTTGCTCAATCCTTTTAACGAAATTCTGGTGACAAGAAATCTTTTGATTACTCAGGATTTTGTAGGATAGAGAAAATGAACCATTTTTCTCTACATTTCTAAGTTTTCCACATGGTATCTGGAAACTTGATAACTAAAGAACATTAACTCAAGGAAAACAATTTATTCATACATGCACATGGAGAAAATGTGCTGAGTGACCCAAAGGGGTACTGGAACGTGTGTTCCTTGATCATCTTGATGAAGGAGAGTTATGCTCACAGAAGCAGGATATAATGAAGGGAAAGAACAGTAGGCTTACAGGAATGGGAAGCTCATGGGAGTGGTGGGAGGTAGGCATTCTAAGTTAAGAATGCTGTGTGTATGTTCTGTGGCAGGCTTATCTTCTTTCCTTATTTGCAAAGAGATGAAGAATTTATGCTCTGCTTTGAGGCAAATTGGGGTGAAAGATGATCCAATTTTTGACTCCTTTTTTTTCTCAGTTGCTGCTGGCTCAGAATACATCTTGGGCCACAGTGGCATTATTGAGTATAGTGTTTTCTGATCCTCCTCAGCTTCAAGAAATATTATTTATACACGGTACTTTGTGTACCATTTAAACAAATCCTATTTGATTACTTCAAGTAGCCTCCCCCCATTTTTTGCTGGAGAATAGTCCTGTGTCTACTTGGAAAAGCTACTTGAATGATGGGCATGTTTCAGCTTTGGAAATTGCATTCAGCAGGCACACTTGTTTTGCATATGTATTTTAACAAACTGTTAATACATTTATAATTATTTATTATTATTATTATTATTTATTCAATTGTGCGTGTGTGTATGTATGTGCACGCACATGTGTGTAGAACCACGGACGAATCGGGAACCACCATGGATGCCTCCTCCTCCTTCTGCCCCGGGATTCACAGGCTCCGCCCTACCAGGAAGCGCAGGCCGCCCCCACTTCCGCCTGGCGTCTATACGTGGGATCTGGGATTCGAACTCAAGACCTTCTGCCTGCAAGGCAGAGGCTTAACCCCTGAGCCACCTCTACAGCCCCACATTTATAATTATTTTTAACTTGGGTTTTCTGTCTTATTTCTTCCCCCACTCTCAGACTAGTGGTTATATTTGTCAATGTTTTCTAACAAACTAGGGAAATTGTCTGCTATGTTTTATTTTTTTTTTTCTGTTTTCCAGTCCCAACTTCTAATTTATTTAGGATTGTCTTCATGGATAAGAATATTCAGTCATCAACTGCTTTCCATTGATTTATTAGAAAAAGAGTCTTTTACAAGAAACAAAGTCTTTAGTTGAATTAAATTTAGATATAATTTTCCAATTTATTTAGAATTTTAGTGCATAAACAAAATGGAAGTATTGAGTGTTCTTCCATAGGCATCTATATTTGAGAACTAGTTATTTTTGTACTCATGAAGGAAATGTTGAAATTGATTTGCTATATTGGGTACAGAAAGTTTCTAATTGCTGAAGTCTTCCATAGTTTCATTTTACAATGGGTTTTAAAACAATACACATCATTTGAAAAAGTAACTTCAAAATTATCTTTTCTAGTGGTATCAACATGATATCATTTAGAAATGTTATGACCAATAGCTTCCCATCAGCCTCACTACCATGAGGATAAATAATATTTATAATGTGCTGTGCAGCTAAATTCTACGATCAGCAGCTTAGATGCATTAAATGCATGTGATATTCTCAGTGTAGAATCATTTTATTAGATGTAAACTCATCAATTGAGGAACATATATATTTGGTTTCGATGCATAATATATAGATTGCTATTGACTAATTGAAAGCTAAGCTAATTCATCATATTCTTTTTAATGAGTCTTTAATTTAGGCCCACGCTCAACTAGATATAGTAGCATTTCTAGCAAAATAAAATTAAGGAAAAAAGAATATCGTATTTCACTGATAAGTCACAAAATAAGTCAAGGATTTTGAAATTTAAGAAAAATCATATATTTTTAAACAGATGAAACCTGGTTGAGCAGCTGTTTATGCCTCTCAATGCCATAACGTGTTATCACACCTATTGTCCTGGTTTTCTTTCCTGTTGTCATACAGATTAAAAATAAAAATTTTAGGGAGAAATGGTTTTTTTCCAAGTTGCAATTCATCGTGGCAGCGAAATCACAGTGGCAGGAATTTTAGAGAACTGTTCCTATCACATTCAGAGTTGGGAGCAGACAGTAATGAATCAATAGATGCTTGTTCACTCAGCCGTTTCCATGTTTACTAAGTCTCTGAGTTGTACACATTTAAGATGCACTTTCCCACATCAATTAAAGTAATCAAGAAATCTTTCACATATGTTGACAATTTGGACTACTTCATCTTTAGTAAGGTCTGTTTTTTAAAATATTGCCAAGTAACAAGAGAGTGGGAGTTCAGTATACTTAAGTAATGTGAATTACTGTTTCTCAGTATTCATATTTTATGATCATTTGATTAGTCCTTACCAGGGCCCACTGGAATGATTAGAAGCCACATACAGAGGAGTGAGAAACTGCACCTAGGTAGAATTATTCTGAGACCTCTGATGAAACAGAAGCACACTTAAGAGCCTCAATTCCCTCTTCTCTGAATCTCAAGACCAGAAGAAAGCCACAGGGCTAAACTATCATCAATGCTTTTGTGTGCTTTTATGCAACTTCATAAATTTCCAAATGTGTTGTGCTCAAACCAAACAGAATATATTTCTAATTTACAATGGCTGCTCTGTGAGATGGTGGCCAGTTTTCTGCGCAATAAAATGGTGCATCAAGATTTGTGGGCTGTTCTCATTGTGAACATCGTGCACTGGGACAAGCATAAATGATACCATTAAAGATTCATTCCACAACCCTCACTGGAGTTCTGTACAGCGACATGGCATTACTTTTAATATAGATTTAGAATATATTTTTTCTCTGCTTTCATTTTACAGCTTAAATATTCGTGGTTTGTTTGGTTTAGTACCTGTTTCTCTGTTAATCTTTCAAGATGGAATACCTCCCATTAAGGTTTCTTCTCGGCTATTTCTCCAGACACTCATTAAGAGAAATGCTTGTGAGAATTTCATTAGAAATAAGTTAAGTTCATCTCCTTACACACAGCCTTCTCTGAGACCAAGAGGAAATGCTAGGGGGAACTGAATTGCCTTTTCTCAATCCATTCCTGGTGTAAGGGAATTCATGTTCGTATTTTGTAGAAAGGTGATTTTATATTTTTTTGATAGGGAGCCAAAGTTACCTGTTAAACAAGTAGAAAGATTCAAAATCCACATTACTAAATCTTTACTTGTCAAAATTAGGCTGCTCAATTAGACTCAAGTTATTTTTCTAATACTTCATATACTAGCAAGTATTTCAGAAGACTGGATTTTTTTTGGCTGTATTTCCTCATGGCTTAGTCATTCCAGAGCTGACTGGTTATTGTCCGAGCCTATCTAATATTCTAGAATTCAACATCAATTATGGCTCTGTTTCTTTAGACATAAATATTTTCATATGTGTAGAAAATTATTTTTAAAGATTCCAGTATCCAATTTGGTGTCACAGATGCCCATGAGTAAATAGTAAATACATGTATTCAAAAAAACCTGTATATTTGGAACTATCTTGCTTGCATGTGACATGATTGCTGACAATAATTTATGATTTTTGATCCCTTACTGAGAGGATCCAGACCTTTCTCAAATAAGAGTCATTTGCAGAGCAAATAAACCAAACAAAACCCAACAATGTCTCTGCTTCTGAATGCAATAGGCTCACAGTAGTAAGCAGAAACCTTCGTCTGTGAGCATACATCATCTCAGAGGCCATACCCTGTTTCCTTCTTCCCTTCACTGCTACGAACCTTCTCTGTTTTTCCAGGTCTTTCCCCTTCATCATTTTTGTTTCTCTAAAGAAGCTCTTGCTTATTGAACCATCTGTCTTCCTAGTCTTTGGCTCTAATGGACCCTTTTACAATCTCTGTCTAACTTTTGCTGTCTTTGGCACCAGACCTTTTCCTAGGAATGAAGAAAAAGAAGGAAGCAAACACTTGGGTGTTGTCTCACTTTCTCGTTCATTTCTTGACATCTGATTAGCTCAATGCTATTTCCTGGGATCTTGCTAACACTATTTTTATCCTGCTTTCATGAATAAACTGGTGGGTTCTCTTATCTCTATTCCTAGTCCACAAAGTTCTGAAGTCTAAAAATTATTCTGCATTTTTCTCTTGGCAGATACACATATGCCTCAAAATCGAAATTTCAAAATTAAACTCCTTTTCCCTAAAAAACATATTCTTTTCTCCATCTTGTACCTCAGTCGTAACTTTTTTTTTACAAAAAGGAAAATTATAGTGACATTCTATGTTCTTCCCATAAGAAACACCTCTAATTGGTGATTATATTTTAGGGACACAAATCCTTTCATCTCTCTCTCATTTTCTTTTTTGTCTTTTCATTTCAGAGGCATTTATGAAGATCTGACTTGTTTGAATAAAGAGAAGAAAGAAATGATGATTTTTCAAGGTTAAGGTGTGTGTGCGTGTATGCATGTGTATATATGCGTGTGCGCACACAAGTGATCGGACATGAGCACTTTTAAGATCTTTTAGATAATTCGATGAGTCCAGCCACATTTGGGGGAACAATTTTCTCTAGTTAAAATTAACTTACTGTGTAGAGATTAGACAGGCCTATAAAATATCAGCAATACTCAATGTTTAGTTAAATGATTGCATATGTAATTTAACTAACTTGAAACATAAAACTAATCATTACAGGTGAAAATAGATTCTTAGCTTCTAAACACAGGTAAAACCTATCTAGACTTAATGTATTCTCATATTATCATCCCCAGTGAATTTCTAGATGATGCAATGAGGAAGAAAGAGAGAACAGATGAGAATGGATTTGGAGGTACAGTCACCACAAGCTTTTGTTTTATCACTTCAAAGAAAAGCAATCTGATAAAAATTCATAAAATTATTTCTGTTTTCATTGTAAGATTATTTGAAAATGGTTGACTAGCAGCAAAGGAGAAGGACTCTAGGATATGAGAGTTGAACATGTTAATAACTGGCTGCTGTGTTTGTAGCTCAGCACGATACCATCTGTTTTGTCCACATGTGTGGCTGAGCCAGGAGGGCAAATTCATCTCCCTTCTAACCTGGCAAGCAACAGGAAGAGAGAGAGAGAAATAGAGATAGAGATAGAGAATGGCTCCAAGCATTCCAATTGGTGATGACAGGGTCAGTGAAACCCAAAAGCAAATGGATAGCAGATTCCCAGCAAGCTACAAGCAGAGACGGACCTAGTTAAAAACAAAAATTCAGTACAGGAAGCATATGGTGATATGGCTGTAGTAATGATTGCCTTCATCCCATGAGTTATTTTGTCAATTGGTTTGACTTTCTTTTTGTCTCTTTTGCGATTGAAATCTCTACTTTTTTTCCCTTGAAGCTGTTAGACTTGAGGAAAAAAAGTAGGCATTTTAATTAGCTTAGATACAGTACTTGCTTGAAAAGTAGTCACTGGCATGATGTGGTCTCCGCTGCATTGGCAGAAGCCTTTTCATAGGGTCTTTGGGAAGAAAAATGTATATGGTTAAACACAAAGTGACAAGACAGTTACAAGCTCAGTACCCATGCTGTGTTCAAAAGCTGCCTTTATTTCAATTTTCCTTCATTTTAGACCAAGTAGAGAGGAAGAAAATAAATAATGTCTTGTAGAAGGTTTCTTCCTGGGGGACTCCATCTTTCTGCAATGAGCTGCTTCACATTCCTTATGTGGAGCACATAAATGCAGAGCTCCAGGGGAATTTTAAAGAAACAGATTACTAGAAAGTTGCCACTGGTAGGAATAAGTATCATGGTGTTCGCTCATTAGCCTGATGGCTACGGAACTGTGCATCTCATGGAATCCCTCTTAAAACGTTGAACTTCTAAGCTTGACATCACAAAAGGAGGTGGAAATACTTTACTCAAGAACAACTTTTATTTTCTTGCTGTCTAACCCATGATAGGAAAAAGAAATCCAGAATGCACAGAATTCAATGTAACTTATTTACCTCATATTTTTAGCTTTTCCTGCTTGCTCACTTCTCCCTATCCATATAGCAGGGTTTTAAGGCAGTTTTCTATGGTACTGTGTCCTAGGATAAATAGCCTCAAGCAATTATCTTCCCTTGTGTGTAGGAGAAACTTTCTCTTTTCCAGGGTGTGTGTTGGCAGGAGTGGAGGGATATTGCAAAACATTGTTGGCCGTCATATCATGTATTCAAAAGGTTGAGTTTTCCATCTTGAGAAGCCTTTCTTCCACCTTGATTGGTTGTATTAGACAGGAGCCAATTACTCTGTTGTGAGACAGTGTCCCTTTGAGAGATCCACATATCAAGAAACACCACATGATAAAACAACAGTCAGCAAAAATGGAAACCCATTTACAATTTCAAGACTTTGATGGAAATGGTCTCCTTGCTCATCTAGAATAGAGATTACTATAATCTATTCTGCATGGACTGTAGCCTGGTGAGTAGCAGCAGGTTCACAGTTAAGAAGTATCTGGGCTTATAAACTATACACCATAAACCAATCAATATCTGTGCAAAGAATACAAATTTTGGCTAATGCCTATGATACAATATTCTTTTTTTACAAGTTTTTTTAAATTATTTATTCAATTGTGTGTGTGTGCGCGTATGTATGTGTGTGCGCGCGCATCCGTGTGTGTAGCACCACGGATGAATCGGAAACCACCATGGACCGCCTCCACCTCCTTCTGCCCCAGGATTCACAGGCTCCGCCCTATCAGGACCAGTAGCGCAGGACGCCCCCGCTTCCGCCAGGCGTCTATACGTGGGATCTGGGATCCGAACTCAGGACCTTCCGCCTGCAAGGCAGAGGCTTAACCCCTGAGCCACCTCTCCAGCCCAATGATACAATATTATTAATATATTATTTTCCTAAGATGGGCAATATGTTTGTTTCTATCCTGGACAATAAAGGAAGAGACAATGAGTAGATATCCACATAGTTCTACAATTCCATCAATTTTGGAGCTTATACTCTTTAGTTTCAAGGAAGATACTTTTTCCCTTGTGATAGACTTGTGTCTGTGTCAAATATCTGACAGAGATAACTTAAGAAAGATAGAATTTATTTTGACTGAGTATTTTACAGGTGGTATTGTGGTAGTCATATATGTACTGTATACAAGTATGTTTGTTGTGCTTATTTGTGGCTGAAGACAACATGCAAGGGTCACACACATACCCTTGCCAGCACATGGAGACTATAGGAGAACACTGTATGTCCTGCTCTATCCCTGTCCACTATGTTCACTTGAGACAGGTCTCTCACTGAATTTGCAATTACAAGCTTTTTCTCTCTGTTCGGCCCCGACCCCTCCCCATGCCAAGGTTATAGGTGTGCGTGAACACACTTGGCTTTGTAAGTAGGTGTTAAGGAATTTGAACTTGGATATGCATGCTTCATAGATCATCTCTCTCTCTCTTTCTGTGTGTGTGTGTGTGTGTGTGTGTGTGTGTGTGTGTGTGTGTTTGTGCTTGTGTGTGTGCATCCATGTATCTAAGAAGGCATTTGAGTGCATGTGTCTGTGGAGGACCAAGGCTGACTTCAGTAATCATCCTGGATTGTTCTACCTCCTTATTTCTTTGCTTGGGGTTTCCTAGACTCCAGGACCAGAATTGCAGGCTGCCTCCATTTCCACCTGGAACTTTTATGTGAGATCTAGGGATCCAAGCTTGTGTTCTTTTGTTTGTGATCCTTGTTTTTGAGGCAAGATCTCTCTTCCCTTTAGACTTAACAATTAGGTTAGGCCAGCTACAGAGCAAAATCTAGGGATTCCTGTTCTTAGCATTGAGATTACAAGTTCCCAGTAACACACCCAGCTTTATCAGGTAGGCTGTGGTTTGAACTCAGGTCCTCAGGCTTCCATTACAAGAACTTTACTGACAGATCTATTTCCATAAAACTGTTTTGATTATTTATTCATAAATAACTGAACTTTATGTTTGGAAAAAAACTATTTTAAGAGATTGAAAATGAACTCCACTGTTTTTAGAGGGAGATAGAATGTTTGAATTTTAAAATACAGTAAAAAATAGTTCAAAGATAAAGGCTAGAGTGAATGGGATTCTTGAGATATTCATTTGAGTAAACAAGGGTTAATTAGCAGAAAGCAAAATACCACACATTATCATGCATTGAGTAGAATAAAGAATTAGATATTGGAAATTATTACGTTCATGGTGGCATAAGTGGTGGAATCGGGTAATGAGGTTAGTGATATTTATGTAGCTCAGTTAATAACAGTTGACATTTTTGAACATTTATTACATTCTAATCATTGGTGTAGTTTGTCTGCACAATAAAACTTTAGAAGTTGATAACACTATCATCCCCTGTTTGTAGATGAGGAAATGAAGGTTAGGAAAGGCGAAGTGGCCCTGCTGAAATCATGCAGACAGGAGCAGATTAAGGGCTCAACACTGTTTTTCTTGCAGTCTGAGGGAATACTTAATGCAAATAGATTAAATTTAGATTTGTGATTGTTAATATTGATAGTCTAATTGATGGGATCTAGACTCACCTAGATGAGAAGCTTCTGGCCATGTCTAAGGGGGACTACCCTAATTAGTTTAATCGAGGTGGGAGAAGTCAGCCTAAATATGAATGGCACCATTCTATGAGCTGGGATCCTGAACCAGGAAAAGTGGACAAACGCAGCTAGGTGCTGCCATCCACCTCCCCTTCCTGACTGCAGATCAGATGGACCAGCTGCCTCACGCTCCTTCTGCTATGACTTTCTGACTACGATGGACTGTACCTGACACTGTGAGCCAATTCTTTATTTGAATCGCTTTTGTCAGAGCATTTTAGCACAGCCACAGGGAAAGTAACAAATACAGTAACTGAGTTTTTCTGGAATTGATTAAAGATAGTTATGTAATTGTCCTGTCATTTCACATTTGCCCATTCTCCACCTTGCATGTTCCAGTGGGAGGGAGAGTATTATATGATATCTATGTTGATCAAAGTCATTTCCCAATCAGACATGGATAAGGATGTGCTTTAAGACAGGGGCAATTAGGGCACATGATCACATCTATCACATGACAAAATTTTAAAATTGAACTGTTCTTTTATATAACTCTACGGTCCTTTAAGGAAAAAGTAGCAAATTTATAATTAGTGTGTGAGTTTTGAGAATGACGACCTTTTCTTTCTTTGAGTTTTTAATCCTTGCATCAATTGAACATTTTATACAAAGGGTCTGGAATCTATTGTAAAATACCAAGATTTAAGGCCAAAGCATATGAGTTCAATTTATAACTCTTCTGTATTGTTACTGTGTGTTTTCAGTGAACTTATTAATATTTTTTTCCATTAAATAGAGATTATACTGAGGTTATGACTGCAATTTTAAGGTTAAAATAAGTAGATGCCTCTTTAAAAATTACCCTGATCCAAAAAATATGAATTATTCTCTTTATAGATTCATAAACATGGTTGTTAATCCTCTAAAAATGCTTGGACATCTTCCAAATAATTCTGGAATCAGTATATGTAAGCAGAAAATTTAATCTGTCCAAGTCTACTGTTTGAATGTCAATATAAATACATAAAACATTTTATTCATATTCATCTATAATTAGTAATTACTTTTATTCTTTTGTGCACATGGATGTGAGGAAGTATGATGTGTATATGTGATGTATGAACATGGGTACATGTGTTGGTGTGTTCCTGGAAGACAGAGAGGAAGTTGGGTGTCTTGCCCTTATTTCCTTGAAACACTGATCTGGAGCTATGCTAGTGGCCAGTAAGTTCCCATCCTCCTATCTCTACAACACCTCCCCACCACCACAGTGATGGGGTTAGTGGTCACATACTCATCCATGTCTGGCTTTTTAGTGTATATTCTGGGAATTAATTAGTTTCCTCATTCTTGAATAGCAAGCACTTTTGCTCACTGAAACATCTCCCGAGCCCAAAGGAATTATTTTAAAAATAGTATCAAACACATTGGCCTTATTAAAAAGTAGCAGCACACCCCAAAATGGTTTATCTGTAACAACAAACATTATACAAACTTCAGGTAAACTAAGAAAATTCACTAGGGTGGGCTGATATTACTTTGGTGTGTGTTTACTGAGTTGATTCAAATCCCATAGGTCACTTCACTCTGTCTAGAGACATGTTTGATTGCCACTAGGGAATCAGATGCCAGTGGTATCTACTGGAATAGACCAGAAATAATGGTCAACCTACAGTGCAGAAAGTAGGTCCTCAAACCAAAGAACCATCCATCCAAAATGTCACTGCATTGCTTTTGAGAAATCCTGCATTTGATGACACAAGGGACATATGCTCTTTCAGATTAGGTGGCTATCTTGCTATCGGATCCTAGCCAGAGAAGCTGTAATGACTGCTACAGGCACCTGATCCTTTGTACCTGTCTTTCTTCCAGCTAACATAAGGGCTTTATCTCCTCCATCCCCAAAGACTACTTATCCCTTTATGTCGTAAGTCAAAATTTATGTGGAACCACCATGGACAGTCATAAGACAGCACAGACCGTAGAAGTGTTAATATAGTCCTGACAGCTGCTGTAAATCCCCATCTTGTCTGCCACTGACAGAGCTATCGCTCGAATTTCTAAGAGCCTGCAAGAAGTAGTCTCCTGAGTGAAAAACAGCTGTCCTGGCTCAGTCGAGGTGATGGAGAGATAGCAGTGCCCCGTAGAGAATGGAGAACTTACCTCCTGCCTACTGCACTTCCATTTGAAGTCTATACTGTCCTTCCTCCCACATTTTCATGCACTTAATTTGCTCTCAAGACTCATCAGCAATGATATCTACTCTTTTTTTTAATATATAGACTGTTCTATGGCAAGAATATTGCCACTTCATTGGAAGGTTTTAGCCTGGTCGCTTCTCTGTAGTCAAAGATAAGAAACTTATTTTTCACTGATGACCAGGCCTGGAGCCTGGTTAGAAAACAATGATCTTTAAATGATGTTATCCATCAGTCCTAAGGTGAAACATGGTTAGGCATTGTGCTGGGTGTGGGAGAGAAAACAAGATCCATTGCTGCTAAGCAATGAGAAGGAAAGTCAATTGAACTCTACTTTTTATAGTTTAAAGAGGCAAAAACCTTTGGTTTATGATAGATACTTGAAGCCATGAAAACAAATAATAGTTTATTTAATTTTGGAGAATTAAATAGGCTATGGTATGTCTAATTTAGAATTTAATCATAAGCAAATGTCTGCATGGCTTTTATGGAAATTCTTAATAGTGTGGCTCAATTTGCAAATACTACATTTTACTGAAAATTCTAGGGGTGATTTTCCTGATTGTTCTCTAGACTAGACTGCTATGCAGAACATTCACTGAACCACTTGACCCATTGAAGGGTAGTCTTCTGAATGTCAAAGAGATCTGAGTGAGAAGGATTAATAGTTTTTAAAAGAATACTTTAATCAGATTAAATGAGAAAGAGACATTTTGGCAACTGTATGTAGCTCTGAAATTTACATTTAAAGGGTGCACTGTGTAATCAGAATTCTAACAAGGAGTCAACATCATTCTCCCAGCGAAAAAATGACTTTTTAAAATTTGTTTGCCGAAGCCAAGCAGCCTTGAAAGAAGATGAAAAGGTAGCAATAAATTCAGTGTCTTACTGAGAGACTCAGCAAATACTGAATATCGCTATCCTAACAAATCTTAATGAAAGGCTAAATCTACCTGTGAACAGAGGGAATTGATTGGGAATAAATTTACTTCATAAAGAAGAAAATCAAGTGGTCATACCGTGCTGTTTTGTCAAGTTTGGCAAAGCTTTCTCATTAAAAAGGAGAGAAGTCTGTTGTACTTTATCTTCCTGGATGTATGAGTATTCTTCAAAGATTCTGTTAACAGCTGCACGACCTGAGGTTGGCAACTAGAGAAAAGGCAGGGATAATTGAGACTTGGAACTGAGCACATCTCACCTTTCGCACACAGGCAGGATGGTATGTTCAGTGGAAATAGTCTCAGGAATGTTCCCCCTCTGCATTGCCCCCAAAGAATTAATTATGGCATCTGGTTAGCGATGTCTTTAGGAAGGAGAACTATATCCTTTCAGGCCTGTGTGGTCTCAGAAGCATATTTTTGGTGAAAATGGCATGTGGGAGCCTTCCACCAGTCACTTTAATAGTCTATATTCACTGACCTACAAAACAGTTCTAAACAAATATTTTAGCATCTTATATAGGCTAGAAAGTAAGCTGTTGATCCAAAGGTTGATGTCAAATCATCTGGTTTCGAAGCTTGTGTGTAGTTAGAGATTCGAAATAGCACGAAAGAGGGAACTCTCCGTATTTGTTTTTATAAATGTCATTGTCTTGTTGCAAGAACATGGGAGAAATGTTTTTCTAAATGACTTGACACTTTAAACACTAAAGTCAAGGTATTGGACTTTTTAAGCGCCTTTGTCTCACATAAAAGTTTGTGATTATATAAATTGAGAGCCAGTAGATGAAAATGAAATGGACAGATGAAAATGAGGTTAAAGGTACCATAATTTAGTGTATATAAGAGATGAGATCTCCGAAGGACATGTGCTACTCAGAATTGCTCATTTCTGGGGCATAATGCCCATCAGGAAACAGGAGATGAAGGGTTTATTATGGCTCATGGCTTCAGGCTTTTCAGTATACCATGGTGTGTATGGTATACCATTGTCAGACAGCATGTTTGTACAAGTATGGCAAAAAATGCTAGATTCCTTGATCAGTTTCCTCCACTTTATCTACCCACCAAGAGGATGGTCTCAGTCACCATGGACTGGGTCTCCATAAATTAGACAATCTCCTTCAGGTTCACTTAGGTCTTAACTGTTAATTCTTTAAAAATGTGCCCAGAGCCATAGCCTTCAGTTGCCAAATTAACACTAGTAGCTAGCTATCAAACCACTCACTTTTAGAGCATATATACCTTTCTTAATTAATCTCAACACACTATCACAGACACAACGGATGGTTTTTGTTTTTTTTACTAATCTTCTAAGTGCTCCTTAATCCAGTTAATCTGGCAATCTAGACTAACTATGATAGCACTAAGTTAGCAAATATTATAAGCATTGCCGTCCACTTTGAGAAAGACTTGAGTGTTGCCGAATCCCCACCAGGGGAAAGGAGGGGGAAACGGCAGGGCCTCGAGGCTCGAGGGGAATGGGCAAGCCCGTGACAGGGGTCACCAACCAGACCCGGGAATCAGGTGAGGAGTAGCAGTGGACGAGTTGCTGCAGATTCAGCTTTATTCAGGAAGTGTTTGGGCTTATGTAGTATGGTCAGGATCCAATCAGGTGTTGCCCTCCCTCTGCTGGGAGGCAGAGGGGAGCAGCCACCAATCATTTAGCTGTTTACTAGGTGTCCATTACAGAGGCAGGTTAGATTGGCTGCTTTCCATTGGTCGTTCATCCCTCCTTCCCATTGGTTATTCATCCCTCAGCTTATATGGTTCCTCTTGGGACATGTCCGGGGCATGTCCGTATTTGTCCGGGCTTATCCGTAGCTGGGAGCCCGGGCTAGGGCCTTCCTGAATTGGTAGTGCCACACTTGAGAAACACTAAGTAAGTAGGAATGAAATAATATATTTGTGAATTTAGATTTTACGAAGAACTCTGGATTTCAGGCAATGTTCCTGTTCAAATCAACCCCAAGGTTGGATATATTTTAGTCTTCATTCTGAGATAGTTGAATCAAAGGCTTGAACAAACAGGTTGCCCTCCAAAATATGAGATATGTGGAATTAGATCATATCTATGCAGTTATTTTCTCTACACTTACCAAATCAAAGTCAAGACATTTCCCTAGCATTCAGATCAGTTCCAGAGGCCAGAAGAGAAATCAAGAATGTGCTTAGTGAGATATCGTCAAACCAAATTGGATTTCAAGTTCATTATTTGAGTTGTTTGCATGCCCAAGCATTTGTGAACATGTGCAAGTTCTTTTTAGGAAATAGTGTGTGCCTCGCTAATGTTTTACAGTTCAAGCTTTGTGAGTTTTAAATTATCACCAACAATTAGGTGAAGTTCTCTCCATGGATCGATACGAAGAATGTGAGATTATATTTAGGGAGTAAGCCATAAAAAATTCATTAGAACAGAAGAGAAAATGGTAAAATTACTACAAGAAGACTAAATTATGGTGTTTGAATATTTCAGTGTAAGTGAATAAAAAGTACATCCATGAGTATGAGACAAGTATGGGAGCAGGAAAGATAAACAGAATCCCCTTTGCTAGGTCCATTGAAGCAATGGATCAAGAAAGAAAAGCTCAGACTTCATACAGAGAAACTGAGGGTTCTCTTCTCTGGCTCTATTAATCATACAAATTCCCAATTTACATTACTCTGATCTTCTGCTTGTTGATCTGACTTTAATAGAGTATTGGTGCCTACACAGATCAGTTTAGTGACATGATGTCCTGCTAATGAAAGCCAAAGTCTTTTGATTCCTATGAAAATGAGCTTTCTATGGCATCTAATTTCCCCTTCTCTCCATATAGTATCCATCACAGAATGTAATGATGAAGCTAATGCCAAGATTTTTATCTACATGATGATTTAATTTTCCTCAAAAATGGGCAAATGATAGCTCAAGTTTTATATATCGGTTTTAATGACCCTAGATGGGTTGAGCTTAGCCCTGGGAAATATTAGTATGGTTACTAAATGTAATTTCTTTGCATGTTTTGCAAAGAGACAAGGGGCTGCAAAGTAGATCACATGATTGGAGTACAGATTAGACTATGAAAAATGAGATATAAGAGACCATATTGCACAATAATTTCCAAATATGGCTGCATAATGCCATGGGCAATATTCCATAGAATTTACTAAACTTCTAAAACATTTACCAAATGTTGGTACAACAAATCAGAGGAACATAAGGAAGCATGATCTGGTCATGCAAATTAGTAAAACAGAAGGACATCAATTTAAAATTCAGAGAGCTAAAGATCATTCCCAGGTGTCTCAGAATGACTGGGAAGACTAAGCAGATATGGAAGTTCTGTATTAATGGAAATTTAATGCACAACAGCACATTCTGCTGAACACCAAAAAAGAACAAATGAATTGATTTTAAAATGCTTCTTTTCTGGAGGAACTCATTTATCAGCTGAAACACAGATATAGTAGTGAGAGAAAATTATTACTGAGAAATGATACAAGTTTGCAGTATATAGGAAAGGTATTATAAGAAAGAAATAAAATGAAATAATAAGGAAAAATAACAAATATATGCACAACTTTATATATATCAATTATCTTACTAAACGATATTTTCTATATTTATCTAATACTTTTTAAAGTATTTTCATATCTTTATTTAAAAAAAAAGAATAGCGGCTGGAGAGACGGCTCAAGAGTTAAGACTGCCTCCCAAGAAGAAGGTTCTGAGTTCGAATCCCAGGTCACACATAAAAACGTCAGGCAGAAATGGTGGTGGTCTGCACTTCCGGCTCTGTTGGACAAAGCCTCAGAAATCTCAGAGAGAAGTCAAAGGAGGTAGAAGTAATTCAGGATGATTCCCAAAGTCACTCTTTGTCCTCCACAGGGACACATAGTGCTCTCTTTCTCTCTCTCTTTCTCTCTCTTTTTCACACACACACACAAATAAATAAATAATAAATAAATAAATAAATAAATAAATAAATAAATAAATAAAAATTTAAAAAAACTTTTACAAAAGAGAGAATAGGAGAGAGAAATGGTACACTTGTGTTTCGGCACATGTGTGGAAGTCAGAGGGACAACTAGCAGAGGTGAATTTCTACCATATGACATCTGGGGCTCAAACTCACATCATTAAGTTTGTGTGCAGGTGCCTTTACCTGTTGAGTCATACTACTGGCCCTATTAACTGAACTTTTGTTGGTGACAGGAACCACAGACAGCACTAATTATTTTGTGATATGCATGGTGTATATATTTAGAGGCCTAATACAAACATATATATATATATATATAGCCCCCACAAGTGCATATATTCACACACCTTTTAATCTTTAGAACTATCTGTGTTAAATATAAGTATCTTCATTTTACACCTGAAGAAATGCAGGCTTATATTTAAATAAAAAAACATTTCTAATACATCGAACTTTTATTTTGTCCAGGTCTCTAACTGCAGTGCTCAAGAGTTTAATGTTATATTTAATTACAATATAAAATATGTAGAGGACTACATATGTTTGTCATTTATGGGCCATGTCTCAAATTCATTTTCTTTTTTTTTTTTAATTTTTTTTTCTTATTATTATTTATTCAACTGTGCGCATGTGCGTGCGTGCGTCTATGTGTGTGTGTGTGTGTGTGTGTGTGTGTGTAGAACCACGGACGAATTTGCGAACCACCATGGACGCCTCCACCTCCCTCTGCCCGGGGATTCACAGGCTCCGCCCTACCAGGACCAGAAGCGCAGGCCGCCCCCGCTTCCGCCTGGTGTCTATACATGGGATCTGGGATCCGAACTCAGGACCTTCTGCCTGCAAGGCAGAGGCTTAACCCCTAAGCCACCTCTCCAGCCCAAATTCATTTTCTATATAAGAAATTTGACTAAAAGACAGACTGGAATTGTATTTTAAGAAACAATTTGAAAGACAGAAACTGCGCAATTTAGTAGATAAAAGAAAAAAATGTTTTATATAGTGCAAGCCATACGTCTTCACCTGTTCAAGGAAAATAAAAATTTGAACAAATAAAGTGTATCAGATAATTTCAAGTCTTTTTTTATACTGGGAAGCTATACATAGAAGGTTATCAAGACAATGCAGATGAAGAAGCAAGTGAAAATTGGTTGTGTTTTCTAACTATTCTGTAGTGCTTCATAATTTTAAATATGTTTTAATACATTTCTTAGATGAATTCTGCTGAAGTAGGTAGGTAGTATTTACTGATACCATTAGATGAGAATGTTATTGCTCAGATTCAGTGAGCTACTGGACATCTTTCCTACATTAAGAGAGATACCAATTCTCATGGAACATGTTGAATTACTAAATGATAACTCTTCATGAGCACACATTCAATTCAGGGAAAACAATTGAACTCAGATGTGAATTAAGTCAATCAAAATGTTCTTCTCTGAAAATTTTGCTGCATGAATAATCAACAAGATTTGGAGAAATGCAGAATTTTTAATTCCTTATAACTGAGACTTTAATATTGGATTCATCTCATGGTAACTATTCACTCTGCAAGATTTTCTGAAGGAAAGGGGCTTTCTTGACTGGATCATAAACCTATGGGGCAATACATGGTATACCTTAGGATTCCAGCAATACTGTATTTTTATGCAATTCACTTAAAATACTTTAAAAGATAATATTCTGGCATTTCCCAATTAGGAGGTTTGCCTGCTGAGCCCCAGCTCTACCATGGAATATTCATGGAAAAAAACCCAACTTTCTAAGCCTCATACTCTTTATAGGTAGCAGACATGTAGAGCAAAAAAAGATGGACCGTGAAGTTTGCCCAGTATATCTCACATGACTCACTTTGATTGTAAACAATATTTTACTTCTCAATAAAAATGCTTGTCATTTCTTTAACCAGAACATGAATAATATTCAGAGAACTCACTGAAATTTCTAACGTGGTATTACATCAGAGCTACATTTCCAAACTGAACTCATCTTCTCTCTTCTCTAATCAAATGAATGACAGTGTGATCCACCAAATGAATGACAGTGTCTGGTTGTACAAACCCCTTCCTTCCCTCTTGGCATCTCCTGCGCTCTCCATCACTGAAAAACCAGGGTCCTCTTCCCAACACTGTCACCTTGGTGTCAGCACACACCACTTCCTGCTCACACTGCAACAGCATTTCCTGCCTGATCCTACTGCTGCACCTTACTCACAGACTTACTTAGAGACTTTCAGTGGATTTTCTGGAAAAAAAAATATGACAGTGCCATTCTCTTCCTCTTAAATCGCTTCCTATAGCTAACTGGATAAGTCTAAGTTGAGTTTTCATCAGCTAGCATACAAGAGCTTTCTAGATATGCCCTATGCAGCCATCCTCTTACATTTTGTAATTGTTATTTATAAGAATTTCTCTTGGTTCTTTTTAATTTTTTAATTTTTTTATTGTTTATTCAATTGTGCATGCATGCGCGTGTGTGTATATGTGTATGTGTAGAACCACGGGCGAATTCAGGAACCATCATGGACGTCTCCACCTCCTTGTTTACTCTGTCCAGAATTCACAGGCTCTGCCCTACCAGGACCAGAAACGCAGGCTGCCCCCGCTTCTGCCTGGCGCTTATACGTGGGGTCTAGGATCCAAACTCAGGACCTTCGGCCTGCAAGGCACAGGCTTAACCCCTGAGCCACCTCTTCAGCCCCTCTCTTGGTTCTTACTGTTCCTGTGCTCACCTTCTTCATTCTTAGTCTGAAATTCTAGTTCAGACTTCTGATCTCATAGAAAACTGGTTCTGCAGGTTCTACCCTTTCTCAGTTCCTACAGGATTCGTGTATAATCCGCCAGACCAGTCTGTTAGAAGATTGTGTATGACTGAAGAGTAGAAGATTGTGTATGACTGAAGAGTAAGGAATTGTTCTTTTGTGGGTTCCAGTTAGTACCTGACAAATGTCAAATCTTTACCATATATTGTCCAAAATGCATGTTATTTCTATGGATTCGCCTTAATTATCCAAATCAAACTAGCAATTGCATCTATTACTTCAAATTCATTTTTTTTTCATATAGTTCATGATCCATTTATCAAACCTCTAAAACCTTAAAAGCTCCTGAGAATGGATCACCCAATATTGTTATTCTGGATTTGTTTCACTTTCTAGAATTCTCTATAAATGGGTACATATATAATCTATGGTTTCTATGTTTTTCCTCCACTGAGTATAGTGGTTTGGGAATTTGCTCATGTTTGTTATGTGTATCATTCTCATTTCATTTTTACTAATGTTGCGTTCTGTGGTCTGAAGTATACACACCTATGCATATCCATTCATCATTTGACTGACATTCTAAATTTCTGGCTATTGTTAGGAAAGCAATGTGACCATTTGTGTGCATGTCTTCATATGCATGTGTACGTTCACTTCTCTTCTTAAATAACTTGAAATAGAATGAGTGGATCTTGAAACAGTTCTGTTTTTCCATTTAAGTAATTTGTCGCCCATTTCCTAAAGGGTTTTTTCATTTGACAAAAGTACAACAGTGTATGAACATTCTCATTTTGTATTCTTAATGACATTTGAAATGGTTAATCATTTTGACATAAGACATTCTAATGAACATGCAAGAGTAAATCATTAAGGCTTTAATAGGCATTTTCCTTGTTGCTAATATATTGCTTATAACTTCAATATATTCATATATCATCTTTTTTTAAAACTTTATTTGTATTTATTTAGCATGTGTGTATGTGGGAGGCTGTGTGTATCAGAGTACTCTGTGTCCCTGTGGCGGACCAAGGTTGACTTTGGGAATCATCCTGAATTGCTTCTGACTCCTTTTGGCTTTGCTCCACCCACCAGTGACAGAAGTGCAGGCTGAAGCCCTTTCAGTCTGGTTTTTTTTTTTTTTTTGTATTCAATTTACTTTTTTTTTTTTTAAGTTTTCTGCTCATACAAATATAATAGGAACCCCTGTCCCTTCTCTCCCTCCACCCCTCCCTGAACCTCCCTGTTCCCTCCCTGCTTTGTCCCTTCCTTTCCCTCTCCCTCCCTTTCTCCCAGTGCCCCCTCCCCCATCTCTGAAGCATCCTTTAGTGAGTATATCAAACTTTCTTCTGGGTCCTCCTCTCTGATGAGGTGTAAGGACTCAGTGGCAATTCCTAGAACTCTTTCTTGTGTTCCCCTTAAGTATAGCAACACTATTGTGACTGTTAATTCCCTTGCTTCTAAGGATCCTAGTGCCTTTAGTCCATGCTAGAATTTGAGAGGTCAATGATATGTTGATCATTGCACAGATCATGCAGAGTCCTGTTATAATTGCTTCGGCCCTAACTTGTGTGGAGATCTTGCATATCATGACTCCTCCCATCTTTGTGCTCTTACAAGGGGTGGTATTTTTATCTGGTATCTGAATTCAGGACCTTCTGCTTGTGAGGCCAAGTGTTAACCCCTAAGCCATCTCTTTAGCTCTGCCATCATTTTCTGTGAATCGGTTAAGTATTTTATCCTCTTTTTTAAAAAAAGAGTTTACTTGTTTTATTATTACTGTTTCAGAAATTTTTTGTGTATTCTTGATATGTTCTTTATTAGATATTTGATTTATAAATACTTTCTTATGTCTGGTCATTCTAATGCTTAATTTGAATGGAGTCTAGTTTATCAATTATTTTCCTTTTACCAATACATTGTTAGATTTTTATATAACAAATCTTTATTTAAGAAGTATGTATGTGCTTTATTCTCAACCTATAGCATTGAACTTCTGCATTTAGTTCTATAAGCTATTTTAATATTGGGATATAGCATAAAATTTGTATCAAAGTTTAAGCACAGACATTTAATTTTTCTGATAATAATTTATTGAAAATGTATCATTTGCTCAGATGTTGTCTACCTTTGCTGAAAATAAGTAGAAATTTTTTTGATGTTTTACTAATTTTTATTCATTGGAGAAGCCTTCCTTGATTGTAACATAAAATGCTTTATTGCTTCAAAAGTCAGTATGATAAGCTTTCATTCATTTTGGAGGGGGTGGATGATTGATTTCTATAAAGTACTAGCTTGCAATTTTCTACAAATGCCATTTCAGTGAGTTATTGAGAAGGATTTCTTTTCAAATATTGAAGTACTATCTTATTTTTTTAGAAATAGTATTTGGGGTTTGGAAAGATGACTTAGTGGTTAAGTCTCTGTTTCATAAATGGAGGGTCATAAGTTTGGATCCCAGATCCACATAAAAACGCCATTTTACGCCATTTTAACACACATCATCCTACCTTATCCCTCTACTGATGTAGTTCTTCCCAACAAGCAGTCTACTGTTTTGATGCTGTTTTCCTCCCTCCCTCCTCTCTCCTTCCTAGCATTCCTGTAATTCTGTTTTTGTTTTGTTTCTTAATCTAATGAGTTTAATTTGGTTGCATGCAAGGGTATAAGTGGAGGATTATTTAGCAACTTCTCAGTGACTATACTCCTGAGGAAATTGACACCCCTCTGGTATCCATTAACTACCCATAACCCTCAGTCAGGGATAGGGACTTGGAAGCTCCTCCCATATGTGATGAAATGGTGAATTGCCTAAACTTATGCAAGCCTTGTTCAGATACAACTGTGGAATTTGCTGGAAAATGGATGCAACTGGAACTATTAAACTGATTGTGGAACCTAAGTCCAGAAACATAAAGGTTCCATGCACTCTCCCTTGTTGGTGTTTCAATTCAAATTTCAATACTAACATACACATTTTAACAATGCTCACTTAAAAGTCACTGCTAGTGTAACTCAAACATACTCACTGTAGAATTATAAAAAGACACTAACATGGAAAGTGAAAATTAGAATATAATTTGTCTAGATACAATTACTTAGGTTTTACTTTAGATCTATTTTGCATATACTTGAAAAGTACTTTGCAAAAATAATACAGATTATTTTATTCATATAATATCAAAATAAAATTTGATATTTGAACTATTTGATAGCTGGACTATTTCTATGTATGAGTCAATATATTTTCTATTGCGATTTTAGTGGTTACAAAATAGTCTACTTTATGTATATGTCAGTAATATGTTCTGCAATTTTGTATAATTATGTGTCATAACTTATTAATCTAATCACTTATTATTCAACAATAATGATGTATACAATTTTTTATTATTCTGAATAGTGCACTTTGATGTTTCTGGCAGATAAATAACTTTTGCTATTCATTGCAAATTCCTTAAAAATTCCTAGAGGTGAAATTATAGTTCCATTCTAAAGCTTTTAGATGATAGACTAGGATGGAGCGTCACGGTTTGAAATGTGAATTGATCTCCATAGGCTCATGTGTTTGAATCTTTAGTTGTTTGGAAAGGTTATGATACCTTTAGGAGGTAGAGCCTTGCTGGAAGAAGGCATTCACAGGGGGTAGGCCCTGAGGGTTGGTTAGCCCCACCATATTTCAGTGAGTTAGTCTGTTCTTGAGTTTGCACTTTTGTAGCTCTCAGTCCCTATGATGTCTGCTGTGACTTAGGCCTCCTGTAGTTTCTGGACTATATCTTCCCCTTGGAATCTTAAGTTGAGTAAATCTCCCTTTCTCCCTTGAAGCTGCTCACAACAACAGAGAAAAGTATCCAGTACACTTGTCATTAGGAAATTGCAAACTGAAATTATTTTGAGATATCTTCTCAACCCAGTCAGAATGGCTTAAGATCAAGGGCACAAACAACAACATATTCTGGGGTTGATGTAGAGAAAAGAGAACATTTATTCATTGCTGTGGGGAGTGCTATCTGATACATGGTGGAAATCAGTCTGGAAGTTTTTCAGAAAGCTGAAAATGAAATTACCATATGACTCAGCTATACCACTTCTGGAATATTCCCTAAGGACTGTTCATCTTATTACATAGACATGTGTACATCCATGCTCATTGCGGCTTTATTGACAATAGTAAGGAAATGGAGTCAGCCTATAGTAGAGTAATGGAAAATAAAAATGTGTTACATCTGCACTATGAAATACTATTCAGTAATGAATAAAAATAAAATTATGGAATTTTCCAGTAAATAGACGGAACTGGAGATGTAAAAATGAGTGAGGTATCTCAGACACAAAAAGACAAAAATCACATAGTTTCTCTTATATGTAGATGCTAACATTAAAATTCTAAACATAATAACATGCTTAATTTGGAATTCCTGCAATAGCCAGAAAACTAGAAAGGGACCATTAAGTCCATTAAAAAGTAGGAGTGAAGGATGAGATAAAAAACTTAAAGGAGGAGATATAAAAAACGCAGGAGGCAAAGTGGAAAGGGTAGTAATAGTTGAAATGTTGAAAAGGTAGGAAGGTGAGGAAACAGGATAGATTATAGGAACAACTGAGGGAGAAGCAGACAGCATTAAGGTATGTTACAACCAAATAGAAATAGTCATTAATCTGTCAAGGTTGCAGACTTATCACCTTGACAAGAACAGACCATCTGTGTAATAGTGGCATGAAAGTCAAGGAAGGTAAACTTACAAATTTCTGACTGAATTTAAGCTTTACTTTTCAGAGGGATCAAATTCCTGAAATTGTAAACCAGAACAAGAACGTATGAATAGAAGGACACAGACCTCGGGGACAGGGTGGAAATCATTAAGGATTAGCTATAAAAAGACTGTATCAAATTGCCTTCTGGGGCTGGAGAGGTGGCTCAGGGGTTAAGCTGCTGCCTTGCAGGTGGAAGGTCCTGAGTTCGGATCCTAGACCCCACGTGTAGGAGCCTGGTGGAAGCGGGGGCGGCCTACGTTTCTAGTAGGGCGGAGTCTGTGAATCCCGGGGCAGAGTAAACAAGGAGGAGGTGGAGGCGTCCATGGTGGTTCCCGAATTTGCCCGTGGTTCTACACACACACACATACATACACGCGCACACACACGCACATACATATGCACACACACGCACACATGAACAATTGAATAAAAAAAACTGCCTTCTAAATAATCGTCATTATAACAGTAAATTGGAGAAGCATTCAGCATTCAACCTAGAAGCTTTCTTCTTCAATGGAAGGTGTTTTTCACAGAAAAAATACAACTGGTAAAGTTAAGAAAATAAGAAATGTCAGACTGCTGGGCTTCAAAGAGAACATTTAAGTCACTCACCCACCCCATGCTAAGAAAACACCATCAAAGAGGGGTAGAAAAGTTTTATGAACCTGAAGGGTGGAAAGAGTGCAGCCAGACATTATGTTCTGGACATGATAGGACTGTCGCATACAGGAATTCACTGCAGCTATGCTTATTTCCTTAATACCTGCACAGGATTTGTCTTATCAACATTTCACCATGAAAAGCCAGAGAAATCAAGAGGTTCCACACCTCCCTAGGGAGCCCATGAGGGATAATCCTAGAGGGCCAGGAAGGGAAGATGTTTCTCTTGGTGATATGCTCACTGGTACATGATCCATGCCCCAGAACGTGCTAAGGCACATGCCATCAGAGGCAATCCATATGACATTCAGTAGGCCTCTTCTGCAAAAAAAGGCCAGAAAACAGGAGGGAGACTGTCAGGGAAGAAGTACTGCAATGGGTGGGAGAAGAGGGAAATGGGATTAGGGCTTAAGGTGTGAAAATATAAATTCGCTGTAGTCATGGATGAAACATTGAAAGAACAGAAATTTTAGAAAAGAAAATGAAAAATCACTTTCAAGAAATAGATACATTTGTTAATCTTTGCATTTTGATGGTAAAATATTATACAAACATATAAGGAGAATTGCCTTTCACCCTGTACCACAGGGCCCCTTAGGTGATATTTTAAGACATTTTTACAAATAGTAACTTCATTTTTACTTTCAATTAATACTCTTGACCTTTCTGTCAAGGGAGCTTTTCTTCTGCCTTATATTTGGCATTCCCTTAGTTCTTCCTAGAATATTTTTATACCAGAGTACAGGAAAATTTGGCAAGATGTTTCAATAGCACTACTTTGCTCTAATGAGACTGTATGAATTACTGAACTTCATCAATTCTCTTTATATTTTATCTTCTGTTTGCTTGGGATTCTTTTTCCTTGAATCAATTCTCTCTTTTTCTTAAAGTATGCAAAAGAGAGAAGAAAGAGAAGTGATGATAAACAAAAGAAGTTATTTGGACTGAGCACTATCTCTTTTCCTGGTATATGTACAACTTTGCTTTTCATCGCTTTAATGATCAAATGAACACATTACATGTGTCTACATAATTGCTTTCTCAGATAAACTTTGTCAAATTTTATGATTTCTGAAATATTACTTAACATATATTACCCACACCTGTACATTAAAAATAGGATACATAAAGATGAATACCAAATGAAGATATTTAAGATATATCATTTTAGGAACTGAGACATTTTTATTTATTAGTTTATTTTCCATCAAGAATTTAGAATTTATGATTAAAGAGGTCGATGCCTCTTTTATTTTCCTTTTTGCTAGTAAGACTCTTAAGTGACATCATGATCCTTTCTCCTTTTTCTATATATTCCCATAAGCTGGTTTCAGTGCCTTTCTTTGGAATCTCATAGGAAGATTAAACTGTTCATGTGAGAATCCATTCAGCTCCCCCAACTCTTCCCAAGTCAAATCAATCCCTGTTTCTTTGCTCTCAAGATATTTTAAACTATTCTTGAGGACCTTTGCAGCAACTTTATTATATTTCATATCTTCATGAAAAATACATGGTAATATCAATATTCTAGTAATATTCTCAATTTGAGGGACTTCGTTCCTATCTACAACACACACAGAACAACTGGATGTTAACTATAGCAAGAAGATTCTTTCTCTGGATTTTATGTCATCTTTCAAAGTATCATTAGAAAGAACTTTAAGTTATTTAGTATTTGAAAAAAAGAGAATGTAAGGATGGGGAAGAAACAACTAACAAAAAGGCAGAAAATTTTTATTGTAGGATCTATCCAAATTTATCGTTACATTTTTATTCAAAGCACTGCCATGAAGTGAGAGATGATTAGGCATTGATGGAATAATAAGCACTAAAATCTATGGTTCTAGTTTTGCCTTGTAAAAGATAACTAAGGTTTGAACATTTTTTTCTAACAATTCTCATTTAATAATGGTAACATCTCTATGAGAATGAATTGTTATTATCTTTATGTTAAAAGTAAATGTGAGGCTGTGGGATGGCCACGTAAAGTGCCCAAGATAGACTGAATACAAAGAAACGGGCATTCAAAACTTAGGTCAGAATTTATATTTTAATATTAATCTTTATAGCAAAAGTACCACATTTACTGTTGACAACAGGAGTTACGATTTTCTAACAAATCCTTTATTTTTTATGTAATGAAAAAAATGCTAGTAGTGAGTCTCTATATCCAGGCTTACATAGTAACATTACCTTATATTAGATAGTTTTAACAATCAAATGATTTGTTTTTAATTATAGTAAATTCAGGAATCAAATCACAAAACACAAATTACTAAATAGATCCAGCGTTGTATCTTTTTTCTTATTTACAAAGTAGTGTTATTTTTGTTCTTAATGCCAAAGCTATAATGATTAAAATTCCATTATCACCTATGGTGATAAAACATAAATTAGCTCAGAAAAAAATGTTCTGCTTATGGTCTACTAGCTTATTTTTTTACAGCTGGAGACACAATTGTATCTGATCTCTACTTCTGTATGAATCACAACTGCCTCATTGAAGTAAAAACAAAAGCGGCCTCCATTTTATACACAAAAGGTTCCTCATGAAATCACAAGTTTTTTGTTGAAATCGATTCTATACGGAAACTACATGTGTTGAAATTTTAATTTTTTACAGTAAAGGTTCTGCCTATTACAACATTCAATCATTATGAGAATTCATTTCATATTAATTCAAAGTGTGAAAATAGTTATATAACCAAATTCCATTTAAAACAGAAGCAAGGAGTCCAGATATTTTTGTTCATTAGGTGGAGGTATTTTCAAGTGTGCATATTTCCCTCCTACCCCAATCTCAAGGAACTCTTTTCTTCATCTAAAACACTGGAATGCTTTTAGGAGACCTAATACTTTTTTGTTCTCTGGCCAGCAATAGAATTTAGGGTCATTGAAGCTGAAGTGTAATGAAAAAAATATATGAGTACTGGTTTCATAAGTTTGGAAAGAAATGAGGGGTTAAGAAAGAAACCTCTAAAATTATGGATAGGTCATTCTGAGACAGTCTCGTTACCATTTCTATAGTAGGAAAATTAGAGAATGCTAAATCAAATAAAGGCTACATCACTGAAATGAATGAAAGGAAAATACATTTTTTTCACAGAAGATTCTGTAATTAACCTATGGGACTCTATGTGATTATAAATTATGGCAGTAAATTACTGAGAATGACTCAAAATAAGACACACAGAATGGTATTTGAGCAGTTTCTGAATTAAAAGAAAGCCAATGCGTAATAAGCTGCACAGTGGAGGTCAAGAATGTGATTTCTTGTCTTCCTTTTTGTATGTTATAATATTATGCAATTAGGGCCCCAAGTTTCTTTTGAAGCTGAAGCTATTATGGAGATGAAACATTGTAGAGAAAGGCATTTGTCAATTTTTAACATATACATAAAAGAAACCATTAGGTTTAGGAAAATTACCAACAGGAAAGAATTTTCAGTGCAGCAGGATAATGCAGATAATACACTCTCTGTCTTAGAATGACATTTCACCCCTAATAAGTAGCAAAGATGAGAATCTTAAGCTTGCAAGATGGTTCAGTCCATATTTCAGGATAGCATAAGCTCAGAGGTGACGATGCATTTTCTTTAATGTTTTTTTGAGCTTTGGTGGTTATCATCATTTCATTGTATACTAAGTAGATGTCCTAATTAAAAGCCTATATGTTAAGGCAAATAGCTGCATTTTCATCCAACAGTTGTTAATTTTTTTGCAAAAATAGGTGGTTATTTTTTAATTGAGAAATTGTATTTCTGTATCACATTATTCATGAACTAATTCCAATTTAATTATTTAATTCATGCATTGTATGTGTGTATGTAAAACTTCCCATGTCTCAGAATTTGTTCTGTATGTTAGGATTATAATACTAACTACTACTCCTTCATTATTAGTATTTAGAAGTATAGTAGTGAACAATATAAACTTTGTCTCTCCCATCAGGAATCACAGTGATGAAAGGTAAGTAAAATATATACCTTAAGTAGTCAACTTGAAGATTCCAGCAGGAGAAGAATACTAACCAGATGACAAGTATGGAGGCTTTTTTGAGGAATGGTCTAGTAGCAAGAATTTGAAATATATTAGAAATTGAAAGACGTTGGTGTTTATGACTGGGGATTGTGAGCTACAGGGGCATAGAAAGCTGGAGAGGGCAATCTTAGCCTGACCATTTTGAGCCTTGCTGGAGTTTATTCTAATAACATCTGTTTTCAGGAAAAATTACCAACTGCATGCTATAGTGGGAAATATCAAGACAGTATACTATTAACATAACTATAATAACCTAGAGCATCTAGTCAAAATGTGGAAAATCCAAAACAATAATTTTCCAAGAACATATGTCAGAAATACTACAAGATTTGATTTAATATTATTTACTGATAAATGTACAACACCAAACTACAAATAGAACTCTTACATAATATGGAGGATAGGATGATTTAGTGCAAAGAGCATTTTCAGAAGAAAGGCAGGGATGATAAATCTTTACCAATTATGGAGCTCTTCTTGCTAGCTAAAAATATAAAAGGAATATATGACATCAATATCTATACTATACACATGGGTACTTAAGCATGTTATTATGTTTGGAATATTTCATGATGTTTTATTAAAAATATTTGATTCTATGCAAAGCCTATACTGAAAGAAGAGGCTTAATTTGGGCAGTTTATAAGGTGTTTAGAAGAGCCCATACTGCTTCTGGCTTCTGAAGTGAGAATACTGACTCTACTGAGTGAGAATCCATGACTAGGTTCTAGATGATCATCCTTAGATGCAGTTTGCATTTCATTTTGTCCAATGCCATATATAAGCACACTCCAAAATTGAAATAAACATTTCTGTCATACTTTGATACTTTTTGTTGAAATGTTCACAAATAAATAGCTGAAAACTGTAAGTTTATAAATTTTGGTACCCTGGAGGTTGACTGTAGATAACCCTTTCTCATATCAAATGTTCTAAAGCCAACAAAGACATGTTCAAGTTCCCAGTGAATACAAGCCTGGCAGTGAATATGGCAGTATGAATGTGGAAACAGGAACACCATACTGGCTGCTCAAGATGCAGGCAATTAGTGCTGCAAAGAACCCCAAAGTCTTGTCAAATCTCTAAGATGTGTTTCCCTAGGCTCAACTTTGATATATTAAAAAGGGAATACAATTAAAAGAGAATGCAGCTTATTGCTTTCTTATTTTATGTGCAAACTTTCCAGATTTTGTCTGTAGTCCTGTGTCATTCAGAAGAATCAATATCAATTTCAATGTTACAACTGCAAAAGAAAATGAAGAAAATCACAGCTCAATTATTCCTCTCACCTACTGTTCCAGTACATTTTCTAGAATGACAGTCATCTCAAAGAACTATTTTAAAAGTTAACATTTTTCTTATTTTCAAGTGTTTGCAAACTGCATGTAGGAATTTATTTTTTACAATGGAATTTGCCATGATGTAAATAATTGAGAAGCTTTTCAAAATAACTAGATTTCAACAAGGCATCAAATCGAGGCAAGTCATTAGGGAAGTTGATTGTACAGGGAATGTGATACACTTTGGAATAGCAGCCTATTTGTTAATTTAGCCAAATAGCATATCTGTGAATGAAAGATTTATTAAAGAAATGACTAAGATGTAGTTTTGCTCGAAAACACAATTTTCTTATTTATATTAGGAGAACACTTTGTAAAATAACACAAGTGACAAGAATTTGGTAGCTCCAAATATGAAGACTAAACTGCCAATGAAAATCAATCCAAAGATAATATTTGCAAAAACTTGGTGATAACAAAGATGCAGTAAGAAAAACTGCCCTGTGATAATGAAGTGAGCAGATTATCAGCCACAACATAATGAAGGCCTTGTTTCCAATCAGCCTTTATAAACAAACAGCGATGGATCCATCATCCAAAATTAGTAAAAACATCAGAGTGCACTGATGAGCTAATTAAAATAGGCAGAGAATATAAATACAGCAAAAGAAATGCTCTACATGAAGTTATACACTAGTAAAATGCTTTGAAATAAAAATCTTGAAGCAGAATTCATAAGTAAATCCTATATGAATTTTTAAGTTAATAAATCAGAAACATGGTATTGTTTCTGTCATGATTGGGTACAGGTGTTAATTTGATGGTTGAGAATTTGTATAGAATTAGTAGTTAAGTATAGAGTGAACCAGCAGGAGATTGTTTAGTGGATGGGGAAGGCCCAACCCACGGTGTGTGGGACTAGTCCCTGGGGCAGGTGAATAAAATAGAGGGGACTGCTTGAAAAAGACTACATCCTTGTATATACTTGGCCAGAAATTAAGGTCTGGTAAGTAAGGATCATTCCTCTCAGCCATTATATGAAGTGGTGTGGCTGGTTTCCTTGGTCCTGGTGTTGGTGTGACCTCTCCTGTCAGGCTGGAGTAAGAACTGTAACCAGACTACTGTAATACAATAAACCCCTTGTTCCCTTAAGCAGTTTTGTCATGATTATATCAACAACCATGCAGGTGAACTGCTATAATTACTATACTATATTTACAGATTTGATATTTGACAGAAAGTTATGTTTTTATATGAATAATTTGAACTTTGATGACCAATGGCACTAACGTGCAGTGTAATATAATTTTGAAGAGGTTTGCTACTTTATATGAATATTTTATATGAACTTTTTGTATAAATATTCCTAATATTTATCAACTCACGTTTTTAAAAGAATCTACATGGTCTGAAAATGAGTTGTCCTCCACAGGCTAATATGTTTATGTCCTTAAATGAAGTTAATGTTTGGGAAAGTTGGCAATAGCTTTAGGTGAACCCTTTCTAGAGGAAGGCACACTCAGGGGATAGTCCCTGAGGTCAGGCACCCCCACCCTGCTGCTTCTACCAGTCTTACAAGTTTGCTACTTGTTCTCTCTACCTCTATGATGGCTGCAGTGACCTGAGCTGCTTCCAACTTCTGCCACCAGCCATGCCTTTTTCACTCCAATGGGCTTTCTTTCCTCTGGAATCCTATGATAAATAAATCTCCTTGTCCCTTATGCTTATTATGTGAGTGTTGTCTCACAGCACTGGATGGAAAAGTAATGACAACAACAATCATACTACAACTGAACTATGAGGACCTACTATGATAAAATAATATTATTAGATCATTATAGGCTTTTGTTCATGGGTGTGTATGTATGTATGTATAGGAAGATACATGTGGCTGTAGAAGAGGGTACTGTGTGTGCCTATGGAGAGTCAAGGGTGACTTCAGAAATCATCTTCTATTATTCTGTCTCCTTTTTCTTTGATATTAGATTTTCCAGGCTCTTTCTTCCACAGCCAGAAGTCATTTATGTCCAGTGTTTTTATGTTGTATCTGGGATCCAAACTTAAGTTCTTTTGCTTTCCAGACGCAGGTTTAACCCCTGAGCTATTTTTCCAACCCTCATTATGGGTTTTTGTAAATATATAAAACAATTGATTTTTTTATTACTTGAAAAAATTTCTTGAAATTGATGGTGTGTAAAAAGTATTTTGCAAAAGGATCACATTGGACATTTTTATAAGCTCCAGGGTTATCTTGAAACAATCTTTAATTTTTGTACATACATGTCTAAAACATTTGCTTGTATTGCACTTTCCAAACATGAGATGTCATGTTTTGCAAATATGTGAGTTGCTGAAACTGAGAAGCAAGAGAGCTTCAAATGATCCCTAGCAGCCTAGTGAGTTGTGCTTCCTTAAAAGGAAAAACTCATGTCTTTGAAGTTGTTTGCTCCTGCAGGTATTCCAAGACCTGTGAAGAATGAAAACAGGTCTGAGAACTAAATGATAAATGGACATCTAAAAGGAATAGCTTTTATTAGGTTGGTATACATGAAAGAAGAGAGAGCATCTAGGCTTTGATGAAATTATATTTCAAAGGCAACTAAGAAATGTACAGATAAGAGGACCCTAAGAAGTACAGTTTTGGAAAGTACCTGAAAACCAGTATCCTCCTCCACATTTCCATTTTGCTTCTTCTGTAAACAGAGAATTCACTCCACTAGCTGTTGGATTAGACCTATCCCTGTTCTTCATAGAAACAGTGGACAATTCTAAAATACTGGCCATATCCTTTACTGAAATGCATTCATTTCTGTGTGTGTGTGTGTGTGTGTGTGTGTGTGTGTGTGTGTGTGTATAGACTGTGTGTACCTATACATACATACACACACACAAAAGCCTATAATAATCTAATTAATTATTTTATCATAGTAAGTTTTGTGTATGTCTGTTTACATCTTGTTGCAAAAGTCATGGCATATTTTTCCATAAGTATTTGGTTATTTTTTTTTTAGAAAATGGCACTTTCTGATATAACTAAAATACCATTGCCACATTTAACTTAAAAAGTTAGAACTTATGTAATATCAGCTACAATCAAATGTCCATTATAATTTAATAATTTCAAAATCTTTCATGGTTTTCCTTTTGATTATAAATATATCTATACAGTCTTATTCCATCTGTATGAAATACTGTATCTTCTTTTTAAAGAAATATTATTAGTGTGAAGAGGCATGAATGAGGCAATTTTGTGAATTCTCTTTTCTCCTTCAACTTTTTCCTGGGTTTCAACATTGGAACTCAGGTTGTTTGAACACATTGAACACATGCATGACAAACTTCTTTACACACTGAGCCAATTTTCTGACCCCTATTTTGCTAGCTCCTTTTTCTTTTTCTTTAATTTTTTTATTATTTATTCAATTGTGTGTGTGTGTGTGTGTGTGTGTAGAACCCACGGATGAATTCGGGAATCACAATGGACCGCCTCCACCTCGTCGTTTACTCTGCCCCTACCAGGACCAGAAAAGTAGGCCGCTGCCACTTCCGCCTGGCGTCTATACATGGGGTCTAGGTTCCAAACTCAGGACCTTCCGCCTGCAAGGCAGAGGCTTAACCCCTGAGCCACCTCTCCAGCCCCCATAGCTCCTTTTTCTTTACCTTGGTTGACAATGATGAAATTTTCTTCTGTACTTAATTAATTAATTAACTTGCTATTTAGAAGAAGAGAGAGAGAGAGATTACTGTGGCATGCATATGTGCATATGGAGGGTCTGAGTAATAATTTGAAGTTCTCTCCTTGCACGTGAGCTCTGGAGATTGAACTCAGGTTGCAGGTTTTCAATGGATACATTTACCCACTTAGCCCTCTCAGCAACCCAATGGATAATTTCACTGTACTACTAAAAACTTGTGTTTGTGTACTACCTATTTTCCCAATTCACCATATTGTTTAGTCTCATGTGGATCTGTTCTTACCATTTTTACTCCTTTTCCTTGTAGACACAATTAATTGCTATGTGTTGAGAATTTCAAATAGCGTTATAAGCTTTTAATATATGTATTTAATAATTATGTTGATATTTATTATTTGTTTATAAATATCCAAGATGATGTTTCTTTTGGAAAATGCAACAATTTTTAAATTTATTTATTTTTGTTAACAATTATTTCAAGTGGAAGATTCTATGTATATCCTACACTGAGATTTTGAGCCACATATTTTATCTACTTCCTTAAGAGCTGGGTTATTTTGATTTTCATCTAGAAGACAGATTTTAGTTCATGCTTTTCCAGTTGTTGAATTATAGAAATAATTTTTCTGGGATTCCTCTATTGCTCTGGTTGGCAACTAGGTAATTTGTTGCCTAGTTCTTTGCCATTAATACTTTGTATAATTCACAACAAACTAAATAACATAAAATAAACTTGGTACACTTCATAAACTTTGGGCAAAGGAGAGACAAGATTATTCCTTTATGTGTTTCACACTAAGAAATAAAATTCACGTAGACAAGATTCAGCACACAAATCTATGTATATGACAAAGCAATGAAATGCTTGAGAAGCTGAGGCTGAGTGTCTACTTTCTCATTAGCAGTGCAGAATCTTAAAGAAAGGGTCAGATGAGGAGAAAATTTTTAATTTTTCATTGAATGAAAGTAAAATTCTTACTGCTATTATTGAATTATGGTGATTTTGCTTATCAAATACTTTTAGTTTCTTTACCCAATATTTGAAGTTGTGTCCTTCTCTGCCATTTTTTTTTTTTAAAAAAAATTTACTTATTATGTGTGTGTATGTGTGCCTGTGTGTGTGTATCAGAAGGCACTATGTGTCCTTGTGGAGGACCAAGGGTGACTTCTAGAACCATCCTGGATTGCTTCTACTTACTTCTTATTTTGCTCTGGGATTTCCCAATCTCTGCCCACCAGGTCTGGAAGTGCAGGCCACCTCCATTTCTGCCTGGCTATTTATATGGGACCTGGATCTTAACTCGGGAATTTCTGCAAGCAAGACTGAGTCTTAACCCCTGAGACTTCTCTCCAGCTCCCTCTCTGCCTTTTTAGAGGTATTCTGGAAAAGGACGATTAATATAAAATAAGAGCCAAGAATCAAAATTATTTTTAAATAGGAAATCCAGAATTGGCTCTTGAATTCAACTGTTCTATGCAGCCAGAACAATTTGATGTCTGCATTCTGTTATTTTGGGGAAATGTTGTACTAACACATCTTGTTTGAAAATATTATTGCTGCACTTATTGCTTTCCATTTTTGAGTTGCTTTCAACTTCACTACATATAAAACCTGACCTCAGAACATAGACATTGTTCCCTCTCCTCAAATTCTTTTTTTAAATTAAGAATTCTCTTTTTACACAAACATAAAGAGAGGTTGTCTCTTCCCCCCTCTCACCCAGTCCCTCCCCTCTCTTTACCAATCCATCTCTCTCCCTCCCACCTGTCTCTTTGCCTGTCTGCTTGTGTGGCCACTAGGTTCCCTCTGAGTTCTCTACTCTAGTAGGGGCTCATGCTTCTGTGGTAGTTTAAGTGGCATGTCTTCATCTGTCTAGCCATTGTTCCTAAAATTCCCACTAGATATAGTTATTTCTCCTGAGTTCCTAACTGGTCCATGTTGATATGTCAGCCATTGTGTAGGGCTGGTGAGGATAGTTCTGATAGCAGCGCGTTCCTGTATGCAGCAGCCCTGTCATAACTAGAGTAACATGACTGCAGCATATCTCCCCACCTTCAGACTCTTACAATCTTAAGGCCTCATCTTCCACAAAATTTCCTGAGCTTTAGAGTGAGAAGAGATTTATTTGGTCTAATTTGTGTTGAGCGTTTTAGGGTCACTGATAGATACTCTGCACTCTGATTATTGCTGCTGTCTAGTTCGCTGGTCTTCATTGCAAAAGGCTACCATCTTGTCTTGTACGGGCTTGCTTGGATGTTGAAATCGTTTCTTATCTAAAGATATTAAATAAGAGGTATTTAGATGGTAGTTTACTATCAAGTGTTTTTGGTTAGTATTGAGACATCTGATCCTCTTTAGTGTCAATTTACTCCTCTTCCAGTGTGTTTTCATGGGTGGAGTTAGGGACTAGTAAACTAAATCCCACTTCTAATTGTGTCTTATGCCTCTTCTTCCTTTAAGACTTCCTTTTTAAGTTGTTTGCACATTTTCTTTTGTTTCTGCTCTTTTGGGATCTTCTTCCACCCTACCCCACCCCACCTTTGGTTTGTGTTTCTTTGTGTTTGTGGGTGTTGGAAGAGTTTCTATTTGATTACCTCAAAGTGAAAGTTTAATTGTAGGATCCACATATAAGGGAGAGCATGTAGTGTCTGCATTTCTGTGTCTGGGATATTTCACTCAGTACAATATCTTCATCTCCATCCATTTACTGACAAATTTCATTAGTTCATTTTTCCTGACAACTGAATACTATTCCATTGTATGTACATGTTACACTTTCGTTAGTCATTTATCAACTGTTGAGCATCTAAGTTAGTTCCATTTCTTTGCTATTATGAACAGAGCTGTTGTAAACATGGTTCGTGACTTTTTCAGGGTGCAGTGTTCTTTGGGAATATTTCCAAGAATGGTATAACTGGGTCATATGATATTTCAATTTTTAACTTTTTTAGGAACCTCCAAATTGATCTCCAAAGGGACTGAATGAATTTACATTGCCAACAAAAATGTATGAGGCCCCCTTCTCTCCACATCCATGCCAGCATTTACCATTATTTGTATTTTGGATCTTAGCCATTCTGACTGGAAAGAAATGATATCTCAGGTGGTTTTAATTTGTATTTCCCTAATGACTAGGGAGGTGGAACATTTTTTAAGACATTTGTTAGATATTTGAATTTCATCTTGCAAAAGCTTTATTTTATGCCCATCTTATTATGGGTTTGTTTACTTCCTTGACACTTAATATTTTGAGTTCTTTGTGTACTCTGGATATTAGCCCTCTTTCAGATCTGTGATTATCAAAGATACTCTCCCTTTCTATAGATTCATCTTTTGCTCCATTGAAAGTTTTTTTTTGGCTAAGCAGAAAATTTTAACTTCTTATAGTCCCATCTGTTTAGTGTTGGACTTATTTTCTGTCCCTTTGGAGTCCTATGAAGAGAGTGTGGGCTGAGACTGATCAGCTTGAGGGTGGTTCCTGTTTTTTCTTCGAGGAGTTTTATAGTTTCTGATCTGACACTGAATCTTTGACCCATTTGGAGTTGAATTTTCATGCAGGGAGTTAATAAGAGTCAAATATATTATTCTGCATTGAGAAATCCAATTTTGTCAACACCATTTGTTGAAGATTCTGTCCTTTTTCCATTTTTTTTTGGCACCTATGTAAAAAAAATCAGTTGATTCTTCAATTCCAATCCATTGGTCTTTATTTTTTTTTGTAGTCAGTATTATGCTAATTTATGACTGTAATATAGCTTAAGATCTCCCATAATTTTTATTACTAAAGATTGTTTCTGTTATCTTTGGCATTTTATGTTTCCATATGAATTTTAAGGCTGTTTTACCAGTTTCTATGAAGATTTGTGCTGAAGTTTTAATTGGTATTGCTTTGCATCTGTACATTGCTTTAGGTAGAATGGTCATTTTAACAAAGTTATTTCTGCTAATCCATGAGCATGTTTGCCCATTTTCTTTGATCTCTATAAAAACCCATTAGTAAATATAATTTTGGGTTGTTCAAACTTAACAATATATATTTAAATCAAGTCACAGAAATGAAATGCAAATTATATATTTTTCAATAAATTCTCATTTAATTTAATATCTGTGTAGAAAGCAACTGTATCTTGTTTTCAATTATACTGCTCCCTCCACTTCCAAATGGTCAGGAGATGGAAATTGGAAATATAAAATAATATTCTAATAAAATATTTAGTGCAATATTATAATTCTGCTTTAGAATAGACATTTCTTAAATGTGAGATAAAACACCTCTTAATAAGTAAGTTTATAAGTTAGTCTGTTTAAAACAGTATTTTTGTTACGCAGAAGCCCATGGTCAGAGAGAGAAGACAATCTGTGAGAGGACAGAGGTAGTCATACATCACCTGACAACATTTACACAGATTAGATAAATAAAGCTCATTTGCTCATTTGTTCTTCATATTTTTATAGCAGTCTGTTCATTTTATTAGCCAAACTATTGATGCAATTGTTTAATTTCATGATATTTAGTTTTCTGAGTTCCTCCTATAATCTAGACACTAATCCTTTTCACATGTGTAGTTCAATTTTTCTTCCCATTCCACAGTCTGTCTCTTTATTGATTGTTTCCTTTGCCGTAGCAGTTTCTTTTCTTTTTCATACATTTTATTTATTTATTTATCTATTTATTTATTTACTTACTTACTTACTTACTTACTTATTTGTTTATTTACGTGTGTGTGTGTGTGTGTGTGTGTGTGTGTGTGTGTTTGTATTAGAGGGCAATATGTGTCTCTATGAAGGACCAAGGGTGACTTTGGGAATAATCCTGGATTGCTTCTATCTCCTTCTTGCTTTGTTCTGGGATTTCCCAGGCTCTGCTCACCAGGACTGGAAGTGCAGGCTACTACAAGTGCAGTTCGCCACTATGTCCACCTAGTGCTTTTACGTGAGTCTTGGGATCTGAACTCAGGACCTTCTCCTTGTGAAACAGAGTCTTAACCCCTGAATCATCTCTCCAACTCTGTAGCTGTTTCTTGAGTTCATGCAATCCAAGTGAATAGTTCTTGGTATTATCTCAGAGCAATCAGTATCCTTTTTATGAAGTCCTTGCCAATTCCTATATCTTGAAGTATTTAGCCTACTTTTTATACCAATTTTCAGAATTTCATGATTTGGTGACCTATTTGGAACTGATTTTTTATAAGATAAGAGATCAAAATATATTTTTTTCTTCTATACTGGTAAGGATGGAGAGAGAAGAGAATCCTTACACACTGCTAAGGGAAAAACAAATTAGATTGCCAGTATGGAAATCAGTATGAGGTTCTCCAAATATCTACAGACAGATCTATCACATGACCCAACTCTGCAATGCCTGGTTACACACCTGAAAGACTATGAAACAATATACCTCAGACATACTTAAACAGGTATGTTTAGTGCTGTATTATTCATGATAGTTAATTGATTCAGCTAGATATCCATAAGTAGGTGGATAAATAAGGAAAATGTGGCATGCATACACAATAGAATTTTACTCAGCCATGATAAAGAATGAAACTATGCATTTGGAGGACAGCAGATGTAAATTACTTAGTGATTAGTATATTATTTCCATTATGTCACACTATCACAATTGTTCTCTCATTCATAGATCCTAGATTTATACACACACACACACACACACACACACACACACACACACATGCAAATCAGAACGTATTTGTGACACAGAAGTAGATGTGAAACTCTCTAGGAGGAGAGAAAAATGGGGAAGTAGGTCTGTACTTGCAGAATATGGGCAAAGTCTAGATACAAAGAATACCAAAGTATTCTTATGATACAAGTACTGCATACAATTAATATATATCAGTAAAATCAAGAATATATGAAACTCCTATATATAAAAAAGTAGAGATAAATAATACTCCTGTTGAAGAAGATTGTCCTACAAACTTAAGAGTTGATCAATTTCATCATTCAGTGAGACAGAAGTGTAAATCCACAATGCATTGTCAAAATATGCATTGTGAAAATTATAGAGACATAAAGAATAGGATATAATAGCCCTGGACAGAATGTGGAAGTATAAATAAATACAATCACATCAGAGTGTCATTTGACTGTGACCTACTATTATTTTGCATTTTTGGATACCATTTTAGCCCTTAACTGTATATCCTATTGTGATGGTGTATAGTTACCCTAAGCAAATATAAATAATTTTACATACTCTTAAAGATAAATATAGAGATGCAAGAATGAATGAACTTGTGACTAGTTATGAAACTTACATGGGTGAGTCCCACAGATGGACAAAAATTCAGAAATAACATACAGCATACTATGACCCCATTTATATCCCAAGTTAAGAAAAGAACGAAAAGCAAGACTAATCTGTGATGTTAGAATTTGAAAATGCAGTTCTGATTTGGAGATGGCATGGTGGGGATGCAAGAGGCTCAAGTTCCACTTCTGGAGAATATTTCTAGGCCTGGCACTGGCTGTGCTGCTTTTTTAGTTTAGGGAAATCATGCATTTGTAAAGTAGTAACTTTTCTGCAAATATATTATACCTTAATTAGATTCTTTGAATTTGAGCCTTCTATCAGAAAGTTTACATAGGAAAGTAAATAATACAAAGGTATTTTTGTAATTTATGATATGTATTTATTGCATTTTGTAGAATACACTATCACATTTGGTGGCCCATTTGATGCTTTCCTACTAAAGATTATCAGAGAATACTTAGCTGAAAGAGACAATGAGGTCTTTATTTCAGAGAATATTTGTGAGGCAAAGACTGACTAGAGACCTCTCAGAGCTTCATAGAGTAACCTCAGAACAGAGGGGTATTGTTAGAGTTTGTGTGGAAGTCGTCTTCTGACTTAGTACCAGTGAAGTTCGGTGTTAAAAAGAGTTGCTCCTGAAAATATTGAGGTGTTTCCAATCATTTATGATACTGAGAAGTAGACTTGATGACATTTACAAAACTATCCTGCACTGTCACATCAATGCAGAATAGGAACATGAAATATTGTGACTGAGAATTAATTAAAGCACATCTGGAGAAGGAAATCATAATGTAAGCATGGGTAGCAGTACATGCCAATGCAAGCAACACTCATCACTTCAGACACACACACGAGACATGAAAGTGGGAAGGAGACTTGTTGATAGAAGAAGTTGTATGGAAGAAATAAAGGGACGAGAAAGGTAAAAATGGCATGTAAGAAACTCTCACAAGATAAAAAAGGAATTAATAAAATATGAAAAGGGGAGGCTGAGGCACATACTCCACTCAGTAAAATCTCTCTACACCTAGTAGAAGGATTACAATGATAGCCAGGACTCAGAAATTGACGTTAACCCTGTTTACCACAGCTAGTGTGTCCCCATGTGCATTAAAGCTTTTTAAGGCATATTTTCTCTTGCTGCAATGAAAGAATGAATTACACGATTAATAATTTCCCTTTCACTTCCAGATTGCATACTTCTCATCAGAACCCTTTGTTTCATATCACAGAAATTTATCTCATGCTTTGTTTTCTAAAAGTCTGTATCTCAGCTTCTCTTACAGTTTCCTTCACTTTGTTGGAGCCAATATTTATCTTCACTGAAAGATGAACTACAGCTAAAGTCATGCTTACCCATTTAATGCTAAGTACAGGAAATATAAATAGAAAATTACTAATCTTGCAACTAAATTAAGCACCTCTAAAGATCAGCAATTATCAAAAATGAAAGGGTGTGAGTAATACTTTATAAGACTGAGTTAATTAACAAGCTTTCAACTTGTACTTTAAAATGGAATAAAAAGTAGAAAATAATCTCAAAATTGCAACAATAAGCATATTTATAAAAATGTCAACTCAACTTCCAGTAATGTCAATAATAAGTGACATTATCTTAACATATGCCAGAATGTGAATAATATTAATACCTAGTATACAAAGAATTAATCAAGCATATTCTTACTATTATATATGTATAACATTTATGTTCATTTTTTCAAATACATTTGTTTTCATATCAATTCTGTGGAAATTTTGCTCAGAAAAATTTGAAACTGTTCTATAAATATTATGCCATCATATTTTTTGCTTTGTTTATGGCTTGTGTACTTGACTAAATATGTAGTTTTGTTATATAATGTTAGAAAACAGTCAGTCATATATTAAACAAAGCAAACAATAGAAAAATGTGTGGAATAAGGAGAAGTTGAAATGAATCTCTTATCTTTATTTGTAGAATTTAGCTTTTAAGTGAAGAAACTAACTGAAAGTCCTTTGTAGTTAACACATGATGTTTTAAGAGTCAGAATACAAAACAAAAATACACAAACTTATAGGCAGTACATATATTCATTTCCTGATTAAAAATTAAAAAATATACTTTGAGAAGAAAGTATATGGAACTTTAATCCATAAATACCTTTAATATTATGAAGTATTAAAATAGGTAAAATAAATGTCCAACAAAACAAAAACAGTACCATTCAATATTTTCACAAGAACCATATGGGATTTGTCCTATCAATAATTTACTATGGATGGGAAAAAGATCTCAAAAGACCCCCACCTCCCTAAGAAAATGATATAGGTTTATGCTAATGTGGCAGGAGGAATTCTATCCTCCATTATATACCCACTGCCCTTTGATTCATGCTCCTGCTAGAACTCAGGAAACTACCCACAAGGGCAACTCAGATAGAGCTCAGTAAGTCGTTCATTAGAGAGCACAAGAAAACAGGAGGGAGATTATCAGGAAAGAAGAATCATAATGGGAAAAGTAGGGGGAATGAAATTAGGGGTTCAGGGATGAAAAAATCATGAATTCCCTACATTCATGACTAAGACGCCAAAAGAATTTTGAAAAATAAAAAAATAAAAATAAAATTGTGGCAAAAAAACTATTCAAAAGGAGATTTTTGGTTCCCTTTGTAACATGATCGAAATAAGATCATAGAATGCTGCAGAGGTAAGTTCTAGAAACATAAGAATTATTACTCCTCAAAATTGCGTAAGCACTTTCATTAACATTTCTATCTGCTTGAGAAGAAAAACTGACAAAACTGAAAATTACTACTTCACTGACAAAAGAATTCTTTGTGCTAGTATAGAGACAAACAGCAGTGACCTACTGAAGTCAGAAGTGGAAGCTTAGTCTGGCTACACCATGCAAGGTCTTGAGGAAGAATATTTTTCTGCAATTTGTAAAGTAAATGGGTCAAAAGAAACATAAAAGTCAATGTGTAGGAAGTTCTTAAAAGCACAATTATCTGGAGCTGGTGAGGCATCAAGAAAGAGTTCTAGAATGTCTTTTTGGAATTATGCAGCAATAGTTGAAAAGAGCTGAATAAATTTCTCAGGTCTATGATAAAATGTTGGTCAGAGAGCTTGTAAAGGCCCTCAAACATTATAGGCTTTTTCCACGGCTCTTTGTTGTTCTCCAAAAACTGTCATTAAGACCCAAGATGCAACACATATTGATCACAGAAGGTAGGCAAAATATATCATCTGGAACCAGTCTATGTGGATTTTCTCCTTGCGGGATAGCTTATACAGTACAAAAATACTGTAGAAACTCCTGGGGGAGAGAAATAATCATGAGCCACATCAATGGCATGAGATCTGTAAGTTGCAATATAAATCACCAGGGCAATAGGTAACCACGAGTATAATAATGGCATGAATACCAAGAAGACAAGCAACAGCTTTCTGATTGTATTCAAAACCCCGTTGTCAGAATGGTACACGTCCCTGTTACTGTAAACTAGAACAAGAACCTATAAGAATAGGGAAGGGAAAAAATCAATAGGGAAGACAAACAATAAACCTATAGGTAGCTATTATTATAATACCCATAGAATGGGCTCTCACAGTAGAATAAACCCATAGGTAGCTATTATTATAATACCCATAGAATGGGCTCTTACAGTGGAAACCTTTGGGTCTGAAACTAGATGAATGAAAGGAAATGAACATATCAGTGGGGTGGCCTGAAGAGAAGTAAGTTGATATACAACAGAGGCCTGAGCACCCATAGGAGTAGACAGATCAGAGTGAACCCTGGGGTCCATAGAAGCATAGAGGTGGAAGGGTGGGAGGGAGTGGGAGAGAATGGTGAAGGAAAGGGAGGGGATGGAAGGCAGGGGGGAAGGAGGGAAGCCAGGATGAATACTCAATATGCTTGTAGAAGTAGAAAAATAAGTAAAAAATATTTTCTCAGGTTTAGTTCTTTACCAATTTTTCAGAACTCTTAAAAATGTCCAGGAATTTTATAGTTACCTTGGATAATTCAAAAGCTATATTTTTGCAATTTATTAAAATACTTCAAAACTGAAGTCACTGATTCATCATTTTTGATGCCTGAGTAGTATTCCATTGTATAAATGTACCAAATTTTCCTTATCTATTCGTCAACTGTTAGACATTTGGGCTGATTCCATGACTTTGCTGTTGTAAACAGTGCTGCTATGAACATGGTTGTGCTTGTGCGAGGAAATTTAGAAACAATTTTAATGACTGAAGTTTCCCAGACATGGAAAATTAAGTGCCATATGTACTCCCTAATAGGCGGATCCTAGTACCAAACCCACTTAGAGACACTCAAAGACAAATCTCTGTAATAGCTACAGCAATTGTAAAGATTATTAACAGGAGGGATGGGGAAGGAGGGCCCCACCAGAAACAAGGAGAGAAGGGACCATGTTACAGCAGAGAAAATAGGCCACCATCAAGGACTGCAAGTAAGTAATGAGACATCTGGTTAAGTTCACAGACTTTCCTTCCTGATCATTTGCAACTGATGGGGTATGATCTCACTAGAAGGGGAGGGCATATAGGCTGCCTGATAGAAAGTAACCATTTTGCAAATGGGTGATTGACCCCTCTCTCACTGCAGTCTCCTACTTTTATTCCATCTAGCTTTGAATGTATTCTTATAACAAGACTCTAATTTAACTGGTTTTTATCTCTGGCCACGGGGTGACATCCAATACCCATCAGGATGGAGCCAAGGACATTGCAGGAGCAGCAAAACTGAAAAAAATAATCAACAAACCATAATTCAGAAAATCAGAGACTCTATATCAACCATCTGGAACTAGGCCAGCCTAATCTCTCCCCATCCTGAAGCTCAGGGAAATTTGCAGAAGAGGGAGCAGTAAGATGGTAAGAGAACAAGGATGGGAGGAGTAATGATATGCAAGATACTCCACACAAGTTAGGGCCGAAGCAATCATAATAGAACTTTGCATGACTTGCGCAATGTTCAACACATTATTGACCCCACAAAGTCTAGCATGTACTAAAGGCACTAGGATCCTTGGAGGCTAGGGACTGACAGTCACAGTAGTGTTCTTAAGCTTAAGGGGAACACAGGAAAGGGTTCTGGGAAATGCCCCTGGGTTCTTGCACTGCATTGGAGAGGAGGACCTAGGGGTGAGTTTGGCATGCACATTAAAGGATGCTCCCGGGATTGGGGGAGAGGCACGGGGGATGGGAAGAGAGGGAGGGGAGGGGGGAGCAGGAGGGTCGAGAGGAGGTGGAGGGAGGAAGGGGACCGGTGTACCTGTTAAGTTTATATGAGCATAAATAATAATAATAATAATAATAATAATAATAATAATAATAAAGTCTAATATAAAAAAACTGAAGTAACTGATGAATGCGGGCAATTTGAGCTCCAAGAATCTCAGAACTGAAATGATTATAAATTTGGTAAGCATTTGTAATGTGTTTTCAAGTGAAGTTATCAAAATACATTCTTTCTGTCTTTTCATATTTGTCCATTTAAATACTTAGTCATTTCAAGTAAAAATTCTGCAAATTTCATGCTGTTTTATTTGATTAATCAGTGCATTATCTTTTAAACATTCTTTAATATTTGAGAAATCTTGTATGTCTTTTGGATAAGCCTTTGTAAGTCACTTTTCCACAAGCCAGAACGTTATACTTCACTAACTGGTTGGAAAAAGTTAAAGGGCTAAAATTTATTTTGCAGCAGAGAATCAGCTATGCTCCAAAGGTTTGCCCTTATCCACAAATTCATTGGAAATCAGGGTTCAAGTGCTTGACAATTGATCAGTGTGTTGGAAAAATAATCAACTGTAGAAAAAGAAGCTAGATGTCATGTTTCAGGCACATAGGCAAAATATAATGAAAAATAAAAATAAAGTTTAAAAAAAGAGGATGCTGACAAAGAAGAAAATGTCCTAATTTTCTAGACTTGCACTTGTTCTGGAGAGAAAGCAATTGAAAAAGTAAATTCCATATTGAACTCTGGGTAAGAATATTTCAGAAGAAAAAAATAATAGGCAATATCTTTTTAATGCATAAATATTTATCATATTACTTGTTAATAAGAGTAATAATTAACTATATTAATTCTGTTGTGATACTATTTACCTCTCTCATAAGGGACAATATTGAGTGTATATATTCCATTTGTAAGTTCTTATTACATGCTTTATGTGATAGGACGTAAAGTGGCAAGTTTAATTTCATCAAAATGAAAGAGGTCAGCTGTGCACGCTGAAGAAAAAAGGCAATTGGAGCTTGAGATTATGGAAATTCAGTGAATTTTATGTAAAAAAATTAGAGATGTAAATCCTATGTATGCTTAATAATTTCCAAACTGCATGTTTTTATACCCAAAACATCAAAAAATAATCATGATAAATGTGTCAAGTGCTTGGTCCCTTGTTTCTCAATAGATTACTCATACTAAGAATTACTTAAGCAATCTAATGATGAACTGCAAACCAGAAGAAGCAGAAGAGATAATCTTATTGTAAATAAGGACACTTTCTCTAAATGAAGCTCAGGGAAGTCAGATTTTCTATGTACTACTATTTAGTTTTAAATAAGATGGCCCATAATGTAAGATGCAATATTTCCATTTTGGTTTCTGATGAAAAGAATATCTCTGGATAAGAACGAGTTTTTGCCTCACAGCAAATCAATGGTCCCTATCACAGCTAGGTTGTGGAGGAACATAAGTTGAAAAAGGTTAAGTAGCAACATCTCAAGCAGAATGCCAGGAAGAAAGGCATGAACTGAAGACTTCTGCTTTTTCATGAAGAAAACAGTACCAAACACTGTACAACAGTCAGGGTTTGAGGGACTACAATTCCGGAGAAAGTAAAGCAAAAGAGAATTCAGCATCTCAGTCTTAAAGTTATGCACTTTTAGCAATTGCCCTGTATTTCAGAACTTATAACAAAGACAGCATTGACTTAAACTTTTTTTAGTCTTACAGTGCTCTGTAAGGGAGGAAGAGCCAAACATATCATTAGTGGCCCTTCTATGAAGAGGAGCTGTTAGAATGTTGAGTTACTCCCTGAGAGCCCATGTATATGAATCCTTAGCTGATGTTAGTGATTGGGTAGGTCTTGACATCTATTGGAGGTGGAGTTTTGCCAGAAGAAAGCACTTCACAACAATGCACCAGCCCTGAGAGTAGGTTGCCCCGCCCTGCTTCCTTTGGTGTTTGCTTCTTGATCTCTCTACCTTCCTGATGAATGCTGTGACCTCAACTAACTTGCAGTTTCTGCCACACCCCCATATATTTTCCCTCTGGAAACATACCAAATAAATCCCCTTTTTCTCCTCTTAAGTTGTGTTTGTACATCTTTCAAAGCAGCAGGAAGAGTAACTACAACAGAAATTGGTACCAGGTATAAGGTGTTGATTTGAGATTGAGAATTTGATATTGAAAAGTGAAGTGTTGCTTTGAAACAGAGAATTTGGTACCAAGAAGCATGTTTGTTGCTGTGATGAGGCTAGTGTTGTGTGGAGGAAATGTGGGAAACTTTTGGCTAGGACAGCCATTGAGTTTTTGCGACAAAACTTAACTTAAAAAGGTATTCTAATGACAGGCTTTGAAATGAACAATACTGTGAAAGCTTATAATAGTCTAGAGAGAAACACATTCTGTTTTGGGAACTGGAGCAAATTAGAGTGATTCTTTGACAGAGAATTTGGTCAAGGTTTACCCTTGCTCTGAAATCTTTCCTGAAGTTAAAATATTTGGTGGGGGAAGTTTCAAAACAACATAGCCTTTAAACTGTGGCATGGATACTTTTTGCTATTCTCATTCAGATTTATAATGAAAAAGACCAAGGAATCAGGCAGAAAGAAATAAAAACTGTGAAACCAATGGACGTTTTAGGCATGAGAATAGAAATGAAATTAAGACTAGCTCAAGAACAGTGAATTAGATATAAAGGGAAATAAAATTAACACTACGAAAAACAGACAAAATGATATATCAAAAGACAGCTTGTGTAATGGTTACTCTTTATTATTCTTGTGAGAAAACACTCAAAGTCAAGCAACTTAAAAGAGAAAGGGAGATTTATTCAGTTTACAGTTCCAGAGGGGAGATACAGTTTCTCAAAGCGGGCGACATTGGCTGGTTGGCCAAAGCTGGAGGAGGCTAAGTCACTGCAGACATCTTGGAAGCTGAGAGCTGCAGACTACTTGCAGCAAAGGCAGACTTCTCCTTGAAGTAGGGTGGGACTAATTCACCTCAAGGTCCATCCCTTGTGACTGCCTTCCTTCAGCAAGGCTCCACTTCTCAAGGTGCCATGACCTTGCCAAACACATGAGACTGGGGGACACATTTCAAACCATGACAGCTTGGAAAGTTGATTCTGCCTCAGTTTTATCTGAGCCCTAACAATTATAATGTGTGTCATTAACTTCCCTTGTTAAGTGCAGGGTATATTTTAATATGAAAACTAAGGTCTGCCAGCATTTTCTCCCATGCTGCCACTGCACCAAAAGTTTTGTTCAGACCTGTAAATCTCCCCTTTATTGTTAGCCTTATTAAAGAATGTGACACTTCTTCATGTGTTTAAGTTATAATTTATTATACACGTAATTTTAAAATATTTTATTTTAATCTACATTTATACATTCGTTTTCTCAATAACACCTTTTAAAATTAAAAGGTTTTAATTTTGATGAGATCAAATGAATCAATTTTAATAGATAATGTGCCTGGAAGATTATATTTTTGCTGACCCGAAAAAGGTTTTATGTAGCTATAGTTAAGCTTGATAACCTCCTCTCCTGCTTTTGGATTGTTTATAGCTTCAAATCTTATATTGGCATCTGCTTTATTCCTAGACTCTTTTTTTTTAGTGTGTATTCATTTTAAATTATCACATAAAATTGCTTTATTCTGTAACAACTGTTTTATCCCTGCTTACTCAAGTCCAAATGATAGTATTTCTTCTGTTACTAATACCCTTTAATGCTTATAATATTGGAGCTTTATTGTTGTAATGTTCTATTTTGTGTAAGTAGATCCAAATTACATCTTTAAAGAGTCATTTGTTGCAGATACCAGCTTAGCAGATTGAAGATACACTCAGGTAACTGCTAAAGCATTATTTATTCTCAGTGCTTAAGAACATGCTGGCTCTGAATCTGCTGAAAAGGAAACCAAAGTTTTCTTTTCTTTTTTTTTACATCTGTCCAGATGTGTCTGTGAGAGTGTTTCCCCAAGGAGACTGACAGAAGAGTTGGAACAGAAAATAGGGATGACAGGTCCTTAGTGTGGGTTGACAATCAGCAGAGGATAAGGTAGGGAAAGGGGGAGAAGGAAATTTTTCTCTCCAAGTTCTAGAAGTAAGATTAGTTTCTGCTCTTGACCTTGACCATGAGAACTCCTAGCCTCCCAGCCTGTAGATTCTAGGACTCACTTCAGCGTCTGAAGGGCCTTCAGTCTTGCAGTGAGAATATTACCATAGGCTTGTTTTCTAAGACCTGTGGATGGATTTAACTCACCTAATGTTCTGGTTTGCCTCATTTCCTAGCTTGCAGAGAAGTTCTTGGTTACAATAATGAGGTGAGTGATTTCCTAATATATTAATTCTTCATTTTTCTTCATTTAGCTTTCTGCAGTTATTATTATATTAGTCATTATTCATTAATATATTATGTATATTCAAACTTGTATCTGAAATTATTAAGTGGAAAACTCCAAAACCAAACTCTTCTATGTCCCTCTATCCTGTTTGAGCCATGAATCACTCCTGCATCAGCATGTCCACTGTGATGGGTTATCTGCCCATGGGATGTGTGTCTCATCAACGCAACAGTTGTGATATTCCAGCTATGACAGAAAATAAAGGAACTGAGGCTGAGATTTTCTTAAGTGGAATCAGGTGATTGCAGGTTTCTGTTCACAACTGCTAAAGATTAGACCTCAGGTGTCCCAATAGACTTGGAGAACCAAATGAAGACAAGAGTCATTGGCTTTCAGTATCTCTCTTCAAGGAATACCTTATTAACTATCCAATCCTCAGAGACTTGTAATTTAGGGTTTTTCCCTAGCCAATGTTCGCATCCAGAAATAATTTTTGGTGTAAAATCTTTATTGAAAGCAATAGACATGTCTTCAGATCTTGCCTTATTCTCGAGCATTATCCAGTACTGCCCAGATTCAGTGTGTCCAGATGACAATTTTATGTATAATGTAAATGTATACAAATGTTTCTAACATCTCCTTTTAAATCTTTTTTAATTAATAAAATGTTTGAGTGCAAGTAAACCTACTTTATTCAATGGTCCCCTAGCACAAAAATAATTCTACTAGTAAATTGGTTGAATACGCCTGAGAAAGAGAGATGCTATGCAATATTTCTTATTAATGAGTATATGAAAGTACAATGAAGACACAGAAAGAGAAATAGGAAAGAGAAAGAAAGAGAGACAGAGAATATGCTATGCAAGATCCCATAATCTCTTTCCATGGCATGTTCCTAGTGAGCAAAGAACCTCTCCCTAGGCTTTATCCTTTAAAGATCTGCAACACATTCTGTTATCCTGGCACAAAATCTTTACAAATGAACCTTACTATTCATATCCAAACAAAATTTACATTCAACCTGATCTATTTAATAGAAAGGAAATACTGATGTGAAAATTTGGTTTATAATTGTAAATTAATGATCTAGAATCTGAAAATGAGCTACCCGAAGAAATTTCTTTTTTTTTTCTTAATTAAACAATACTAGAATGGGTGACTTTTCACTCACCTTTCAACTTCAAAATTCTCTCCTCCAACTTAATTTCTAATAACTTCAATTTAATTTGAAAAAATTATTAATATGAATTTATACAATGAATGATAGCATTTGTTTCTCATTTGTTGAATGTATCAAAGAAAGTTTATATTTTTAAATTAGCCCTTTATTAATCATTAATTTTTCATAATTTTATAATGGAAAAGCAGTTCTTAGATTTCCAACTTTCTGACTTTTGGACTATAGCTTATTCCATCAACTCTTCTGTGTCAGGCCTGTGGATTCAGACTGGTACTCTGCTACCACTTTCTTAGTTTCTAACTGATCTAATGAATTTCCTTTCATAAATTTGTGAGCTATTTCCCTATAACGAATTAATATTTCTCCACACTGATCACCTGCTATATTGGTTCAGGCCAGTTTACTTCTTATATTCCCCCTTTTACTTACACACCTTCTAGTTACTTCACTATAACCCTAGAGCTCCTTAGTATAGAAACACATTTAACTGAATATATTTCTGGCAAAGCAAATGACCTTGTCCCATTTACCATACAAATACAAATACATAAGCAACAATAGCACAGAAGGGACTGCAAAATTCATGAGTCTTGCATTGCTAGTTTGTAAGATGAGTGCATGATTCAGGAAATGGATAGAACAAAGCCTGAAATGGTATAGTAAACACCTATTGTCAGACCAATGGGAAAAGTACAAGTCATTTTATTTCTCTAACAATTAATGAAGAAATAAAATACATTGTTCAGCTATAAAATTATGAGTATGAAGGGCTTGAGAGGTGGCTCAGGGGTTAAGACTCTGCCTTGCAGGCAGAAGGTCCTGAGTTCGGATCCTAGACCCCACGTATAGACTCCAGGCAGAAGCAGGGGCAGCCTGCATTTCTGAACCTGGTAGGGCAGAGCCTGTGAATCCCTGGGCAAAGTAAACAAGGAGGAGGTAGTAGGCGGTCCATAGTGGTTCCTGAATTCGCAGAATTCTACACACACACACACACACACACAGGCACATACACACACTTATGCACAATTGAATAAATAAAAAAATTAAAAAAAATTGTGAGCAATGAGGTTTGTCTACAGAATTATTTATAGATAAAAATACTTAATGAAAAAATGAAAGACCTGGTCTACTGAAAAGAGTTCAAAGAATAAACTAATTGGAATACAAAGAAAAGAACAGAGTGTAGTTTTGAAATGTTTCTAGCAACAAACCATTTGAGTGGTTTAGCAGTTACAGAGGATATTATTTTGGGATTATTTACTCTATGCTTCTTTGTGTATGTTGCATCATTTGACTTTTCTGGAACCATGCAGCATTATATACAGAAAATATATATGGATGAACACAAAGATTTCTAAATTGTGGCTTTTATTTATTAGTGATATTTGTGTTATATGATTAGTAGCATAACTGTCCAACTCCTCTTTCTAATTTGAGTTCACCAATACATGATTAAAGAAGTAGTCCAATACCACAGTCTTTTCAAAACTTTGCTTTTAAATTTGATTCCCCTACAGTTAAATAAGAATCCTTTAAAGCTTGTTGGCAATTTGATCAACCCTCTGCCAGAGCATTTATCTCTTTGCTTTCTATTTACTTCTTTGATTAGATTGTGAGATTTTTCCAGGACTGAGATAGACTTGTTTTGTCCATGTAGTTCATAGCACAAGGATTAAACATGTTGGACATTAATGACTTCTACAGTGAACAAAGAACTTTTAAAGTCTATTTTTCAAAGGATAAAATAATGGTTCTCATATAAAATTATGAATAAGGTTATTTTTAGAACAAGTAGAACTTATACAACAAGACATCAAAACCAGTTCAGAGAATATTTGATTGACCAGGTGTGTGTATGTGTAAGTAAAATTGAGTATAGGAGATTGAAAGTTCCTCAGTTTTGAATTAAATTCAGATCTTACACTATAATAAGCCATGATTTTTGCAGTTATCTTTTCCATGTTGTAGAAATAATCTTTTTTGGACAAAAGTCTGAAAGTGAACATATAACAGTTTTTGGTCTTTAATCACTAGGAAATACTAATTTAATCATAGCAGTATTTTCTATATCTATATAATGTTTAAGTATCCTTCACTGTGTTCCTAGATGTTACTGAAAAGATGTACTATTCGGATTTTTAATGTTTAGTTACAAATTCTAGCTAATCTTGTATGAAAGAAAGAAAGAAAGAAAGAAAGAAAGAAAGAAAGAAAGAAAGAAAGAAAGAAAGAAAGAAAGAAAGAAAGAAAGAAGGAAAGAAAGAAAGAAAGGTACCACTTTAGCAGAGGGATGTTACTGCTAAGGATTTTCTGCTTCATAGCTTATGATCCTCATTTAACCTGAAAACTGAGGGTTTTTTTTTAATAACTGACAATATCATTGGTCACTGACATCATGGTCTTTGAGGAGGAATTATCTTTGGATTCTTAGTAACAATGAATCTAATGATAATGATACATAGAATATATGTAAATGATTTATTCCATTTTAAATAAGCTTGGAATTAAAAAATAAGGACTTTCATTTAAAATGAAATAATTAGAAAGCAGTAATTTTCACAATGAAAATTAATAAACGCTAGGCTGGCAAGATGGCTAAAAGGATAAAAGTACTTGCCATCATGCCCAATGAACTAAATTCAATCCCCAAAATCCACAAAGTGGAAGGAGAGAACTGATTCCCCCACAAGTTGTACTCTGATCTCTGAATGTGTACCATAGCATTCACATTGTGTACCATTCTATCAATTAAATAACAACATGTAAAATAACATCCCAAAAAAAATAAATGGATGCTTAATCATTTGAATTAAGAAAATGTATTATGTGCAATATCACTTAATGCTTACATAGACAATGGAGTGTTACAGGGAAATGGATCAGAAGTGATTGTCTGCATCCTGCCTCATTTTCAATGTGAGGAAACTGAATCTGAGATATATAGCTTCTTAGTTCCCATAATTCACATGTGATTAATGAGTAGTAATTGTTTATATAAGGATATCATTATGAATATGAGGTAGAGTGTTGTCTAGCATTTTAGTATGGAACTGCTGATTTATTAGAATAGACAAAGTGAGCACTATTCTTTTCTTGTAGTTAATGAAGTCATGATGTTGTCAATTTGAAAGAATGCATCTTTGTACCTATGAAAGCAGCTGGATATTTTATGAAGATCAGGGACTGACCACACTTCCTGGTCTGGGCAAGAGAAAAGGCTATCACCTTACAAAGGGTAAAGGAACTGACTTTTTCCCCATACCCTCTCAGCCTTCCTACCAACTCTGAACTTATAAAACCTCTCTGAGCCCCTCATCTGAGCCTTTCTCCCTATTTTTTTTATTGGCCCGGTGGTTCTGGAACATCATTAAAGCTTCCATCTTGTCTATGGTGTGGTGCTTTGGGGGCAAAACATTACAGTTTTCTAATATTGTGCTAATGTGGGGAAAAAAGCTCACATGCCTGAAATTAATGCACACCTGTGTGATTTTGGCGTGAAAGTCACAGCATTAAGACTTTATGGATCCAGCCTTCACTGACTATTCCACATGTTCTCCTTGTACTTTTAACACTGTACTTCTGGTTCATATTCTTTCCCATTTGTTAAGTGTGGGTATGAAGAGAGGTATTTTCTCTTTCTTTCTTCTGCATGCATCTCAGAAACTGATTTGCATGTCTTTCCTATAGATTTTGAATCACATTTCTTATTTGCTCCTACCTGAAAGCAGCCAGCTCCCTGCTTCAGTGACTGCAGTATCAGACTGACTTTCTCTTTCCCCTACCCCCTGACATCTGCAATTTTTAGCATCTTTGGTAGTGCTTTAATTTACACCTCAATATCTTAGACTCTAAATCATTTAAAATCTTCACTGTCTTCTCAGAAACCTCTGTCAGCATATTCATTGCCCTTGTTTTTTTTTTTTTTTAATCCTGTCTTTCTGCTCTGTATTAGGATGCTTTGTTCTAGTTTGTGTTCTTTTCCCCCTATAATTCTCAAGAGAAATTCCAACCTGAATAGATGCTCTACAGTGTTTAACAATAGGCTCTCTTTTTGACATTGGGAAAGCTAATATGACCCAGTGGGCCACTCCTGACCAACTTGTTCTCTTGCTTCAGCAGATGTAAATAAATAAGTAGAGAATGTTGGGATTCCAGAACTCCTAGCAATGCTGCAACCTTACATTTTCTTCAAATGAAAACTTTATAGATGGCCTTTTAATGCAAAGACTATTGTATTTTAGTCCTGACCGCTATGTTTTTAACTTTTCATTCTGTTGGGGAGATTAAAGACAGAGGATCATTATGAGTTTCTAAGAAGCCAAGGGATTGCAGTTAGATTAAAAACTATTTATTCTGTGCTTTGTTTTTTCTTTAGTTCTTATTTTCAGATTGAACATAAGGTATCTGCAGCACAGATTGCTTTCAGAAAGATGAATTTGACTAAAAATCATACTATGCATTCATTTAATAAACATTTGTTTTTAAATGCCTCATATAATTCTGAGTTTCTGCAAGCACAGAGCATGCACAGATGAATGAGAAAAAGTTTTTGTCTTTAAAGAGCTGTAGTGGGTTCTGTGCTGCTATGCCTAGATAACATTTTCTAAGACTGAAGTCTTCTCTCCTGATGCTGGGGGTTATCCATGACTGCTGTGACTGAGAACTCTTGGCTAAATCTCCTTCAGGAGTTGCACTTATCTGTAAAAAGATACCAGTTCAAATCATAATCACTTTCCAGAGATAGTTCACAAACAATGATGGGTCACTGTGGACAATTGTTTGCCATGCTGCTTGCCTCTGCAGGATTATGCCAGCTCCAGAGTTCTCCTCCAAAACATGCTGATTTTTTCTAACTGATGACATCAAGTCAAATTTCAACTTCTCTATCCATTCTACGTCCTTAACTCTCTAGCAATTGTCCATCCCCCAAATACAGGTGAATTTCTTGTGTACATATCACCATCTTTGAGTTTCACTTGGAAATTAGATGGTTAAAGTGACAATTCACAGTTATTTAGGAAGAACCACTGATAGTATTTGTAGTCAGCAAGTATGCCGACGCCTGTGCTCTTTGACAGATGCTCTAGAAAGGAAAAACATATCTTAGAATAAACTGAAATTTCCATATCAGTAGTCATTAAGGTGGAACTTCAGGTAGAAAGGTTAGGGTTTTCTGGACAGAAAGCTTGGGATACACATTGGAAAAGAACTACAGGAGAACCTGGGGCCTTTCAGGAAACTTATAATTGGATAGGGGAACTTGGCACTATGTGTGAGAGAGAAAACAGGAAGAACTCATAAAGAAGGATCTCTAGGAAAGCTCCATGTCTTTGAGACTCTCCGTGTGGAGGAACTCATGTCCTGCTCTTAGACTAGCTGAACTGCTGACATTTTCAGAAAAGTTGCTTTCGCTGGCATTGGCGTAAGCATTGGTTGAATAAAATGAGTGTGGAGAAAGAAGGCTTGTTCGATTGTTACAGAAACCTTGGTGGAAGAATATAGATAATACAAAGACAAGAAAGGATTTAGCAGTAATTGGATATAAGGAGACAGTGAGGAGGAAAAACCACTGTACTAAGGGGGACCCCAAAGATCTTGAGAGGAAAATGTGCTAATGCCACTGGTGAAGAATTTTAGCATTAAGCGTGTGTCTGTCACATAGAAATTCTTTTCCTTTCTTACAAGACAATTGGAAATTAGTCTCTGGAGAGTTAAAATTAATTGACAAGTTAAAATCTCCTATTCATATTCAAACATAATTTCAATTATGATATCCAGATAATCCCGATTACTAAGAAAATAAAGATATTTCCTTACATGACATTTTAAAATCTTAATCTTCCTTTCTTCATTACTGCATTTTTCTATAGCATATATTTCTTATCTCTCCAGATTCAATGATACAAACAATCCTCAAAAAGCATATAGATTGGGATTGTAAACATTCATTGATGTTCCACCTATTTTGTAAGTTACATTGGTTCAAACCATTTTAATAAATATTTTCTTAAGGTAAATTCTATAATCTCTCATGAAACTTCGCATTACTTCAATTTACATTATGTGACTTCATTCAAACTCACACTGTGTTTGTTGTCATCTGATATTGTTAATATGGATGAATTTATTATGTGACAAATGCAAATTAAAACACAGTTCCTTTTTTAATTTGTTTCCCTTTTGTGTGTTTTTTAATGTTCAGAATGATTCTTCTTTGGGTGCTTTCAGGACTTAAGGGCTTTTAAACTAAATATAGGCAACACAGAGCATTAGCAGCTATCAAGTAGTGTGTCTTTCAGCAGACAATTAAATTTATAGAACATTCTAAGTGCATTTTTAAATACTTTCTTCCAATCACAGATATCCAGACTCTATTTTGTAGATGCAAAAGAGTGGAATTCTCACAAATATGCTTATCACAGTCACATTTATAGATGATCTATTTGAGCTTCATTTCCTCGCTGAGAAACCTTGTCGGTCAATTTATTTCAACATAACACCATTTGGTTGGGTGGTTATTAGTCCTGTAATTGTTCACGGCATGCCAGGAATAATTCAGTTAATTATGACAATATGTCTTACTTTGCTATGCTTCTCCATGTCAAAATAATCTTTCGCATATATTGGAAGAAAAAAATCAGATGTTTATTTCAATGCTAGCTATAAAATTGATCATTAAATAAAAACATGAAAGAATGAATATTTTTTGCCCTCAATAGAAGATGTGTTGATCTAAGTACAGTTTGATAAATTATAATCTATTTTAATTGATCTATCACCTCTCAATTTTGAAAGAAAATCTAAAAGACTGATCTTAACTGAACACTTGTTTCAATTAAGAACCATGGTTTTGACAATTTACCCTCAGTCATATAAAGATGTGAATTAGATTGTTTCCATTTGAATATAAGGATATAGAGTTAATGTCTACGTCCTATTACAGTTATGAAATTAAATGTTGTATATAGTTAGATAAAAAGTTGTGATGATGTATATTATAACTTTCATATACAGAATTAAATTTGGTTAAAGGATTTGGGTTTGAATATGCCTGAATGAATTCCAAAATGTAAAACTCTATCAATAAAACATAATAATGTGTAGATTATTGCATTGTAACACTCATAATAGATTATTTTGGTTCTCTATAGAAATGGAAAATGCAATATTCATTATGCAGCACTGTACTTGTATTAAATCAAGTTCAGTAGAAACCTTCCATAAGAGAAAAGAATATAACCTTTGCACTGAGTTTCTGTATCTATTTTTTAAAATTCTTACTTATTATTTACTCAATTGTGCATGTATGTGTGTGTGCGCATGTGTGTATGTGTGTGTGTAGAACCACAGACGAATTCAGAAACCACCATGGACGCCTCCACCTCCTCCTTGTTTACTCTGCCCTGGGATTCACAGGCTCGGCCCTACCAGGACCAGAAATGCAGGCGGCCCCCGGCTTCCGCCTGGTATCTATACGTAGGGTTTAGAATCTCGAACTTAGGACCTTCTGCCTGCAAGGCAGAGGCTTAACCACTGAGCCACCTCTCCAGCCCAAAGTTTCTGTATCTAATGTCTAACTAAACAGTAAGAAAATAACCATGTGGTGGTCAAAGAAACAACATAATGTATTAATTTGCTATAATTTGCTTTAATTGTATTAAAGGACCCTCAAGAAATTAAAGAGAAAGATGATTCAACTGCTGCTGGCAAAGAAGTAAAGCAAAGAAATAAAGATGTGTCATGTGTTACATGATGGAAGAATAGACACTGAACACAAGTCATGAGGTTAGACACTAGATTTCCCAGATATAGTTTTGTGAGTTGGAACAAGTCTCTGAATCTTAGCTTATCTTTAAAAGTAGCATATGAGTCTTATTTTGTAGGTTATGCAAAAAGAGAATAAAGCAATATATTAATATGTCATTTTAAATGTTAAATACTATATAAATAGTAGATTATTTGGGGTTGCATGTTAGCTTTAGTAAACACTTTTAATAAATTAATTTGTTGTTTAGTTCTAGTGCTTTGGGATTTTTTTTCCAAAGTATTCCTAGGATACTAAACCCAATATTTTGTATAGGTGGCAGTGGTATTATAATGAACATATCAGATCTTGTTTTCACACAGAATTTCAAAAACACTTTTAATTTCCCAAGTGTTGAGAGGGTCTTTACTGCATTAATTAGGTATCTCAAGGTGAGTCCCAGATTGTTTCCAGATGGGGACTGGTTACCTCTACATGATTAGAGGATTGGAACAATTTGTCAGTGAAACCTTCCTGGGTGTGAACCACACTGGAGACAGAATTCAACCATGTAGCTCATTCTTTAGTTAATCAAGACTCTCTAGTGGAATTCCAGAAAAATGTGAAGATGTAGACTAGAGAAGAATGTTATTCTCCTTGTTATTCGCGTTGCCTATGATTAAGTCACATTTATGCAGGTTGGGGCATGCCCCTTCATTCCTCTGGGGAAATGTTTGGAAGCTCTGTGCTCAGCACTCTCCTTGTTTCTCTACTCCTAAGAGGTGTGCTTTACCATAAATCTATGGTTGTAAGCATGGAACTTTCTCGAAACTGGTTAATCATAACAGTGAGTTTATAAATGAGGGAGAAAATGAAATTACAGTTCAACAGAAGACATGAAGGTAATGCCTGAGACTTTTGCCTGAAAACTAAGCAAAGGGCAGTCTTGTGGAGAGAAGAACCCTTAAACCCGGAAGTCTGACACTAGTTAGTGCCAGGAATGTATTGTAGTATATGCATTTGAGGTGAAAATAGAACTTTTTTAAAAAATATTTTTAAATATTTCCCAAAACTTGACAATATATCTGCAAACTAAAAAAAAGAAAAGCCTTGAGTCCACTGAATAAAACTATCCAAGATGTCATATTAAGCATTCAAGAGAATACAAATTCTCTTTCTGCCTGCGGACGCGGCCGAGGAAGCATCGTGGAAGGCTCTCATCTCCCCGCCGCCATGTCGAAGTCGGAGTCTCCCAAGGAGCCCGAACAGCTTCGGAAGCTCTTCTTCGGAGGACTGAGCTTCGAAACGACTGATGAGAGTCTGAGGAGCCCTTTTGAGCAATGGGGAACGCTCACCGACTGCGTGGTCATGAGAGATCCAAACACCAAGCGCTCCAGAGGCTTCGGGTTTGTCACATATGCCACGGTGGAGGAAGTGGATGCAGCCATGAATGCAAGACCACACAAGGTGGATGGAACAGTTGTGGAACCAAAGAGAGCTGTATCCAGAGAAGATTCTCAAAGACCAGGCACCCACTTAACTGTGAAAAAGATCTTTGTTGGTGGCATTAAAGAAGACACCGAAGAACATCACCTACGAGATTATTTTGAGCAGTATGGGAAAATCGAAGTGATTGAAATCATGACAGATCGAGGCAGTGGGAAGAAGAGGGGCTTTGCTTTTGTTACCTTCGATGACCATGACTCCGTGGATAAGATTGTCATTCAGAAATACCATACTGTGAATGGCCACAACTGTGAAGTAAGAAAAGCCCTTTCGAAACAAGAGATGGCTAGTGCTTCATCTAGCCAGAGAGGTCGAAGTGGTTCTGGAAACTTTGGTGGTGGTCGTGGAGGTGGTTTCGGTGGCAATGACAATTTTGGCCGAGGAGGAAACTTCAGTGGTTGTGGTGGCTTTGGTGGCAGCCGTGGTGGTGGTGGATACGGTGGCAGTGGAGATGGCTATAATGGATTTGGTAATGATGGAAGCAATTTTGGAGGTGGTGGAAGCTACAACGATTTTGGCAATTACAACAATCAGTCTTCAAATTTTGGACCTATGAAGGGGGGTAACTTTGGAGGAAGGAGCTCTGGCCCCTATGGAGGTGGAGGCCAATATTTCGCCAAACCACGAAACCAAGGTGGCTATGGCGGTTCCAGCAGCAGCAGTAGCTATGGCAGTGGCAGAAGGTTTTAATTTGCTGCCAGGAAACAAAGCTTAGCAGGAGAGGAGAGCCAGAGAAGTGACAGGGAAGCTACAGGTTACAACAGATTTGTGAACTCAGCCAAGCACAGTGGTGGCAGGGCCTGCTACAAAGAAGACATGTTTTAGACAATACTTTGTATGGGCAAAAAACTCGAGGACTGTATTTGTGACTAATTGTATAACAGGTTATTTTAGTTTCTGTTCTGTGGAAAGTGTAAAGCATTCCAACAAAGGGTTTTAATGTAGACCTTTTTTTTCACCCATGCTGTTGATTGCTAAATGTAATAGTCTGATCATGACGCTGAATAAATGTGTCTTTAAAAAAAAAAGAGAGAATACAAATTCTACATTTTAACCTATAATATAAAAATTGTTTAATTAACAATACCGTGTGTTTAAAAATATACATATATAATCACATTTTTAATTCATTGACATTCTAACAGTACATGTTCCAAAATTTGCAGAGATGATATAATAGAATATCTGAGCTTGAAAGAATAATATTGAATAAAGTTTACTTCAAACATTTTTTAATACAGACTATTTTTAAATAAAATTAGGAAATATTTTTAGGAATAGAAATGAAATTTAAAGCCCACAGATGTTCCATTTGAAGAGTGAAAATGTTCGAGGGTGTTGATCTAGGCAATATGAGTATTGAGGTTTTAAAGCCTACATAAAGTAAAGGGGGAAAAAACCAATGATCACATATTTGAGAATTAAAACTGAGAGCACTCTGAATAAAGCAAGATATTTTATTATGGCTGCATATTATGTGTTCATATGGGTATGCAGGGACTTGTTCATGCATGAGAAAATGTACACGTGTATGTGGAGGTGAGAAGTAAGTCTCAGGTGTCATCCCTTAGCCACTGACTTTGCTTTTTCTGAGACAGGATCTTGTTGGCCTTAGACTTGCCCAATTATAATGACTGCATCTACCTGACTCTCCCATAAGTGCTGAGATTACAAGTATTTATTATTACACCCAAAATTTTTACTTGTGTATTGGTGATGAAATTTGTATCTTCATGTTTACATGGGAAACATTTTTGCCAACTGAGATATCTGTTTAATCCCTTAAATATAGATCTCTGAAGGAATTTATTCTCAATTAAAATATGTTCTTGAAGTGGACATAGTGTCACATACCAGTTATCATAGTATTTGAAAGTCAGACATAGGAGGATTGCTACAAGTTCTAGGCCAGCATATTGAGACCCTGCCTTAAAAACAACAACAGTAACAAATAAAATTGCTTACTATAACAAACAAACAAACCAAAATCTATCTATCACCTCATCCTCCACATTCTCATAGATTATGATATGAATATATCTATTAATAATATGCTAAATATGTGTTTGTTGGCTCATGAGGTGGCTCAGTGGGTGAAAAGGTTCACTATGCATGTCTGGCTTTTTAAATTTTATTTTTATTCTTTGACAGTTTCACATATGAATGCAACTAAGTTTTGCCATTTTTCATGCCTCATTACCTGTAGCAGTTAGCCTGCATGATTGCTGATAAATCACCACCAAATGGCTTAAGGGAAGGGACTTATTTTCTCTTATGATTGTCCAATTACAGTTTTTAGTCCAGCTTGACAGGAGAGCTCATACCAACATCAGGGCCGAGGAAACTGGCTACACCATCTCTACTTAACGACTGAGAAAAGGACAATCATTACTTGCCAGACCAGCATGTCTGGCCAAGTATACACAAGGATGCCCACTTTCTCAACCATCAATCTGCATTTTGTTTTAGGGCCTTGTCCCACCCACAATAGGCTGAGCCTTCCCCATCAGCTAGATAATTTCCTGCAGTTTTTTTTTTTCTGGGCTTAACTCAACCACTAATTCTCTACAAATGTGCCCAGAGCTCAAACCCTCAACTATCAAGTTGACACCTATGCCTAATGCCCAGTTCCCTTCCCCCTTCTTTAATTATTGCAGACCTTCTTCCCAAACAGTCTCCTTTTTACTTTCATGCTTTTTTTTGTGTGCAGTACACTGAGTTTCATGTGGGTTGTCTCTACAAACATGTGACTGAGCACTTTGAAGCAAAGATAATACATCATTGGGTATACCATTAGGAAAATAGCTTCTCTTCACCCAGTGGCATTAACCCCTAGAGCATCTTAGGGAAGTATGGTGCCTCTTGAAATCTTTCTAGTTTTCCTTGGTAAAAATGCAGAAGATAAGCGTCAGAGTCTGAGGGTGAAGGGTATAGCAAGACAGTACTTTGGGATATCACAGACCTGCCCACATGAAGTCAGTACAGAAGTCTACTTCTATAAGACACGCACAAGATTTGGTTCACATTTCACCATGGAAGGGATAAGAGTTCAATACAGAAAAAACAGACAGGGTACAGGGAAGCAATGATGCATTCCTCTACTGTTCTGTTCTTAACTGTGGATGTAATCTTTCCAGTTCTCTCAGACTCCTACCTCTCACTTTATCACTACAATGGACTGTAACATAGACTTGTAATGACATAAACTCTTTTGGTTAAGTTATTTTGTCATAGCAATATGTCATGGAGCTAGGAATAACAGTAAACAATTTAATAAAAATAGTCTGATAACAACCCCATTTGGAATAGCATCAAAAGCAAAAAGCTGAATACAAATATATTAATTCTGTAGAAGTCTTATATAATGAAAATTATAAAATATTGTTGAATTAACAGTCTCACTCAGCTATGAATGTTGCAATCTACAACAATTCTGGTTAGAAGAATTCAGTGGAAAAATGGTAGTATCTAAGACCTTCAGATAACTAATTACTCTCTAACGGGTTATAACCCCACTTCCCTGTTGTCTGGGAACATATGCCCAGTACTGTAAACTTGTCTAAATAACAGTGGACAGGGAGAAAAGACATGAGACAGGAACAAAATTCTCATTGTTATTTATAAATATTTGATAGTAAACTACCATCTTAATACTTCTTATTATACCCTTAGATAAGAAAAGCTACAAGCACTCAACCAAGATATATTCTATTATAATGGAAGCTTAGTGAGGTAGAGAACAACAACTGACTAGATAGAAGAGTAAAGATGACTGTGGAATGCTCAGCCTCAATTGGACCATCAGAATCTTTTCCCGGCTCAAGACTCGGTGAACCTAGCAGAAAGAGAGAGCAATAACAATGACGGAGCCTGAAGTTGGGAAAGATAGTGCCAGACAGGAGTTACCAGTCGTGACAGAGTGCGGTACCCAGGAGCTCACAGTAATGAGATCTACTTCCACCAGATCTACACAATGACTGACATCAGCATTCGCACCTTGAACTATGGATGAACTACACTCAGAGAAAATCTTTGGGGACAGATTCTGGACAAAAGAAGGGGCCTTTCTCCATCTGGAGGATTTTCCCATTAAGAAGCACTTATATTACCACAAAGACCTGGTCTGTTACTAGCACAGGTGACCCAATGAGAATCCTTTCATCCACACATGCAGAAGGATGTGAGGGAAGACAGCAGGTATGTGATCGGATTGATGGATTGAGAGTAAGGTAGGAGAGGAGAGGGAGGGACGTGGACATAAACACATTTTGTTTGTATGTGAAAATTCCTTAACAAAAATGGAACGAGACATCTAATTATTTTAAAATATTGTTGAAACAAACAAGAGAAAATACAATTAAACTGAAAAACGTCTCACATTTTCTTATAATGGAAGATTTAATATTGTCACAATATCAACAGTGCTTCATTTTTTGTGCATTTTTGAGGTCATAGTAAAATATTCAAGAATGGGCACTTTATAAAAGACAAAGGTTTATTTAGCTAACAGTTGTAGAGGATTAAGAGCTCAGTACTAGTTTTTGCTTATATAACAACATGGCAGGTGGCATCGTGGCAGAGGTACACATGAGAGGAAGAATGATAAGTTAGTGAGACAGGGGGAGGATTCAGTCTTAATTTTTTATATATTCATTTACCATATTGAGGACTCATTCTAGTAGGGAAGCACTAGATCCAACTCCCCTTTTCCTGCATGTATAGGTGTGGAGATGTGGGAGTGTGTTTTGTGAGTATGTGTAGGTATGTGTACAAAAGACACTTTATGTGTCTATAGGGACTAAGGGTGGCATTAGGGATCAACCTGGATTGCTCAGTTACCTTGTTGCTTTGCCCTGGAGTTTACAAGCCAATTTTCCAGGGGCCTGGGGATTTCAACTCAGGTCCTTTTGTTTGCATGGCAAATGCTTAACACTTGAGCTATCTGACCAGCCCCTAACACTAGTCCCCTTTTTAAAGTTATATCATAGATGACCTAACTATATTCCATTAGTCCTCTGATCATAAACATTTGAATACTTCTGTAATTATCTTATAAGGAAACAAGCTTTTAATACATGAACCTTTGGAAAACACATGCAACTGTTTACCAAACTATGACATTACCCAAAACAATCTACAAACTCAATGAATTTCTTATAAAAATTCCAATGGCATTTTTGTAGAAATAAAGGAAATATCTTACAATTTATATATTTTGCACAATCAAAATATTTTAAAAATAAAATCGAAAATAAGTAGAAGACTGTGGCAAGCTGGAGGGTGAATTAATGAATTGGAAAATAATGCAGTGATAACAGAAGACACAACAGAAAGAGAAGCAGGAATGGAAAGTATAAGCAGTGCCAGCATTTGGAAAAGTGAATCAAAACTCTGAGGGAACTCTAATCTGAGCTCCTGGAGGAGCAGTAGCATTAATGAGGGAGATACAAGACTTTCAGATAGAGTTTTGAACAAAATTGCTGAAAGACACTGCTGAAAGACCTCATTACTCAGATTCAGGGAACACAAAGGATTTCAGACAGATTATGTGCAAGCAAATTCACACTGACACATGTTATTGAAAATGTAGAACCCTGGAGTCAAAATAAGTCTTCTATGCAAAGGAAGCGAAGCATCTGAAATAGAAAAAGAAATCTGCAAATAAACAGCACATGAAACTTAGTAACAGATATCTCAAAAGCAAAACTGTATTCAAATCCATAAAAGAAAACAATATCATCTTCATAAGGAAGCCAAAATAAACTATGAAATTCAAAAAATAGAATTAAACAAGATAGGTTTTAATGTAATTCATTCTGCTTACTGAAAGATATCCTTAAGGGATTGAAAAAGAAAACGACACACTGGTATTTGTACATATCTTGACAAATAGCATATATCTATAATATGCTATGAAGTCTTATAGTTTTGCAAAACATTAGGATATCTTCAATAATCAGAGGATTGCAAATTGTCAAGGAACGTTTATTATAATAAATCAGTAATATAATCTACATTCAAACAAAATCCATAATAGTAAGCAAGGACAGCAATCAACTGTTTGATAATCTGTGGATTGAGTAGAGCTCACAGTAAGGAGAAGCAAACTATATTACAATGAAAAACTATTCATGATCTGAAGGTTTTCCCTAAGTCCTGTGATTCTAGCCTGCAGAGCTGTTCTATAAATGAATTTGTCTACAAGTAGCATTTACCTATCTGAGTATATCCCTGTTTATTATATTTAAACCATTTTCAACACTTACAAATACATTTTATTTGGATTATCTTATGAATTGATTATAATACCTGCTTCCTCTCTCATGTAATGTGTTAAATATTTTTGTTAACATGTGCTCACTCAGGGCTGGAAAGATGGCTGAGGAGTTAAGACTCTGCCTTGCAAGCAGAAGGATCTGAGTTGGGATCCCAGGTCTCATGTGAAAAACAAGAGGAGGAAACAAACCACAGTGGCTTGCCCTTCCTGTCCTGGTGGGTAGAACCTGGGGAATCCCAGAGCAAAGAAAGAAGGAGGTAAAAGCAATCCAGGATGATTCCCGAAGTCACCCTTGGCCCTCCACAGGGATACACAGTGCCCTCTGATACACACACACACACACACCACACACACACACACAATAAATTTAAAAAGATTCAAAAAAGAAAACGTGTTCACTTCTATATTATGTGACTCTTGTCTTTACACGTTTTTTAAAATATCCTTTAGGACTGGAGAGATGATTTAAAGCATCAGACTGCCTTGAAAGTAGAAAGTCCTGAGTTTGGATCCCAAATCCCACATAAAAATTCCAGGTGGAAACGTCTGTGGTCCTTACTTCCTGCCCTGATGAGCATAGCCTGGGAAATCCCAGAGCAGAGCAAAAAGGAGGTACAAACAATCCAGGATGATTCCCAAACTATCCCTTGGTCCTTCACAGGGGCACCAGTACCTTCTGATACACACACACACACACACACACACACACAAGAAAGAAAGAGAAAGAGAGAGAGAAAGGAAGAAAGAAAGAAAGAAAGGAAGAAAGAAGGAAAGAAAGAAGGAAAGAAAGAAGGAAAGAAAGAAATAAGGAAAAAGAAAAAGAAAAATTAAAAACAGGAAAAAATTAAAATAAAATTACCCCTTAATTGCCAACACTGCTGGTGTAGAATATGCTGCTGTTGCTTTAGGAAAGTATTTGGAAGTATCAACTTAAACTGATATCTATATATTAATATCTATTAATATTCCATATGTGTTTCTTCTCACAATATGTATATATGCACATCAAATACACATTATTCATGAAAGCTACCAGAAATAGCCCACATCTCCACAATACAGTAATGGAGTAAAAAATTTTGTTACAATACAAAAATATAGATCTAGCAACTTTAAAACAAACATATAAATCATCTGTGAACATGTATGGATGATATAATTACATTCACTGAAAAAGTCCCAAAGAAAAGATTATATGCATAATCCATTTAGGTTCCTTTAAAAATTTAACATACATTTTTAGTGCTATTTATTACTCCCCCCACATCTTACCTCATCTCATATCTCCCTCTTCCTTAAGACTTGCCCTTAATTGTTTCCCTTTACACCTTCTTACCACCTATGTTCTCTTAGCTCCCCTTCATTAGGGTCCCCTCCCCCAGTTTAACAGTGCCTTAGTAGCTTCTGAGTATTATAGGTATTCAAATCTAAAATTTCAATACTGTAATTTACACAGAGAACACGTAGTGTTTGTCTTTCTGTGTCTGGGATACCTTGCTAAATTTAATATTTTCCAATTATATCATTTTACTAGCAAATTTCATAATTTTGCTTCTCATGATAACTGAATAGTATGTCATTGTGCATTTGTACCCTATTTTGATTATCCAGTCATCCGTTGATGAGCATCTAGTCTGATTCATTTCATTGCTATTGTGAATACAGCTTCAATGAATATTGATGTGCAAGTATATCTGTAATAAGATAAGTAAGTAGTCCTTTGGGCATACAGACAGGAGTGGTACAGATGGATTACACAGTACTTCAATTTTTAGCTTTTTGAGGAGCATCCACACTGACTTTCATTCCTAACAACAGTGAAATGAAAGTTTCATTTTTTTTCTGCATCCTTGCACAAATTTGATTCATGGGGAGTTTGACTAGGGTAACCAGAAATTAGTTTTAATTTTCATTTTCCTGATGGGTATTTTACAGTTTTTCTTCGAGGACAGATTTCTTTTTAATTTTATAAACTCCTGCTTGATTTTTGGTCTTATTTCTGGCATAATTTAGGTACATTCAGAAAGTTCTTATCTACACTGATCATTTCAAGTGTGCTCCCTTTTCTTTCTTCTAGAAGTTTCTGAGTTTCAGGTTGAATATTTATGTCTTTGATTTACTTGGAATTAATATTTGTGCAAGGTGAGATATAAGGGTTATGTTTCTTTATTCTTCGTGTATATATCCAGTGGTCCCAGCACCTTTTTTTGAAGATACTATCTTTTCTCTGGTGCTTCACACTGTTGTGAAAATCTGGTGATTGTAGTCATATGAGCTTATATTTGAGTCTTCAAATTTAAGCCATTGATCTGTGAATTTGTTGCCATGCCAGTATTGTGCTGTTTTTAATCCTAAAACTCCATGGTACATCTTGATACCTATAGCAGTAGTTTTTTGTTCAGGACTATTTTAGTTGTACAGGACCTAAGTCTGAGTTTTAACATTGTTCTATTTTTCATTGTCTGTGAAGATATATATTGTAATTTGATTGGTATTTCATTTACTGTGATACCTATAGCAGTAGTTTTTTGTTCAGGACTATTTTAGTTGTACAGGACCTAAGTCTGAGTTTTAACATTGTTCTATTTTTCATTGTCTGTGAAGATATATATTGTAATTTGATTGGTATTTCATTTAAGTCTGTATTTTGCCTTTGGTAGGATATCCATTTTCACAATATTAATCCTACTATTCCATAAACATAAGGGATCTTTCTCTTTAATTTCTGTCTTCAGTGTTTTGAAATATTCACTGTATCATGTCTTTCACGTCATTGATTACAAACATTCCTAGGTTTCTTATCTTGTATTATTTTTGAGGCTATAGTGAGTGAGATTATTTTCCTCATTCCTTTCTCAGTTTGTCCTTGGAATATAGGAAGGCAACTGACTATTGTATATTAATTTTGTAACCCGCCACTTTAAATGTTTACTAGTTTTAGGAGTTTCCCAGTAAAGTCACTGGAATTTCTCAAATACAGAATTTTATCAAAGAAAAATACTCTTATAGTTGGATACAGGTGTCAATTTGAAAGATGAAGGCTCAGACATCTGGGCATATCTACAAAGAAATGACCAAGCCCCTAAGAGGTTGTCTGACTGATCGGCAGGCCTAGCCCATGGTGAGTAGGCCTAGTCCCTGGGTAGTGAATGAGATGGAGGAAACTGATTAGAAAAATTGGCATGCATTGGTATATTTGGCAAGACTTGCTTGTCTTACATAGCAATTATTATGTCAAGATGTGGTCTTTCTATTCCTATTCTTTGCATGGCTTTTGTTACTAATAGATGCTGACTTTTACCAAAAGTCTTTTCTGCATCTATTGAGAGGATCATTTGATTTTTGCCATTGAAATCAAATTACTTCATGAATCATATATGTTGAAATACATATGTCAACTATCTTTCCATTTCTGGAATGCACCTCACTTGATCATCCTAAATAATCTTTTCTATATATATGGTTTCAATTTGTTTTCAAAATTTTGTGGAAGATTTTTTTTTGGCATCTGAGTTCATAAGTGCAATTGGCCTATAATTCCCAGTACCATACGTATGATGTTTCCTAATAATTTTTTCTTTGAAGATTGATTTCAGTGACTTTTTAAAAAATTATTTATTATTTATTCAATTGTGTGTGTATGCGTGTGCGCACGTGCGTGTGTGTGTGTGTGTGTGTGTGTGTGTGTGTGTGTATGTATGTGTGTTTGTGTAGAACCACGGATGACCCCCTCCTAATAAGTTTTTAAACAGAGTTCTCAGAGGCTCGAAAACAATGTAGACTTTCACTATTTGCTATGGTTATTTTTCACATGCTGTTGATATGACTACAGAACCCAAACAAGGTAGATGACAAGGGATTTATCCTTGCTTATAGTTTTTAGTTACAGTGAGTCATAATGGCAGAGGAATTCATACCATCATCAAGAACTGAGAGATCTGGCCATGCTATTTCCACAGAAATTGTCCAGGGCCGAACTTTCTTGCCTATCAATATGCCTGCATGTCTGTATACACAATAGTGATACACCTCTGTCCATATTATCTACCTGTCAAGGAAATGTGCTGGGTCTTTTCCCCATGATTATACAACCTCTTCCAGTGTTACTCAGGGCTGGTTTAACTGCCAGTTTGTTGCAACTACTCTGCATGTTGCTGAAAAATCATGACCAAACAGCTTAGGGAAACGTAGGAGTTTTACTCTTGGGTACAGTCCAGCTTGGCAGGAGAGTTTTTTCCAACACCTGGAACTTAGGAAACTGTCCATACCATATCCAAGGGAAATTCTAAGAGAAGGGAAGCCTCACTTGCCAGACTGCATACCTGTAAAAGTATGCTGAAATGTGCCCAGGTACTGAACCAACACTGCCATCTTAGCTACCTGCTCAAAGAATGGTATCTCCCACCATGGGCTGGATCTTTCCATATCAATCACTCCTGCAGGCTTGCCTCACAGATAAGCCCAGAGCTCAGCCTTCAATTATCAAATTGAAGTCTATATATCTAACTCATGTAAGATTCTTCACAGGTGTGCCGAAAATTTCAGATCTCAATTGTCAAATTGACATCTGTGAACAATCATCATACCATTGCTTTCAGTTGCTGTACAGAACACGACAGTAAGAGCCCTATTAACGAAGACACCTTGAACATCGATCATGGGACATGGAGAGAAACAGCTGAAACTGATCTGGAACTCCTTCCTTGATGACCAGCTTTCATAGTGCTAGAAAATATGATACAGGCTACCAGGAGAGAAATCTATATTAACAACCACTCTGTCAAGAAGTAACTATCATTGCAATAGTGACATAAATATTACGGAGATAACCCACTGATTTGATTGGATTTAAGGTACTATTTATTCCAACAGAAAGCATATGCAAGGCCCTGAACCTTAGAAGTGGAGACCACCAGGGCCAAAGTGGATAAAACAAACTGATACAGTTTAATCTTAGTAGGACTTGATATCAAACTGCCATGTAACAGTTACTAGTATACCCATAGATTAGAGTACCTCTTGGCCTTCAACCTAAAAGGTTCCTTTGCAATAAAAGGTGCTTAACACAGAAAATTACAATTGGCCAAAGTGCAAAAATAAGTAATTTTGAACTGCTAGGCTCTAAACAGGCTAGCAGAATCCCACTCCAAGGGGAATTTAGAGAATAGTGAAGAAGAGGGGATGGTAAAAAGTAAGAGCCAGAGGGTGGGGAAAATTTTTCCTTGGGAGTAGTGTCTCTAATCACTTAAGGGTGCACAAAACAAAGATATTTCTCTTCATTCTGGATGTAAAACCCAGAGAAGAACTGAACAACTAGGTAGTCACTAATACCAGTGTGGAAGCATAAAAAAGTACTTGTATTTTTATAGGTAGTAAATATAGAAAATGAAGCAAAGTCTCTTATTAATTAAGCATTTATGGAGTTCCGAACATTTTTGCTATTAAAATATTCATCAGTTTATTTGATATTCTTGTCAAAAAACTACTAACATTCTAAAAAATAATTATGTAATAAGAAATTCTACCTGCCAAGCAACCAATGCAACTTCACTTCACATGTTGCAGATCCTCCAGCTGGTTTCTGTGTTTTGTGTTTGGAATGTCATCCTTTTTTTTTTTTTCCTTTTTTTTTATTAAAAATTTAATTATACATTTTAAAATTTTTTTACCAGTTCCCTCCCTCCCCCCTCCTCCCCCCGAACCCCCTCCTCCCCCTCCCCTTCCCCCAGTGCCTCCCCCCCCAATTCCCAGAGAGTCCTTTATTGTGTACGCCTAACTCTCCACTGGGTCCTCCTCTCCGATGACATATAAGGACCCAGTAGCATTTCCATAAGCCCTTTCTCTTGTTCCCCTTAAGCATAAGATCACTACTATGGCTGTCAATCCCTTGCCTCCAGGGGTCTCGGTGCCCTTAACAGATGCTAGACTTTATGAGGGCAACAGTGCGCTGGACATTGCGCAGGGCATGCAAAGTCCCATTATGATTGCTTTGGCCCCAACTATTGTTGAGAATCTTGCAAATCGTTGCTCCTCCCATCCTTTTGCTCTTACAATCTTACCGCCCCCTCTTCCGCAAATGTCCCTGAGCTCCAGGATGGGGAGAGATTAGGCTGGCCTAGTTCTATGTGATTGATATAGAGTCTCTGAAGTTCTGGATTGTGGTTTGTTGATTTTCTTTTGCAGTTTTGCTGCTCCTGCAATTCCCTTCACTCCATTCTGCTGGGCACTGTATGGAATGTCATACTTAAAACCAATACTCAAGTTGATGCTGCTTTATTCTTCCATCATTGAAGTTCTTTCACTTTGCTCAGAGTGATATCATAAGCATAAGATCCAGAGACTTAGCTCTTTTCATCTTTATAAAATAAAATTCATATAAACAGACATTACTAACTCCATCCATATAGAAAAATAGCAAATTTCAGCAATGCTTTTTGTCTTGCCAGAGAGCATATAGCTTATTAAATATGTGAGACTCTTCAACTGAAATATTTTATATACCATAGGGTTGGCTTTCCCATATGATTACAAAGCTAAAAAATAAAACCTATATATTTATTCCAGGTATCAAGATATAGATTATCAAGATTAGATTGTCTATTTTATGGAATGTTTGAATAATCTTTCCATTTTTCAGATTTGTCATCAAGTAATAATAGTATATGACTATAAAGTCAAAAGTAAACATTTAAGCTTGAATAAATAAAAGTAGTAATTGGTACTAACAGATTATTTGAAAATATTTTTATATTTGAAAATATGACACATCAGCACCAGTTCAAATATTCAAAGTAATTTCAGAGGAGAAAGGAATTAGATCACAGGTCCTAGAAAAGTACATTATAAAATCACCAAGAAGTAATTGGATTAAGAGGTGAAAGGGTTCAAAAAAGACTTATCTAAATACCTGGAATGTTTCACTCTAACATTAACTGATATAGATGCTTGTTTTTGTCATGGTAAAGAATGATTTAAATTCTTTGTTAACAAGAATAGCCCAAACATTTATTTGTAAATAAAAAGAGCTTAATGGCTATTGCAGATTTCAGAGATGCCATTAGTGTTGGGCGTCCTTATCCTAACTTGTGAGCTGTTTTGATGAGAGAATGGATGCCTGAAGCCATTGCAAAAGAGTAATGGTGATGCTTTCTAAACCTTTAGAAGCACAAAGCTGTAGGTGGCTGCCTAATCATTTGTCTTAGAGCTGGAGCATATGCTCACACGCTGGAGTCCGATAGACCTGAAGGCATCCACTGCAATTGTCACTAACTTCAGTCCAAAATTTGTTTTCAATCATTTCTAACCCAAGAGGCCTGGATGATACAAACCCAATTTACGGGCTAACAAAATTGTCTTCCCCTCTCTGTGTTGCAACAACATTATCCATCTCATATAAAGGAGGAGGCCTTCGCCGTCTCTCTGATCTGAAGCACTAACTTCATTTCGGAGTTTCAATAATAGTCTATAAACAGTTATACCAAAGAGTTAGACGTGTGTGTGTTGCCCAATTTGTGGAATTGGTCTGTGCTTCCCTCTGTATTGGACTGTAGTCAATTTTGCTTTCTTTGATGCAAAAGGAAAAAGGAAATGCTTTTAGAACACAAAATACATAGGTTGGACCTGACAGGAGAAGTAGCCTTCTTTTCTTCCTCTCAGAAACAGTAAGTGATCATCTATCCCACAGTGCTGATGTGAGGATTAAAGCATAGAAAAAAATACATGGAATAATTATGTCAAATATGCAGATCTCATCCTGGTATATTGATTTCATTAGCTTTGGATGGGTCAAAAGTTCAATGTTAACCTGTTAGTATCTGGAAGGGAGAAACAAAGCAAAATACTGTTTCATTTTACAGGGTTTTTATGCTTGCTAAGAAACAAACAGAGAGATGGTTTAGTTCTGTCTTAAAGAAAGAGCATAAAGAAATTGGGTCCATCGCTGTCTTTTTTCCCCTGATTCCTCTCATCTGTCACAACACAGTAGTTATGAAAAATGAAACCATAAATTCAATTTAAAGGGCAATTTGCAGCTAATCTTTGGAGTAATTCCAGTGTGAATAATGCAGCAATTTGGATGCATGGTCAGTCAATTCAGCCCTGATTTATTAGCATTTAAAAAATCTTTCTTTCATTAACAATAATTACAAAAACAAGAGAAAATAATTTCTCTTTCATTGGCCTTTCAGTTCTAAGAAACAATTGTACTGTTTGTTAAGATTATGATGATAAGAGATTTTATTGTGTTATTTAAAGTTATGAGATGTCTTTGATTTTGAGCAATAACTCTTTTGAAGTTTTGTAAGAGCTGCTGAGCTCTAGGTTATAACTGCCTTACATTTTTTTTCTGATATGATTCCCATTAGAGCTAACATTTTGAATATCTCAGCAGAAGGGCCCTGGGATCTGATATTGATTTCCAACACTTCTTTTACATTAAAGGGTGTATGAAAATCTAGCTGCAGAGAGAATGACATTTTTGTTCATGTCTGAGTTGGGCTTATCTGAGTTTTTTGTCTATTTATTAAAACTCCACATTCTGACATATTCAATATACTCTGAGTCAGTGCTCTTGCAAGCATATGCTTAAATAAAGAGCAACATCACATTAAAATCTATGAAGAGCAGTTCTCAGAAAATGTTTATGTTCATTTTCTTCCCATATTTTATTGCATGCTCTTTAACTGCTGTTTGTTAACTTCTTTGCAGGTATTTCAAAAGCCAATGTTTTTCCTTAATCTTTTCTTAATTTTTTTTTCTGCTTTGTTCCAAAATGCACCGAAATCTTGTTTTCTATTCATTTTCCTGTCTGTGTTTTGCCTATCTAAAAGTCAGTACCATGAACCTTCCACATTTCTTATTATTCCATTAGGGAGGAACAGTACTTCCCATCCAAGACATATAAAATTCCCTTCAGTTCTGGCATTCATTAAAATGAAGTAAATAAACAAAAGGTGAGTGATGGCCCCAAGGTTATAATGGTGAACTACCTTATTGCAGGTGCTATATAATGCAAGGGTAGTAGGATATGTCTGGAAAGGTGCCATTCATGGTGCCTGGCCATTTGCTTTATGAATCTGGTGGATAATGTCAATGATATCATAAACTGATTGGTATTATCATAGACTGGTAATTTTTTGTATAAATCACAAAGGCCATAAACACTGAAAATAAAATTTGAAAGGGAGAGAATGTGTTAACATTACATTTGCCATTGAGCATAGAGTGAAATGAATATATAATGCTGTCCAAATTATTCTAACAAATTCTCTCTCTGTGTGTCTCTCTCTCTGTCTTTGTCTCTGTCTCTGTCTCTCTTTCTCTCTCTCTCTCTTTCACACACACATACACACACACACACACCCCACACACACACAAATGCATACACACACATATACACCCTGATTCTAAGTCATATGTATCAGATATAAGCTCTTTTATAGAGGGTGAGTCTGTTTTCTGTTTCATAGAGACATAAATTCAAAATTCTCTAACTGAAGAGAGAAAAGACCCTTAACCTTGAACACCACACATTAGCTTCTGGATATATTTCTTCAGTTTATCTCAGGTTGTTGTCTCTTGGCTCTCTACGATGAGACCTGGGGTTGAGGAAAAGAAGAAAGCATTGTATGCTGAGAAGTGCTTTAGCCTCAGCTCCAACCATTTCTCACCTGTCATGAATTAAAGGTCAGTCCTCATAGCAGAGGACATTGGGGAGCAGGAAGGCCATTGTACTTCTTCTCCAAATAACAATAGTATTAAAAATTCTCCATATAAAAGGGTATCTTTATTCTTTTTAGCTTCATGCTATAAAAATGCCATTATGATCCTTTATTTTTTAAATGCTAGGCATATTTTTATCTAATTATTTATATTGATTTTTATATTTAAATTGCAAATTCTCAATTTCAAAAGAGGCAGGTTTATGGTTGTGGTTGTTTTGTTTGTTTTGTATGCTCACACTTCAGAAGGATAAAGAGCTTCATAAAATTTTCAGTTATATTTATCTCAAACCTTTGTAGTAATTTGAGGCTGCTAGTTTCCTGTCAGGCTAGGAAAAGGTTGGAGGCAGAAATTTCCGGTCCTATCAGCATGAGGATTTATGTTTGATCCAGGCCATTCAGCAGGACTTTTTCTTCCAGGGACCTGTGGCAAACTGATAAATCTTTGTTTACTTTAGTTTTTATGGTATTTGCATTAAGCCTTTGGGGACCTAAATCACTTTCATGAGCATTGTTTACCTTACCTGTGTTTCTGTGGTTCACTTTATTTGCTTATTTTTAAAGTGGGTCATAACAGGACTCTTTTATTTTGTTAAGTTCAGGTCTTTCCCATGAAAATGGTTGTGTGTTGAACCTATTGACAACTGTGTTTTACTTGTTTCTGTGTCTCTGAGTGTCTCTGTTTGAGGAAGCTCATAATAATGGCATTGGTGAGTTGGAGAGATGGATCAGGGGTTAAGACTGCCTAGAAAGCAGAAATATCTGAGTTCAGACCCAAAATCCCACACAACCTCTTATCTTAGTCCCAGTGGAAGGAATGGGAGTTAAGACAAGCTTTCTACAATATAGGCTTTCATTAATACTTTTTCCTGTTTCATTATAACCTAAAGATATATTTGATTCAGGTTAGTTCAATCTACTTGGTTCCAGGTGAGACAGAGAATAAAACCTAGGGCCTTTTTTTTTTTCAGTTTGTTATATCTTCAGTAGAAGTGTCTTCAGTAGAAGTGTCTCAGTGTATTGTTTGTAGACATTTTTTTTTCTCGAGTGGAACTTTAACTATCATAAAAACATCATAAATGTATAGAATTCAGGGACTCTATAAGCATAGCAACAGCAGTCTTCTTACAGATGAAGATCCTGAGATGTGAAGAAGCATGGGTACTTACATATATAAATATTTTATATTATATTTTATATTATGAAATGGTCAGGATTTTCTGAGCAAGAACATTGATACAATTAGCCTAACCAATTCTTCCAGATTCATTTGTTGATCCTTCTAAGGGCATTAGAGCCAGAACTACTTGTTTGCTTTGGAGTAGAAGCGTCTCATTCATAGGATGAACAAATATAGCCTTCTAAAACCAAATGTTTGCCTTTCTTTTCTTCTCAAAGAAAATTTGTTTTTGATGGTAAAGATCTTTGCCTACATGAAATCTCACTTTCATAATTTGTGGGTTCTTTATAGCCCATTATAGGTAAATGCTGTTATGTAAAATAACAAATATAACTTTTTTTTCCTATGTGTGTCTGTGTGTATATGCGTGTGTGTGTGTATGTGTCAGAGGGAATTGTATGTGCTTATAGTGGTAGGTGTCTGTACCTCCTTTTCCCATTGTTCTGGAGTTTCTTAGGCTCCATATTCCAGAGCCAAAGTATAGGCCACCAGTATAATATAGGATCCAAATTCAGGTTTTTCTACTTTGATGGTAGAGACTTTAACCTCTGAGCCATTTCTTTAGCCCACTAATATAGTTCTTATGATATTGCCCTGAGGGGAAGTAACAGGGCATGAACAATCAAAGTGGTCATGCTGTCCCAAAAGTCCTGATACAAAAATTTGTGTTCCCATTTAGGGTAACACAATTAGATGTATATTTAAAAATATAGGAAAACTCAGGAAGGAGAAAGGGTCTATCTACAACTCAGCAAATAAGTCTCAACACAAGAAATCTATTTTCTCTGCCCACTGTGGTTTTAACTTGTCGTGTTTCTGTTTGAGAAATATCTTAGGTTGAGCTGATCAAGTAAGTAAATAGCATACATTGTGACTAATTGAAACACAGAGGTGGCAAGCCTGGTTATTTAATTCCAATAATTTTTTAAGCAGCAGCTATTTTATGTGATCCTGTTGAACATAATATCAGGCACGACTAAATCTTTTCCTTCTTCATGTTTTTAAATATATGTATTTGCTTACATGTTTGACTTTGGTTGATCCTATCCCCATCTTCCTGTCTGCCTTTCCTACTTAAACACTTCTACCACAATATTTCCCTTTCACTTTTTTATCACACATCTTCTATTATCTTCCCTGTCCCTCTCCCTGAAAGCCCCTTTATTTTTCCATCTCTTCAATCCCTTTCTACTTTCCTGGCCTCTGTATACACTATCACATACACAAATATAAAGCTAAAGTCTACATATGATAGATAATATGTATTGTTTGTCTTTCTAAGTCTCAATTATCTTAGTATAATTTCTAGTTCCATCCATTTTCCTGAAAATCATGTCATGGTTACATTTTAGTGTTAACTTGACATTTGGGGACTCTTTGGGGCATAGCTGTGGAGTGTTAATGGTTGGAACGGGTTCCTGAACAAGTCTGCAGATAATTGATTAATTGCTGTGGAAAATCAGCCCATAGTGGGTGGTACTTTCCAATGGTAGACCAAATAATAAAAAGTGCAAAGAGGAGAGACTTACTCTTCCCTTATCTTGTCTTGACTTGCTGTGGTATACACTTTTAGAGAATCCTTCACTTTAAGAGCATCATCTTCTTCTTTGTTGCTGCTGCCACTACTGAGGGAGTTCTTGGCTAATGCAGAGCTTCATCCTTTCCACGTTGCTGCTGCTTTTGCTGCTTTCGGAGCCTAGTCTCTAAGCCTTGTTGCTGTTCACCTTTGTTCACCAGTGTTGGAACTCAGGTTCTTCAGCCCTCCAATGAAGTCTTGAGACCGTCTTGGAATCTTTGCGTTGTGGGACATTCCAGTCAAGAACTTAATAGCTATGGGTGGCTACTTTGAAAGACACTATTTTTTATTGTAAGTTAACTTAATATACTTATTCATATATATATTATATTTTGGAGATTCTCTTTCTTCAGAGAACCCTGACTAATACATTATGTATCTTCATTTCTCTTTATGATCTGAGCAAAATCCCATTTTGTATATGTACCACACTCTCATCATCCATTCCTTTGTTGTTGGACATGTAGACTGATTCCAATTCCTTGCTATTCTGAATAGAGCACCAATAAATACAGATCAGCATGCAGCTCTAGAGTAGGATAGTCATCTAGATAAATGTGTAGAAGTAGTATAGCTGGTATAGCTGTGTTATATGGTGGCTTTACTTTTAGTCTTTTGAGGAATCTCCACACTGATATTTATAATAACTGCATCAGTCTGTATTCCTACCAACAATGAATAAGTGTTTCTCTTTCTCCATATTGCTTCCAATATTTTTTGTCATTATTATTTCTTGATGGAAGTCATTCCACCTGGAGCAAGATGGAATTTTAATTCTTATTACACTAATAGTAAAAATATTTACTAGCCATTTGTATTTCTTCTTTTGAAAATTCTATATTCAGCTCCTTAACCCATTTTAATTGGCCTGTTTGTTCATTGTGTATTCTAGAAATTACTACATTATCAGAGCTGTAAAGTTTTTCTTCCATTCTGTCATTCATGTATGTCTTCACTTAGTCAACTGTCTACTTGCTACACAGAAGCTTTTTAATTTCATGAAGTTTGATTTGCTAGTTATTGACCTTAATTCCTTTGCCACTGGAGTTCTTATGTGTAATTCTTCTTGAATTGTTTCTTTTGCATTTTTCTACGTATTTCTTGCAATTTCAGGTATTATGCTAGGGTTTTTGATCCATTTGGAGCAAATTTTTTTTGTGCGGAGTAAGAGAGATTCATCTCATTTTGTTTTTCTGCATATGAATATCCAGTTTGAGTGGCCTCATTTGCTGAAATGAACAGCAGCGCATTTTTGTCACAAACCAGGTGACTATGGATTCTTGTTTCTTTTTCTTTCATGTCTCTGATATTCTGGCTCTTGCATTCACTTGTATTTATTGAAAGATTCTGCTCTTTTATAATATTATACATGTATGCAGAACCTTCCAGTTATTCTCTTTTGTATTGTCATCTATTTCCTCTCCTGCCCTTCCCATCTCACTATTAGTGTTTCTTACACATTTAAGTTCTTTGGCTTTACATTGTGTGCTAGATCCCATTAAGGCCTCCTGCGTGATTCTGGAGTGGGGATTTTTCTTAGAGTCTAGTGGATTCCTGCATGTGAGCAATACTACATATATTTGTCTAATATTCTGAAGTTATGAGTGGCCCATTGATCATCAGAAATTTGAAGGATCTTATGGATGTCAAACTATTTTCTCCTAATAATCCCTAAATATGTGGTGACTATGTGTAGGGCAAGGAAAAGTCAGATGGATGAATGAAAAGCATGGAGGGACAAAGATTTAAAGAAACAATAGCAGATCACATGTGGGAGTAACAAGCCCTAATGGGGCACCAGGAAAAATCCAAGGTGGACTTCCACAATGTTTATTCATACAGGGGGAGGATTCCTCGGGGCATGGCTATGTATGTCAGCCTTTGAGACTACAGACAAACCATATTAGGAAAACTTTGGGATGTGAGATTTTTGATTAGCTGAAGGGGATAAGTAAGTATTGGATGGCTAATACATGCCAATTTACGTCTTTGATAAGAGGAGCGTCTTTATGCAAGCATCTTTACTTCACCAATTTCTTCCTTATCTCCTCCAACTTTTGCTCTACCATCAGTGAAGCCTCTAGGAATCAGCGGCCCCAGCCAATGCACGGTATTTTTGATTCATAAAGAGCCTATGAAACAACCTCCTCTTGGAGCTTCTGAGATGCAAAAGAAACCCCTAGTCAGCCACAAGATGTCTTTCTACTAGATGAACCTCCACACCCTTGTGTTGCTTGTCAGTTTATAGCTGAACATTAACCATGTAGGTCATTTAGCTATCACTGCTGTTATGGATTTGCATAGCCACTATTGTGCTGTTTTTGAGATAGTATTTTACAGCCCTTTCCCTCATCTTTGACTCTCCTATCTTTTCACCCTTCCTTCCACAGAGGTTGCTGAGACTTTAGGTTAATGTGTAGTTATGTTGAATACTAAAATTTTCAGCCTTCATTGATTCTCAGAATTTTGTGTGTCTGTGGCTCTCTGCATCTCCCTCCATTTATGCTGATTATATCAGTTAGCAGTACATTGTTGGCAATAAATTCATGACAAAACAGTTTAAGAGAAAAAAGGATTTTATTTTGACTTAAGATTCTTGGCAACAGTTCCTCATTAAGCTTGACAGGAGAGCTCATACCAATACCAGGGGAAGAGCTGACCACAGCATATCCATTATATCCACAGGACTGCTGATAGAGGGACAATCCTTACTTGATAGATCAGCATGTCTAGCCATGTATACCAAAAGGTTCCCCTTCTATAAACAGCTCCCTCCATCTTACTCCTCTACCCAAGAACTGGCTCATCATGGGCTAGGCCCTTCCCATTAATTAGACAATTACCTGAAGACTTGCTGGAGCTCAATTCAACCACTAATTTTCTGCTAATGTGCTTAGAGTTCAAACTCTCAGTCATCAAGCTGACACGTGTATCTAACTATGACACTGATGTACATGTCCTCTGTTTCAGACTAAGGAAGGCTTTTGCCCTTTGGTAAAATGGGGGCTTTCTTTTACCCCATTCTGTGATGGTTGGATGTCCTGTCTAAGCTGAATGCTTCACATTCATCTATTCTCTGCCTACTACTAGCTGTTGCTAAGAGAAACTTCCAGGCAGAAGGCTCAACCTGTACAAATCTAAAGAACATGTTGCATCTGTCTTTATGTATCTGAGTTGCTTCACATTGTAAAACATTTTCAAATTTCATTAAATTGTGAATTTCATGATTTTGTCTTTCTTGGTAACTGAACTTTTTGAGGAATTTTGCCACTGATTTCCAAAGTGGCTACACCAGCTTTACATTCCTACCAACAGTGAATAAAAGGGTCCCCTTTCCCTGCATCCTCACCAGAAGTTGTTGTTATTTGATTTTTCAGACTTTTCCTTTCTAATTGAAATACGATAAAATCTTATAGTTGTCTTGATTTGCACTTCCTTGATTGCCATTGTCATGGTTTTAAATGTGTCCCCCACAGCCTCATATTTAGGAAGGTCATGGCACCTTTGAGAAGTGGAATCTTGTTGGAGGAAGACAGTCACAGGGGGTGGGCTTTGAGGTGGATTAATCTCACCCTATCTACTGGAGAAGTTTGCTTTTATAGCAAGCAGTCTTGCAGTTCTCAATCTCCAAGATATTTGCAGTGACCTAGGCCCCCTCCAGCTTCTACAGCCAGCCATACTGCTTCTGCAATAAAGATTGTATCTTCCCTCTGGAACTGTAAGCTGAATAAATATCCCTTTTTCCCTTAAGTTATTTGATTTTGAATGTTCTTTCACAGCAACACACAAGAGTAACTGTTACAGCCATAAATGCCAATTTTGATTGCAGTTACTCTCTTTTCCTGCTGCTGTAAAGCAACACTGATACACAGCTTAGTGTGAGAAATGGGGAGATTTACCTGGAATACGATTCCAAAGGGGACATAGTCCATTATGGCAAGAAAGGCATGGTGGGTGGCAGAAGCCGGAGCAGTTCAAGTCTTGTCCATTATTGCGGAGGCAGAGAGAGCAAGCAGCAACTGCAAGAGCAGACTACCAATGGAAGCAGGCAAGAGCTACCAACCTCAAGGCCAGGACTTTGTGACACGCCTTCCTCCAGCAAGAAATCCATCTTCTACAGGCGCCATGACCTTTCCAAAGATTAACGGCTAAGGATGCAAATTCATGAGTCTATGGGAGGCAACTCACATTCAAACCATGACAGATGTTCATTCTACTTTAAATATTTCTGAGACATTCATATTTCTTCTTTTGAGAACTCTCTGCTCAGATCAGTGGCCCATTTTTTTTGAGGGTTGCTTGGTTTGTGTTTCACTTTTTTTTTTTAGTTCTTTACCTATTCTGGATAATAATTTTCTATAAGATATATAGCTGACAATGATTTTCTTCCATTCTGCAAACTGTCTCTTTACTCAATTGTAGTTTCTTTTGCTAAGAAGCATTTTTGTTTTCATGAGGTCCCCTTTGCAGTTGTTGGTGTTGATTTAATGGGTTTCTGTTCAGAAAGTCTTTTCCTAAACCTCTTTCTTGAAGTCCTTTGCCTACTCTGTTCTCTAGAATCTTCAGAGTTTCAGGTTTCACAATAAGGTCTTGGGTCTTCTTTGAGTTGATTTTTGTGTACAGTGAGAAACAATATTCTGATTCTTAAGACTTATTTATATATAAAATGGTAATGCTCCTGTTTTATTAATGCTGCAGTTAATACCTTACATAAATAAAGTATACTGTGACATGTAGTAATTCTACTGACATTCTCTAATATTACATAAAGCAACAGACTTTAAAGTAGTTTTCTTGGGAATTATGTAAATAAGACAAAGCAAATAACAGAGCGAGATCTTGGGCTCTGGTTCAGTGTCTTTTTCCTACAACAGTCTTTATCTCAACAAATAAGAATTGGCAGCTAAATCCTCCTTTCGGTTCTCATATATTAGAGTAGTAAACATAGATCCTTAAAGTTATGTTCTAGGCTTCTAAATACAATTAAGATATTCAAACAAGGAAGAGGAAATGACTCTGTTGTTCCTGTTGGGAAAGGTAGAGTCTCACAGAGAATTAGAAGGAAAAAGTAGAAAGGTACTTTTAGTTATTGACCTTGGACCTTCTTTTGCACAAATCTGACAGATGATCATGAGTATTGTAAGCTTCATTTTAATTATGTGAAAGAAAATGTTGAGTCGCCTCATTAAGTTGCCATTTGAAAATCTATATTCATGTCTTCTCAAACCTAAAATGTGGATGGAAATTGCACCCTGTAGCTGATTTTTCTCATAGTTTCAGATATCAGAGTAGAAACTACCTGTTCAATTTGCCTGGATGTGCTATTGGCTGATGGATCAAGAGTATTAAAGAGTACAATCAATGAAATATTGTGTAAAAACTTTAAATTTCTAGTACATGAAGTACATTAATATGCATTTGAATGAAAAGACAAGGACTGTTTCTTTTCTTTTAGTCTCACTTTTCTCATGAAGAAATTGCGTTTGTAGCAGAAAGTTATGCTTTCTGACTTTGCTTTCACTCGATGGGGAAGTAGGAACTTACCAAACTTATAATACAAGTCAAAGGAAGATTACTCGGTACTTTTATAATACTTCATCCCTTGTAATTGCTCACCCATAACTAATTTGACTGTATAATTTCTTTTCTTTTTTTTTCAGCAGGACATATTTTTGGTGATTTTCTTAAGTATTATAATAGTTATTATGAGGAAGAGATTTCTATTTTGTGCACATTTTGTATCAATTTATATTTTATTAAATTACATAATTAAAATGCCATGTGATACTACTGTGATTGGCTGTAAGACCAGAGAGATAACTGACTCAGTGTTAAGACTCACCTGGCAAATCCACAAGGACCATGGTGCAAAAACTGGAAATGAAGGATGATGCTGATTATGTTGTCCACTTGAATTTTCTAGGATTAAATAAAAATCCATGGGCAGTTTAAGCACATACAATTTTTCCATGTCTCATCCTACATATGCTAAATATAGACTTCTCACTTTTGACTTCATGTTTGCTTATTTTTTTCCCCGAATGGCATCCTTGTAAACACAGAGAATTCAAGCCTAAGTAATCTTCAACATGAGCTTTTTTTAGAAGACAGTCTTTTTAAATAAATTACGTATATAACTGGCATTGATTATTTTTCTATTGAGAGTTTGTCTTGAAGCATGTCTGATGTGCTTCATGACATAAGGCGATTCATGATTAATCTCTGTTAAGCATTGGTATACATTGATGAATTCATGCTTCATATTACCAAATTTTTATATTAAACTCTTTTTCCTGAAACTGAATTAAATACTTCAAAAACTAGGTTATGCTCAGGTTCATAGGTTTAAAAACTTATTTTTTTCAATTTTAAATCATGTAATTACAGAGATAATTTCCATTTCATAAAGAATTGAGATGATTAATCAATGATTTCTAAAGTGTCACACACAGACATTGCAAGCACAGCTTTGAAAATCACAAATTTTAATTGCTCTCACCTTTCACCTTTGAGACACAAATTTGAAATAAGATGGATTAAGTTTAATAGCTCAGTGATAAGTCTGGAAAATAAAATCTTAAAAAAGCATACATGTGCTCATTCCAAATCAAAGAAAAAGAGCACAGGTTTATTCACTTGTAAGATTTTCTTAACTGCAATTTGTAACTAAGTAAGCTGTAAACAGATGTTGATGTGAAGTTTTTCACCATTTGTTTCTCAATCTATGAAATTTTGTGGGGAAAATATGAATTTCACCTCAGTTTGGTACTGTCTAAAAATATTAAAAACAGAAGTACAAGGTTTTGTACCAAAACATACTATACCATAGATTAGATGGAATTTGAATGATCTTCTAGAACAACCTGGTCAATGGTAGGAAAAGGGGAGTAAGGCCTAGGTAAGGAAACAGGGTTTTTTGTTTGGTTGTTTGTTTTGTTTTGTTTTTTAATAACATCAAGGTTGGTAGATGGGCTGGCGGGGAGGGGTGGGGAGGGAGAAGTTGTTCCCTTTTAAGGTAATATCCTAGTCTTCTCCCCAGACTAGGAAGTGTGGTTGTCCCTGAACTTGACACCTCTCCACCCATACACACACACACACACACACACACACACACACACACACACACACCACAGAGTTAGTAAAAATCAAGTAAGCACTGAGTTTTGCAAATGCTAACTGACCATTAGGGCACACTGACCACCAAGCAGAAGTTCTTCCCTGAGTATGGGAGACGGAGGACAGGGAATCCCATCAAGAAATACTCAGTATAATTGTTTCTAATTCCATCCATTTCCTGGCAAATTGCATTAATTCATCATTTTTGATGGCTGAGTAGTATTCCATTGTATAAATGTACCACATTTTCCTTATCCACTGATCAACTGTTGGACATTTGGGCCAATTCCATGACTTTGCTATTGTAAACAGTGCTGCCATGAACATGGTCGTGCTTGTGCTATCGAGGTGAATTTTTGCTGTATGGGGGGTTATTCCCAAAAGTGGAATAGCAGGATCATATGACATTTCAATCTTTAACTTCTTTAAGAATGTCTAGATGGCTCACCAGAGTGGTTGTATGAGCCTGCATTCCCACCAGCAATGTAGAAGAGTTCCCCTCTCTCTACATCCTCTCCAGTACTTGGTGGTGTTTGTATTGTGGATTTTTGCCATCCTAACAGGGGTGGGATGATATCTCAGGGAAATTTTGATTTGCATTTCCCTGATGGCTGAGGATGTGGAGCATTTTTTAAAGAACTGAGTGAAGTATCCCAGACACGGAAAATTAAGTGCCGTATGTACTCCCTAATAGGTGGATCCTAGTACCAAACGCACTTAGAGACACTCAAAGACAAATCTCTGTAATACCTACAGTAATTGCAAAGATTATAAACAAGAGGGATGGGGAAGGAGGGCCCCACCAGAAACAAGGAGAGAGGAGACCATGTTACAGCACAGAAAAAAGGCCACCATCAAGTACTGCAAGTAAGTGATGAGACATCTGGTTAAGTTCACAGACTTTCCTTCCTGATCATTTGCAACTGATGGGGTATGATCTCACCAGAAGGGGAGGGCATATAAGCTGCCTGATAGAAAGTAACCATTTTGCAAATGGGTGATTGACCCCTCTCTCACTGCAGTCTCCTACTTTTATTCCATCTACCTTTGAATATACTCTTATAAAAGACTTTAATTTAACAGGTTTTTATCTCTGGTCAGGGGGTGACATCCAATACCCATCAGGATGGAGGCCAGAGGTGGTTGCTAGGGCTGCAGGACTGACAAGAAGATGGTGACAGGCAGTACTGGCTGAAGAACTACCGCTTACAGCCAGAGGCAGAGGGTTGGCAGTCTGTGTTACAAGTTGTGGTAGAAAAGAGGTGAGGCTGATGGAGTAAGATTTCTCTAGATAGTGAAAACAGAGAGGGAGACCAGAGGAAATTAAGCAAGGTCCCAAGCCTATGTGAGAGACAATATACACACTGGGAAAGGTGACCTGAAACCTCCACTGAATTCAGCATGTAGGCACCCCACTAAGGGTGCCTGCCACAAAGCCCACCAGTAGGACTTTCAAGGTCACAGAGGAAACCAATAGAAAGTTTCTATTTTCGATCCCCCCAAAATTGATAAAAAGAGTATCCATGGTTCAGAACTTCAGAACAAGACCTGAAGTGGTCTTGCTTCATCTCTGGCTCCCAGAACAAAAGAGTTCTTACTCCCCTTGATTTTCCTGAGTAGTCTGGCCTTGCTTTCCCTGTTTTGCAATACCTTTTACTTAAACCATTCAATCAGGCCCAGGCTTCATTCTTCTAGTCTTGGATGGAAGAACATGGACATAGAAATCCTACAAGGCCATTGGTGATTTGCGGAGGTAAAGAAGTAGTAGAGGAAAAGAAAGGAAAGATGTGTTGGGATATATCTCAAAGGAATACTGCTCTATCCTGTATATTTTACCAAAGACTTTGGCATTATTTTTATTAGCAGTAATGATTTGTTATAAAAGTAAGCTTGTATGAATGATTTTTTCCCCAAGAAGAAAGACTTATTTTTCCATTTACTTCTGGTTTCATTTTTGTTTCTTTTTCTAATTATCTTTTCTCTTTTCTTCCCTTCTCTTCTTTTTCTCTGCTCCTTATCCTCTCTCTTCTTCCTCGATGCATGAATTTAACAAACACATTTTAGAATGACTTCTTCAAAGTAACCCCCAGTTTTGAAGTTTATGCTATTATAAAAATTCAGTTTTACACTATCTATCCATAGTTATTTTAGTTTTATATGCCCATAGTTACAGGGTAAAGTTCTACAAACTGCTTAAACTCTGACTGACTCTTTGTCTGCATGTGAAGATTTAAAGGTAATAAAATCTCTTCTCCCATTTTCAATTTAAAAAAGCTGGAGTAAAGAATCATTTGTGATGAAAGATCATTCTCTCAGGTATTTTCCTGAGTGCCTAGGTACGCTGTGGGCAATTAATGTAATGATTTGAATGATTTCTCTAAATGGGCCTGTGCTATATATCCCTACTTCTCTAAAGTGATTAGAAGTAAATCTCTTTGAAATGAGAGAAGATTTACATAGAATAAACAGATAGCAAGACTTGGTAAGGTGGGTTGGAGAGGTGACTCAGGGGTTAAGACTCTGCCTTGCAAGCAGAAGGACTTGAGTTCAGAATCCATGTAAAGATACCAGAAGGAAATAGTAGCAGTCTGCTCATCCAGCTCTCAAAGTGGAGCCTGGGAAACCCCAGAGTGAAATGCAAAGGAGGTAGAAGCTCCTATTTCTTATAAATATTTTTTAATTTTTATTATTATTTATTCAATTGTGCGTGTATGTGTGTGTGCGCCCGTGTGTGTATGAATGTGTGTGTGTAGAACCACGGACGAATTCGGGAACCACCATGGACTGCTTCCACCTCCTCCTTGTTTACTCTGCCCCGGGATTCACAGGCTCCGCCCTACCAGACCAGAAACGCAGGCCGCCCCTGTTTCCGACTGGCGTCTATACGTGGGATCTAGGATCCGAACTCAGGACCTTCCGCCTGCAAGGCAGAGGCTTAACCCCTGAGCCACCTCTCCAGCCCCAGAAGCTCCTATTTCATGAATACAAAGTTTTATGTATGAAATATTGAGATTTCCATAACTATGAGGCTTGTTTGCTTGCAGGGCTATTGACATTCTCTCTGAATTCAAATACATATTTCCTTGTCATAACCTCACCTTAAATTTTAACTTTTCATGTTACGCACTCTTCATTTCACCAACAGAAATGTCACATCAAGCCCAATACCTGGTACAAAGGAACGGACAATGAATCCTTTGGAAAATGTACGGTGACACTATCTCCTGGATTTCTGCAAATACTCATGGGATATGAACAATTTTAAACTCTTTCAACTAAGGAACCCATGTGTAACAATCTGATTTTTGCCCTTACAGCTACAATTTTGTTGGTTTGATGATAAGTGTTTATTGACGATGTTGTCAATGAGACACACATCAAAGTAAAGAATGAAAGAGCAGCAGGATTGATAATAAGTTTCTGTTTTCTATTGAATTATATTTTGGACAAACAGCACAGATATTTACATGAGGAGGAAAGCAATTTCCCCTGTTTAGACAGGTTAAAATAAGATTTCCTTCAAGGTTGAAACATAGTCATTGCTTAGGTAGAATACATAAAGTGCTTGTTTTACAGGCTTAAAGGAATAATGTTGAATTTGGGGGTTATAGGGGATTTCCTTGTCGTTATTGTTGTGCTTTCTTTTGGCTTCATTTGCATTTCTAAAGTGAATCTTCATTTCAGAAGCTCAAATGCTTCACATGAGCAGCCTACCAAATGTACCTTCACTATGCGCATATTGTTCTGTGACAAGTATTTCCCTTATTTTTCTCTTAGCATTGGAAATAAGCTCTATCACTAATCCATGGTGGGTATTAATAGGCTGCTGGCTAACTTGATATTTGATTCTTATTTTTTTGCATGAAAGGATCTCATCTTATTGCTTTTTCTCTGCCTGCAAAATAGCTTCCCTTAAAGTAAAAAATCTTTTGTTTGCAGGTTTCAAAATGTGTGAGTTTATCCTTTAAACAGACTAGGAACAGGTAATGGGTATTGAACTGTGATTTGTTCATTCTTTATGCTCTGTTGATTTTGAGATAAATCAAGATTTCATTTCCTTATTTTATGAGGGAGATAAAAATTTGATTTACAAAATAAGCAAAAAAATAAAATTTGTTCACCATAGTTTTTCAGTTTTTCAGTGAAATGTTTACATCTTAATTGTAGCTTTCCAAATGCTCTTATATCAGACTTTAGAGGAACTAGCCTATAGAACCATGCTGAAAGCTGTGTGTTTCTGTGATGAAAAATAGCACATGGCCCCAAATGCCAAGCCCCGTGCTTCCCATTTTTATTCCTAGTGCCTAGAAAATAGTTACAAGATGCATGCTCAATAAATTCCTGACTCAAAAAGAATGTGGTCTGCAATAAATGGTTCTATTGAGAAATTTATCCATTCCAGTTTGCAGTTTGCAGTTTGACTTATAGTTGTAGATTTATGAAGTTTGTTTAAAGAAATAGTTAAGTTCTTTTTAAACAGCTGTTCTATGGTACCCAGTGAGCTAAGTGCCCCATAGACTACACATAAAATTTTCAATTTTTTGAGGCCAATTTTAATTTCATTTATAAGGTGATGAAAATGAAGGAAGATGGTGTATCTGTAGTTCTTTCAAACAACAGTTTTCTACCTTTGAGATGATGTATGTCTCTGTCTGAAGTTAGTTGACAGACAGACACTCTTTTGAGCATTTCAGATCTGTGAATGTGCTGTGCAATCCATACCTGACTGCACAATGCTGACTTAGAAAACTGACTCACCAATGTGTACTTTTCAATAAGCAGAAGACGAAACAGATACGAAATGATTGCTTTATCAACTAGGTAAAAGTATAAGAAGCTTCTCTTTTGGCATAAATGATTCAGGTCCATCTTTTCAAAATCTCAGTGAAAATAAAATGCAAGACATGACAGAGTAAAGGCCAAATGACTACACTATTTCCTACTAATGCAATGTTGCAACACCTAGTACTGTGGTGTATCTTTTTAATTTGTTATTATAAATTTAATAATAACTATTAAAGTTTATGCCATTTGAAGAAATTGACCCTGATTTTAAGAGATCATTTCCTAATTCCTTGTTTATGGATGCATGAAACTAGAACATTTTCTTTGAGTATGAAAATACTTTTTTTTCGCCTTAGAAATCACATGGCTGGTCCAGAGAGCTGCTCTAAAACTTCCCTGAGATATCATCTCATCCCGGTCAGGAGGGCAAAAATCCACAATACAAACAACAACAAATGCTGGAGAGGATGTGGAGAGAGGGGAACTCTTCTACATTGCTGGTGGGAATGCAGACTCATACAACCACTCTGGCGAGCTGTCTGGAAATTCTTAAAGAAATTAAAGATTGAAATGCCATTTGACCCTGCTATTCCACTTTTGGGAATAACCCCACATACAGCAAAAATTCACCTCGATAGCAGAAGCACAACCATGTTCATAGCAACACTGTTTACAATAGCAAAGTCATGGAATCAACACAAATGTCCAACAGTTGATGAGTGGATAAGGAAAACTGTGGTACATCTATACAATGGAGTACTACTCAGCCATTAAAAATGATGAATTACTGGAATTTGCCTGGAAATGGATGTTATTAGAAACAATTATACTAAGTGAAGTATCCCAGACCCAGAAAATTAAGCGCCGTATGTACTCCCTAATAGGTGGATCCTAGTACCAAACCCACCAAGCTCACCTAGAGACACTCAAAGATAAATCTCTGTAATACCTACAGTAATTTCTAGGATTATGAACAGGAGAGATGGGGTAGGAGGGCCACACCAGAAACAAGGAGAGAGGAGACCATGTTACAGCAGAAAAAATAGGCCTCCATCATGGACTACAAGGGATGAAGTACAATACCCATCAGAATGGAGTGAAGGGCATTGCAGGAGCAGCAATCTGTAAAAGAAAAATCAATGAACTGCAAAAGAAAATCAACGAACCATAATCCAGAACTTCAGAGTCTCTATATCAATCACCTAGAACTAGGCCAGCCTAATCTCTCCCCATCCTGAAGCTCAGGGAAATTTGCAGAAGAGGGGGCGGTAAGATTGTAAGAGCACAAGGATGGGAGGAGCAATGATATTCAAGATACTACACACAAGTTAGGGCCGAAGCAATCATAATTGGACTTTGCATGCCCTGCGCAATGTCCCACACACTATTGACCCCACAAAGTCTAGCATTTGCTAAAGGCACCAAGATCCTTGGAAGCAAGGAATTGACAGCCATAGTAGTATTCCTATGCTTAAGGGAAACACAAGAAAGGGTTCAGGGAAATGCCACTGGGTCCATGTACGTCATCGGAGAGGAGGGTCCAGAGGAGAGGCTGGCATGCACATTAAAGGATTCTCCAGGGTTTGGAGGGGGAGGCACTGGGGGATGGGGAAGGAAGGGTGAGGGGAGGGGGACCAGGGAGTTGGGGGGAGGAGGAGGGAGGGAGGGAACCGGTGTACCTATTAAGTTTGTATGAGCGGAAATAATAATAAAAAATGTTTTAAAAAGACATTAAAAATGCAAAAAAAAAAGGAAAGAGTTTGTCAAGAAGAACCACCACAAAGGTTACTTGTCAGTCATGGATTTGCTTATTATGACCTGTTCATCACACACAGGTAAACATGATGAGCCTTCAAGACAGTAGGGGAACTAATGAATTCAAATCCTCACCACTATTTATCATAATTGTATACATACATATATATATGTATGAGTGTGTGTTTTGTACAGGTATATAGGACCCATGTATGTTTATCATGTGCATGTATGTGTGCATGCATGTATGGTTGCATTCGTGTAGGTAGGTATGTATGGTATATAAGCATGTGTATGTATGTAAGATGTGCATTCATATGTGCAGGAACATGTGTATGAGGGTAGGTATGAACATTATGAATTATATGTCTTCTTTAATCTCTATTTTTTTGAGGTAGGGAATCTTAGTTAAATCCAGAGCTCACCAATCATCTCATCTTGCTGGTCGATTAGTCCCAGGAATTGATCTTGAGTGCTTAGATGACAGGTGGTCAGTTGTTCCACCTTACTGGCTTTTATATGGGTTCTGGGTATCCAAATCCAGTCTATACACTTTGTAGTCTCAGTTCCTATTTTTATGTTATTCATACACTATGGAAACAAGGAAAAATTAATCAACTAGCAAAAAATACCCAGATTATTAATTTTTATGAAACAGTATTTCTGTGCTACAATATCATTCAACTACATTTACTTTGGAAATTATAGGAAAATGTTTGTACATGAGTAGGCCATCCACCAACATCCCTGACACTCCACTGTGGAAGTCTTCATCCTCTTCTGCTTTAACCAATATTTTCTTGCCTTCAGATTTAGACATATGCCATTTTTAGATGATTAGTTATGAAATGTTGCAACTTCCCAAGTGACAGAAAAGTAGAATTAATTTAAAACTAATACAAAAATAAACCTCAAATAATAAAAAAATTAGTGTCTAAAGAGATATCTCAGTAAGGTACTTATTGTGCAAGCTTAATAACCTGAATTTCAGTCTCCTGATCCCAAATAGTTACAGGATACATTGGGTTAGATGTTTTTAATGCTGGTACATCTATAAGGAATGGGATGCTGAAACCTGAGAATCCCCCAGAATTTTGCAGGCCAGTCTGCCTGGTTTATGAAACAGCAGTGAAAGGACCCAGTCATGAATCAAGGTGGACAAAGGAAATGGTTGACCTTTGAAGACTAACTGTAGAGGTAGTAGAAAGGAGGGGCACATTAGTCAACACTGTATGTAACTCCCTTGGCATTTTTCTTAGGGTCCATAACAATTGCCTTCAGAGTTAATCAAAGGTGTCCTTCCTGGCACCCTGTACTTTCTTTCATCTCCTATTGTCTGTGCTTTTCAGTGGATACCACAATAACTATCTATAGTACCGTTTTAATTTTATCAACTAGGGAATTTTCTTGTGGAGCTAATCTTGCTGAAGGTTACCTAGCTAGTAAACACTAGACTGTGTATAGAGAGGTTTTCATCCACAAAACATCATTAAAATCTCATCTGCATCTTTCCTTGTCTTCTCTCCTTTCTCTGGGTTGAAGCTTTGTGTGATTTTACCTAAACCTCTCTACCTTTGTCTGTCTTTCTTGGTACTGTCTAAAAAGTCCCTTTCTACCACCAAATTAGTTGGATTGTTTTGAAAGCTACCACGTTGAGTGAATATGGTTTTCAAAGTGTTTTATAGAGATTTCATCATTGCAACAAGGAATGACAGTAAAGATAAAACTTGTGTTTTAGGTAGGCAAATTTGAGTTTTCAGCATATCATTAGATGAGAGAATGAGTCCAAAATGGGAAATGAGGATAGTATCAGGCTCTTTCCTCTGCTCTTGACTGCTATATATTCCCATTCTTGCCATTTAACCTGAAGTCCATTCCTTATGGCTTGTTTCATTGACACCCTCCACACTGGTAATCTACATGGCCTTTCTGACTTTTGTTTCTCTAATGTAATTTTAAGCAAGTTTATTTGTCTCTGAAACATGATCCTTCTTTGGTCTTTTGATTCTTGCTACATTATTTCAAGGTTTCCTTCCAACTATCTAATTTTGTGACAGAAATTATTACATGGAAGACTTGTTCATTGCATATATCTTTGTGTTTTCTTCCTTCCGTATGTTGCCACTCTGTTTTTCCTCCCTGCCATGCATTCTGGGTGTTTGTCATTCAGCTTTCTGCATTTTTGTCCACATGTGCTTATTCCCCTAATTCTATTTTGATATTATTGAGCTTTCATTTGCTTTGCCTTTTTTGTTACAGAAGCTGGATTCCTCTTCATACATTTTACCATTGTCAACTGAAGCCCTGTATTTACTCACTGTTACTTTCCAGGGATTAATATACCTCATAGATGTTTTGTAGTTTCTGTCTCTGTTTCCATGGAGTTGGTTCTAACCTCTGTATGCCAAACACTCATCCAAGTTTTAATCTCTTCAGCATTAATTCAATTTTCTTCCACTATTCATTTTGTGTTGCCTGTGTTTAAACTTCTGAAAATCTAATTTGAAACTAAAATTCTGATTTGTCCATATAGCCTCTAAATCTTCCTCCTCTGGTAGATCGTGATTCTCATTGACCATAAGAAGTGAGTCTATGCAACTTCTTCAGATATATTGCTCATCTTGTTCTTTTGAGACAGGCTCTCATATAGTAAGACTAACCAAAAACTGGTTGATGTCCAGATTAAAGTTGACTTCCTGGTTCATCTGTTTGGCTTCTGGATTTCTGGGATGACAAGACTATGCATCAACATACTGGTTTATGCAGTGCTGGAGATGGTGAGCAAGGTAGAAGATTCTCACTAGCAGTCCGGCTGCTACACCCTTACTTGCTGGACACACCACATCCTCTCTTTGCTCCATGAAGAACTTGAGCTGTGAAGGCCTCTCAGGCGCCGAACTTAACTCACATCTGTGAAACACTCTACAAACTGAGCTACATACCTTCATTTGGTCCTTTCAAGAGAATTTTCAGTCCATTTATTCCTTAGTCCCAAACACACTTGTTCTTAGCATTTCCCACTTGCCTGGAGCCTTCCTTTTCCTTTTTATATGCATAATGTAGTCACTTAGGTGAGTCATATAGGACCTTTCCTGCAAGACATTCTCAATTCTAACCAGAAAATATCTCACTGTTTTGTTTTTCTGGAAAGCTTCAAGTTGAGCTAGATATTTATTTAGCCTGTGAATTCATCCACAACTCAGTCATTTCCAGCTTCCTTGTAGGTCAATACCCATCACAGCAACAGGCAGAATTGATCAAGCAACCATCTCCATCTGTCATGAAGACAGCCAAAATGACTCAATCATTCACTAGCTGTCACAGTCCCATTGCAGTGATCCCAAAGACAGCTCCTGTCACAACATTGTCCTCTTCAGCATTTGCATGATCACCTTCTCTGAGTAAGGGGGATGAAAAGGAAACTTGAAGCTTTGGCTGTTCTGCTGGAAATTTTATGTTTTAAGCTGTGTCACATACATTTTGGAACAAAATTACAAGTCACTGGATTTTATTGGCATAAGGATATAACTTCACAATTTTGAAAAGATGACTTTATTTTTGGTGCCTTGAATCAAATGTGATTTAATGTTCCGGGATGTTTACATTTTATTAGTAACAAATTGATAGCATATGGGTTTCTCTCTGGTTCTTCCACAGTCAGCAGCCCTACTTTCACTCTCTATTTTGTTCTATTATCAGAGGAGTTTTTTGATACATGTATAAGCAAATATTTTTCTTAGCGTGCAGCAGAACTGTGATGCTCGAGTGTTTTAACAAATCAGGTTTTCCAGTTAATTTGGGTTTATTCAAGCTCAGGATATTGAATGTCTTTGATTACTCAGGGGTATTTCTAGATATGTAACATCCTAAGATTGTATTTCGGCATATTCGTCTGCTTATTATGAAGTTTTCATAAGCAAAAACTTTTTTGGAGTTTCACAGTGCTGCTCATCTCAATTTAAACCAGCATACTTGTCTGTGGTTGCTTTTCATTATAGAACCCTTTAAATGAGAATACAATAAACCAGCAGCTCATATTAATTGAATCCTGAAGTTTTGCTGTGTATTAAACTCTACAATAATGCTGTAGAGTTGTCACATTTAGTGAATTAAAAACACCCAGGGTATTTGCAACTCTGATGATATTCCTATCACAAGTATGTATCAATATTTGAGACATGTACACAAAACTATTTATTGTTCATCTGCAATGTCCTATATTTTGTCTGGTAACCCTACCAAAGATTGAGAGAATTTATTCTATACAAAGTTCATGAAATAGTGATAATTAGCATTATAACAGATGAATGAATGAGCCTTAATAAAGACTTTCTCCTGAGGTCAATGAGCTACTAAATAAAAAAGGTTGTCTGCAGGTTTGTGTAAAATGTTCTTCATTCTTATGTGATCATCATGAGCCCCTTTATACCATTATCAATGTTTTTTCCCCAAATCATACCTTGGCATCATGATTTTGAAATTATTTAGTTAGTTTAGCAAATGTAGTATAATATATCTTCACATTTTGCTCATGGATATTTTAATTTTTTTAATGAAGTCATATCCCTTTGTGTGTGTGTGCGCACGTGTGTGTATGTGCATGTGCACACACATTTTTTTTAATTTTTTTATTATTATTATTTATTCAACTGTGTGAATATGCGTGTGTATGTGCCCACGCGCGTGTGTGCCTCTGTGTGTGTGTGTGTGTGTGTGTGTGTGTCTGTGTGTGTGTGTGTATGTGTGTGTGTAGAACCACGGACGAATTCGCGAACCACCATGGACGCCTCCACCTCCTTCTGCCCTGGGATTCACAGGCTCCGCCCTACCAGGACCAGAAGCACAGGCCGCCCCCGCTTCCGCCTGGCGTGTATACGTGGGATCTGGGATCGGAACTCGGGACCTTCCACCTGCAAGGCGGAGGCTTAACCCCTGAGCCACCTCTCCAGCCCACACATTTTTTATTTGTGTTCTTTAAGGCTAAAAATTTGACAGCCATGTAGTGTGAGGTATCAACATCTTCATTCTTAAACTGAGGTATGAATCACCCAGAAGGCTTGTTGAAACAGATTTCTAATTTCCCACATACAGAGTTACTGATTTGTTCCTATCAAGTAATCTCAGATAGTTTATTTTCTTTTAAAAATGTAATGTGCATGTGTATGTGTGTGTGTGTGTGTGTGTCTACAACACATAATGCACCATGTAGTATATAATAGTGTTGTGATCAAAGAACAACTTTTGTAAGCCCATTTTCCCCTTCTACCTTATACATATATGTCAGGTTTACATGGGAAACACTTTTACCCACTGAACCATTTTGCTAACTTTATAATGTCCATTTCTAAAAATTTCCCCGGATTATGTTAATGCTACTAGTTTTCAGACCACTTATTGAGTTTTCACTTGCCTATTCAATGATCCAAGGCTCAAAGTATAAGGAATCTGGTTTATTTTTTCCATTTATATTTAGCATACTGGTCACCAATCCCAAGGTTATAGCTCATTGCCAGACAGGAGAAGTACTTTAATTAAAATCTGAGTATCAGCTTTGATGTGAAACACAATATTATGATCAGTTTTAAATTATACATTAAAAAGCTCCTTTTCAACTAATATGTCAATGATAATATAAGCATCAGTTACATAGACTATGAATAGAATTTTAATTTCTGCCAAATAGAAGCAATAAATTCTGGGGATTCTCAAACTATGATATGTGCTTTACTGGCTCAAAGCAACTATGAAATAAATATTTCACAGAGACTGAAGCACAATACTAGGTTACATATTGATGAATGATTAGTGCTGTGGACTAATCATTTGACGCTTAGGCAATCCAGATTATGAAAATGCACCTCTCTAAAGTATAAACTCCAAGGACAGGGCCATGCCTCTCTTTGTCTTCACCATCTAACGCAATTCCGACTTGGTGTCAGTGCTTGATGAATCAACATTGAATGTGCACTATAGAAACCCAGGCTTCCTAAAGATTTACCTAAGGATTACTCTGAATTTTACTCAGTGCACATGAAGTTGGGAACAGACAGAGGAAATCTCCACCAAAATAGAATATCTGACTAGTTTTGTGAACATGGGTCTGGAATCATCTCCTCTGACAGAATGAAGACACAAATGAATTGTCCTTCCAGAAAAAGACTTGATGTTATTATAGAATTTGATGAAACCAAAAGGACACTTAACAAGTAAGGGGCCCAAGGTAGAGTCATCGAATTTCAGTCAGAGAAGGATACATAGCTTGATACAAAGGCCAAGATTACTCTATCTTTCAGTAAGAGGAAGAGGATGCTTAGCTTGAGACAGGTGTCCATGATAAACCACCTTTCAGGCCAAGGAGGAGGACAACTGGTTTGATAGAGAAGTCCAAGATCAAACCACTTTTCAGTTACAAGAGAAAAATACCTACTTGGGACAGTGGCCAAAGACAAAACCACATTTTAATCAAAGGAGAAATCTTTCCAGCTTGAGACATGTACCTAAGATTTAAAAAAAAAAACCCAAACATTTTAGTCAGAGGAGGAAAATACCCATCTTAAGCAGTAGCCCAAGATAAAATCACCGTTTAGTTGGAGAAGGGTGAGTCTTAGTAAAACAGAGAAGAGAATATTTTGTATCACAAATAGGGATGCTATTGTTAATTGGTAGTAATGAAATAGTTCTCAGAAAAGACTCCTATGCTCTCTATGAACTGATTTTGGCTGAACTGTGGAGTGGGGAAGCAAACTAGTGAGGACTGGCTTCAAGAGAAATGTAGCAAATATGTAAGGTGTGAGCTAGCCTTCTCAGTATCTTACTCAAATGTATAATTTAGATGTGGGAAGTCATGAAACCCTAAGGACATTTAAAGAGGCAGGGGCTCAAGATAGAGCTATCACATTTCAATCAGAGAAAGGAGGACACCCAGCTTGACACAGATGCCCAAGATAAAACCATCTTTTAGTCAGTGGAAGAAAATGCCTTGCATGAGACAGGTACCCTAAAGCTAGATACTCATAACAAACAAGAAGTAATAAACCTCATAGGCAAGAAAAGAGCATTTTAAAATTAATTGGTGTCAGGCTAGAGAGATGGCTCAGGGATTAAGACTCTGTCTCACAAGCAGAAGGTTCTGAGCTTGGATACTAGGTGCCACATAAGAACTCCAGGCTGAACCAGTGGCAACCCTTCATTTCTGGCTCTGGTGGGAAGAGTCTGGGAATTCCAGAGCAAAACAAAACGGAAGTAGAAGCAATCCAGGATGATTCCCAAAATCAACCTTGGCCCTCCACAGGAACACATAGTTCTCTCTCTCTCTCTCTCTCTCTCTCTCTCTCTCTCTCTCTCTGTCTCTCTCTCTCTCTCTCACACACACACACACATAAAATGGATAAATAAAATACTTAAAATTCACTGGTGTCATAGTTAGATATAGATAGGTGTTAGCTTGATGATTGAGGGTTCAAATTCTGGATACATTTGTAGACTATTTGTAGAGTAGAGTTAAGCCCAGAGCAAACCTACAGGAGATTGTCCAGTCGATAAGAATAGCCCAATCCATGGTGGGTGGGGACTGATCTCTGGACAGGTACATGAAATACAGAGAGCTGTATCTTCTTGTATACTTGGCTAGACATACTGCTAGGCCAGTAAGAATGGTCCTTCTCTCATCCATTATGTGAATATAGTATGACCAGTTTCCTTGGCCTTTGGTGATGGTACATGTTCTCCTGCCAAGAACTGTAAGTGAACAATCATAAGAGAAAATAAATCCCTTATTCCCTTAAGCAGTTTTGTCATAATTTTATCAGCAACCATGTAGAATGACTGCAGCAAACAACATCACGTTTGTGTCCATCTTGGTTCACTTCCAGGCTCACAAGCCTCAATCCCCAATAACTTTTTGACTGACATGTTCCTTACTGTGCAAAGCTGTGATGTGTTCTTTATCTACATGCTACGTCACTTCTTTACGTGCCTATGCTCTACTTGTAGCTCAGACTCTGTCATTTGACTTGTAGTTAATTCTTCGGGTGTACAATGAATTTCTTCCTTGAAATTTGACTTGACCCTCTTATAGTCTTCTTTCCACTACTTCATTTTACCTGCTCTCACAGTTACTCTGCATGGTTGCTGATAAAAATCACCATCAAACAGCTAAGGGAACAAGGGAAGGGGTATATTCTCTTATGATTTTCTGGTTACAGTTCTTATTTCAGCTTGGCAGGAGAGCATGCACTATCACTAAAAGACTGAGGGAACTAGCCACGCTATATCCATGTAACAGCTGAGAGAGGGACAATCCTTATTTGCCAGACTAACATGTCTGGCCAAGTATACATACACAAGGATGCCTTCTTTCTCAAACAGTTCCTTCAATTTTATTCACCTGCCTGGGGACTAGTTCCAGGCACCATGGGCTGGGCCTTCCCTATCAGCTAGATGGGGAATTTCCTGCAGATTCACTCTGGGCTTAACTCAACTACTGATTCTCTATAAATATGCCCAGAGTTCGAACCCTCAGTCATCAAGTTGACACCTGTATCTAACTATGACACCTTCTTTTGCTCATTTTTCATCTTTAAATTTTCAGATTTCTTTACAAGGGGTTTCTTGATTCTCCCAACACTATTTTGGAATTAAATAGAGCATCATTCCATACACTCCCATGAAAATTATTACTTACTTTCATTGCAACATAAGTCACCTGACATCAGCAAGCATCATACATACTTGTTTTCTGGTTTCCTTACACTACCGGCTCTGAAAGTATAATTACATCAGTTGATAGAGTGTCTATTATGATGGGTCAGAGTCTAAAAGTTCAGTAAGTTTTTTACAGTTCTTTAAATAGGAGTGGAAAGAACATAAAATTGTACGAAATCAATGAAGCTAAGTCTCTATATGTGTTTCCTGAAGAGTTTTACATGGAAAAAAAATCGTCATACACACCGCCAGTACAATGGGAAGAATAAGAAAATGGCTATTATTGTAATTATGCTGAGTTTTAAAAACTGTTACCATGAACCTTCTCAAAGTAAATAGCTGCAAAAGCAAATAGAAAAATTTATTTAATTTTATTTAGAGGCAAGTAAACTTTATAAAGGAAGCTGAAGTATTTTTTTTTCCGAAAGGATAAAGAGTTAAGTTCTGGCTGAGCATCCACAATACATCAAGACTCTCCAGAGGAAATTCTAGGATCATCGACTCCAGATCCAGGAGAATCACAGAGGTCACTGGGCATGACTGTCTGCTTAAACCCCTTTGATTGCTGCCTCTGAGAACACATACTGCTGCTTCGTTCTACTCATACATATCATAGCCTGCTCCATTCTCTTCCAGCAAGAAGTTCCAACTGAATCAACATAACTATGCCCTAGCTGTTCAGAGGCTGTCAAACTGGTTTGCAGGAAGTGATGTGGCAGAGAGCTGCAAGAAGACTACGTGCATTTCTCTATCCTAAGAGCATGCACAGCAGCTGGGAGGTTGAATGAAATTTGTAGACCCTTTTATTTTAGGGTATTATCAATTAGTGTTTACTACTGGCCTTCACATATTTGAAAATTTGAATTGGAGATACAGAATGTTTTGGAATTTTGCATGAATATTTTCCACGACTTCTTTATTTAAAAGGTAAATTCACTGCTTTGCCTTTTATTTTTAAACTTTTTAAAATATATTTAATTTAAAAGAGATAGAAGGAGAGAGACAGACAGAGACAGAGAGAATGTGTGCCATACATGAATGTGGAGTTCTGAGGACAATTTGCTCAGAGTTAGTCTCTCTACTATGTGAATTCTGGAGATTAACCTGAGGTCATTTGGCACACAGAGGTGCCTTCAACCATGGAACCATCCTGTATTTTAACTCGTTAAAACTTCCAGCATATCAGTATTAATGTTCCTCTGGTGCTCCTTGAAACACATACACCATTTTATTTGTTCTCATGACATGATCTCTTACTGGCCTCTGACAACGAAAGATTTTGTTTTTATTATTGCTGTTATAGTTGTTTTTAGCAGTTTTTAGCATTACTAACATTTTAAAAGAGAACAAACTGACATAGAAATTGCATCAAATGACGATATGTAGAAAAAGTTCATATTTGTTCACCTGAGACACTTGATATCTGTGTCTGAACCTTGAATCAGGAGCAAATAAAAGATTCCAAACTAAGGGTTGACATGGGAATAGAAGAAAGAAGAAATCAATGGTAATTTTAGCCTTTGGAGTCTCTCATGGAGCCATGAGAATGGCCACTTAAAAGAGGAAATTAGAAAATAAAGAAGAACTCACTAGATTTGATTTTTATTTAGCCTGTTTTTTTCCCCCTGTGGCAGCTCTTGTGTTCCCTCAGCATTTGCTATTGAACATTTACTCTAACTATCACACCATCCTAACATTATTTACTTCCTCATTATGTAGGTCAGTACTCTGATAAGATCATAAGTCTGCATAAAAGTTACTTAGCATAACTTTTCTTTCTTAGCTGACAGAACAAAAGATTGGAGAGCTTTTTTTTTATAATTTCACTAGAACATTCTTAAGTCTCAGGTCAACCAAATTTACATGCAGTGATTTCTAAATCACTCCTTCATTAAAATATTATATTCATGTCTGAATTTCACTGTTCTTACACATTCTTCTTAATCTTGCTCTCATGGTGGGGGTCACTAGAAATCCTGCATTGAGGGCTGACTTTGAACTCATGTCTCTTACACTGGAGATCTCTTCATCAATCATGTTTCCAAGCTACCTACTATCCCTGAAACTCTATGACAGCCAAATCATTCATTTATGCTGTTTTTATTTTCCGCCCTAATCTCAACTCTGCTCCTTGTTTGTAAAAGTGGACATATTTAAACTCTACCCTCTTTTCCCCAAATTCTATGTATATTGGCACTCAAATATCAAGCTTTAAGTCTTTACAAGCCAAGTCTATATGAACGAGTCTATGCATTTATACCTTATCATATGTTACTTCGTGGTTGTCTGAGATTAAGAAAATACAGCTGACTGGAATACCTGCTTCCCACTCTTTGCCTTAACTAATTTGTGATTCTGGGCAAGTCTTCCCTCTTCTCTGCTCCTTTAATACTTAGAATGGGGGAAAGTCCAACATTAGCACCATGGGATTGAGAATTTAAGTGAGCATTGATGTTTAGATCAGTGGCATCATTCAATGCCATATACATTTTTGCTAAGTGAAAGAACATGTACACATGAAACTCATTAGAATTATGGATGCAAATGACTGTATGTTTTGAGGACATGTCAGAGGTCCTTGAGAAACACTCAGATATGTAAATCCAGGGAAGAGAAAATTATATAGAGCAAAGTGTCCTTACTATCCCGAGTTCACTGTCTTTCTGAAGTATCATAGTCTCATGACTGTCTAGCTTTCTCTAGCACCTCTGACTGGTTCATTCCCAACCTCTGACCTGTTTCTGGTACAGAATTCTTCAGAGATCGCTCAAATCCTACTTTCTTGTAGAATGATTCCAAGTGAAATTTGCAATGTGGTCATGATTCCTGTTTATTAAAGTGACCTTTATTAAATGTTACAACTGATTAACTCATCTTCCAAGAGAAAGATAAACTTGCATTGCAAGGTATACAATGAAGCAGTTTATTTTCCTTGGTTTTCCTAGTATCTTATTCCATTATCGTTAGCCTATGCCTTATTAGGGATTGTGTTAGGTTGTAGAAAAAGGGAAGTTCATTTATACAGAGAAAAGAGGGAGGAGAACAATGAAAAGCAATTTTGTTTCTCCTTACTGTTTTTCATAGGCATAACAAGTTTGAGTAACATATGGACATGCAAGCTAGCATCTCTAGGTATAATAACTATTCCTTTCTAAGAGAAATCTTAGAATCAAAGGGACTATTGAGCTGGTTTTCCATTCCTGATAAGGAAACTGAGGCATGAAGCTTGTGCATGTTAGCTCTTGGAAGGTAGCAGTGTTAAAGACTTGATTTCTTGCATTGCCTTTCATATTTGGTAGTCATGTTATTTAGAGATATATGAGACTTTGTTTTTAACTGTGGAATTAACTTAATCCATTTAGTCACATGAGCAAATTGCTGGATGTTTGACAAAGAGCAACTATTGTGCAGTTTCCTATTAGGAGTGCTATTCAACACAAAAGTGGCCCACATGGGGCTCCATGATGCTAACCCCACTGATGTTCACACTGACTATTTATAGAGATATCGCAGATGTATGTTGAGTTCACTTGAATCTTAACCTTTGGATGTTTTTTCTGTAACTTGAAGGCTTCATGGATTCTTGCAGAAGAAAGTTAACTTACTACAAGAACACTAAAATTTCAATAACTTTACATATGTTCCTGTGTTATAAATGTATTCCTCCTCTGTATAGTTCTTCAGTATCCAAGCACATCCTTCCTTGTGCTCAGGATCTACCTAGAAGGTAGTGAAAGATTCCTAAGGGTCTCATAGGTAGTTTTGTGAAAGCAAAGTGGAAAGATTTCTTACTGGGGTTTAGCTCCCCATATTCATTGCAGTGTTAAAAAATGAAATAATACCATGTGTTAAGGGGAAGTAAAATGAATGTGTAATTTATCTCAAATACTGTCTTTTAGGTCCAAGTTTAAGTATAGTATGAATAAAATCATTCTGTTTAATATTAATCTTGGGGAAATGCAGATCATGGGAATCTCAGTAATTTATGCCAATCTTCAGTGGACCTATTCTTCAAACAGAGTTCATGAAGCCAAAAGTACTACAAAAGACTCTTAAACTCACTGAAAGGATTTCATTTTTCAGTTTTTAATCATGGATACAGCATAACTAATGGTTTGTGTTGTAGGATGGAGAATCCATTATTAAATGAAATGTACTTTGCTTTAATAAAACTATGGGCATAAACTTAAAATATGAATTATCTAGCTATTTTGCATTGGCTCGTAGTTTTAATTAAATTGCTTTTATCAATTTCATTGAATGCTACACATAAAAGAAATCAAAACATTTGATTTTGCCAAAGTATTTTAGCACTGATGTGTATTCTTTAAATAAATATGTCTGACTATAATAGTATAACAAATATATTATCTACAGAAATGACTATCCTAAACATTCAAAACTTCACACATTATCAAAACCACTGTTTTTAAATATGTTTGTGACTCAGATATAGAAGGGAATTTAAAGTTCCTCTCAGATGTTTTAGTGTTTTTTACTAATAAATAAAGTGTGCAAGATATAGGAAAGACTTGTCAGAGACTATTTTCTTCTTTAAGGAATAAAAAAGAGTTCATTATGAATTACTGAGGAAAAAATAGTAATTACTTTTGAGTAAATCAGAGATCATTTTAAAATAACAAAAAATTTGAAGAAAGAATATAGAATAATTTCAGTTGGTAAAATGATACTTAATAGAGTATACATTATTCTAGGATGTTGGAAAGTCAGTAGATATCACATGGAAAATTGTTAAAAGTCACATTTTAATGAGTATGTTCAGCGTTTACATGAAATAAGTAGATTACAGCCAAAATTAAGAAAAGTAGGGGAAAATAATTAAGCAAAAAACTGATTTAAAATAATAATAAAAATAAAAACATGGCATTAAAAAAAGAAAAGTAGGAAAAAGGTTAATTATGGGATAATGGTTAATTTGTTAAATTTTCATAGCTATTTTGGTGCTCATATATGTAATTCTACAACGGGTAGTGTTTCTTAAATACACATAAAAATCATCTTGAAAAGATAATTTTCATTTACATAAGAAGTTCTTTTTATTAATTTTTTATAGTTTTACAAGCATATTGAGTACTTATTCCTACCTCTCTCTTTTTCCACTCATCTCCCTTCCCCCTTCATCAATCCATCCCATACCTCCCACCCTGCTACCTTTGTGCTTCTATGGGCTCCAGGGTTCCCTCTGGATTGTCTATTCTAATGGAGGTTCAGGCCCTCCTTGGGCCATCCCACTGATAGGGACACTCCCCTTCACCTATCCAGCCCAAGTACCTAAGGTTTCCACTGCATGTAATTATCTCTTGAGATCCTCACTAGTCTATGGAGATATGTTGGTATGTCAATTATTATGCAGGTCTGCTAAGGGCAAGTCTCACTGCAGCGAGTTCCTGGATGTAATAGTCCTGGCTTGAGTGGAATGACTTATCCAATGGTAGACCTTCCTATCTTTAGGCTCTTATAATCTAACTTCCCCTCTTCTACCTTAGGAAGGGAAGAAATTAGGTTGGCCTGATTCTGGGTGAGTATTGCAGGATTACTAATACTCCATTCTGGCCATTGTCCACTTCACTGTTTTTCCACTGCCCTAGGCTGAGTCCTGCCAGAATGCTGAGATCCTCTACCTCTGGTGTAGAAGAACACTTCTAGGTTGAGTGCTAAATGCTCTTCCAATATATGGATGTAACAAGTATTTACATAGAAGTTTTGTGTATTATCTTCCTTTAGGTTCATAGTCTGTTCTTCCCTAGTCATCTATTGCTTTCCCTTTCCCTTGTTCTACTTAAAAGTAACAGGAATGTGTTTCATTCTGACAAGTGGGTCTTGAGTCCAATCAGAAATCTGTTGGTTGTTTCCTTGATATTCATGCCAGTATTACACTGGTGGTGACCTGTTGCCATAGTGATTATTTATTGCAATTTGCAGATATCACAGCTTGATGAGGCATTTGATTATTTTCTTTCCCAGTAGCTTCTACAGTATTCCTTGATACTGTAGAAGAGCAGAGAAAATAATCAGACCAGTTCTATTTGATGCATTTTGCTCATGTGCTATGATCCATATATGTTACATCTTGCGTAATAGGGTCTTACTGTCAGTTTTTTGGAAGGCATCCAAAAGCAATGGCCAAAGCCTATAATGTTTGGGGGCCTTTGAGAACTCTCTGACCAATAAGTTATCAGGAAGTATCACATTCTTGTTACTTCTAGTATAGTTTTAATTATCACTGACTTTTATAAGTGAACTGGCTTAGGGCATATTTTTGTTTTGCCCTGTTTTCCTCTCTCTGTACTTCTCTACATAAGGACTTCCATTAATTTTTTTTATTATTATTTGTTCAATTGTGTGTGTGTGTATTGTGTGTTTGTCTGTGTGTGTGTGTGTCTGTGTGTGTGTATCTGTCTGTGTGTGTGTGTCTGTGTGTAGAACCACGGGCGAATTCTGCTCCTGGTAGGGTGGAGCCTGTGAGTCCAGTCCCGGGGCAGAGTAAACAAGGAGGAGAAGGAGGCAGTTCATTAATTTTTTTTTAACTTTTGAAATTTCCATTTATATTTTCAATCTTTTTTATTATATTTATTTATTTTTTCAAATCATACAAGCTTAATAGGTACCCCATTTCCCTCCCTCCATCACCCCTCCCCAGTCCCCTTTACACCCTCCCCTCTTTCCCCTTCTATTCACCCTTCTCCCTCTCTTTCTCCTAGTGCCTCCCGCTGCCCCCCTCCTATTCCCTGGAACATCCTTTAGTGTGAATGTCAAACTTCCTTCTGAGTCCTCTGCTCTAGTGAGGTATAAAAACTCAGTGGCATTGTCTAGAGCCCTTTCTTGGGCTCTCTTTTAGTATGGGAACACTATTGTGACTGTTAATCCCTTGCCTCTAAGGATCCTAGTGCCTGTGATCCATGCTAGACTTTGGGGGGTCATTGACAGGTCAGCTATTGTGCAGGTAATGCAAAGTCTGGTTATGGCTACTGCAGCCCTAACTTGTGTGGAGTATCTTGCATATCATTGCTCCTCCCTATCTTTAGGCTCTTACAATCTTCTGCCCCCTCTTCTGCAAAATTCCCTGAGCTTTAGGATGGGGAGAGATTTGGCTGATTTGGTTCCAGGTAATTAATATAGGGTCTCTGATGTTCTGAATTATACTTCATTTTTGTTTTCAGTTTTGCTGTTCTTGCATCATCCTTGGCTCCATCCTAATTGGTATTGGAGGTCACCTCTTGCAATACTTGATGGTGACCTAATTTCTCCACTGTGGAATGATCACTTATCTCCTTTTTTTCTGGTGGGGCCCCCTTCCCCCTCCCTCCTGTTTATAATCTTTGTGATTACTGTAGGTATTAAGGAGATTTATCTTTGAATATGTCACTAAGTGGGTTTGGTATTAAGATCCATCTATTAGGGAGTACATATGGTGCTTAATTTTCTGTGTCTGAGACACTTCATTCAATATTTTTTTTTCTAATGCCATCCATTTCCTGGCAAATTTCATTAATTCATCTTTTTGATAGCTGAGTGGTATTGTATAAATTGTATTGTATTGTGGATTTTTGCTATCCTGACCAGGGTGAGATGATATCTCAGGGAGGTTTTTATTTGCATTTTCCTGATGGCTAAGGATATGAAGCATTTTTTAAGATGTTTGTTAGACATTTCAATTTCATAACTGGAAATGTTTCTTTTGAGTTCCCTGGCCCATTTTTTAATTTGGCCATTTATTTCCTTGGTATTCAGTTTTCTAAGTTCTTTGTGCTACTCTGGATAATAGAGCTCTATCAGATAGCTCTTTATCTGAACAGAAGCTCTTTAATTTCATAAGATGCCATTTGTTGAGTGTTGATTCTAGTGACTATGCTATTGGATTTCTGTTTAGGAACTGTTGGCCTAGTCCAATCGGCTCCAGGGAGTTTTCTACCCTTTCAACCATGGTTTTTACAGTCTCTGGCCTCATATTGAGGTCCTTGATCCATTCAGAATTAATTTTTGTACATGATGACAAGTAGCGTCCAGTTTTAATCTTCTGAATGTGGACATCCAATTTTGCCAGCGCCATTTGTTAAAGATGCTGTTCTTTTTCCATTAGATTTTTTGGGCCCCTTTTCCAAAGATCAAATAGCTGTAGTTGTGTGGGCTTATATCTGGGCCTTCAACCTTATCCATTGATCTATGTGTCTATTTTGGAGCCATTACCAGGCTGTTTTTATTATTGTGGATTTGTAGTATAGATTAAGGTTTGGCATGGTGATACCTCCAGCAGTGTTTTTGTTACTAAGGATTGTATTTGCTATCCTGGGTCTATTGTGCTTCCATATGAATTTTGAAATTGTTTGGTTAATTTCTTTAAAGAATTGCTTTGGGATTTTTATTGGTATAACATTGAATCTGTATATTGCCTTTGGTAGGATGGTCATTTTTATGATATTGAGTCTGCCAATCCAGGAGCATGAGAGGTCTTTCCACCTTCTGGTGTCTTCTGTAATTTATTTCTTTATGGTTTTAAAGTTTTCACTGTAAAGGTCTCTTACTTCCTTGGTTAGGTTTATACCAAGGTATTTCATCTTTTTAGTTGCTATAGTAAATGGAATTGTTTCTCTTAGGTCTTTTGCACTTTTTTCATCCTGGGCATATAGGAAATCCACTGATTTTTGTATGTTTATTTTGTAACCTGGCACCTGCTGAACTTCTGTGTTAGTTCCAGGAGATTCCTGGTGGAGTTTTTAGCATCACTCAGGTATAAGATCATGTCTTCTACAAATAGAGATAACTTGACATCTTCCTTGCGGATTTGAATCCTTTTTATTTACCTCTCTTGTCTTATAGCTCCAGCTAAGACTTCAAGTACAATAGTGAATAGAAGTGGTGAGAGTGGACAGCCTTGTCTAGTTACTGATTGAAGTGGAAATGCTTCAAGTTTTTCCTTATTGAGTATAATCCTTGCCGTAGGCTTGTTGTATACAGCTTTTATTATGTTGATAAAGGTTCCTTTCATTCCAACCTTCTCTAGGGTTTTGATCATAAAGGGCTATTGACCCTTGTCAAAAGCTTTTTCTGCATCTATCGAGAGTATCATATGGTCTTGGACTTTGGATTGGTTTATATGGTGAATTACATTTATTGATTTGCATATGTTGAACCAATCTTGTATGCCTGGGATAAAGCCAACTTGATCCCCGTGAATGATCTTTTTGATATGTTTTTGAATCCGATTTGTTAAAAGTTTGTTGAGAATCTTCACATCTGTGTTCATCACAGAGATTGAAGTGTATCTTTATTAGGTTTGGGGATTAATATGATATTAACTTCATAGAAAGAATTTGTCAGGGTTCCTTCTTTTGCAATTTGATGGAACAGTTTAAGGAGTATTGGTGTTATTAGCTCCTTAAATGTCTAGTAGAACTCTGTGCTGAATCCATCTGGTCCGGGACATTTTTTGGTGAGAAGATTTGAGATTACTTCATCGATTTCCTCATATGTTATAGAACTATTTAAATAATTCAGAACCTCCTGATTCAATTTAGGTAAGTTGTATTTACTTAGGAATTCATCTATTTCTTTTGTGTTATCAAATTTCATGGAGTATAAGTTTTTGAAATATGAGTCTATAATTCTCTGAATTTCTTGGGTATCAGTAGTGATAATTCCATTTTCATTTCTAATTTTGTTAATTTGGGTTTTCTCTCTCTTATTTTTGTTTAATTTAGTTAGAGGTGTTTCTATCTTACTGACTTTTTTCAAAGAACCAGTTTTTTGACTGGTTGATTCTCTGTATCATTATCCCAATCCTAATTTCAGATATCTCTCCCCTAATTTTGCCAATCTCCTCTCTTCTATTGCTTTTGGGACTGGACTGCTCTAGTGTCTCTAAAGCTTTAAGCTGCATTGTTAAGTTAGTTATTTGTGATGTTGCTATTTTTTTGATGTAGGTATTAAGGGCTATAAACTTACCTCTTAAGATGGCTTTCATTGTGTCCCAGAGATTTTGATATATATTGTATTTTCATTATCGTTCTTTTCTAGGAAATCTCCATTTTCCTTTATGATTTCTTCTTGAACCCAATACTCATTCAGCATCATAGTGTTTAGTTTCCAGGAGTTAGTGTATTTTCTGCCATTCATTGTGTTGCAGATGTTAAGCTTTAGACCATGGTGGTCTGATAAGGTACAGGCTAAAATTTCAACTTTCATGTATATGTGGAGATTGGTTTTGTGGTCCAATATGTGGTCTATTTTAGAGAAAGTTCTATGTGCTGCTGAGAAAAATGTGTATTCTTTGGTGCATGGATGAAAAGTTCAATAGAGATCTGTAAGGTCCACTTCAGTAAGGTTTTGATTAAGTTCTAATGTATCTTTGTTAAGTTTTTGACCTGTTGATCTATCCCATGTTGAGAAGGAGGAATTGAAATCCCCAAGAATTATCATTTTGTGGTTGATTTCTGGCTTTAGATGTTGCAACATTTGCTTAATGAATGTGGTGGAGGCCATATTAGGTGCATATATGTTCGGTATTGTGAAATCTTCCTGATCAATTGTACCTGTGACTAAAATGTAATATCCTTCTGTGACTCTTATGATTTTTTCAGGTTTGAACTCCACTTTGTCCAATAGCATAATAGCTACCTCTGCTTATTTCCTGGTTCCATTAGCTTGCAGAATTTTTGACCAGCCTTTTACTTTTAGGATGTGCTTATCTTTTGTGGTGAAATGTGTTTCCTGAAGACAGCAGGTGGATGGGTTGTGATAATCCAGGTTTGTAATCTGTGTCTTTTGATTGGTGAGTAAATTCCATTGACATTTAGTGTTATAATGGAGAAATTACTTTTAATTCCTGACACTTTTTATGTTTAGTAGCTTTCATGAGTATATTATTTGGGGCTTTTAGGTTTTGGTGGTATTATACTTCCCTCCTGTCCTCCTGGATATGCTTGCTCTTTTCTTCAAACTTGAGTATCTTTTCTAACATTTTTTGAGGGCCTGGTTTGGTAGACATGTAAACCTTCAAGTTGTCTTTGTGCTGGAAAATTTTTCTTTCTCCCTCAATCATGACTGATTTTTTTACTGGGTGTATCAGCCTGGGTTGACATTTTTGCTCATTCAATACTTGAAGTACGTCTCTCCAAGCTCTTCTTGCTTTTAATGTTTCCATTGAAAAATCATTTGTTATTTTAATAGGTTTCCCTTGAAAAGTGACTTGTTTTTTTTTTTTCCCTTGAAGCTCTCAGTACCTTTTCTTTGTCTCGTATGTGGAGTATTTTGATTATTGGTGAGTTTCTATTTTAGTCATACCTGTTTGGGGTATGGAATGCCTCTTGTATTTGGATGGGCCTCTTTCTTTAGATGAGGAAAGTTCCCCTTCATGATAATTTGAAAAATTTCCTCAGGTGTGGTATTTTGGGATTCTTGTTCTGGTATTCCACGAATGCACATGTTAGGCTTCTTCAAGGTGTTCCTCCATAACTCTTGAATATCCCCCTCAATTATCTTTTTGGCTTTAAAAACCTCTTCCATTGAGCTAGTTAGTTCTTCCACTTTGTCTTCAAGATCTGATATTCTATTTTCTGCTTAGTTAGTTCTGCCGACAAGACTCTCATATTGAGTTCTGGGTTGAAGATAACTTTTCTTTTAGTTCAATTTTAAACTCTGCTTGAGGTTGTTTTAACTGCTCTACACCTATTTTTGTTTCTTCAACTGTTTTCCTCAGTCTCCTCCAAGTGTCTGTCATGTTCTTGTTCAAAGTGGTTGATGCGGTTATTGATCATGGTAAAGATCAGGCTTTGGAAATCATTATCTTAGATATAGCTTTCTTGGCTATTTTCTGTGAGTTTGTTCTGGTTGATTCTATAATTATGGGGTTAATTCTTTTGGTGGGAGATTTGTTGTGTTGGTTTTTGTTTCTCATGGATTTGCGCTGTGACATGGGCATTGTTTTATCTCTTAAGACCTTTCAGTTTCTGTGTGTTTTTGACTGAACTGAATTACTTGGTATTACTACTCTTGAGAAGTTATTACTAGTGTTTGCCTTGGAGTTAGGTATGCTTGTCTGTAATTGGTGTTATTTCCTAGATGAGGCTATTAGACTGTTAGTATATCAATTAAATCAGGTTTAGTAGACAATGAGTGAAGATTACTATGGTAGTGCACTTTTTCAGTTAAGTACCTTGGTGATATGTGAGGATGAATGGTATAGTCTCTGAGGTTGTGGCTATATGGAAAAGTTAAACTACAGTGACTAATAATAAAGGAACAGGATGGTAAGGGGTTTACTTATCTTTGAGCTGGATGTGAAGAATCTCTCCCATGTGATAGGATGATTTTAGAGGACTTCAGATGTATGGCGTTTGTCCCCAAAAGTTTTCCTTGGGTTTTCTTTGGACTCTGTTGAGCTCAGAGGAGCAGAGAGTCCTCCCTGGACCACGACCAGGTGGAAAGGGCCATGGGAGTTGTCCGTAGATCACCTGGGACCTGGGGTGTGGCTAGAGGCCTTCCCCTGGGCCAGAGCAGACTGGCTGCATCTCCTGCTGGCTGGTGGGAGAAGGTGGGAGGAGCGGTGACCTGAGGCCTACAGTGTTGTCTAGGAGGCCTTATCAGAGGAGTGGTGGATCCTTCATGGACACAATCCCAGGCGGAAAGGGGCCATGTGTCTAGTTGTCCGCAGATCACATGGGACCTGGGGCGTGGCTAGAGGCCTTCCCCTGGGCCAGAGCAGACTGGCTGCCCTCAGGCTGGCTGATGGGAAGAGCTGGGACCCATTAATGTTTTTTTCAGAAGATTTTTTTTTGATTTATTACTAACATAGGATACATAAGAAGTTATTAAATCATTTAAAACCCAATGTAATAATTTTTCTTTTTAGAATGGCAAGTAAAATTTTACAGAAGAATATTTCTAACTTAAGGACATTAGAACAAACTTTAGAATCTTTTTTTTTTTTTGCTTAACAACTTATTTTATTTTATTTTTTACTATTTTTTTCTAGTATTGTAAGCATAGTGAGTAATAATCCCTACCCACTTCTTCCACTTTTCCTCCCTCCCTCTTTCCCTCTCTCCCCCTTCCTTCATCCATCTATCCCATGCCCTCCCATTCTCCTTACCCCTCTGCTTCTATGATTTCAGGGGTTCTCTCTGGATCATCTGCTCTGGTGGAGGTTCAGGCCTCTGTGGCAGACCAAGTGGCTCCTGCTTGGCAGGCCCACTGACAGGGGTACTCTCTTTGTCTTTCATCTGTCTAGTTCTAGCCTCTAAGGTTCCTACTGCTTGAAATTATTTATACCGAATACTCTTAAATTTATTTGTTGGACATTTTGATTTTGTTCCAGGAAAAGTTTCTTTTAAGTTCCAAGGTCCATTTACTAATTGGACTGATTACCTCTTTAGTGTTTAATCTTTTGTTTTTCCACTCATACAAACTTGATAGGTACCCCATTACCCTCCCTCCCTCCACCCCTCCCTGGATCCCCTTACTCCCTCCCCCTTTTTCCTTTCCATTTCCCCCTTCCCTCCTTTTCTTCCAGTGCCCCTCCCCCTCATTCTTGGAGCATCCTTTAGTGTGCATGTCAAACTTCCCTCTGGGTCCTCTTAAAAATTGAGGCTGGAGATGTGGCTCAGGGGCTTAGCCTCTGCCTTGCCGGCGGAAGGTCCTGAGTTCAAATCCTAGACCCCACGTATAGACGCCAGCAGAAGCCGGGGCAGCCTGTGCTTCTGGTCCTGGTAGGGCAGAGTATACAATGAGGAGGTGGAGGTGGTCCATAGTGGTTCCCGAATTCGTCAGTGGTTCTACACATACACGCGCACACGCATACACGCACAATTGAATAAATAATAAATTTAAAAAATTTTAAAAATAAACAAAGCCTGTGCTTGCACACACGCATACACACACAATTGAATAAATAATAAATTTTAAAATTAAAAAAATAAAGCCTGTGCTTGTAGAAAATAAAATTATCTTAATATATAATTTAATATTATATTTCTAATTTCTTAATAATATTGCACATTGTCATTATACTTCTAAGACCCAAATATTTTACAAATACTTTACTGAAACCACTATTCAATGCACCATATAAAGAATGAAGTTACTAAGAATTTTTAAATCCACACAGTGTTCTTGATAACACATTTTATTTTGTCTATGTGTGTGGTGTGCATGCAGGTGCACACACACATGTGGGTGCTGTCATCTGAAGGTCTGAAGTTAATTTCAGATATAGCTCTCTATCTCTCTACACTTTATTTATTGAGACAGAGCTTCTTAAGTAAACCCACAGCTCATGAATCCACTATCAAGCTAGACAGCTTTCCCAAAGATCACTTGTCTCTGCCTCTCAAGTGCTGGGGTTGCAGCTGGTCATCACATCTGGTAAGTTTTCACAAGGTTTCTGTGATCCCCCACTCCTGTTCTCATCTTGTTCAATAATTGCTTATCCACTGAGTTATCTCCTCCATTATTACTACCACTTTTGCTATGTTTCTTTTTCTCATGAAAACTGTCATCAACCATTAATCTGTTTCTCAATGACTTTATTTGTTCTGAAATTAGTGAGGCACAACTACATTACTACATTACATGTATAAATAGTTATGCATGGACTTAGGCTAAGTATGTTAGCTATTCTTTCTCAGATAAATTATATTACAATATTTGTTTGTTGTATTTGAAAACATCAAAGAAAACCCAAGGACATTGAAAAAACGCACAATCTATTTTGAAAAGAATATATGAAACCAAGCAATGGTTTTCAAAACCATCTTCCATAGTCAAAACAACATTTTTAAAATTTTTATAGTTGTGATAACTGCTTCTGTGGTCTTCCCATCTACACAGATAAAAATATTAATATATATGTCATTCTCTTAATCGTTCAGGGATTCATCAACAATAGTTTTACCTCACCATTGACAAATTACAATGTGTGAAATTATGGTATTTTTCTGTTTAAGAATTGTATCACTGCATTGAAAATCAGTGTTTATTTTATGATTATGGAAACACAACTGTCCCCAAAACTAATAGGTAAATAATAATTAGATGTTTATTTTATACTCATTTAGCATAATCCTGAAATCTGACAAAATTACTTCCTACATCATGTTCAAATACATTTTTATTTCTATATCCTTTCCATTGATTAAATCTATTTTATGTTTTCAGTTATGTTTTTATTGGGTAAAACTTCCCATTTAATTTTCGTTATTTATTTCTTGAGTGCATAATACCTTCCCCCAAGGATATTTGGCTCATTGGCTTTCTCTTCAAATTTAGACCTATATCTTTTTAGGCTAGCTACATAGGCAACTTTTGAAATTTTTTTTAATCACACAGTTTCTCCTCATCTATGCCTTTTTTCATAAAAAGATAAGAATGAATATTATATTCATATATGCTGATATTTTTATGTTCTATGATATTTATATTTATTATAGTGGTCATTAAATTGGACTGCAAAGTTCTCTTTCGTTTCCTATCACTTTTGTTATTGATTTGAAATTTTATTTCATTTTTTCACATTTCATTGTGTGTACCTTATTTTTGCTTGTTATTTTCTGTCTAAGTTTGCTACTATCATAGATCTTCATGATGGAATGATGTGGTCAATTTAGCTTGGTAGGCAGTCAATTATTTAGAAATGTGGTCCCTCAAGTGAATTTTCATTCTATAGATTATCTCCTAAATATTTCTCCCCAATTTTGGTGTGCTTCAAGTTAAAAGCTCTACAATATTTGAGAAAAGGTCTAAAAACATGTTTGTTTTGCTCCTGAGGGAGGTGTTAAGTTTTTGTGTTTGATGTTTGAAAAATTGTTTCTCCATACTGAAGTATTATGGGTAATGTGGAAGAGATACAGTAAATAATTTGCTCTTCTCTCTTTCTCTTTCACCCTGTGTGTCTGTGTTTGTGTGTGTGTGTGTGTGCGCGCGCGCGTGTGCTTTCCAAACAGAGTTATGAGATTTCAAATGGTCTCCATTTTTTAAAAAATTTTTTCCACTCATACAAAGTTGATAAGTACCCCATTCCCCTCCCTCCCTCCACCCCTGCCTGGATCCCCTTGCTTCCCCCTTCTCTCCCTTTCTCCCAGTGCCCCCCCTTCCTGGAGCATCCTTTAGTGTGCATGTCAAAACTTCCCACTGGGTCCTCCTCTCTGATGAGGTATAAGGACTCAGTAGCATTGCCTAGAGCTTTTTTTTGTGTTCCCCTTTGGTATAGGAACACTATTGTGGCTGTTAATCCCTTGCCTCTATATCCTAGTGCCTGTGATGCATGCTAGACTTTGGGGGGTCAATGATATGTTGGTCATAACATAGGTCATGCAAAGTCCTATTATGATTACTTTGGCCCTAATTTGTGTGGAGTACCTTGCATATTGTTGCTCCTCCTCATATTTAGGCTCTTACAATCTTACCTCCCCCTCTTCTGCAAATTTCCCTGAGCTTTGGGATGGGGAGAGATTATACAGGCCTGCCTCCAGGTGGTTGATGTAGAGTCTATGATGTTCTGAATTATAGTTTGTTGATTTTTTTTTTCAGTTTTGCTGTTCCTGCACCGCCCTTAGCTCCATCTTGATGGGTATTGGATGTCACTCCCTGGCCAGAGATAAAGGCTGTTAAAATAGAGTCTTATTATAAGAATAGATTCAAAGGTAGATGGAATAACAGTAAGAGATGACGGTGGGGGGGGTCAGTCTCCCATGGTCTCCATTTTTGGTTCATTTGTTCTGAGAAAAATCCTTAACTCTAGGAATAAAAGATATCATCACATTTCTCAACACTTACCTAAGTAATCAAGTTTTATCCATATGGAAAGTTTAATCTATTTGTTCAATCAATTCCACATGGAGTAAATCACTAAAAATGACAATACAAAGTATGAAGACTTAGCCAAAAGTAAAATCACTTAATTGTTGTAGGCTATGGGCAGAATTGTGAAACATATATTTCAAAGTTGTAAATCTTAAAGGGAAATATTGAACTATTAAACTATAAAATAAACATCTTCTATATTTGAATATAGCTAGATATCTCAAGATATCTTATTTATTTGTTAGTAAATAAGAGAGAGTGGTCTAGGGTGCGGGCACAGTGGTGTACACAGGCATCATATACAAAAGAACCATGATTCAGATCTCAGACAAATGTCAGGTATGTGTGATAATCTGTCTGTAACTTCTTTTCAGTCTTGGAAAGCTGGAACTGGGAATTACTAAAACCAACTGTCGATACGTTGTAAGTTTGGATTAGAAACCCTTCTCAAAAAAATAGGGTGGATTTTTGCTGTTGGTCATGGTTTTCTACACACAGAGGTACACATATGCCTATGTGTGCCCCCACATGTAGGAGATCTCATGAACATTCCCCACAAATATACATAAACATGAAGAAAAGAATAAAAGAGAATCATGTAGATTATATGGAAAGTTCTTTCAAAAAAGACAAAAAATTCTAAGGGGGGAAAAGAGGAGAAAGGGTATAAAAAAGACTGAAGGAATAATAAAAAATCACTACGGATGTAACATACAACCAGATAGAAACCTTCTGTTAATATATCACAAACATTTTGTAAATAAAAGACATTCCATACACAGGGAAATAGAAAGAAAAATATAGGGCAAAACACAAAATGCCCTATAGTGCACCATCTAGAACCCAAAAGTAATTAAACAATACTAAAAGTAACAGGTAGGAAATTCTATCAAAAATTTGAGGAAGAAAGTGTTTATTTCAATCTTGTTATAGTAAACTTGAAAGCATAATAAATGTTCAGCAGTGAGATTATAATGCTATGCAAATACAAATGTTGATGTAACTTAATACTTTCTTTCACTAAACAAATATGTTTAGTGAAAAACAAGAAATCAGAAGAATATGCTTATTTGTATATATGTACATATATGCTCATATGCATATATATATTTCAAGGTTTTGTGAAGTATGTGAGAACAACAGAGCAAATATGATATATTTATTGTTTCTGCGATAGAGAGCATAAACACAAAATTTGTGATTATATTATAGTATGTGGGAAATGTATAAAGAGGATGTTAACATCGGCAGTGTTATTATGCTTTTACAACTGACTTTTGATATCTGAGTATATTTTGATCAGTTAAAAATAAGAGGATTATTCTGATCTTAATGAAATCTGACTTTCTGTGTCCAAATGAATCCCAGGTCAGCCCTTGTACCATGTGTTGCCCCCTGCAATTTTTATTCTGTCAGCTGTGGCAGAAAGTATCAATCTGGTGCTGTCATTATTTCTTCTTTCTTCTAGAAAATTAGAGATTTATATTTGAATTTGGATGAGTCAGAATGTTTGAAAGTGGACATTACATTCTTGGAGAGGCCCTATTTTAAGCAGAGTAGCTTCTGTAAGGCAATTCTGTAAGACATTTACATTAGAGAACTAACTATTCTTTTTATTATTCTTTTATTCATAGAAACTTTCATGCATAGATACCATGAATGTGTGGGTTTTCACTCATTACTTCCCATTTCCATCCCTCCTCCTGTCTTGCCAGTCTTCTTCCCACATTCATGTCCCTACTTTTGCATGTGTGACCCATTGGTTTTTTAATGGAATGCCTTTACTAGCATATGTCTGAGTACTTACTGATACATGGATGACCCATCAGTAGATAAATCATTGAGTAATGTCCTATCAGACATTAACCTTAATTTTCTTTCATGGACGTGTACTATTTCTTGAGACGTTCTTCATCCATGTTGAAGTGTCTTGGATAGAAACTGAAGAATGAACAGTTTTGTACTTTTGAGAAGTCTTGCTAAAATATTGACAATATAATCCACATCCAAATAGATATATTAGCCTTAGTTTTTTGTATGTGTTTTTGATGTTACCATCTTGTTCAGTCAGTAGAATTTGAAAATTATCATAATTTAACTGCTGTGTGTATGGTTTGATAAATGTAGTCCAATGACTTGAAGAGTGCAAAGACTTTCCTCCCTCCTACATTAGGTCCCATTCACATAAATTTGTAATATTTTCAATTTTTCAAACTGGTAATAGTATGATGTGTAAAATTCTTCTTCTAATTTTGAGAGCACATTATAGACACTGGTTTTTCTATTTAACTCATTTTGTTTTACATGCTCAGTTACAGAATCTCCTGATTTTAAGAACACATTCTCTATACTGGTTTTTCTATTTGGTTATTTGATTTTAGATGTCAATTACAGAAGTTCCACCACTATGCCATTTTCCAACTACTCGCTTACTCAGTGAAATCTATGAACAACACTTTTCTTCTTGTAAGTCCCATGTCCTATATTAGTATTGTTCTCTTGGTAAGACTCAGTATAAAACTCTCCCTAGATAAATCTCGCCATAAGTTAAATTTTAAGTAAAAAATAATAAAATAATTTGTACCATAACTCATATTTAGACTTCTGGTTATGGCTTCATGTTTCATTTGCATTCACATGTTGATTTTATGTTGATGATCCGATTTATTTGAATTCCTTGATTACAAAGTAGATCATCCCTTACATTGATTCTCTCTGCTGTGCCATATAAGTAGAAGATTAATTTAGTTTTGTGAGCAATAATAAACTCCAACTCATCAGGACCCAATATATATCTACAGTTACAGGCGATGTGTTCTTTCAAAACCCATAACCAGTGATCAGCATTTGCTATTTTTATGTCTCTAGTAAAATACTTTTATTATTTAAGAAACGGAATTGGGATCTAACTAAGTGCAGCTGAACCAGATGGAGCAGAGATATTTAGACTTAAGAACATAAAAAATTACTGCAGTGATTCAGATGAAAGGTGTGTCCTAATTCTCTGTCCCTGACAGGGGTAGCACAGAGGGACAGTGAATTAGTTGGTAGTTGTTCTTCTTGATCCAGACCTCCACACTCATCAGGTTAATTCTGGAACCTATTTTTTTGTTAAATACTTGCTGTAGACTAATTTTACTCATATATTTTTCAAATTTCTCTTAGCTTTCTTTTTTCTAGCTCTTCTGTTCTGCACTCTTAATGAATTCTGTGCTTTTATTACCTACTCTATAAAACAATAGTGCTTGATTTTTATCCTAATTTGTTTTCCATAGCTTCAAGGATTGTTCCCTCCTATAAGCATCTGTGATAATTGGGCAAGTTTGTGTTCACTGTAGCCTCTCAGTAATGATCTTATAAACAAGATGTAGTTTTGTTTACTGCAGATTTCAAGGTAAATTTTAAAGGAAAAGAGTCTACTAATCTCTGGTTATTTGTGTGTGTGTGTGTGTGTGTGTGTGTGTGTGTGTGTGTGTGTGTGAAAGAGAGAGAGAAAGAGACAGAGACAGAGAGAGAAAGAGAGAGTATAGAAAAGGGCACTGGAATGAGTGTGCCTATGGAAACCCAACGGTGACTTCAGGGATTATCCTGGATTTCTCTACTTCCTTATTGCTTTGCTCTGCGGTTTTCCAGGTTCTGCCTTTCAGTGAAGTTAGTAGAGGCTGTCACCATTTTTGTCTGGAGTTTCTACATGTGCCCCGGGGATTCAAACTCAGAACCATTTGCTTGTGAGGCAAAGGATTTAATTTTGGAACTATCTTTCTAGTCCCTCTTTGCTTATTTTAATTTTCTCCTCAGTGGATCTTCCAAATCACAGTTCTTCATTAATATACTCAACTATCAAGGGAAGTGTTTTTTTTTTCATAGTCTCACTTTGTTTCCTAGACCTCACGTAATCACTGTCAGTATGTTATCAAGATTTGCACTTTCCGACATGCAATAAGGAAACTTGAAGACTATGATTTTTTACTTTATAGCCCTTCTCAATAGAATACTAGTGACAAAAGAATCCCTGTCCTTGTGATTTTAACTCTATCTACGGAGATGTAAAGTAAACTTAATTGGCAGGTAAACAATACGTGGGTATAGATACTCACTGAGGAGAAAAAAAATTAAAGCAGACATGAATGGTATGAACTGTTAAAAGATATGAAAGAGCTCAGGAGGGGTCTGGAAAGGCTTCAGAGGAAAGATAATATTTGAGTAAAACCCAGAAAAAGAGAGAACTGTCCAAATGAATACTTAAGGAAAGAACATTCCAGGCTGAGGGAAGTACCAAGGCCCTTGAATAGAGGCATGCAAGGTGTGGTTGAAGGGGCAATGTAGTCTGTACAGGAAAGAAGGACAGAGTGAAAAATGGAGAGATTAGAGTCTATAGGGTCAGAATCTATGGGTATGTTGGTGCTTGCCAGTGAGCGTAAGACTTGGGAAGTAGAGACAAGAGAATCAGAAATTCAAAGTTACCTTCATCGCCCCAATGCATAGCCAATTCCAGGTCATTTTGGGCTATTACATCTCAAACAAAATAAATTTCCTTTCTCTTAGGATGAGTAAAGAAAACATAGGATAATTTAAAACGGAACAGTCTAATCTATTTTTAATAATATTAAGCTAACCTTCATATTCAGATAACACTGGTAGAAAGGTAATATAGGCACTGTGAAATATTTTTCAATGTGCTTCCATGTGGTGGCTTGGGCAGACAAGGCAGTGAAATAGGGAGAAACAATTTAGAACATGGATTTATTTCAAAAATAAAACCAAGTGAAATCTATGAATAAGAAGAAAATTTCAGAAGAAATAGATCTTTTAGTCAGATCAACTGAACTAAACTTCGTGCTGGGGATGGATGCAGAATCTCCTGGAATTGAGATTTCAAGAATTAATACATTCATATCACAAAATTAAACTATAATTTGATGAGCAGCTTTCAACCCAGAGAAGAATCCTGTGTTATTTTTGTACAACCATGACTAAAATACCTAGCAGAAAATAGGAAGAGAGATATATTTTGGCTCCTAGTTCTGAGTGATCATTGTTACTTGATTCTGTGTGCTTGGGAGAATAAAATGGCAGTTGGAACATGGGGAGGAAAAGGCTAATCACCAGCTAGTAGACAGAGAGAGGGGGATTCAGGATGTAGTTAGAGCAAGACACAGCCTCCAATTATACACTCCATTCACCTGCTTCCTCTAGTCAGCCACAGGTTTTTTTTTTATTTACAGATGACATGTTCTTTATTTTTTTTTAACATCTTTTTTTATTTCCACTCATACAGACTTAACAGGTACACCTGTCCCCTCCCTCCCTCTGACCTCCCACTGCCCTGTGCCCCCTTCTTCTCCCCCTCCCTCCCCATCCCCCAGTGCCTCCCCCTCCCATCCCCGGAGCATCCTTAAATGAGGCACAGGTTCTTTTTTTTTTTTTTTTTTTTTTTTCAGTGATATAAGTGAACATTTATTAAAGAAAATAAGTAAGCAAAACAAAAGTAGGTTAATCAAAATCAGTCATCCAGTCTTCTATTCTAATCCAAATGCTTCAAGTATACCTTCCATAAAAGATTTTCTCAGACAAAGGCAACATCCTTAAGACATAATAGTTTATCAAATTTTATGGCTAGTAAGACAGGAGAATATCCCCCAAATATTTTCCTTCACCTATATAGAATAACACAATTTTCAATATTCTATAAAACTACAGCCAAAATAGTTTCTGAAGTGTTTACAGTAGCTGCTTTGGGAGTGTGGACTTTCTGATTAAATGCTAGTTAACCAAGCCTAGATGTAAATTCTTCCTAAATAACATTTTTTTAAAAAAGGAACAGTAATCAGAAGTGAACTTCACAAAGATAGGAATGTTTGTTTGTTCACTGCTGTGTCCAAAATGTCTGTAATAGTGAGGGGTTCAACCCCAGTTGAATAAATCAATTCCAGCATTTCTTTTTTACATGCATGTACATTATATACATGGGCAGGCATGTATATAAGAGGGCACTTGAGGTATGTCCCTGTGGAGGCCCAAGGGTGATAGCGGGAATCATTCTGGATTGTTCTTCCACCTTATTGCTTTGCTCTGGGGTTTCCAGACTCCCCCTTCCAGGGCTGGAATTGACACTGCTGCTATATCTACTGAGCAATTTTTTAGGGAGGCAAAGGCTCTAACCACTGAGCCATTAACTCAACTTCTAATTCCAATGATTTTCCTCAAGTATTTAAGCTTACAGATATTATTGGAAAAAAGCATAACATTTGGTTATAGGCATACTTAATGCAATAGCATTACTTACTATTGTAAGGAGGTCAAGAGCTTAAAAAAAAATAAGGTGTAGCATTGGGGTGAGAGGGACATGTGTACTGTTCCAATATTGAGTATTACCTACTTCATAAATTTATCGACCACAATATCTTTTCCTAAGGGCCTTAATCTAAAACATAAGCACACTTGAGCCATTATCTTGTGGGCTACATTTTCTCTGTAATATTTGCAACTATATACAGTCCATATACAATGTAAGAATGCTTTCCTCCCTCAAAATCCTCCCTTCATGCTTGAGTAATTTGAATTTATAAATATCTTATCTCATACATTATGTGCATCAAATTAAGCCCCGATTCAACCTCTGAAAGATTACACCATTACTGTATTTCTTAATAAATATATCACACTGAATCTTCACTTTCATGTGAAGCTCCAAAAAAGCTGGCAAATGATGAAAGCCAAGACTTTTAGCACAACCAGTGGGCCCAGTTTTTTAAGACCCTTGCTGCAAAACAGCATGATCATTACTCGTTAATAGTTCTCCAGTGAATTTGCATGTGAAATGAAGCTCCATTAGAAATTTCATATTCGGCTACTAGATAATCCTCTGTCTCTGGTCAAGAAGTTTGCAGTAGTTTTCAGAATTCATTACAGAAGCCATGTTTTTGACATCTCAGCAGACCGGTCAGGGCAAAAGGTACACGAAGACGAACAACACCAGGTCGAAGAGGAGGAAGAGCCAGAGGTCCAGCCAGTAGGAGGGCTTGGAAGGCCGTTGGTCCCGGGCTGAGGCTGCTCCTCCGGGTTCTGCTCCCGCCCCTCGGCGGCACACAGCCTCTCCGCTCCCCGGGCGCCGTCCCGGACCGTCTCTGCTGCGCCCGCCTCCATCTTCCTCTCCCGGGGGTTCTGCGGACCTGAGCACCCGCCAGCCACTCTGCGGGTACTTCTGCTTGGATGGCGAAGGAAGCTAATCAAACCCCAGCCGCGACGCGCCGCTCCCCAGCGCCGGGTCCGAGGCACAGGTTCTTGATTTTCAACAATCTCTCAAAAATACTGCCCCTGCTAGGGACATAAGACTGTGCAGTAATTTCCTATCAAAAGCATAATAAATTCTTTTCTGTAGATATTTTTTGGAATTCAGTAGAATGAACTCACTATTTAAGATACCTAGATAGTGTGCAGGTTCCATGGATATGGTTTAGAAATATTTCCATAGGCTTCTTTTTATATTTATTTAGCTCCAACCACACCAATATAAAGGAGAAGCCTTTCATTAGTCAAGAAAACTGTTCCTGCCCAGGAAGCAAGTTTGAGGTCTTAAGGCTTTTCTAAAGAATAGTTGTGTTGGCTTCAGGAATCTCTTCTGTTAGTTTGAAAAGAATATTTGCTCCATTGCTTCTGAGTTTGTGCCTTTTAAATTAAAAAAAATTATTATTATTATTATTATTTATTCAATTGTGTGTGTGTATGTGTGTGTGCGTATCTGTGTATGTAGAACCACGGACGAATTCGGGAACCACCAGGGACCATCTCCTTCTTGTTTACTCTTCCCCGGGGATTCACAGGCTCCGGCCTACCAGGCCCAGAAACGCAGGCGCCCCCCCCCTCCGCTTCCGCCTGGCATCTATACGTGGGGTCTAGGATCCAAATTCAGGACCTTCCGCCTGTAAGGCAGAGGCTTAACCTCTGAGCCACCTCTCCAGCCCCGCCTTTTAAGTTTTAATGAGATTTGCTAATTTCTGTCACAATAGCAAGCATTCTCAAGACTGTTGAGTGACATTTATTTATTCTATGATAATGTGCAGTCTACTCATACATTAAGTGACATTTCTGGATTGACACAGTAATGCATACGTAAACGTTTTATTTCTCATAGTAATATATTTTATTTTTACTATCTATTTGAATAGTTACTTATCTTGTGGTGGCAATAAACTATACGACAAAAATAATTTAGGGAAATGTTTAATTTGTACCACAATTTTAGGGTACATTCTATTATGGTGGGGAAGTGTTGGTTTAAAGCAGATAGTCACATTGCATCTGTGGTCAGGAAGCATAGAGCAATGAATCTCCAGCTCATGGTCTACTTTGTATTCAGTCTAGGATCCCAGTCCATGGGATCCTGCAAACTACAGTTAAGGCTGGTCTTCTCTCAGTTAATTTAATCTAGATTACCCTTTAATGACATGACAAATGATTAACATGATCTATCTAAATCAAGTTAGATCTTGCCAAGTTAATGATAGTAATCATCATAAGACTTTTTTCTATGTAAATATTCAGTTTTCTAGATTCACAAGTATAAATGGGCCATGGTTAGAAGCAGAAAAGGAGGAGTCTGTACATAGAGATTTCAGAGGCTTACAGGGAGCTGAAATGCTGAAAATCACCTTGAGAAAGAAATCTAGGAAACACAACAGTGCAGCCAGTATATGCAGCCCCTGTGGAAGCACAGCTGGAGTAAATGGATTCCAATGATTTCCAGCTTCTTTTCAGGGTCCAAATCATAGAAAAAACACCTAATTCATTGGACTTGCCAGTCCTGTGTTTAAATACGTGGCAGTTGATTGACACATCCCTACTAAAATAAGCTTAATATGATAGTGCTATGAGAAAAAGAAGGCTAAAAGTTGAAAAGGAAATGTCACATATCTTTGTTACAAGTGATAATTCAATACAGAAGACAAAAGAATGATTAGTCAACATATTTCAAGGATATCTGAAAAAAACACTCCAGTCTTGTTCTACTTCATAGATTACAGAGAAAATTTTAAAAAGTATGTAATACATTCAATAAGGAGTTAAATTTAAGGCAATGTCAAATGGAAACAAAACTTTATAAATTTGGTTCTTTTCTTTTTTTAAATGAATGTTTTCTTAGTCTAAAGGGACAAGAATATTTAGAGGACACTAATATGGTTGGAAAGCTCATATTACATTTAGCAAATAAAAGACTAATATATATTCCAATGATTTTTATAGATAATATGAGAAAGAAACATGAGCAAAGAGCTTTAACTGACATTTTTCTGTAGAAGAAATGCACGTGGCCAAAGAACTATTGAAAAAGCACTGATTCCTTGGAGCATTCAGAGAAGTAAAAAAGATCCAAAGGAGATGTCCTTTTATCTTTTATATTTTCATTGATATTAACCATCACTGTGGACAGATTTAGGAGAGCTTTAATTGAAAGTTGCTAGTGGTTATCTGGACTGAAAATAAGCATATGTTCCCCCCCAACCTACCCCTTTTGGGTAACAGAAATGTTTTAAAAGCACAGATGTTGTAGATCTTTCTAATGGTTGCAGAAAATGAAAGAAACCAACTTCAGTAGGTTTAAACAATGGGAAGAATCTAGGATGGAATTATGCTTCCTTTTGGACTTTAAAATACTGCTAAATAATCAGGCTTCAGCAGGTGCGAGATTCCAGGAAGCTATGGCCATTTGATTATGAGTCAGGTGATCATAGCTAAACAAGAGAAATCTTTCTATTGAACAATGCCAGTGTCTTTCTGCTAAATTAAAAGGTTCTTAATAAGATCACCTGAAGACTGTTTCAAGATAATACTGTGACTTCTCATAGAAACCCTGTCCTATGTGAAGCAGTGCTTCAGGCACCAAGATAAATCCCCGCCTCCATGAACTTTCATATAAAGTCAAATACAGATAGGAAATGGGAAAAAACTTGTAAAATTGATTGACAAGTATTGCTATTGGTAAGATTAAAACTCAACCCATAAACCAACTTTGGAATTCGTTGTGTGTCAGGAATTATGTTACGCACTGTGAATGAAGATGCCCCAATTTACATTGTTAGATTGCTCTTTTTTGCTAAGTCACATACTAAGGCTGGGGATATGGTTCAGAGATTAAAGCCCTTGCTTCATAAGCAACTGGACCTGAGTTTGTATATGCAGATTCCACATAAAAATTCCTGGTGGCAGCCTGAAGTTTTGACCCTGGAAAAACTCTAAAGTTTTTCTTTAAAAGTCTGGGAAACTCTAGAGCAAAGCAATAAAGAGGAAGATTAATTCAGGATAATTCCTTAGGCCTCCTCAGGCACATGGATATAAGTGTTGTATTATTATACATTCACAAATACGGAGATACACAGACACATAGATACACATATACACACATGTAACAAATAAAATCACATACTGATTTCTTGATGGCTCAGTTCATGAATTGTCTACATACCATGGTTTTGAATGGTTTCTGTAATTTTGTAGGCAATTATTAGATAAAAATTTATATATGCTTTTTCTAGGAAATTTTTCTGGTGATTTTGTCTTACCTATGAAATAAAAATTATAATTTGAGAAAGAAAGTTTGTATTCATATTCAAAAGAAATAAGTTCCATAAAGTTCAGACTTTAGCAAAAACATCTTAACAATCAAGTATTTAATTATTCATATATTTTCATGCAGCAAACCTATCTTCCAGAATATTTTAAAGTTCAAATATTAATAAAGATGTCCCTTTGTCAAATTTTAGCAACATATAGCAAATTAATACTAGCAAGGAGGAATGATACATTAATTTCTGTATGAAAAAGACAACAGAAAAGTGTATAACCACTAAGATCATGAGAAATGACCAAAGGTAAATTCTCAGAGGTATTTTCTGACCTCTAAATTCATTAATTTTTAACATAAATAGCACTTATGATAACAATTCTGAAATTTATTGTTTCTATTTACTTAGAGATAGTGTTGACTCTTCCAGAATCACCCAAAGAAGTCACAGAAGTCCAACTTGGGACAGGAAGGGGAAATTCTTCTGGAGCAGTGAGACTAGGTACATAAAAGTAATGAATTAATTAGATGATGTGTTGGAACACTACTGAATGGAAGAAATTCCTGGGTGAATCATGTTCCTCTAATGCATATTAGAGGCAGGTGTTCTGTTCATGCAGACAATATAATGGGAAAGTGAAACCAAGGTCATCACACAAAAAAGAATTTGTTATGGAGGGGAGTCAATGCATTTGTATTTATATGTACAATTTCAAAAATAATAGCAAAAAACAGGTGGTAGTGAAAATTAAATACAAATATTCAAATATCTTAATTGAAGAAACTGGTGTAATTAGAAGATAGGCTTCAGGCCACTTATCAATTATACATTTAAACTACTGGAGGAGAGGGATTGCAGTTGATGCATCTTTATATCCCTGAGCACAATGACTTGCATATAGCAGACATTTGGCAAATATTTGTTGAAAGAAGAAGTCTTTGTGGAATGCAAAGCAGGCATGATATATGGTCCCTCAAGTGGTGTAACTTACAGTTTTCAACAACAGAAAAAAGCAAAAAAGTCAACTGAACAACATTTTCAAAATATGGAAAAGATAATGTTTTAAATAACAATACACATTAAATATATTTTATGATTTTACAGAGTCAGTCTCTAAGTAGAATTCAACTAAAGATCAATGTGATTCTGACTTTGCACAGTAGACTTTGTAAGCCTGATAAGCACTGATCTTGGGCTTCTAAGAATGGAGAAATTCGAGAAAAAGAAAATCAGAAAGCAAAGTAAGAAAGTAAAATGCTTTAAAATCACCATCTTCAAAGTAAATTACAAAAATGAGTATTAATATTCATGGTGCTGGGCTGAGCACAAAAGAAACAAAGAAATGTTAATGATAAAGCATACTTTATTCTGAATTTATTTTATCCATTCCATATGAAGTTGCGATTTAAAATCACCATAATTTATTCCTGCATGATGGAGCTAGTAACTGTCACACCGCTAGATCTATCAGAAGGAAATATGTCTTTTGGTTCAGTTAATTCAATTCCACAAGTATTTATTAAGCACTTATCTGAGCAAAGCGCTACAGAATCATCCATGTACAAGCAATTAAAATTTAACTGGTTCAGAGCATATTTGCTACATCATTTCACTTTAAAAAGAGTTGATGGTTAGCATATCCCTTCTCCATCTTCTTATAGAAGTGCATTAATTTAGCATCCTGAGATTGAAATGAAGATGATGTCAAACCAGCAGGGTTTCTAAATTTTCATATTCAAAGAGTATATAAGAAACAGCAATAGTTTTCTTTTAATTAGCTTTTATTTTAGGTGGATTGTTACTTAACTATACCTTCACATGTTACTAACTTATTTGTTATGCAGGGTCATTCTTCTTGACTGGAGAGACATAACTTTTATTTTACTCATGGAAGTAGAGACAGAGACAGTTAAGCAATTTTACAAGGGTTCGTGGGTGGACTGTGTGTAATTCATACCTTTAACTAAATGTATTTAGAAGAAAATCCTAAGTGTTCTTAAGGATCCAGTGCTACAGCTGACATAGCCTATCTAGTTCACAGATACTTCCCTATTTTACCACTAGGCTCATGAGTACATTTTATGAAAACCCCATCAAAGTGGTTGTATAAGTAGCCAAGGAGTGTTATTATTTTCACCATGAAGATATAGTGAGGTGAGAAAAATGTAATAGAAAATTTTCCAAAGTTTTGACTTACTGAATTATTTCCCCTTTAGATGATAATGGACATAGTTTTTGTTGCCATATTTGGAGTACATTCTACTGGAATCTCATGCTGCAATGTGAAGGACACTCCCTTTTACCCCCAACAAACTCAGCAGAACATTTGTGATTGTTTGAATGGTTATACAGGATATATAATTTATGTAAGTGTCTCATGTACCTGAGTTTTAAGTCAAATCTGTAATTTGAGAGTTGAGAAATTTACTCTTTATTTTCTTAAATATTTCTTTCATTAACATTTTGAGATATAAAGAAATTAAACTCCCAAGGTGAGGCCTCAACTTTTGTGACCATTTTTCTTTTCTTCCTTATTTTCCCATTTTTATGTATGTGGAGTGTGTGTGTGTATGCATATTTTTATTAGTGTGGAAACATTTGTGTGGTGTGTGTGTGTGTGTATTTTGAGGCCCACAGTTGATATCACTTGCTTACCCTATTATTTTAAGTCAACATCCATGAAAATATTCATCAGATATCCATCTGATATCAGGGATGAATAACGAACAGCAGCAAGGCTTAGAGGCCAGGCTCCAAAGATAGCAGGAACAGCAGAAATGTGAAAAGGATGAAACACTGAGTCAGCCAAGGATCAAGGCAGCAGCTGCAGCAGCAACAGAGAAAGCAATGAAGCTCTAAAAGTGAACTATGCTTGCTCGAAGAGTTTATGCCACAGCAAGTCGACACAAGATAAGGGAAGAGCAAGTCCCTCCTCCTTACTTCCTATTATCTAGTCCACCACTGGAAAGTACCATCTACTACAGACTGGGTTTTCCACAGCAATTAATCAAATACCTGCAGACTTGTTCAGGGGCCTGTTCCAACTATTTACCTTCCACAGCTGTGCCCTAAACAGTCTGCAACTGTCAGATTGACACTAAAATGTAAACATAACACCCAGTCTCCACTTCTCAAAACTGGAATTGTCAAGTGTGCCACCATTTTATCTGATATTTTATGTAGGACTTTTATGTGGGATCTGGGGATGCAAACTGTGATTCTTACATGGTAAGTATTATAATCTTGGGAAGTCATCTCCCAAGCCCTAGTACTACTAATTCTAAGAAACCAATAATATAGTAGGGTGAAGTTCCTAAGCCTGAGCATTATTCACTTCTGTTTAGTAAAAGAGTAAATTCAGTAAAATGATATCTGATCAAAAATCATTATCCATGAGGCACATAAGGTAAAGCTTAATGGGACACAGAGATATCTTAATCAGTTCTCTAGTTCTTGTTTAGATTTTCTGTTGTAATAGAGCAGTCTAATTCACTTTGTTCTGTTTATTCTAGCTATGATGCATGAATATGTCCATTAATATGGGGTAATGTGGCATTCAGCATGGGTATACCCATGTTGGTGCTTATTTTTTTTAACACTGAAAAGCATAGATTTTGAGAACAAGGAAAACCTAAAAAAGAAGACAAGGACCATTTCCTGAAGAGTCCTATATAACACATAAAAGGCTATGTTCTTTACCTAGTGGAGGACAGGAGTGATTATTGGAGTTAATCAGAAGGGTGTTAACCAGTATGATGAATATGTTTGGGTCTTGAAGAGAAGAACAGAAATTGAGAATTCAGTTATGAATTTGAAAATACTGAGGATCCTGGAAGAGAATGTATTATAGAGATGAAAATAGTTGAAGATTGAAAAACTAGAAAATTGATAGAGGATGATGCTGAATTAAACTGGAGTTCTTGGGACTCAATCAGAGGAAGAAGTAGAAGATATAAAGTAATAAAATGTGGCTTGGGAAAAGGGATAGAAAGAATTTGATGCATACTTATCATACTATTGTTTGAGAAGTTTCCAGGCTCAAATAAAATATATCAGTTAATTGGGGCTTTTGACTCAGAGGCTCCATTTTAGGGAACTTGGATTTTTAATGCAGAGACAATATGCAGAATAATAAAGTGTTGGAGGATTACTTAAAGTGGCAAGAGAAGTGGAGTTTCTTTTCTACATTCTACATTTGCTCTATAGCATCCATGCTCAATAACCTGATCCATTATGTTGAGTGCTCCATTTTCAGTATCCATGAAACTCCAAGACTTGCTATTATACTGATAAATATTTGCAGAAAGAATGCATTCAGTGATTAGATTGTGTATGATAAGCTTTTATGGCAAAATAGTCATCCCTATATTCAACAAATATTATTGAGCAATGCATCTTTTGATAGTCTCTGTACCAGGATTGGGTGTATTGATCTGGAAATCTATAAACTGGAAAGAAAACATCCTCACACCCCCCACATTTCAGATGCACAGTTGTAAGCCAGGAGCCTAGACAATAATAATCATTCCTGTTCAAAAATAAGAAACAATGGGAATCTCACAATTGTCATTGATCTATAGCAAACTTGAAATCCCATGCGGCAGATATTTTGAGGCTCTTTCTTCTGGGCATAGAAAACATCCTGAGTAGGTTCCTGTTCAGTCAATATTAGCTCCCCAGTTCTTTGCTCTCAAAAGCTTTGTACCCTTTGCAGGTCTTCTGGTTCTGTGATCCTCTTTCACAGCATCTGAGGGACTCACTGAAGAAACAACACCCCTCGCAGGCTGAGCTACTTTTTCAACCTTTTCCTTCCCATGATAAAGTTGGGATCTGCATTTTATGTCTAGTTTTATAGCAGTTTTGGTAATACAACCAAGTCTCATAAATTTTAAATCTTTTTATCCTACAATTTACTACCTAAGTAAGGACATGTGGTAGTTCGTAATTAATAGAAGTCTAGATTATAATTATTAAAGTATAGATTGTGCTCTTAATTCATTTTTACAAAATGCTTTTTTTGAAATAAAGTAACAATTTTCATTCTTGCTAAAATTTTTTGTAGTAGAAAGAAAACTGCTGCTTTTTTTCTTTATTTAAGAAATAAAAATTTGCTAAGAATAGCTGGTACAGTCCAGAGACTCTGACAGGTGCTCTTCTGCCCTTAGACTGGACTAGATCCCCAGTTCAGTGACAGTCTACAGAGGTTAGACATGAGAATCAGGTGGTTTTTAAAACCCGAAAATACAAGGATATGTGGATTTTTCTTTCTATGTTATTCTTTCTTATAAAAAAAGCTAATTCTTTACTGAGCTCATCTCTTTCTTGTAGTAGTTATCAGTTGTGCCAAGGACAAGCAACCCTGACTCATAATATTTGGGCTTAAAATATCCTTGCTCAAAGCTACAGAATCACTACATTTGTTTTGTTCTTTCTGTATTAACATGTGCAGCAATTTTGCCAAACATTTAGCCTTACATTGTATGTCACCACTTTCTACCCTGAAATAATTTTCAATGACACTTGCCCATTTGCCTCACAGCACCAAGTTTATACTTAGGTTTTGCAAGTATGCATCTTCTCAGTTTCTATTTGTACATTTCTAGGCTATGAGTTTAGTAAACAAAACCTCCGAAGGCTACCATAATGCATATTGATATCTCATTCACAATAGGTCTCCACTTTAGCCTGTGGGTAAGGTTCTATGTTATATTCATTACATCTCATTTAAGAATCTAGAACAAAAGAACAGCTCTAATCAAGGGACTATTGCTAATGATATTGATAAGAAAGAGGGGGGAAGGCGTAGCAGAAGTATGCAACAATCCTTCAAGATCCCACTTTCTCGTTAGCACTAACCAAACTTGACATGAATAGTCAGCCCATGGATATATATATATATGTTCCCTATTGCAAGGGGCTAAATGAGCGAGGATATTGCTGAGCTTTTATAGTCCTTTATATGAAACTCTTTGGGTTCTCTCAAGATCTGTGTGATCCAGAGGAATCAGTACTACTATGAATTTAGAGACATTTATTAATATGTGAAAATCAGCAAATTTTTCCCTTGATGATCAAATCAACTTTTATGAGCAAACTTGTCTTATATCTTGTTTATGGTCTGAAAATAAAATTTAGTGAGAATGTATTTATTTCCTATAAACTGTTTAAAATATTCTCTGGTGTTATCTCAAGGTCACTTAGACTCTATAAATCAGAATAAAGTTTAAAGTTTTGTATTCTGGTTTAGTATTTATTCTTTGAATAAATTGAATGACATCAATTACCTCTCAAAGAGACACTTTAGAAGAGAATATTGAGCTTAAAGTGTAAATGTCCATGCATTCACTGTGCTTACCATGCAATGAAGGGCATTTATTTAAAATGGGTTTTAAGTAAAATACATTAAAATATCAAAGAAATACGTGGGTTTATTCTGGCCTATTACCCAAGAGAAAATAGAGTATTTAAGAACCAATTTAACATGAGAATGAAGATGACTTTGTCATTAAAAAATAATGAGAATAACCTAAAGTTCATGAAGAAGCAATTTTATATATCAATTTTTAAAATGACTTAGCAGTAATTTAATTTTAAACTTAGTAATTATAATAAAATAAATATATTTTCATGAATAAAAATATGAAATTGTCCTCGCATGAGGAAAAATTTCTTTGGTACTAGAATGACAGAAAATTAAGAGTAAGATAATTTTTCAGTAGCAAAAAGAAAATGATTCAGTATTGTAGAAGGAAAAGTATGGCAGAAAGGGGATAAATTTCAATAACATTGTATTAGTTACAGTTCACTGAAAACAAGAAGTTACAAAAAGAGAACAAGAGACTAGTCCTCAGAGTGACTACAGTACTACAGTACTGATCACAGTGTTCCAAAATTGGTCAGGTTTCATACGATACCAACTTTTCAGTGTAGCTGTGTAAAACATCTGAACAAAATATTTGGATCTTTTCCCTAGATTAATGTTATATCTTACTATTAATAGACTGTATCTTACCATGATTTTCTTTTAATTTTCCTTATATATTGTTGCATGGTACATTTGCCTCTTGTCAGTCATCTTGAACTTTGTTCAAGTCTCAAGAAATAAAAAATTCAGGGGGTTAAGGAGAATCCTGAGGTTGGCCAGCTAGTGGAAAGGGCTCTCTCCAAGATATAAACGATAGCTGGGGAGGAAACTCTCCTGTCAGGAAAGGTGATAAAACAAGACTGCAAAACATTTCCAAATAATTTGAAGAAGACTCTACAGCAGTCAAGTCTTGAAAAGAGTGCAGAGTAGATCAATCAAGAAGTCAGAGACTATACTGCAAATGAGAGACTGACACCTCCCCCTCCCCCGCTGCAGTGCCCTACTCCTCCTATTCCATATACCTTTGAGTCTCCTCTTATAGTAAGATTCAACTTAAACAGCCTTTTATATTTGATTAGGAGGTGGCCTTCAATACCAATCAAGAATTAGCCAGGGGTGGTGCAGGAATAGCAAAACTGAAAACAACAAGAAGCCATTATTCAGAACACCAGACCTTACATTAATCACCTGAAACCAAATCAGCCAAATCTCTCCCCATCCTAAAGCTCAGGGAAACTTGTGGAAGAGGAGGCGGCAAGATTGTAAGAGCCTAAAGATGGGGAGAACCAATTATATGCAAGATACTACACATAAGTTTAGTGCAGCAGTAGCCATAATTGGACTTTGCATGACCTGTGCAATGACTGTCATGTCAATGACCCCCCAAAGTCTAACATGGATCACAGGCAATAGGATCCTTAGAGGCAAGGGATTAACAGTCACAATAGTGTTCCCACACTAAAGGAAAGCCCAAAAAAGGGTGCAATGCCACTGAGTCCTTACACCTCACTAGAGTGGAGGACTCAGAGGGAAGTTTGGCATTTACAAAAAAGGATGGTCCAGCAAATGGGGGGGGGTGGAGGCACTAGGAGAAGGGGAGGGAGGATGATGAAAGGAAGGGGAAAGGGGGGGAGAGTGTAAGGGGGACTGGGGAGGGGTAGAGTGGGAGAGGGAACTGGGATACCTATTAAGCTTGTATGATAGGGGAAAAATAAATAAATAAAATTTAGAAAAAAGTCAGAGACCTGAAACAGCCAAGTCAGAGAAAGAGACCTTGAAGCTGTCCACAAACCTGGAGGAGAGTCTTCTATCAAGTCATACAAAACAGAAAGAGAGCTCCAAAGGTGCAGCTTTCATATGTCTCCCCCATAATGGAGGAAGGTTTTCTAAGGATGTAGCTGCCTTTGAATCATATCTACTTAGCCTTATAAGCAACCCAAATTAACTCATTGGCTCATCAAAGTTGTACCTTAGCATAATCATTACTTAGGTCTATTGTTGAATTTCTACTGGGGGTAGGTAGATGGTGTGTCATCTCTCTAGGAAGAGTGTTCATGAATTTACATCTTCTGTGTACAGCTCAATGCCATGCATTTACCTGCAAAAGGAACAAACAGTGTTAAAGTATAAATACAGAAAGGAAGGACTAAGAAAATTTGAATTTTGATAGGGCAATAATTTGGGAGCTAATTTTACCTGGATGGAAAGAATTTCCAAGTTATTCCATTGATACTTACAAATTATTGAAGCCTGTACTTTTTAATTATTTTATATTTTAAATAGGAGAAACTAAAGGGGCCCCAAATCTAATTATTTCAGTCCATGAAGGTAAGGCACAGGATCGAAATAGTATAAGGAAGATGGCTTATAAACCTCTTTCTTTTGTGGAGTCTAGGGGAGGGGATTTCATGACATCAGATGGGCTTCATGTAAATGGTGATGAATGAGGATACATACCTGTGCAGTATGAGGAGTAGTTGTCCCAGGATGGAAGAAGCAACTTAATTAATTCCTGGAAAGCAGAGGGGAGCCAGTAGTGAGGCTTTGTACCCAAAATTAACTACCTAATTTATAAAGGCATCCATGGTGGGCTAAGTGCTATTGCTGTGCCAGAGGTATGCAGAACCAGAAAAGTTAAAATGGAGAAATGACTATAGATACTATTATGGCCTGGGGTAGCAGAACACACACCTGTATCATAGACCTCAGACTACATATGGAGTATGTGAGATGCCCAGGAAAATGCCAGACCCCTTTGGCAAACAATGTCATTGAAGGAAACCATAAAGACTGATGATCAGAAACTCCTCATTGAAGCTTCCTCTTCATATGCTACAGACTCCCACTTAGCAAAAAGCTGAGGAAGAAGAATTCACGGTACAGAATGAATCAAAAATAATTCCTAAAATTTGTACTATTATTTGATAGGAATATTTTATTTTTTACCTGCAATATCATATCTACTAATATTTATGGGAAAGAAGCTCAGATCAATCATGTAAGAAATTATAAAACATCAATGTATGGCACTAATTTGAAACCCTCCAATGTAAGACACCCAATTCAATCTAAGTGTTAAGAAATCAGTTAAATCAAAGATGATACAAGTCTTTCCCACCAGGCCACTTCCTATACAGCTGTACCTGTTTTAACCTGTGGATTATATCAGACTTTGCTCAGTTAAAACTGAAGCTAGATAACAGATGAGAATTTAATATATGTTATAAAACAATGTACCAAAACCTAGAGATGTGGTCTGTTTGGCCTTCATAGTCTTAAAACCTTGACTCAAAACTTGTAAAAAGAAGCTTCTTATTGAATTTACTACCTAATTTATACTTCATGTTTTTAGAAAGTTTGCAGAAATGGTAAGAAATGGCTAGGGCTAAGAAGACTTCATCAATTTGACAAGGAAACATTCCTCTATTATGTGCAGTTATAGCTATGAATAATTATATTTTAAAATATCCAGTTTAGGTCATTCATTTTATTACTTTCTGCTTCCCTGTGGTCTACTGAAATTGCCAAACCTTGGCTTCAAGCCAAAGATTCATGGCCTTTCTAGCACCAATGATATTTATTTCAGGTTTCATTCTTATCTTGGAAGACTTTCCTGGATATAGGACATGTCATTCCAATTATTTGCCCTGAGGTTTCTCTAATTAATTCAGTTTCGTTTTCTAAGACATGTCCACTTGTATTTTTCTATTTTTATAAGGATACTGGGTCTGTAATTTAGAGTATTGTAAATAGTGTTGTCCTTATTGGGCTATGATTCTGATTTGAACAAATACAAAATTTAAAATAAATGCTTAGTTTCTTATAAATATGCAAAACTATATGGTTGACAGAAATTTTTGTTCAATAAATCAAGGACACATTCACAGATGCTAGAAGGGCAGAGTTGTAGTCTCACCCAAAGGGTGCTTTAAAACATACAGCTGCCAGTTGCCTAAGAACGAACTAACCATAGATTGTGTGTCTTTCCATTCTCTTTGTGAATTTATTCACTCACTCCCTACATATAGCATGTAGCTGCAAATAGTTCCATTTAAGATTTTCATTTAGTTTCCATGTAGATTGAAAGGAAAGGAAGTGATTGGCTTAGCATACATAAACTGTATAATTCTAAGACTGATTGCGACCAGATTGTTGGGTATTGTCTAAATATAGTAGTTCCCTCTTTATGAGAGATGGAGAGCTATGATTTACTAAGAGAAGAATGCAAGGCAGGAAATATCACAGAAGTCCACGACAGTAACAAAAGTCATATTTTTGTAAGGAAATAGGTCAATAAATGACCATTGTATACTTTTAGTAGTTAAGAGAAGCCTGTGAGGTATTCTCAGTTCTTTTTGATTTCAGGATAACTTAAGCTTCCCACAGATCTTCAACTCGTGAAATAAGGATGGGAATACCTTATTTCCTGGAATTGCAGGTAAGTGAGAAGATGGATTTAAAATACCTTTCACAATGACTGTGCCCAATAAATGCCAGTTCCTTTTCTTTGAGAGTACCATAAAGTAGTAATAAAAGATTTTGACACATGAAATACTGGCCTCTGTAAAGAAATCTTTTGAATCACTTTCTCCATATTTCAATTTACTATTCATTTTGGAACAGAGATATTGGAATCAGAAAGGACTGCTCAAGGATCTATTGTATGTTTTTAACAAAGTAGGAATTGAAATTCAAACTGATTCCAGTCCACTAGTATATGTTTACTTATTTATTGTGTTCCTATTACATTCAAATCCTGAGTATTTGACATCTTTCCATTGGAAAAAGAGCCAAAAAGCTCTTGAAGATAGTATTTGAGTGTGAAGTGATTCAATTAACAGTGCATCAAAGAGTTAGAAATAATTGAAGAGTATGACTTAAAAGAGATAAGGCTGTAAAAGAGAGTTGTGAAGAAAAGGAGATAAGGATGTTTTTAACAGAAAATTTCTCAAGTAGGGTGGTCCATGTAGGTTTCATTGAGAGAATGGCATTTGATTAAGAGAGAGTAAAAGTAGAACATGGAATTGCAGCTGCATGTATGCGAGGAATGGATTTCTCATTTTGAAGAACTGTGCAATTTGTTTAAGTTGATAGGGCATCAGGTGCTTTTGTAGAAATGTAAGAGTAGTATTTCAGTTGTCCCATTAAGGCACTGACTATTGATGGCAAAATAAAAGATGTAAGTAAATATATGTCACTTTGAGTTGATGATGTCCTTTATGAATGGAATGAGGAACCTGGTGAAAAATGATGTAATCTAAGGCACATTCTAAAAACAATTTTATAAACTCTGGCTCAGAATATGTTATAAAGAAAACAGAGTAAAATTAAGCCAGTTGGGGGGCAAAATGGTGGGCTCAACCAGATGTTTTCAGTGAAATGAGTAATAATCCTGTATTTAATGTATTTTGACTGTATAACCAACAAACTTTCCTTAAAACTCATTATTGTAGTTAAGAGAGAAGACAAAACATATATTTCAGTTAATAATAGTAAACATTAAAAGGTAAGGGAACAAGAAAATCTAGAAAATCAATAATAATAATAGTAATGATTGAAATTAACAGGCAGAGATATGGACTAGGAAAGAAGAATATGGAGATACTGAAATCAGGTTACATACAATGAGGGAGAAGGGGCAACTCTGTTAATAGCAAATGATCAATGTAATAATGGAAATGGGAATTGATCATCAAGTGTAGACACATTCAAGCCATGACTCACCTTGACAAAGTGTTTCTTGTGGTATGGTTTCAACAAGTATATTAAACAAGGGAGAAAAAAGGAATCTGGAAGAAAGCAGTCAGGCAACTTTTCAGAGTAGTTGTTTTCTTAGAGTAGATAATACAAAGAAGGACTGTTTTTGTAAGCTGAATGAAATGATTCTGTAAACAAAAAAAAAAAAACCCTCAATGATTTAGATGAGAAGACTCTTTGGAGACCTGACCTTTGGTAGGTAAGCAGAGATGAATGAAATGCTGATGGAATGGGATGGGTGTTAAATATTTAAAGAGGAGCATCTATATGCCATCTACATTTTCAGGATAAATGAGCTCCTTTGCTGAATGGTAGACTCTATAAAACTTCTTTGTTTGCTGTTATTTATCTTCAGTGAACGATAAAGCAAGATGATGCTGAGAGTGAGCATAACAAATCATTTTTAGGAGTGAAAGGAGAATGAAGAGAGCAGGAATCACGTGGCAGAGGATATAAATAACACCAGTGTGCGTATTCAGCAGTCCTGTGTGGTTTAGGGATGTGGAGTTCTGCCTTGACATAGGGTTTACTAGCTTTCTGTGGCTGTTGTAACAAACAAACACAGCTATGTGACTTTACAAACAACGCAGACTTATGCTGTCAGAGTTACAGAGGCCAGAATTCCAAAATAAAGATGTCAATAGGGGTGAGGTCTGTCCAAAAGCTTTAGGGGAAAATCTGTTCTGTCCTCCTCAGCTTCTGGGAGCTGTCATCAATTCTTAATTTCTGGCCACTTTTGATGATTCTCCTTTTCTGTCATGCTTGTGGTTGCAATAATTTTCCAAGGTAGTTGTGAACAAAACCTGTTTACTCCAAATAAGATATTGATGGCAGCCAAAGAAATGATTGTACTCCACTTTGTCCTTGGGAAGTAGGGAGTTTGTTAGAAATTACTTAAAGCAACTTAGGTGTTTTGGGGTAGATGCACATCCAGAAAGTTCACTCAAGTACGGTTGTAGAAAATTGCATCCATGGGATCTCCTTGTACAATTTGCAGAGATTTGGGAGGGTCAGAGTGTCTGTCGTGTCTCTTGAACAGCTGTTTCCTGTTTTTATAATCTTAGACCTTATGAATCTTGCAACTTTGAGTTTGGTAACTTTCATTAGATTCTTGAGCTTTGTAAGTTTTGTTAGCTTCCTGAGTCTTAGGATCCCCTTTTTTCCCTCTAAGAGGGAATGTTTCAAGTCAAAGGAAATAACTACTTAATGTTTGTATTTATATCACTTGCGATTCTACTTCTGCTTTCATATTGTCATCTTGCATATCTCCTTTCTGAGGACACTTGATACTGGATTGAGGGATGATAACATCTCAACATTCTAAGCATAATTTTATCTGCAGTAGATCTATCTTCCAAGTAAGGTAACATTCAGAAATTCTGGGAACAAGTAAGCAATATCACATCTCCGTGAACAGAGTATCACTCAGTTACCACAGTACAAGAAGTTGAGTTGGATTTTTATATTTTAAAGTACGTGAAAATGAAAAGAGGAAATCAGAAGGATGTGATAAGTATGTAAAGGTGAGCATTATTGGACTCAACTAAAGTGAAGTGGCCTGTAATAATGGAAATGGAATACCAGGATATATGAAGTCAAGGAGTTCATTACAGACAAATTATAAAATACTAATTTTACCATCTTTTGATGGAATCTCCCTGATAAAAGCAATAATTAATTAAGTTGTTTCATTCCAGATATTATAAAGTGCTGGAGCAATTCCCCCAGGCACACACTGTGACGGCTCCAGGCCGTTGGGGCGGAGAAAGGCAAATATGCTGCAGGCCCTTTACCCCCACCCAAATCCAGGGGCCTCCGGACACAGCAAGGAGTCTGTCAAGGCTTTTTGTTCTTGCATGCATATAACCAGCTTGTTGTTTTAATATGGTGGAGAGCTAATGCCTATGACAGTCACCAAGATTTTTTCTTGATGTCTTTGAAGTGCTCTTGATGGTCTTTTTGGAATCAGTGAAAATCTATTTTATAGAAATCATCTCCATACAATTAAGATTTTAGTAGCAACAACATGTGCAAAGGGAAAGGTTGTTCATGAAGAACAGTCATCTCCTCCACTAATATTGGCTTAGCTTCTCAGAACCCCCATCTGGTTTTTTATCAATGAGCTTGGCTGTGCCACACCCAGTCCTGAGCTTTTTTATTGATCTTCCTCAATGTCCCTGACTTCATTTTTCTTCTAGAAATAACATCTTGTCCACTGCCATATTTGTAGTCAATGTAGTTTTCATCATGCACCCTTTTCCCTTACTATGTACAATGAACTAGAGTCTTGACTTAATATACTTATGTATGTATATGATAGTATCATACTGAATACCATTTTGGATTAAAGAGATAGTTCAGAAGGTAAGGCTACAGCTCAAAAACCTGGTTACTTGAGTTCAATTCCCAGAAGTCCACAAGATGGGAAGAGAGAAATGACATTTGATTACCAGTGTACCATAATATGCATGTGTTCTCTCTGTCAAATAAATAAAAATAAATAAGAAAAGAATTGTTTTTCACAATTACTGTATGATAATAAAAATCATAGCATTAAGCCAGAAAATAACTGTTTGCAAGCTGAATATGATAGTTCTCTCATATTAAAGTTTAATGTTTCATAGAGAATAGCAACAAAAAGATTTGACTTATGTTCTTACTTTAATTACTCTGTTTAGTATAGTTATGATCAAATTGACCCATGTAAAATTCCAGGTCACTGTGGCTCATAAGAACATAATATTTATTATCTTTTTCTTAACAAAAGCAGTTTTATGACTCTCTCTTCTAGTGGAAACATGTGTAAAGAAAATAACAATTTAAAAAATATTAAAATAAAATATTATTTAATAAAATAATTAAACATTGATATACTTGTAAATGACTGTATGATAATTTTATCTGGGCAACATGAATCTTCTTATAAGAAAAGATTTTGCATTGTCAGGAAATCTTGTTTTGTTAAGGTACTGCTGTGAGGTTATTTGAATAGAGTGTTTAGCTTAGCTCTGGCATGAGAGTCATGAATACACAACACCATTAAATTTATCCTGAGTCAGTGTATTCCAGGCTTTTCTCAGACCTGCAGGAATGATGAGTGAGGTTAGTGGAAGAGCAAGCTAACCATGTTTATTGAGAGGTGAAAGAATAGTTATCAGTAGTCAGGAGGGTTTTTACAAGCAATTTGGAATGGATCTTCTTATGTTTCTGACTAGATCATCTACTGTGTAAAGTAGGTGTCAGAATGGAATGAATCCGAGTAGTTGTGTTACGTAGAAAGTCTTGATTGGTCAGGGTATCAGGTAGAAGGACAGACCGAGAAAAATTCTACTGGGGAGAAAAAGAAATGTCAAAAGTTCCAAGGGGTAAGAATAAGGAGCCAGGAACCAGGAAATAAGCAAATGCTGGCACCTTACAAGTCAGGGTCTTTTTGAATTTTTAGATCTGACCTCAATATGTAGTCCATTGTAGAAGGAGTTTTAGAAGACATAGAGATATTTTGATCTTCTTGGACCTGTTATCCTGAGCAACTGGCTGCATAGGGCTGCCTTGGTAGTAATTGCTCATAGTACCAGTGGTCTTTACTCTATCACACTCAGCTTTGGGTTGGATGACTGACAATGTGATTAGCTGAAACTAATTCCTCCTTTCAATTTTTCTTTGTAGAGAATTATTCATACATGGGTTTGGAGTCCCAGTTTATCAAATAAATGATTATCCTCTTCTTTCTTCTCTTCCTTCTTCTTTTCCTCCTGTTCCTCCTTCTCTCTCTCTCTCTCTCTCTCTCTCTCTCTCTCTCTCTCTCTCTCCTCTGCAGTGGTGGTAATAGTATTACTGATACTGTGTAAGAAATAAACCTAGAAATTTTTCTAGAATTATTATGAAAGAAAACTTCATTTCTCTTGTAAATACAAAGTTACTTCTAATAAAACTTATTGTACTTCTTTACAGCCACTGTTTGTAAGAGGCATTGTCAGACATGCAATAATCTGTGGAAAATAGAGAGGCATGTGAGAGAGATCAATAGCCCAAAACACAGAATCCTCAATGTAGTTTGACTCAAAGAACTTCCTTCCTTATTGATTGATGTAGTTAATTTTTTGAGAGAATAAAAATATTTTAAGTTAGAGTTAAGTTTCTGCTATTGTAACATAAGTAGTCTCACTAATAACTAATTAAAGGAGACATTGAGCAGAAAAAACCCTAGGACACAATGGTTTGTGAGATATTCTTTTGTTGCTGTAATGTGGCTGAACAATCTAAGGGATTGGATTAAGAAATCCCTTTGCCATGTAGTCAGAACTCAATATGCCTCAAGAAATTATATTTAGAATACATGTTAAAGTAAACCTACTCATCTTTTATGTTGTGCTGATAGAGAACCTGTAGGATCCGGAAAATTTTGAAGAAATTCAAAAATTAACCTCTCAAAAAATCTGACGATGTTTGGTAATTACTGATGGTGTTCCGTCTGACTTTGTAAAGTAATGCTATTGAGCAGAAGATACATTTCTGGGAACAGGTGAAGGCTTTATGATAGGGAAATGGTTTAACTGGGCTAAGCTCACAATATTCCTCCTGCCTCAGCCTCTTAATTTTGTGGGAACAAATAAGAACCACTATTCCTGGGTGAGGGGTTTTCTGATATTTTATGTTGGAGTTGCTCATAGTTTATTGTTAACTGTTAAGTAGCAAAGTCTGTCCCAGAAGAGAGGCTTGTGTTGGACATGAAGAGTTGTCAATCACACTGTAGAGAAATGAAGAGAAGATGGAATTAGAATCCATAAGTGCAGGGTGTTGGTTGGGCTCATTTACTCTAGATCTTTCTCTTTTCTCAGGTTGCACAGTGAACAAATTACTATTTTAAATACAAAATATTATATATTGAAATTGAACCAGATGTCAGTGTAATTTATTTGTATTAGTTAGGATTTTCTAGAGTCACAGAATTCACAGAATGAATATATATATATATTCATATATATATATATAAATATATGGGAAATTTATTGAGTTGGCTTACAGATATGGCTGAGGTAGTCCAGCGAAGGCTGCCAGTAGCTGAGGTAGTTCCAACGAGGGCTGACAATAGCTAGCTGCTCAGTTCGGTAGTCAAGTGAGCGATGGCTGAAGGCTGGAGAACTCCTAGAATCTTAGTCTAGTTGAAGACTAGAAGACTGAAGAAACCAGGTGGCTGGAAGGAAGAATGATTCCTAGCACAGCTGTAAGAAGGCATCTGTTCTCTTTGGTGGCTCCTTTTTATATGATGCAGTATTGGCAGGATCCTATGAGAGCTTTGGAGGTCCTGATAGGATCTAGGGTGGGTATAATTCTATCAAGTGGTCTCAATTGATCCTTTCCAATGGTGGTCTCAGCCCAGCTTAGTTAATACTAGATGTGTCAAGTTGACACCCAGGCTTAACTATCATATTATTTCTACTGTCATGATTTTAAAAATTGCTATAAGGATCTTCAGATACAGTGACAAGTTTTCATATACATTTCAAATCTTGGGAGTACCACAGTAACTATTCCATTTATTGAAGACTGAGGAAACAGCATAATATTGTGGATTTGCTTGAACTGAAAGTCTGTAGAATTGAGTTTTGATTCTGGTTCTGAATGACTATGCAACTCTGAGAAAGTCTTGTAAAATCAGTGCAAACTTTTTCCAACTTTCAAGGTAAGAAAGTGTCATGTTTTGATTATAAGTTGTCCCCAATGGCACATGTGTTTGAATTCTTAGTTGTTGTTTGGGAAAGTCATGGCACCTTTGGGAGATGGAACCTTGCTGGAGGAAGGCACATCACAGGGGATGGACCTTGAGTTTAGTTAATCCTGCACTGTTTCCTTACAAAGTATGCTCTATCAGTTTGTAGTTTGGTCTGTCAGCCTCCATGATATCTGCAGTGACTTGAACGGCTTCCAGTTTCTGCTGCCCACAATGCCTTTTTCCAGCATAATTAATTCTATCTCCCCCTGGAATCATAAGCAGAATAAATTTCTTTATTTCCCATTAAGATGTTTGACTGTGACTTTTGTATCACAGAAACAGAGAAAAGTAGTCAGTACAGGAAGTTAAATTCTAGCATATTCCAAAAATGTGTAAGTATTATGCATTTGAGTAATTTCTCCTTAGTTTTATACTAATGACAATTCTTGACATTAAGAAATAAAATAATCATATCTGATCATCTCCTAGCTTGTGCTTTTTCAATCAAAATAAATATATGTAGAAATTAGCAAGAATTTTAGATCATTTGAACATAATCAAGCTTCAATTTATTATGGTTAATCATTCACAGTAGATGCAGTCAAGATAACCAGAATCCCCTCTTTCTCCATGTTACCATGATGTGAGACATTTCCTGGAATGATGAGAACAGATCTACATTTAAGTCAGATAAGGTAGTAAAGATAGTCCAAAGAAATAATTAAAATAGTGAGTATATTTAAAGGAGTAAGGATGACTCAGATGCAGCTGTATCACTTCAAAGCCAATACCCTCATGGGTAATAATTTAGGAAACACATACCTAGGGTTCCCTGTACAACATGCAGGCTACTCCACAGGCTGAAGGATCTCCTCTCCCCAGCAGGCCTTATTGCTTTTATAACTATAGTAAGGGGCTTTGTGACTCTTATAAGCTTTAGGGACTTCCTGACCCTTGTGAGTTGCTCACTTCCCAAGACTTGTAATTTTGTTTGCATCTTGAATCTGAATAAGGTTCACTCTTAGACAGAATGTTTAAATTTGGAGGAAATTGTTGCACATCCTGTGGTATACCAGTAGTTCAACACAGTGTTATGTTTAGGAAAATCAGTTCTATGAGCCTGCATTGATATTTTAACATCATGAAGTTCACTGAGGACATTGTGATGAATGTTCTATGTGTGAACATAGAACAATCTTGCAGGATTGTCTTCCAATATAGCCAAAACACTTAACATAGAAACATAAAAAATTTCTCAATAACCACATAATTGAATATACAGAGTATATTAATTTAAAGCAAAGTAATTCATTTACAAAATGTATTTTCATTGCAAAAATGTGACAGAATAATGGATAGAAATTGCTTAAAAGAATGAATATACTATCAAATGAAGATTGATTGACTTTTGAGAATCATAGAACCTAAGAAAAACATAAAACATTAAAGACAAAATGTGTCATTCAATCTTTAAAATAATAGGTAAGTAGATTGAGTTTGAATATTTCTCTCAAATATGCCTAATTTCCTTAGTAAGATAAAAAATCTTTTAAGAAATTCTGTACATTCTCAAGATAGTCAAATATACATTATAGAAAGCATACACAAATTGTAGAGTACTTGATTGTTACAGTATCTTGACAGCCACATATCCCTAGTGAGATCATATGTATGACAGTGTAAAATGAAGTCTTATTGCCAGAATGATTTCAGTTGTCTCCTCTATGGGCAATCTTATGCACTGAAAAAGACCTGAAGGACTATAAGTAAAGAGTGGTGGGAAATATGAGTCTACAAGATGAGAGTTGAGTTAATGGTCTTCCTGTTATGAAGATAACACCAGGAAAAGAGGAATAATGTATGTAAAACTCCCAAGAATAAATTTAATATTTGGTTCATCATATATGGATGATTATAATGAGATAAGGGGGGAACACCAGAAAGCTCTCTTTTGATTGATTATGTGCCTTTTTAAAATCAGATATCATTTGTCATATCTCCTTGAGCTTTTAAAGATCAGATTAGAGAGAGGAGGATTGTGCAGTGTATTCACATTTAGATCTGTAGATCTTTTTATAAATTCCTTTTGGTGTCAATCATAATATTAAATTTTTATTTTTAGCATACTTTTATTTTTTACTCAAGTTGTTATAAATTCCTTAATTATAATTGAATCATATCTCATCCTCAGCTTTTCTTAACTTATAAGTATTTTCCAAAACGAAACAAAAATCTTTTTAAAAATACAATATAGAAAATGTGAATGCAAAATAGGAGGTTGAGTAAGGAGTCTGTTTTAATCTAGCACATAAATATGATTTACAAGATTCAATTTTAAATTTGATATAAGTCATTCTTTAATAAAATTCAACAGGCTAAAATGTGTTTTTCTCCCTTTCCTTAATCTTTTGTATCATATAAGAAAAAATTGTTGCAAATAGCTTGAAACAGCACATGTTATGGTAATAGGAACAATGAGAATGAAATATCACTTATGGAATGAAATTTTTAACATTATATAGAACAAGAAACCTTTGCAGTGAGTCAACATGAAGCAATTTTTAGAATTAAAGCAGTAATATTTTGTTTGAATTTTTAAAAATTTTCTTAACAATTTTATCTATTTCTTAAAATTTCTTAAAGACTTTGCAGAATTCTTTTAAATCTTCATTTCTTAAATTTCATTCACACATGTCACTATTTTCTCTTTTAAGCATAGCCAGAATGAATAAAGTCTCAAATGTTCGAGGATGATTAATTATATTTTGGTATTAACAGAAACATAATCTTTCAAGAATAAGATATTTACATCAATAATTACTTCTTTTACATGTATTTTATATTTAAATATTTGAATTTCTCTTCTTTTTCCTTGTAGTTCAATATAACTGTGGCACTTTCAGTCCAGAAAATAAAAGTTATTTTTATTTCCAATAATCCATTGGAGGGAAACTTAACTATTTAGTTAATTTACATTATTTTATTCTCTAAAATTTCTTGATGGTCCTGGAAGTGTTAAAACTATTATTTCTGCATAAAGAATATGCTGCTGTCTTAGAAACCATTTTCTTCTTTTATCCTACAGTGGCTTTCTGAATAACACATAGCATAAGAATAGAATTGGGAGAGCATGTTGGTAAATCATGACATCATTGCATTCTGTTTATTAACATGTCTTATGAGCAATTGAATGGATTCAATACTTTCAAAAATAGTGAGATAAAATGTTGAAATACTAATCTTCCTTTCTCCAGTTATCATCTTGTGGTCCTCCACAAAAGATGCAGTAGAATAGGCTGTAGACTGTCAGGGAAACATTGAGGAGCTTGCTAAAGAATGTACTACCATTAGGAAAACATACATGAATGTTTATTACTAGAAAAACCTATGGCAGCATTTAATAAAAATTGTTGAAATTATAAAGAAATTTGGAAAATAATCACTAATATCAGTAGTCTGAGCTCAGTCAAGTTAATGAAAATAAATTGGAAGTCAAAGAACACAAAGGTCTTTGAGAAAGGGTGGATCAGGGGAGAAAATCCAAAGAGAAATGATTTATACTGACAAAGATATTATTTAAACAAATGTATAGTGACATTTCCCACTTTGTAGATGCTGATGCTGATCTAGCACTAGAACTTGCAAAAACAAAATAAAATAAAACTAAGCTTCTCTCTGCCTTCAAGAACTTTACACTCTGATGAGAAGAAAGTCATTTACTCAGAAAGCAAATAAATAAATGCTATGCCATCTGACGTTGAAACATAAGAATAAGTAAACATCGTTGTAAGCCCAGGAAAAGAGCATAAAACAGCATTTGCAAAGAGAAATAAAGAGGATGAAAATTTTTATTTAGAGGACTTCTTAAAAATGGCTATGTAACAAATCAGTCTTCAATGTGCAGAGTGGAAAGAAAACACGTCTCACTGCTTCATATTGTAATTGATATGACTTTTTTTAAGATGGTGGTTTCCTGTATCCTAAGCTCACATGGATCTTGTTATGTACCTGAGGTGGTCTCGATTTCTTGATCTTCCTGCATTAATGTCTTATGTGCCAATTACCATTTCTCCTCAAGATCATACTCCTATTGCTACATATTTCAAAGGAAGAAAACAATAAGAGTTTTATATTATATGTATATATACATATATGTATATATAAATACATGCACACACGCGCACGCGTGCGCACACATACACACACACACACACACACACACACACACACACACACAGTAATTCTACAAATCAGACCTCATTGCCTGACTCATAAACACATTGAAATTGAACCATGTTAAACTCCAGACTTTCAGCACAGAGAGGTATGCATGCATGAGACTTTGAGACTCTTTTGTGTTACTTTCATAGATACTGAAAATGAGGTAATTTATCCTACTCCAAGTTGTTGCACTGTGGCTACATTTCTTGTGCTCAATAAACACACAGAAGGATATAGCAGACCTAAAGAGGACACAAGGATTGTGTTTTTGAGTACTAGCCTTGTCTTTAATCATTTTCATGGATATTGGTTTCACAGGCCCTTACATTAATCATTTCTAAGCAAAAAGAGATGAGCAATACTGTTACTCTTGTTTTGTAAATAGAAAAAGGGTTGGTAGGAGGTTAAGAGCTTTGCCTTGGGCAATTCTAGCTGTAGGGTTCTGGTGAAGTGCTTAGAAGAAGCTATTTGTCTTAAATGACAGTTCTGATTCTGAACCACTAGGGACCAAAGTAAACTGAGTCTAATACAATATACTTGTAATAGAGAGATAACAAGTTTGAGAATGAAGATTTCCCAATTGTCTTTGCCTTCTCACCTCTAACTAGCTATGTTGACTTTTAGGACTATTTTTAAAGTTGGGATGTCATTGGATACTGCCAAAGAGAATTTTGTGAGAGAGTTTTCTATATTGGACACAGTATGCGGTAGTCACACACTTGTTTCATACCTTGAATGCGAGTACATTCTAGTGAAGTAAATTCACTAATAGAATGATGGCAGATGTGTGGAAGAGATACTTTTGATGCAAAGGGGTGTGGAAGAGGAACATACAGTCAAAGCAGAAGTTAGAATGGGAGACTTCATATACTACAGGCATCTGATTACAAACTAATTAGTTAAGTAAATGAGAGCTGGGCAGAGGCAGGTAGTTGTTACAGGCAGAAGGAATACAGCCGAGACCAGAAATATTATTGAAAATGGGTAATTATTTTAATTCAGCTCAGTGACAGCAGACAAAGACAAGAATGATTTTCAGTAGAGTTAGATTTTCAAGCATGAGTCAAGCAGAAAATACCTACTTCACATACACAAAAACATATATACAAAAACATATGCTTTGAACATACATGTGAGGGATCATTTCTCAAAATATTTTGAGAATGAGCTAGACTTGTAGCATATGAAATTTACAAGGTTATACAAAGGCGGAATAAAGGATTTCATTGTAACAAAAGAGATTTAATTCTGTGCCAGTAATTTAAGAGAAAAGTAATGAGAACTTGAACTAAAAAATGAATGTAGCAGAACAGATTATAAAAAAGGCATTTAGAAAGCAAAACTGATTTCATGTGAAGGATGAAAGGATGGACATAATTAGAATAATATGGGGTCTGGCATTAAAAGGAAAAGGTGATAGAATTGGAATGTATTAAGGAGAATGGATTCTGGAACCAGCTTAGGTATTTCAACTGCATATCAGTCAGTCCTATTTATTTTATATGAATGTTAAGGGCTTGAGGAGAACTAATCCTCAGATCTAGTGTCATTACAGATCCAAAATCTATTTGCCTACATTACTTACCCTAAAGTTTACTTGCCTTCGGGGAGCAGATGTCTGGGATACTTCAAGAACTACATCCACAAAGAGCTGTTTTCAGAGGCGCAAAGAAAGTGTCTCTCTTCCCAACATGAGGACTTAGTCTTTTCTGCTCCCCCTTCTTAATCTACATTCCTTGGCATGCCTCCTATTCCTTTGGGGTTTCCAGGATCACATATTCTCCCTAAATTAATGAAAATAATCAGAAATAATGATAAGTTAAACAGAGATGTAGTGCAGGAGTTGGGCAGAATCTCTCTTTAGTGATGTGAGAAGGTAGAAAAGGTATAAAAATAAATCAGCCCCTGCCTACCACAGGGATAAGAATGCCTATTGGAATGTGCATAAAAGGAAAGTCAGCATGGTTTGCCAAGACAGAGTAGGACAAGATTTAGTATGTGGCATGGCATAGGTGTCAGAGAGACAAAAGGAGGCGTTATATTGAAGAAAAAAAACATAAAATGAATGAAATGTTTTGAGAACATGAGATGAGAATAAAACACATACTCTGTTCCTCTCCTTCTCTCATTATGCATTTTAAGTATGTATTCTCTTCTAGGATTACTGCTTTTAAAATTCTTCACTTTGCTTCCTTTGTCACTTTCTTCCTTATGTCCCTGAAACAGAAGAAAAAAAGTGTTGCTGGTTTTTATTCTAAGCAGCATGAGAAAGATTTCTAAGTGTGCAGCAGATCCAAGGGGAAAATAACCCTCTTAGATATAGATGTTATTGCCATTAAATTACTACCTTAAGTAGATGTACATAGAGGAGACACAGTTAATTTCACACGAAGATGGGAAGGACCAGTAAGGTAATGAACTTTATTGAGAGTGCTTTTAATCCCATTATGCATGTTTGAGAAGCTTTCTGAGCAAGAAGGACCACTGAGTTGATAAAAGAAGCATTTAGTTAGTGAATTCCTTTTGTGCTTCCCAGCTTACTAGTGTATTTGCTTCAGAAATTAATGTTCCTCACATGGCAAATGCACACGCTTCCCTAACCGACTTGTCTCAGAAACAGATACTGTGTGCATATTGGGGGCCATGATAAGTATCACGGAGAAACACAGCATGTATTAAGCAACTTTTTGTGGATATGTGGACTACATAATTTAAGACTGTCCTGGGGCATCCATAAATTATGCATAGGTATTGTTTTCTTATTTTCCATTTTTAGAGAAGAGAGAGAAAATTTGATTCTGTAAGTACTACACCTTTAGCAATATCTAAAATCTGTGTTGAAAGCTGAACAGCCCAGGAAGACCCACACCATCTACTGTGCAAAGTATTTCAAATAGTCATCATTTCTCAAATACAGTTGCCTTTTGAAAAGGAATAATTTTTTGTCACATATAGGGGATTCCATTAGATTTCACTTTGTGTCAAATCAATGACCGTGGAGCTTTGGAAATGATTTCCTAATTATTAATAATATATTAGCTCACTTGGTAGTGTCAAATGTCATCATTTAAAACATTTTATAGATATCATTCAGTAAATATGGTGTTGTCAAATATATGTATCTTCAGATTCTGAATTTTCCTGTGCTTTAGGACCAATGCCTGCTCTTGCTATGCATACTCTGAGCTATAACACTAGCAATCTTTTTTTTTTCAAAGATCATCTTCATTCCATGAATAACCACATATGAAACCCTCCTTGCATTTTTGGAATGGTAGATGTCTAAACAACAGATGGTTAAAAATAAAACACTGAGAATCCTGAGAAGAAATTCAACAAAATGATTCTATTTGCTTGGATCACTTTGTTTTATAAATCAACAATTCAAGAGTGCTGTAATTAGTTATCGGCTGAGGGCCTTGTGTTTACCATTTACTGTTTGAGGATCTAGAATCATTAAAACATTACTTTTAGGTCTCTTTTAATTACTACACTTGGGGACATAGGGTACGAGTTTTAATTGTCTCCTTTTAGACTGAAGCCAAAGTTTAACAAGTTGATATTGCAGGCTCTGTAAGCGTATTTACATTTTCCTGTTACTGCAGTTTTTCTTTGACCGCTAGGTGGCAAAAGAGATTTACAGTTGCTGTTTCTGGGCCTTGCAAGGACTGTTTTCAGTTCATTCCCCCAAGCAGCTGAGACTGATATAAATGTATAAACAAGCAGAAGCTATATGGGACACACACCACCATTACTAAAGCGTAAAGCAAGAACTTCCAGCCAAGTTCTTGGCTTCTGATGGTCTGGTGAAGCCATTGTTTTGCTGATGGGCTGAAAGCAGAGAAGGAAATCCTGCAATGAAGACTGTATCCTGAGGTTAGGTTTATGTGAAGGTTTTTGATCCATGGCTGGGGACTCGCTCATCAAGGAGAGACAATTGGCAGCCCGCATGCTCATTGTTGCTTGGATAAACGAGTAGTGCTTCCACCTGACTCTACACTGGGGATGACTGCCTGCAGCACTGTAGAGAGAGGAATGAGGGGACAACATGAAAAAGAGTGAAGCCAAACATGGGAAAACTAGATCTGCTCAGATGCAAAGCCCTGCAGCTCTGAGAATTCTTTACACAGAGAGAGCTTAGTGGTGGTTAAATTTAATGGGAGTAGAATTTGGTGCAGAAACATGAGGTTTGTATGAAAAAAGATTTTCTTATTTCCAAGTGGATATCCATTCTGTCGTTTCGGAAGCATGAGCTTCTGCCATATGTGGACTCTTGACAGTAAAGGCAGGAAAATATAAATGCCTGTATCAGACACAAAGGTGTTTGCATTAGAAGACTACAGTGCTTATGGCTTTGGGAGAAAGGATGGGATTGTACTGTTAACGAGGCCCTTGTATTCCAATACAAGTAAAAGCTCTCTTAGAAGAAAGCCCATGAACATCCAACGTGGAAAGAACAGAGTACATGTGTTCTGCAAATCAGGGACGGCTTCAGCAGCTGCTTTTTTCTAGAGCGGCAGTAATCTGTAGGTTGTATTCTAAATTGATCCACCTACATCTGTCGCTGCAGCCGGCACCTGGTGCAGGGTGAGTGACACACAGTATTCCTCAAATGTCACTGTTCAGGCGTGGTCACCAATTAAAACTAATAAATATCCCTCCCCATGCTGAGGATGTGGTGCCGGTGGGTTCCACCAACAGCAACGCAGGCTGTTGGCAGTGCGCAATAACAGCAGTAGCAACAGCAGCAGCAGCCAGAGCCCTGGGCGGCAGGTGCACTTGGCTGGGGACAGGCAGCGCCTGCTCACATATGCGGGCAGAGCTGAGTTGTTTACAAATTGATAGCAGAGGGGAGCGAGCTTTGCACTGCATCCAGCATTCCATGAATTCTCAGTGGGGTCTACCGAGGCGTGCCTGTGCCAGTCACCCTGCAAAACCAAATTCTTTTCATTTCCTCCCAAATATACCCTTGCAGGCTGCCGAGACCCAATTCCATACGGCAAACAAACATGCCTGGAGAGAATCCAAAGGATCTTTTATGGTGAAGGCTGGAGATTGTCTTTCTCTCTGAACCAAGCTCTTCTATATCACATGGGCAGGCCAGACTCTTAGAGCAGAGCACGGATGGACAGAACTGGAGAACAGGACTAAAGAAGGAACACACAAGAGCAGCAACAACAAAAGCGTGTCAAATGAGAAACCTCCAAGAAAATCATTCCTGAGAGGTTTCAACACACAAGGAGTGCTCAGAACTTCAACACCACAATGCGAGGCTGGCACATGCTTGGAAGAAGTTGGAAGTGGTAGGTGAACAGTTTGTCTGTCAGATGATTGATAGATTCAGACATGCCAGTTTTATGTGGTGGGAAGGAATGGAAGGGGCAGAGCAGGGGGTATGGCTTTCCACATGAGGTCAGCATCCTGAAGGACTCCCCACTTACCAGAGAGGCACCTTGGGTGGACCTGTGTTCTGTTGAGCACTGTTTCTCCGAGAGGCAGGATGGATGTATTCTTATTCCATCCTGCCTGCAGTTCGACAACTGATGTCACTCTGTGTTTTCACCTCTGTTGGTTTCATCTCTGCTGTCTGGATGTGTCACTGCTGTCAATTTAAAATCATGCTTTACCCTGCAAGTGCTGTTATAATACAGGACACCTGAAGGTGTCATTTTCCTGCGGTTAATTAACCTTGAGACCAGAAGCGCACCAGCACGGCCCCTTAATTGCGTTTGTGTGTAACTCTGCAAACACAGGGTGACAAGGGGTCAGGACTGCTGCTGTCATCTCCTTGTCCCACCTGTCTGACCCATAATCTGGGATTGTTAGACAGTGATTTTTGTCCTCAACATGGGTTATTCTTCATTCTGAGTTCAGATGGCGAAACCCAGAGTGTCTGAGTGAAATCTTCTGACAGGTGCATGTGAACACTTAAGAGTTGAAGAATTTCTTTTATAATTAAAAGAAAAAATTCAAACCCATCTCCTTTGCCTCCCTGCCATGGCTGTTTGATCCAGAGCTGGAAAAAGCAGGTATAATGATGAACCATGATGACCATAGATCAGGCTGTGGTCATAGGAATCAGCAGAGGCATTTCTGCCGCCATGACATTTGCTCATTGCTTAGAAATAATCAGTTCTGTAGCTGACATCATCAGACTTCTTTTTCCCCTACAGTCTAAGGCGAGCTGAATCAAAGGTGGTTCACAGGATTAAATTCCTGGAAAAATATTTGTCTCAAGCATGTTGGGTCCAGGGATATGGTAGTTTAAGGCAGGGGACTGGGAAAAGTTATAGAGAGAAGACATTGGTGTCAGGGAGATACTGTCAAGAGGACGGACATGCTAAAGAAGAATGAAGGATGAAGATTTAAAACGTCTATGCAACTAAGAAATATCAGTGTATCTTAACAGCATGCAAAGGGATCTAAGCTAAGGATCTGGATCACAAGGAACCAGGAATTGGAATCATGGGCATACCCACTGTGGTTGGTTTACATACCTGGAAAAGAGGAGATAGAAGTCAGTCATGAAGGAGGAAATTAAAAAATCAAGGAAGAACTTTATCATTAAGGGTATGCTCTCCCATGTGTGTTTATCTGTCAGACTGAAATCAAGTTCATCTTCCACTGAAAAACAAATATCACCTTAATAATTTCAAGCCTGCTACTTTCCTAATGGAGAAAAGTGATATAAAAGACACTGCAGACAAGTTACTTTGAATTTTCATTGCTAAACTGTATTAATTTTCACCCAATGACAAGTTGCTTCACGGTTCCTCGTCATTTCTAAATTGTGACAGTTTTCTTGTATTTGGGCCAGCGTGGCTTCCCCAAAGCTTCTGCACACAGAGCTCTGAGCTGATGCTGGAGTGGCGTCAAGCCGTCGGATCAGCAGTATCATGTAAATGTATAATAAATGAGGCACGCCCTTCGAAGCTCACCATTGACTCAGTAAGAACCTCATAAACACCGAGTCCTGTTCTAAACTCTGGAAGAACTCCTGCAGCATTCAAGAAATTGTATATAAGAAAGTTAACAGAGAAATATTTGTCTAAAGTCTGCCTGCTAACCAGTTAAGGCACAGAATTTAATGCAGTCAGGATGCATACATATGAATTGGGTACGGGGTTTTCCTTATGATTGTACTTTTCATGATATGAATTATGACCAAAAAACAGATCCTGATATCGTGTGGTTTTATGATTTAACCTTCAAATCTACCCCCTGTCTGTGCTGTAAATGGATCATGTAGAGATACTTACGCTAGTTAATTTAAAGAGTATGAGCCACACATGGCTTATCTATCCCAAGGAAATTGAGGAGGACCCATAAATCACCATGGTGACATAGCACATAATGGTCCTTAGGGGGATAGAATACTGAAAATCCCTTGCCTAATGATTTACAAATCTCTCAAATGAATTGTCATATTGACACAACTTGGGCCACAGTGGGGAATAATTGTTCTCAACAGCAGAAGGGGATTCTTACAGTAAAGTCATGACTGGTAGCAATAATCCCATCACACTAACTGTACTGTCAGTTCTTGGCTTATTCAGGGGTTCTAAAAGAGAAATAACATCTGTATCCCTAGAGATTTTGGCTATCAACAGACTTATTTTTGTGCAGAGACGAGACTGAACATTTTTGAACAATAATTATTTACTCTTTCATAATACTTCCAGTAGGACAGCCGGTAGATTCTTCAACGTTATGATTGTCCTAAGTTTGGAAACAGATATGCATGGTCCTAGGAACATCCAGTCCCAGTACCTGCTTTTCAGAGATCAGAGAGACAAGGACAGGGCAGTTGTCTCTTGACAGTGCACCTACGTTTGCATGAGTTCCTATACTCAAATCCGCTTAGAACTTCCTATAATAGCAAGACTCTGAGTTTTCCTGGTCATAAACACCACAGTCACAAAGGAAACTTTTTTGGCTTTTAAAAATTCAAGACCGTAGAAAAGTTTCTATTGAAATATTAAATCCTAGTTAAAAGCAAACTTCTTAAATATATCATTATTAATTATTAAAGAGAAATAATTCTGTACCAGATACTGAATGCGGTAATCAGTAGTGAAGTCCTGTCCCCGAAAAATGTTGCAAACTTATGAAGATGGTCCTCTATATTGTCTCGAAGAGAAGAGGTGAATAAATGATTAGCTCCTGCTGTAACCCTGAAGCCCCATGTGGCTTATAGACATAGTTCCACTTGGAGCTGATATACAGCTGTTTTGTGGCATCTCTTGGAATTATTCTTACCTCTTTAATAATGCAGGGTACACTTGGGACCTAATTTCTGCCTTAAATAATTCATAATGCATGCTTTGTATTAAATGAACAATTTTAATGAGAAAACCCTATCTATTTGACTGGGGAATAACTTGATTCAATTTGAATGTTATTTTGAGTGAACCTGCATTAGATGAATAAGGTTTCCTATATTGTTTTCTCTTATTGTTCCATCATTATTTTTGGTCATAATTGACTTATATCATAGTAGGAGAAAATGAAAAGAAATAGAAGGATGAACTATAATTAGACTAAAAGGTAGAAAATGTGCATGGCAAGTAAATAATATACAGAAACAAACTTGTATTAGTATATTCTCAGTTCTTTGCAATCTTTAGAGTTTGTGAATAATAGCTGTGTATCATATCTACTCTTCCACATGGAGAAACAATGGGGTCTTCACAGTGTCTAACTACTTTGATTAGAGATACTTAAATGAGTTTCAATTTTACATGAATTGGTGATTATCTGAGTGTCAAACAGTAATACAATATAATCAAACCATAATGAATAAATATGGATAGTAACTATAAAATTGACAAGCATAGGTATGTGCTTCTGCACACAGTGCCCCTGAGATAATGTTTAATATTTAGTGAGTGGTCAATAATTATTTGTTAAATATTGTTAAATAATGAACAAATATAAACAGTATCGGAGGAAGAGTAAGTAATGATTAAACTATGATTAGTATTATTGAAGAATAACTAACCATGTATAATATGTATACTGTCTAGTAAAAATATGCATATATATTAATTAACCATTTTTGTTGCTATATTAAAGCACAAATTACATATATATTTATGGGATGTTGTGACTTTTGGTTAACTATGTAAATATTATGAAGTGGCTAGATGAATATATTTCTCAGCTTCTCTATTTTAATGGTGAGTATATTTAAGATTAATCCTGTTAGACATTTTTAAGCATGTAGTATATTATTAATGTTTATAGTCATTATGATTTATAATGAATCATCAGAGCACTTTTGTTCACACTGAAGTTTTCTGCCCACTGATCAGATTTTCTCATGTCCTGCTGTTCATCCTTTCTCTGGAAAAAAACATTTTATTCTCTGCTTTTATTTTTTTCAGCATTTATTGTCCATGTATTGTCTGTCTTTCTATACCTTTCTTACTTTACAAGCACAGTGTGGTTTAGGTTCTACTATTTTGAAATTAATAGTATATCATTTTTTTGTATGCACATGTGTGTGTACATATGTGGGGGTGAGTGAGCATCAGGAGAGCATGTGATGGTGTGTTCAGGGAAGTTCAAGGATGACATAGGGAATGATTCTGGATAGTTCTTATTACTTTGCCATAGGGTTTCCCAGGCTCTGCCCTCCAGGACTGGAAGTTCAGGCTGCCACCATATCTGTTTGGCGTTTTCAGTAGGATCTGAGATTCAAAGTCAGATGCTTTTGTGTGTGAAGAAAAGGTTTCAATCCATTAACCATTTCTAAAGCCCAGGATCTCGTTTTTTAAGGTGGAAGATCTTTCTATACAGTGCATTTTTAAAACAAATATCTATCATGTAGAATGATTTTATATATGTATTAGTCAGAGTTCTCTAGAGGAACAGAACTGAGAGAATGAATAAATACTGAAAGAGGTTTTATCAGTTTGCTTATGAGATAAGGTGTAGGTCATTCAAAAATTACTAGCAGTAGTTGCTCAATCCATGAGGTGAATATCTCAACAATCACAGTCTGGTGAAAGCCTGGATGATTCCTGGAGAGTTACTGATCCCTGTTAGAAGATCAAAGACTTAAGGTTTTAATGTCAACAGAGAATGGCAGGAGCAAGGAGGATGAGCTTGCCAGTGATATGTAAATGTGAGCTGGATAAAGAGAACTTTTCCTTCTTGGACTTCTTTTTATCTGGCCTGCCACAGGAAGGCAGCACCCACATTGAAGATAGGTCATCGCATTCCAAATAACTCAATCCAGATAATCCTTCCACATGTGTCTAAAGTCTGGTTCTTTAGCTAATTCCAGATTGATAAATTGATAAATCAAGGTTAACCATCACAGTAGATTATCTACTGTAAATTCTACAATGGTGAACAAAATAATACAAATAGACAGTGAAAATAGATCTACATTGAATATTACATACATTCTTTGTAAATTATAAAAGATAAATCATAGTCTTAATCATAATTAAAAGAATATCATATTGCATACATGTGTGAAAAAGGAATTAGTCAAATTTCTTAAATCCTAAAGTCTTATTTCAATTGATCTCATTTTTGGGGGTTTATATTAAATGAGAAAATATAATGAAAATTAAAATATAGGCTACAGCTATAGGAAGAATCTCTGGGTACCTATCCCAATTACTCTTTGAATCACAAATAAAATTTAAGAGTTTTTATACAAAGCAGATTCTATGTACTTTATACCAATATGCCTATATACATTTATAAAGCTCTGTTTCCATTTTCTATATTTATTGAAATTACAAAATGCATGGAACAAGGGATACACTTTAAGACTTTTATTTAAGTATTAGTTCTGTTAGATTAGTGTCTGTTCCTGTCTAGTCTCAGGTCACAGCAAAAGAAGGAATACTTAATCTTTCCTCTCAGAGCATAGCAGGAAATTAAAAAAGGAAAAGAGTTCCATGTAACATTTCTGACAGCAAATTTCTCAGAATCCAGAAATACTTCTTTTCTCTGTCATGAGTTGTTGTAGATGCAAAGAGCACTTATGATTGATGACTATCCCTGCTTGCATGAGCGATAATTCGTGACTACATGGTTTTTCAGTAAAATAAAAATGCATCTTCAACTGTATGTTTCTTTGTCTATGCTTCATTCTTACATGACAAAATATGAAAAGAATCAAGTAAAGTTAGGCTCTAGTAAGTTCCAAAAGTGAATGTAAACCTCAAAGTGTAGAGTTCACGGGTACTTGTTCAGGAGCAGTGTAACAAGGTAAACCCTTTGGGGGGATACGAGGAGTGAGAGCTTCTATAGTGCTGCAAGTGTTCTGTTTCTGAAATGATTTTCAAATACAAATGTTTTACATGATAATCAAAACAGTTTAGAAAAGTTGCTTAGGTAATTTTTAAAACTATCAACAAATGACGTTTTCAGGACCTTACAAAGATAGGTAATATAGGACCAACATTATTCAACACATAGTGGTTGCTACACTTGATCTTAGCTAAAAGGCCAAGAAGTGATAGACAGAGGATGCTAACACTCCACTACTTGATATTAAAAGACAGTGATGATTTTCTCAAGGACTCTGGTTTAATTTTAACAACAATACATGGAAAAAGAGATGAAATAAAATAAAGAAAGGAGTGGAAGAAATTCTCAAACATTGAAGGGAACATGTTCTGTTTTGAATTATCAGGCTGGTCACTGGGATGTATAATTAATTTAGATTTTGACCATAAAAGTTCCTTAACACACACATGGGTGATTATGCTATTACTGAAAGTGGGAAACCAAAGCCCCCCAACTTGATGCGTGAACAACTGATGCTCTTTTAATAGTATCAGAACTGAGGCTGAAAGGAACATAAAGAGGAAAATGTGCCAGACATTATGCCAGCTCTACAGGTGCCATTTTATTCATCTTCTACAATAAGCTTGTGAGATTCATTGATATTTCTTACACTAGAAGCCAAGTCCTACAAAAGCTAAGCTGTTCAGTCAAAAAACAAAAAAATGACACTGAAGACTAAAATTAGAAATTTATTTGGTCCATAACTAAAAGTATTCACTTGTTAGACTGTATTCCTTACTTTTCTGTAGTATGATTAATCTCTATACCTAAGTACAGAAAATATATTAAAAGCAAGACAAAACTAAGTATCTGCTACAATTTGTGTCTCAAACTCTGTATGTTGAGAAGTTAAGCCCCCATAGAGCATTGTAGATCAGGAGGGCTTAGTCACGAGGGAGCTTTCATTGACATTGCTATTGTCACAGTGGGCTCCTTATTATAGTAGTAGATTTGCTACAAAAGCAAATTCTTTCCTGTCTTGTTCTCTCTTCTGTACCATGACCCAACTCCATCTTCTGCTTCTCACCATCTGTGAAGTAATCCATCTCAACAGCTCTCATCAAATGCCAGCAACACACTGGTATTGATATTTCCAGCTTTCGGAACTATAAAAAGGAAACTTTCAATTGCCCAGATTCTCACATTTTGTTATGGAATCCCAAAAGGACAGAGAAAATATTAAGTGTAATGTGAAGAGAGGCACCAGAAAAGATCTGATACTTTAGGTTAAGGACTCAAAGTAAAGAAAAGCACACACACAAGACCAGTTTGGGGTGTTCTGAACTCTAGGGGACAATTTGCCTCCTAAGGGATGTTTGACAATGTCTGCTGATATTTTATAAGGCTATGTCTTTTCGTATAGGAACAAGTAGGAAACTCCTTGCTCAATTTCAAGTGTGGAACATTTAATCCCTATTCACATGTACAATAGAGAAAAGTAAATAAAGATGTGAGCTATTTATCTTTCATTTCTGTGAGATAGTCGGTTGTTTAAATAACAAGTTCAGCCTTGATTAAAGGACATTAATAACCATTAGTCATTAAGTATATTTGCATTCTCAAATACATTTGACTTCACAAGTCTCATTAAAGGACTAAGCTTATCTAGCCTTGTTTGATGGTAATGCTTACAATCAATTTTACAGTCTTAACAGTATTTTTATAGATAAATATAAATAAAAGCTCAGAAATGTAGTGTCCTTATTCTGCATGTTTACATGAATTCAGGTGTTATAATATTTAACAATCATCTATAACTTTAAACATATAAAATATTGGATATAGATGTCTCGCTGTGAATTGATGTCATTATAAGTTTATATTATGTACTTTTTTATCTTTGCTTTCCTTTATTATTATTTTTAATGTATTCACTCATGCCCAAAATATTTACTGCTTACATTGTGTTGCAGTTATTCTGCATTGTTGCTGATAAATTCATGATAAAACAGCTTAAAGGAGCAAGGGATTTATTCTCTCTTACAATGATCTGGTTATAGGACCTTATCCAACATGGCAAAAGAGTGCACACCAATCAAGGGATGAGGGAAGTGCCACATCATATCCACATAATAGCTGAAAGAGGGGTGATCCCTACTTACCAGACCAGCATGTATGGCCAAGTATATCAAAGGATGCCAACTTTCTCAACTAGTTCCTTCCATCTTATTCACCTGCCCAAGGACTAGTCCCATCCACCATAGAACATTCCCCATCAACTAAACAATCTCATGCAGGTTCAATCTGGATTTAACTCTACTACCAATTCTTTACAAATGTTCACTCTGGACTTAACTGTACTAACGATTCTTTACAAATATGTCCTGAGATGGAGCTCTTAACCCTCAAGTTGACACCTTATCTAAATATGACACTGGACATGTTGTGAGCAGTCCAATGCACTGTTTCCAAAGGGCAATTGAGGAACAGAGATTCCTTACTCCTCTATAGTTGACCCTGGAGATGCAGAGTAGATCCTAGTCAAGGAAAAATGAGATGATGTCATGTAATGGACATGATGGCAAGAGGAAAACTGTGGCAGAGAAACACTTGCAAAGAATGATTTTAACAACAGTCCAGTGTCTCCGAGGAAGATGTTCATTAGGTGATCTATATGAACAAAATGGCCAACCAGGTGAAGTTCTTGAAATGGTTGGAACTACCAGAAACAAAATCAAATGTTCAAAGTCGACTCCAAAAATAAAACTAAAACAGCCAGTATGGCAAAGAGAGGCTTTAAAGTCATGGGCTAAGTAAAAGAGTAAATGCCAAATGTAAGACAGCTCGCGGCATGTTAGTTCGTTGGTACTGGGCAGAGAGTGTACAGTGGGATTTTCAAACAGATCCAATAACAAAGAAGATAATAATGATAGTGCTTTCAGCATCCCACACCAGCACAAAGAGTCTTGTGCACTCAGTGAAAGATTGAATCAGAATTTGTTTTGGAGTCATAATGAAAAAAGTTTTAAGAATTGGTGGGTGATTAAGTTAAAAGCAATTAAGACTTCTCAGTTTTAACTTCTCAGTACTTGACTAGGAAGATAATAGTAGATGATTGATGCTATTTACCAAGATTTGAAACCTTAATTTTTAACTTGTTGACCTACATCTAATATGCATAACTCATTTGTTGTCTAACAAAGCTGATGAGTTATTGAGAGGTTTTTGTTGACCATCCTTTCCCCTCTTCATTAGCTGGATAAATTTACACATTCGTATTAGCAGACTTTGTTCTTTACCTCAGGCATATATGGTGAAGTTCTTGAAATCGCACTCTGTGAGATACAGTATTGATACAAATCTTATCACAAGTCTACAAAGTAAGGTCATATTTATTTGGGGTTTGTTTCATGAGTTGTAGAGAATTGGTGAATAAATTAACTCATCATCATCAGTCTCTTTAGATACTGTTGTCCCTTGGAAACCTGCACTCTGTTTTGTCCATCTGATGTACAAGATCCAAGGGCATTCTAGCACCAAATCAAAGGAGTCATGTGACACAGGCACCACAAAGCTCTTAGAAGCAGAGAATGATCTGTGAGATAATCTTTGCTTTGCAGCTGCAACTCTAAGACCCATAACACTCTGGGGCTGCTGTTTGCAACAACTATTTACAGTTCCTCAAGGCTACCTAATTGCAGCTTCCAATGCCTTTGCTACTTGACTGTCCTATTCAAAATTCCTCAAGGACCCTTGACTCTTTGCCTTTTAAACTCTGCTCTATATTGTGAGTCTTTGTGAACAGCAGTCTAGCATTTAGGATGAAATATTCAGGATGAAGAAGACAAAGGTTAGCAAATGAGCTGATTCCATGATAAAGAAAGCACAAGAAAAGCAAAATGTAGAGCTGAAAAAAGTAAGTTTACATTCTGCTCAAAAATTTTTCAGTGTGTGTGTGAGTGTGCATGTGTTTGTGTATGTGTATGTGTGTGTTTTAGACCTATAATGTTTTCAAATCCACATTCCAACTGTTATGATTTTTATTGCTTAACTAGTGTTTTATTCCAGTTTTATGCTCACTGAACTTCTGTAGAGAAGGAGATAGATATTTCTGGAGAAGAGCTTCTACCCTGTGCTGAGACTATAGGTCAATATCACTTCAGACACACTGTGCTGTTGAGGCCTGTGAACATCCACCTTGAAACAATTATGGTATGTTGCCATTCTCCTCAAAACTGTGATGTAGAACTCCAGGAAACCGAATGAACCATGGTTGGACCATAAGCAATATGCACCATGGAAGGAAATGTGGATATCACAAGAGGGGAAATACAAAAAAAAGATGAAAGAGTGACAGGATGCTGATGTATACCTGAAAACATTATCAAGCTAATATCAAGATGAAAGGACTACAATTTAAATCAGCATGCCATGTTTTTCGCTAAACTATTTGGTGTCATGTGTTTTAGTTTTAGTATGTTAAAAAGTTGAACCTCTAGTGACTATGAGAGATCAGAGGAAAAGTTATGCCTGAAGATAAATAGAGTGGTTTGCCTTATCTCATCTCTTTTTCTATGATTGACATAACAGTTATTTAAATAGTCTAGAATTGAAATTTAAAACTGGCATTTTTTAGTATTTCTATGTATGGAGTCTTTCTGTAACATATAATACCATACTCCTTTGAAACTGCAAATAGTCAGGTGTTGAAATTTAAAACTGGCAATTTTTTTATTATTTCTGTTTCGAGTCTTTCTATCATATACATCCCATACTCCCTTCACTTCTTTACAGTTCATTTCCTCAGAAACAAAAACCCCTGTCCCTTCCAGGTCATCTGAGCAAAACAGCCTCCATCTTTAACTAACAACCTAAAATTACTTGTAAAAAACCATCAAGATCATATCTGCTGTCTGTTAACTTGTCTCAGGGACAGATAGCTGTGGGAAAGGGCCATTGGACCCTCATTTGGGATTCTGGGAGGTCCCTTGAGCACCACTCAGATATTGTATGAAAGTTTAGCTAATTATACTTTGCTATCAAAACCTTGAGGTCTCAGGAGGAACTAGAATATATAGTCTGAGGCAAGCAATCATCCATGCCAGAGATGAGACTTTCCAGTATGACTGCATTGAGGTCACCTATGCTCCCTTAAGTAACCCAAGTAAACTCATACGCTTGCTAAGTTAGATTTCATTGTTAGTTGTTGCTTTGGTCTATCATTCGAACCATGAATAGATGTCTCTATGACTTCTCCCCAGGAAAAGTTTTATACAACCGCAGAACATGTACATTTGTGTCTTCCTGAAGGGTTAGTTAAAGTTCATACTAGGAATATATTCTCTCTCACAGGACCCTGATTGTATGAAGTTTTATTTTTGCTGTTACATACTTTTACAGTTTACATGTCATTTCACGTGGTTTATTATGCCAAAAAATAATGACTGGGTTAGCCATGGAGCTTGGTGATAGCAAGTTTGTCTAACATGCCTGGTGAGGTCTGAGGCTCAGCGCTGAAAAGAAATTGAAATTGTATGGTGACATCATTTATAGTTTTTACTGCTTAGACTCTCCCAATTAGTGAGGCTAGGGAGATAATTCAGTTAGCAAAGTGCCTTCTGCACAGACATGAAAGTGTGAATATCAGCATTTGGATCATCTGCACCCATGTAAACCTTGAGTAAAGCAGCTATAATCTCAGTACAAAGAGTCAGAGACAGGCACATCTCTCAATGGCTAGTTAGACCCCTGACTATGTGAATTCAGGCTCACCGACAGATTTTTTTCTCAAAACATAAGATGAAAAATGATAGAGGAAGATGCATATTAATTAGCCCCTAATATCTACCTACATTGTGTGTGTGCATAAATCTGTCGAACACATGCATAGGACACATGTAAATGAATACATAAAAAAGAATATCCCATTTAATTGTATTTGACTGTGTAAATACAATTCCTGCATTACATTTTTATCCAACACTTTCTGTGTCGATTTAGAATAAAGAGTAATTAAGGAAAAATAATTTGATATAGAGGCTGTTTATTCTTCCAGAGCAGTTTACCATGGGGTGTTAAAAACAAAAAGAATCAGAAAAAAAGACATTCACTTTTCACCTTTCCTCCACAAATGTTTCACTTTTTTTTACAAAAATTATAGCCTCGGACACTTGAAAGTTTCAGTACAGAAGACAATCCATGTTTTTATTGGATAATATTGGGGAGTGATAATTTGGCAGATAAAGTATAAATCCAAGAAGTTTATAGTATTATGCTAAAATACAACTTCTTTTTGAGAACCCACATAAAAGGCTAAAATTTATTTGTAAACTACAAGGCTGTATAGCATGTATTGCTTTGTAGAAAAACATAATACTTAGTGGCTTAAAACTACCAATTATTGCTTCTCCTATTACCTAGAGATCAAGAATTCATAGGTCTAGTGGATGGTGGTTATGGTTAAGAATATCATATCTGGGGGCTGGAGAGGTGGCTCAGGGGTTAAGCCTCTGCCTTGCAGGCGGAAGCTCCTGAGTTCGGATCCTAGACCCCACGTATAGATGCCGGGCGGAAGCAGGGGCGGCCTGCGTTTCTGGTCCTGGTAGGGCGGAGCCTGTGAATCCCGGGTCGGAGTAAACAAGGAGGAGGTGGAGGCGTCCATGGTGGTTCCTGAATTCGTCCGTGGTTATATACACACATGCGCGCGCGAAAACACGCATACACGCACAATTGAATAAATAATAAGAAAATAAAAATAAATAAAAAAAGAATATCTGGCACCTTCTACAGGAAAGTCCAAGCACTCCTTGGGAGGTAGCTCAGGAAGCCAAAGTTTGTCATTCTTAGGTACCCAGGTGTTAATTGTAATAGCTTTTATGTCATAACTTTAAAAGCATGGAATAATTAGGGCACCACACTATTGAATGGAAAAGCATGGACTCAGTGCAGATTCAAGAAAAGCCTGAAAAAAAGGATCTCATTAGTTAAGCAAAATTCTAGAGAGGCCTGAGGGATCAGAAAGACAGAAGCAATAATTTTGTAAAATGTTCTTTGCCTCATGCATTTATCATCCCTAGACTTCAACGATATGCAAGCATATCTTCGGTGAGATTAAGAGACTTAGCCTCTAGATGTGTTTTGCACAAGGAACCTGAATAGGGAGTGGCATACTATTACTTAATCAGATCTTTGGTCTTTCCCCCGTGCATCACTGAAGTGTTATTCTCACTAAAATCATTCCAAGTATAGCAAAATGGTAAAAAGCCCTGCCCCCCTCCCCATTTCAACCATGCAAACTGACGCATATGGAATGTTCACAGAGCCTAGGTTTTTAATTTTCAGTTTGTATGTGAGTCAGGAACCTTGTTTTATCTTCTTTTTGCTGTGCAGATTGATGGAGAGTATAATTGCTATTTTCTTAAAAACTATAACAACCTTTTTTTATTCTTAAGTTTACACTGACAATATGTATCCCATATCCATAAAGAGGTATTGTTTGCAATATCTCTCTGGTTTAGTAAAGGCAGCTAAAGTTGCTAGTAATTGAAGTTAGAAACAGAATGCAGAAAGAACTTTGAGGGCTAAAGAAATGGCTGAGGGGAAAGAATGCTTTCTTTGTAAGCAAAGAGGACTGGGGTTCCAAACATCAAACCACATAAAATCCAGACAAGCATGGTGGCCACCAGGATCCCAGCACTCAGCAGGCAGAGAGAGAGAATCCCCAGTGCAAGCTAGTTGCATAGCTTAGTAAATTGGCAAGCTCTGGGGCCCATTGAGTGACCATGTTCTGATCCAAAAAGTAGAGAGTGAATGAAGAAGACACCCTGCATATCTTGAGGCCCTCTCACAGTGTCTCCCAAACACATGTACACCCACCCATATACATGCAAACACACATACTTACATGTACACCTTCCCACAAAAACAAATGCAAAAACAAAACAAGAAAGAAAGGAAACAGAGAGCATATTAAGGAATGAAGAGAAGTTAATTTGTATTCTACCTTACTCTATTTTTATTTTAATCTCAAAGAAATTGCCAAATATAATACTTTCAGAAAATAGATATCATAACACTAAATAGTCTTGTGAAATCTGTCAAGTTATTTGTGTTTTATTTTTAAAAGCTTTTGTACTCTCCTAAACTAAACAAAGCACTTCAAAGATTGGGACACTTTAAAAGACTGCTTAAAAATAAAGAAGAATACAGACAATCAAGGATTGACTCAGATGAATAGATACAGAATTCAAATAGCATTCAAATGTTATTCTAACCTGTGACTTGCTGTTATGCACAGCTTCACAGTCTAAAAAGAATTTGTGGCTGGCATCTCCCTAAAAGTGAGTTCTGTGGGATTGTTTTCTTCCCAAAGTTCATCAAGTGCTTTCATGTCAATGATGAGATAGAGGATTAAATTCTGTTCTCCCTCCTCCAGAAGCACCAGTAGGATAAGAAGACTGACTTATAAGCAGTGCAGATATCATATTATTTATAGTTGTTGGTTACTGTCATTCTATGACCAAGCACAACGAAAGCCTCTGAAAAGCACAAGTTATTTGTTGAGTAGCTATCAATGAATGATGCTGAAGAAATAGCTAATGTGATAATTATTTATTTTAGTGTGCGTGTGTGTGTGTGTGTGTGTGTGTGTGTGTGTGTGTGTGTGTGTCAGAAGGCACTATGTGTCTCTGTGGAGGACCAAAGGTGACTTCGGGAATCATCCTGGATTGCTTCTACCTATTTTCTGCTTTGCCCTGAAATTTCCCAGTCTATGTCCACCAGGGCCAGAAGTGCAGGAGGTGGCCATTTCTGCCTGGCAGGTTTTAAATTGGATCTGATATCCATACTCAGGATCTTCTGCTTGCAAGGTAGAGTCTTAACCCCTGAGCCATCTCTCCAGCCCTAGTGTGATATTTCTTGAAAAGTTGCCACTGAATCAGGTCAATAGATAAATGGATGTCCTCTCTCACAACTCATAATTGAGTAAAGGTGTACTCATCATTGCTCCCTGCCTCTTGTTGTAAGAGAAGACTTATCAAGTGTCAGGAAACATCACAGAAGAGAGAACTATAGGAATACTTAAGCCACCCTCAGCCATATGAAAAATGTTGCAGTTAGCCTGCATGTTTGCTGATAAAGCATGATCAATTGGCTTAAGGGAATAAAAGGTTTATTTTCTCTTATGATTGTCTGGTTACAGTTCTCAGTCCAGCTTGATTAGAGAGCTTATACCAGCACCAGAGCTGAGGGAACTGGCCACACCATCTCTACATAACAGCTGAGAAAGAGATGGTCCTTATGTGTCAGACCAGCATGTCTGACCAAGTGTACACAAGGATGCCAGCTTTTTCAATCATCTCTCTGTATTTTATTCCAGGGCTTGGTTCTATCCACCATGGGCTGGGCCTTCCCCATCAACTAGACAATCTCCTGCATGTTTATTCTAGACTTAACTCAACAACTAATTCTCTACAAATGTGCCCAGAGCTCGAACCCTCAGCTGTCAAGTTGACATCTGTCCCTAACTGTGACAAAAGGCACAGTGACTTTCCAGGAGAGGAGGGTAGAATGAATTTTAAGAGCCAGAAGATGGCAAACTCTGAAATCCTAACTTACAAAAGTTACACAATCATAAACCCATATCAGGGGTGGTAGCTGATATGCCTACTAGCAACCTATATGGTCACTGATCGTCTGTCAACTGAGAAGACACGGGTGTTGCCACATGAAGTTCTGATGAACAGTGTATCACCAAACAGTTTCATGAAGGGAGACAAATATGTCTAGTAATAGGTATTTTTCTTTTTTTGTAAAATCCAGCATCCCATCTCAGGAAGCCATACAGTCCACAGTGGGAAGGTCTTGCCTTCTCAGCTATCTTCATCAAGATAACCCCCACTGATGTGTCCAAAGGTTCACCTTCCCTGTGATTCTAGTTCTCATGAAGTTGATTATTGAGATGAACAATCACAGCTATCTTCTGACAAATGCAGTCAAGATCCAGAACACTGTAGAACATATACATATATATCATTATAATTATGAATAGCTCAAGATGTTATGTATATTCACACTCAAAAATGTGTTTTCCTTCAAACAGATACATACAGATTTGTCAATGCATTGTGATGTATTCAGTAATAGTACTGAGACTAAGTTTACAGGAAGAAAATCATGATTCAATCATGTCATTGTGATGTAATTGATCATAGAGATGAGAATCATTTTTTATTTTTAAGCAATTTGTTAATATATCAGGAGATATATCTTCTGAGATAGGTGATAAGGTAAAGGACTGTATGAATCAAGGGCTTGAAGTAAGAGGATGGGGATGAACTGGACTAGCAACATTATAGAAAATGGCATATATCAGTCTATAATAGAGAAGTTGTACATAACAGAGAGCAAGAAGGACATCAGCAAGAGGAAGTGAGCACAATCTAGAACAAACATGAAGCAACATTGATTTTAGATTGTAAGAAAACAGATAAGTGTTAGGAGGAAGAAGATGAGAAAAGTCAGGCTCATGAAACTATTTAGCAAGTTGAATTATAGAGGTATAAGAGGAAAACTTATACCATGTTTATTTCTTTTCCTTCTGAAAATACCAGCTTTAATTGCTTAAAAGCATCTCTACTTCCCTGACCTAGCAGATGAGATTCAATTTGCTTTGGGGGGTTAACATATAATTCAGACCTAATATAACCTGTGTTAATTGTTCTAAGAACTTTCTTCTCCTGGACAGGAATCTGAAAGCTAGTAGAAGAGAATAGAGAACTGCGGGAAACTATCGTGTAGAAAGTGTGTGTCTGGCAGGGCTGTGGCAAGTGTGAAATAAAACACTGAGGACTGATGTTTTCGGTTCTTTATCTTTGTAATGGAAATGACACTGGCTCAATGTTCTGTGCAATTTGATTTGAAATGTCCATCAGAATAACCTGTGCTCGTGGTATTTGGTGTTTACAGTAGGGCTTAGCACATTAAAGGTTTATAAAGTAAAATTTTTTGATTCAGTAACATAATAGCTGAGTTTTGAAACTCTGGAATCTCAAAAAGTAAATGTATGTATGTTGAAGAGAATAAATGTCACTTATTATAAAGCAAATATGAACAAGCTTTTTTAACTACCAATATCATTTTATTGTCTATGAAGATAAAGATAAATTACCAGTGATATTACCAGGATCATTATTTTAAATTCCCTTTTTATTTTTCAACTAAGAGCCAAGACATTCTCTTATCTTGCAAGTGATCTTCATGATATGTAGCTGGAGAGAAAGGTGCTCTGTGCTCTCAGAGTAAACCATTTCCTTATTGCCTAGTGCTTAGTCATTTAACACAATAGTTTTCTGATACTAATTACTTTTTAAAAACAGTATTTTAAAAATGAAACCAAATTGAACAGTTATACTTAGTTAAATGGGCATGTTATGTGTACAATTTTAATTGTACACAAGGCTTAAAAATCATAATTTTTTAAAAAATCTTAATTTATAAAGAATATGCTAGAACTTCAAACCTAAAGGTAACTTAATCAATGTTTTCTCTTATAATTTTTTGTGAAGACATAAAGACAACATGAGCCTGTCAGAATTCAGAATGAAAAAATATGTTCAACATTTTACTTCAGTTTTTTGACAGTTTCCTTTCCACTAGTGTTCATGAATTTTTCTATATAATAGTAACTCTGATCTTTTCATTTCTTACTATTTTCTGAATTGTTGCATTCTTTTTACTTATTTCAGTGCTTACACATTAAGAAAACTAAATATTTTGTACATTCATTTTATTTTTTATAATTAAACTTCATGAACATTGTTTATGATATATCTTAAACTATATGAATTCTATTTATTCTTTCATATTCGTGGAAGAAATTTTTCCTGAAATCATTATAAATTCTTCTAAGATCTCACTTACCATTTTTCCATTATAGAACATTTACTCAAGATCTCGATTCAGCTAGATTTTATACATGTGATTGTTCGATTTGTGTGTGAGCTAGGAAATTTCAATTCAATCTTACTTTAATTTCCATTACTATCCAAAATTTCTAGTCTCTATTGTGGAATGGCTATCTCTTATCACTCATATGAAATACAGTCTCTTTTATGTAAGTATTGGAAACCCACTGTACCCACACACTCTAAAATCAGACATAGATTTGTCTGTTTTGGTTATGTTACAACAAAAACAGTGTCTGATTCGTGGAAGGGACTTAGTGAATAGTTGTTGAATGAACAGTTTATTTTTATGTTATATATAAATAAAAATAAAAACTTCTTTGTATATCCTATGTTCATGTAAAAAGCAACTAGTGGAATGAGTCAATTATTGACTTTCTTTGTCTCAAATGGTTTCCTTAAGTCATTTTTTGGATTTCTCCTTCCTTTTCTGAACAAAACTTCTTCTTTTTATTCCAAAGTTTAGAGAATATATTCTCAAGGGAATTCTTTTAAAGGTGTGTTTTCTGGTGCTTTGAATTCATTCCACTCAGATTGATGAAATTCATGTATTCCGTGAGACATTCCATGTTGTAGGACTGTGGCAAGCTCCTGAGGCAACAATTCCAATCCATCCCCTTCCATTCTACCTAAGGTCATTTTAATTCTTTTAAAAGTTATTTTTCTTGCACTTGTAGCTTGAGACTGCTCAAATTTTTGTGAAAAACAAAATCAGTTGTAAACTTTGATACTTCATCATCAGAATAAATCCCTGACAACAAAATGAACAGAATGATGGGCAGCTATAAACACAGCAAGATTAGGCACTCTTTTCTTGAAAAAAAATATGTTTTTTAGTTTTTAGATGTATGTGTACATGATGTGCATGTGATGTGTATGCATGCTTGCATGCATGTGTGTGTGTGTGTGTGTGTGTGTGTGTGTGTGTGTGTATGTGTGTATTTGCATGTGGGTGGGAACATGTATGTGAAAACGTGTATGTCCATGAATATACTTGTCAGGAATCATCCTGATCTTTCTTCCACCTTATTGTTTCAAACCTGCATCTCTAATTACACTCAGAACATGCCATTAGAAGTAGTTTGACTAGTCACCTTGCTAAAGAGATGAGGTAGGGATTTCTCAGGCTGTGTCTTCCAAGGGTAGAATTCCGGGGGGCTCAGCCACACCTACTCATGGGATCTGGTGATGTGAATTCAGGTCCTTTTTCTTGTGAGACAAGGGCTTTGACCACTGAACCGTTTCCCCTACTATATTAGCTCTTCCTCTATAGAGTGGGATCCCTTCAACCACTATGAAAGAATATGAAGGAAAGAAAAGTAGCTGTGCATTCAGATTAGTTACTGACTTTTACTTTAAGTACCACGGCCAGCTGCACAAGTCACAAAAATTACAGGCTTCAAGGTCATTGATCTTCAAAAGGGCAAAGCCATAACCTGTAGGAAGTGTGACAAGGTGAAGCGACCAAGCTCTTAAGTGCTGAGAGAACTTGATGAAGCCCTTCATGGGGTTGGCAATCTTTCTGGAGTTTCCTTCCTTTCTCAGTAGATAACATTCTTTCCACATTGGAGTAATAACCAAAACTCTGAGAAAGGCAGTGTCTAAGAGCCAGGCATATTCTGAAACTGATAGAATGCATTACTGAAATGGTATTTCAAATAATAGTTACCTTGTGACACAAAGCTTAAATATAGAAAATGTCCAGTCTTCTGAACTCTGATTTTTATTTGTGTTTCTTTGAAAAGTACACAGGGTTTGTGCCAGTGTTGCAAACTCATTTCCTGTCATTCTGTCAGAGGCTCAGAAGCACAGGGCCCTTTTCTTGCTCAGAGCACAGCAGAGCTCCTCAGAGCCACAGCCCCTGAGAACTCGAGATTACAGGTTCAGCTGACTGTGAAAAGAGAATGCGCAAAGGATTAAGAGACAATGACAGGCAAAGCTGTGGACCACATATAGCCAAAGAGCGATTTGAAAAACAAATATATCTATAAAATTTTTTCAGAGATATATAGGAGGAGTTTTTTGAGAAAATTAGAATGCAATTAAACACACCTTTTTGAAGGACTATTATTGACTAAGAAATTCAGCACAAAAGTTCCTTACATATTATAAAGGGGTCGCTATTACATGAAATATGAATTTCCAGTTACTAGACATTTTAAAATGAAAGTCTCATCAAGAAGATAACCTGTTTACTTAGCACTCTCTCTGCTGTGAATAGCAATAATATGTGTTTATTGTTTGTTCTGCACAATTTTTTCACATGTCACAGTAGAAACATTTTAAAAATTCTGTAACTGACCCTTTATGTGCACATTATTGAAACAGTCATTTCCAAATCTTTTGAAGCATGCACATTATTTGTGGATATTTAAATATATCTATTCAAAGTTGATGAGAATGACTGTTCCATTTACTTCATTCTGTTTCTATGAAAACATTTCATTCAATGAGCACGTTTACATTCATTAGTGATTACTTGTACACTGTCTAATTTGCATACTTTGAAGGCTTATGGGAGAATAATTGCTGCACTATATCAAAGGAAGGGCTTAGCCAATGAAAGCTTATAAAATTCACATATTCTCCCCTTCACATTTGACCTGAGATTCTTATTGGCCTTAAAATATCTAGTTATATCACTACCTTTTTACACAGGTCTTTTTGATTGGAAATCCTTTGCTTTTTTAATTCAGCCTCTCATAATTATTTCAGTTTTACAAAAGCCTCTCCTAATTCTCACCTAACCTTTTTCTTGCAGCCATGATAACCCAGGAAACTTGAAAGCAGTCAGGTAAGCCATTCATAAGCCCCATGAGCAAAGAGAACTCCACTCTACTGCTATTCTAGCTTCATTGAATTACAGTCTTATTGTGTTGGAGGAATATTATTCAGACTAAAGAATATAATCACAATAAAATTTCTTTTTTCTCTACTGCAAAACATCATTTGGATGCTTAATTACCTGAAAAAGTCACTTGCTACTTTATATATACCTTTCCTGTGTGCATAATCCTTTAATTATTAATTGAATTCATAATTTTCTGGATGTGAAAGTGGCTCTGTGTTTGATTGTACCAAGTGTTATGAAACATCTCCTTTCTAATTTCAAGTCATTGTTACTAATTTTTTGTTGGTTCTTTAAATCATTTTGACATTATAACAAATTAATTTGACCGTGTTCTTTGTTGGCGATCCATAATGTATTTCTTCCTATAGGTGACTGAAGCTAAAATTATAGGTGACAAAAGCTAAAATTAACTTTGCAAATCCATAGAAAAATCTATCTTGCTTTCTACCAAAACTGTCCAGACTAGGTGCAGAGTCAGATAAATAGTGTTCAGTATCATTGTAAGTTTTGGAATAAATCTAAAAAGGGGAAAACAAATCCAATAAGTGGGTTAATTAGCAGTCCAATTTAACAACTGAAATAAAAGGTCGCTAGAGGACAGTAACATGAGAACCACCAGGATCCTTTGTACACTGCGCTTTTCCTCCTGATGTAGACTTTCAAGGATGATTTTCATACTGTGGAACAGAAACAACAATCCACGTCATTACTTTCTGTTCAACCAAGTAGAAAAGGATCGAATAAAAGCCTGTCTCTGTGCTCAGGGACTCTGATAGGTTCACTTCTTCCAGAAGAGAAATGTGTCCTGATATTTGCTACCTTCAACTTATTAAGCCCTCACACAACCCCACCTGGGCAAGAAGCTATGAGGTTGGAAGCTTATGGTTGAGGCACTTGATAGCCCAAGGAAACAAACCAACTAAAAATTAAGCAAAGTACTTCCTTGTTTGAATAAACCCTGTCTATCATTTATTGGAACAGCAATCCCCAAAGCAGCAGGCTGACAGAGGAGGCCTTTTAGAGGTCACTAGGCCATCAGGACACGAGCTCCATGAATGATTTGACTGCGGTATTTTCTCTCCATTGTCATCCTACTTGGATCTGGACTCAGCTGAGCACTCCTCTGGGCGCGTCTGTGGGGGCTTATCCAGGAAGAAGTGACAGAGGGATGTCCTTCCCCAGAACTGGTGGCGCCCTCTGGAGGTGGACCAGATAAAAAGAGGTATGAGAGAAATAGTAATGCAGTTTTTTCTGTGTCTACCTTAATTCTTTATTGGTAAGTACATCTCTCTCTGTGGCTGCTGACATCATTCTCCAGCTTCTCTGGGTTTTAACATGGATTTAAAACCAGCATTAGTTTCCCGGAAACTTCCATGCCTTTAGTGCCAGATTGAAACACCCGAGGTAACAATCTTTGTGGACTGGGGAACTACTGGGTTTTGTGGAGGCTGCTTCTGGTAGACTACCCAACCCATGTTGTGTTAAACCAATCTGTTCAATTCTTTTCTGCCCAGACTCTTAAATTCATTTTCCATAAGATATATGTGCAAACCTGGTATTGATGTGAAACAAATAAAAATGATAGGTCTTCGAATTCATCCAGCTGAAAGCAGAGTTTGTCTTTTGGAAGAAATCTTGACTGAAAGAATGATTCTGTAGGATATTTTCATCATAGATAGCCACTACCATTAACTGAAAGCACTTGGGAAATGAAATGATAGTTCAGTGACTGTACCAGGATCTAAGGAATAAGGGCAGATACTGAACTGTAATTCTTCCTCTGTAACTATTTAAACCAATTCGAGTTGATATAACAGCTGCACCGCAGTGGTTTGCATGCATCTCGATGTGGATCATTCGAAACATGTATGTAAAGTTTATCAAACAAATGATATTCACTCATCAAAGGTGCCTCAGGAAAATTATGTCTTGCAAAAGGAACAGTCATAAATAAATAATAGTCAACTTAAAGACACAGCATAAAAGTCACCCACGCTCTTTAAGACCACAAATATGCAGCTTGGTACTATTAATCATCCTAGTTTCATGGAGCTGTGTGATCATGTACTTTTTTTTTGTCTCTCTTCTCTCATCTCCCACCTCTTTATAGTTAGATTTTCATTGCTCTCCAAACAGCTAAGTTTGTCCCTGACATTGGCTGACCATGGCTTTAACATGAATTGTGACTGCTACTTTATATTCAAGGATCCCTTTGGCATCAAAAGACTTAATTTTTCGATATCCTAATTTTGAATTTCTGGGAGAGGTAATCTGCCTGGAATTTGTTGAGTCTGAATGTCATGGCTAATCATCACTGTCAACTTGATGGGATTCAAAAATCACCATGGAAACACACTTATGGGTGTATCAGCGAGATGCTTTTCAGAAAGGTTTAGCACAGAGAGTGCAATCAGTCCAGGGACTGGAGTCCTTGACCAAATATAAGGGGAAATCCAGATGAACATGAGAATTCTTCTCCTTCTTCCTGACTGAATGCAAAGGACCCAGCTGTCCTGAAAGAATGGTTCCTTTCTTAGACTATTAGCCGAAATAAGCCCATCTTCCCTTAAGCTGCTTCTTGTTAGGTATTTGGCCACAGCAATCAAAAATGGACTAATAAAATGTACTACACCAATAAATGTGAGAATACTCATTAATAATTTGCCATTACATGATGCAACATTTAAAATTATTCCCTATTCAATTTTATGTAGTATTAACGGCTTTCAAATCACTACAAATTGATTATTTATTTGGTTTAAGTATAGATGACTACTGTGCTAAATTTAGGTGCTAAGAAAGACAAGGAAAGAGCAGATTTTTCTTTTCATTCTTCCAGTGGAATCTTATATGTTTCTCCAAGTACATTATCTAATAGGTGGTATATTGGAAAATATAGGAGCCATTCAAATCCTCCTTTTTTTTTCTTTTTCTTTTCACTTTAATTATGCATGCAAATCTTTTTACAAAGTCAAAATAAATGAATTTAGGTTTGATATTCTTAACTACTCTGAAGATAGAATTTAAAATAGTAGCAAAGATTTATGACTCCTACCTCTCCATTTTGATATACTAACTTGAAAGAGATTTATATCTCTCATGCCCTTTGACACAGAGGCAGAGTACATAATACGTTTTACAAATGACTTCATCTTGAGGATAAGGATTATGTAGGTCAGTAAAGATTACAATTCCCTAAAGGCTGAAATATGAAATATGAGAGTTAAGATAATAGTAAATAAGTGTTAGTTTAGAATATAGTTTTTAATTAATTAATTAATTTATTAGTTCTACAAGCATATTGAGTTCTAATCCCTGTTTCCATCCATCCCCCCTCCTTCCTATTCTCCCTCTCTTTCCTTCATCAATTCATTGCACTCCTTTCTACCCTCCTATCTGGCTGCTTCTATGGACCCCGAGGTTCCCTCTGGTTTGTCCACTAAGAATGTGCAAAAATTGAAGTGCAGATTCTTTTGGTATATTTGGGCAGTGTGAAAATTTAATTTTGAAAGGAAACCTAATTTAGTTACCTGGCCCATGGTCTTTTCTTTGAGCAATGTCTAGTCATTGAGCAAAAATACAACTGTTATCTTATTTCTGGAATGGGAAGACATCATTTGTTTAGAAGAGAAAGGAATAAGACAACCATCGGGGAACCATGAAGATTTTGGAACAAAAGAGAATAGAGTAGAGAGTGCACCAAGAAACGATAACAGCTAAATTTTTAATTTAGTGCTAACAATTACAAAATTGCACGATTAGAATTATTTTATAATTTCCCTATACATACATGGAAATGCACTCAGAATCAGGGAAAAATAAATATTTTGGAACTCATGATGAATTCCCATTTTTTTCAGAGCCTACCAAAATGCTTTCAGTGCAAAAATAATTTCAACATCTTTAGTATAATCTATAAATGTGGCCTTTGGGCCCAATGTCTATGGCAGATGGAATGACTTTATTTGGGTTGGCTAAGAAGACATCAGAGTTCCTGTAGGTACTGTCAGAGCAGCTGTGAGCTTCCAGCTGGCCTTATGCCTGTACAGCAAGGATGGTTTAGCATAAAATTTGAAATCATGCCTTACTATGTAGCTGTGCATAGGTTTCCCATTGATAAAACAATTTATTCAATACAAATGCTTGGTTGAACAAATAGGCTCCATTTATTTACACATATATAAATTCATAAATATAACTGAGTTAGTCTTAACTTCTTTTATCATGCATTTATATTTGTTCTGAAAGTCTTGTACTTTCTTGGTATTTCAGGTTTTTAAGTGAATTTAATATTCAAAATTAAATCATCTGTTTTTAAGGAGATTATTAATGAAATGTTTCAATATTCGTTTATCTACGCAATACATCAGGTTTCTTTCTACACAATTACACAGCAACTTTTTTCAGCTGCATTCAACTCTTTCTTTTCTTTTTTCTTTGTGTGTGTGGAAGAGGGCACTTTAATGTGTGTTCTGTGAAGTCCCAAGGGTGACTTTAGGAATCATCCTGAATTGCTCTATCTCCTTATTGCTTCTTTGCTCAGGGGTTTGTGAGGTGCCACCATCCAGGGTCTGCATTGCAGGTCACCTCCATATCCTCAGGCCATTTTTATATAGAATCTGGATCTGAACTAAGGTCCTTTGGACTGACAGTCAAAGGCTTTAACTCCTGAGCCTTCTTCAGCTTTGATAAATGCATTTTAATACTATTTTTGTATTTCATTTCTTATTTATTGAGTATATTTCTGATTTGATTAGCTTAATTTATCTCCCTGCTGTTAGCTGTCAAAACTCTCAGATCTAGCATCATTTATCCATAAATACAATTCTTTGAGAATATGATAAGATAACACTGCCTTTAAGATATTTGTATAAATGACTATCTTTTGAAGATACTACCACTTGAATTAGTCTATTTGTTCATGCAGGGATATTAACTCAAATTACTTTCTTAAACTGCAGGTAAATTAGAAAGTTAGGAAATTTTGGAAGAAAATTCAACTGTCAATTGCCTCAGTTCCTACTCTGTGAAAGCAAACATATCCAGGGAGGTTGTGAACTGTTGGGCAATAGAATACAATTTTCTATTCAATCAGTTTTTTGAAAGTATATCACTCTTCACATGCATTTGAGCTTGCATGCAGAATGCCACAGACAGTACTTGGAATTATTTCGTCTATCACCTAGACTTCGTTCATCCACATTCTGATTCTTTCTTAAACTGACATGCTTTATAGTGTGCAATACACCATGAACACTTTGGTGGGCACCCATGAAGTTCTGCCCCTTGGTGGAAGGTTTCGTTGGAGAAGAACTCTGGAAGAAGCTTGTGTTTTAGCTTCAGCACAGATGTTTAGGACAGTTCATCTCCCTTGTGCTGCTTCTCAGGAGAGGGATAGGATTTAATTTTCCTTTTTCAGTTTTTAACATCTGATAAAAGCCGAGTTAAAACAATGATTTCTTTTGTGGTCCGTCTTTCTTTCCCTCCTAGAGTGTAAAAAGAGATTCTCCCACTGTGTAGAAAGAGAACATGTTTGTCAAAACAAACAGCACGGGACTAGTTATTTTCTGAAACTGAATTTTCCTGGCTAAAATCTCCTGGAGTAGTTTGGTGTGCTGAAGATCGTTTTCAAAACTGGGCTGAGAAGGCATGTATGATTTCTTTGTGGACCTCAAAATATGCCAAAAACTCACAAAATGTGATAGCATTTCTGAATCAAAGTAAGCATCTTTCTAAACACAATTCTGTTGAGAAAGTCTTGTTTGGCATTGAGTTTGTCCCATCTTGCCCACCATATGTCATGGAAATCTTTGGAATGAGCAAATTGTTTTTGGAGAACAAGCATGATGATATTTATATTATTTTTATTTGTAATCATATATCTTATTTTTTCTGTCCTCAAAGAAAGAAGAGAATGATATGGGAAAGTGTAAAATGAAATAACATTTCAGTGTAAGAAGCAGAAAAAAAAGGAGGGGTTATCAGTTTAAGAACCAAATTTTCATATCAGGTCACCACTAGGCTGCTAGGCTTTGTGGTAATTTGTCCATCCTTGTTTCATTAAATTGTAATTACTTCTGATATCTCTGGCTTTATCCTTTTGGCTGGCTCTTCTATTAATTAAGCCTCAGGATCCTTTAGGACATGAATAAATCTCCACAGGACAATGTGAAGTTGAAGTCAAGAGGTTATAAAAGAAAATTAAGAGTAAAGTCAGACATTATTATTTGAAATAGTTTAAAATATAAAAATGAGAAAGAACAGTGTGTTCTTAACTACCATTTGCTTTTATTGCCATTTTCATTATTTTTATTCTCATTGGTCTGGAAAATGCATGCAACCTTTAACAAGTCTTTAGTATAAATGTGTGCATGCTTACTTATGCTTTTTCACCAGTTATGTTAATTGTCTCTGTGCATTCACTTGAAATAGATATATTACCAAACTCTTGACATTTCCAAAGATTAGAGATATATCTAGATTTTATGTTACACTTTTATGCATGGAATGGACAAACAGGACCTGACAGGAACAGGACCTGACAGGAATAAGTAACAAATTTTTCATTACCCATTGCATTGAAGATATTTAACATGGGACTTAGAAGGTTGGCAATAATATTAAAGGGATCATTTAGTCTATATTCATGTTTGTAATTTATTTAGTTTACAGAAATTGAGACCTTGAAAGGCTTAGGCTTTTTTTTTTTTAAGTCTTATTTCAAAAAAACAGAATGGTAACAACAACAGGAAACAATACTATCCTTGAGTTGCTTTCTATGATTATTAGCCATCTCAAAGATCATGATTGGTAAAAATAATGACCTTTTTAAAAATGATAACAAAAGTTGAAAGTAACTTGACAATTCTTGGTAAATTATTTTTTTTATTCTGTTTTTTGAAAGAACCATTTGGACAAGCAGTTATGTTCCAATTGTTTTGGCACATACAAATGCAAGGAAAATTTCCTAGAAAGAGAAATTCTTGAATGAAGTTGTGATTTAGGAATTCTTGAGTACAGGGAGGCATCTTTACTTTGGGTCTGAACATGTTTACTCATATTTCTGTCAGATTTTCATTGCTCTGGCAAAACATCTGAGACAACAAGTCAAATGAAGAAAATTTATTTTAGGTTGTGGTTTCAGAAGTTTCAGCTCATAGGCAGTTGATTGCATTATCTTTGGGCCTGTGGCGAGATGGAACTTTACAGTGATCAGCATCAGAGCTGACAGAAAGCAAAGAAAGGTAAAGCAAGCAAAGAAAGATAAAGCATCAGGTCAGGTCTCCCAATATCACCTTAAAATGCATGGCTGCAGTGTACTAACTTCCTTCCATTAGATCCTATTGCCTAAAGTTTAGGTCTCACACACATACACACACACACACACACACACACACACACACACACACACACACACACACAGAGTAGAGATAAAGATAACAACCAGCCCTTTAACACATGAACCTCTTTAGGATACTTTCTACCAAACTATAGCTTCCACCTACCTGGAGGGTATGTTTTAAATACTCTCTTGATAAAGACTGTGGGATTACTGTGTGGATGAAAAGCATGAGATCTTCTCAGCTCTAGAGATATTCTTTTGGGTATATTCTTTAATTTCTTACTTGGCTTCATTGAGGACAAGTCTGCTTTAAGTTACAGTGCACAGCATCATCTCCACAGCCTTTGGTAATCTCCTGACATCTTACTTTGCTAGACACAATTGAAGATGCTAAAGTAGCCTCCTAGTCTCACTCTCCACATTTCAATTATATTTACGTTAGCTTCTCAAACACTCAAATATTTGGTTCAACCTCTGTCATGAGTGCCTTTTACTCCATGCCATTTCTTTTAAGTTCTACACTTTCACTGCCATTTGAAACAGATAGCTATTATTTATCTTTCGTATGATGTAGTGAACACATTTTTTTCCAATGCTGCTCAGAGCATCCTGCGTTTCATATAATGGCTTCTGTAATTTCTGATACATACATTTTGCTAAACTAGTGATGGCCCATCCAGAAGCAAAGTTAATTAAAATTGCTTAGAAGATTCTCTAGACATCATTAGGAAAAATTAATGACACCTAGATGAATCAAGGATAATTTCAGGTTGTATTTCCTTGACTAAGCATATATGATGTTACTCACAGTAAGGGATTCATAATGGTGGAGAAACATGTTTTACGAGAGCAAAACACAATCAGATTTTACAGTGTAGAGTTCAGAGATGCTTTAAACATTTAATATATGAGATTGCCTCTAGGAAATATATTTAAATGGAGATATGGATAAGACAATCTTTTTTTTTAAAGTTTTGTGTGTGTGTGTGTGTGTGTGTGTGTGTGTGTGTGTGTATGTGTACCAGAGGGCACTGAGTGTTCCTGTGGAGGCCGAGGTGGACTTTGGGACTCATTCTGGATTGTTTCTATCTTCTTTTTACTTCACTCTGGGATTTCCATATTCTGCTCACCAGGGTCAGAAGTGGAGGTCACCAAAATTTCTGCCTGGTATTATCACCTGGGACCTGGGATCTGAACTCAAGTAATTCTGCTTGTGAGCCATAGTCTTAACCCCTGAGCCATCTCTACAGCCTTGATTAAACAATCTGTAGAATATTATTAACAGTATGAATTGATTGAAGAAAAGAAGGTTCTGGGGTTGAGAAGATGTCTAAATAATGTGTTTTGATTTCAGTTTGATTGGTTGACTGAATTTTCTTTGCAGAGCATCATGATGGGAGTTATGTGATAGAGCAAAGAGAGATTAAGAAAATCATCACAGAAAAATAAAGCCAATCAGGATGCTCCTGGTTCAGTCCACTCACCATTTCTTTCCACCTCATTGAGTGTGGGGAGCTTCTTTGGATCACAACAATGATTTCTATTTTTTCCTAGCTTTAGGAATTGTTCATCTAATTGATAAAGGAGCCATTTGTGAAATAAAAAACAATCACTAGAAAAACTAAGTAGGAGGAAGAAGACAGAGTGAAGTGATTTTTAGTCCTAAGACCCTTTCTTGTAGTTTCTCATGTATTCTTGGTTGACCAAAGTCACTCTTCTGGTACTCCTTCCTTCCCCCAGCTCTGCATATGCAAGAATGGTATCATTTTCAGAGGGAAAGGTTACTACATGACCCATTTTTGCTTCTACATTTAAAAATAAATCTTGTACTCATATTTCCTCAAATTATCCAATTATCATGTATTGATGGTTTCTGCCATGAACCCATTGGAGATTTAAGCAAACATATAAAATCTGGTGATAGATGTGTCCTGAAAAACTAAGACAAAAAAGATTCCAATATATATGGCCAGTAAGGGAAAGCATTGCAGAACAGAGAAGTTTGAACTGGTGATCAGGTCCTTGAGTCTGAGTCTCTGAAATGACATTTCACTGGAGTGCTAGATTAGATGACATATCACTGTAAATTAAAAGCAGAAATGAACTGGAGAAGGGTAGATAAAAGGTGTGGAGTGAAGCATTCTGCAGTTAGCCAAGGGACTGAGGTAGAAAGCTGGAGAAATGATGGGGAGTGAATCAAATCAATTAGGGTTTAGAGATGGAATCATAAAGGAGGATAGCATGGAAAATCTCTGCACATTTTTATAAATTAATACAGAATCAAGTCCCTTTCATAGTTTCATTTGCAAGGCAGTAATTTAATTTCAAAAGGGCAGAACTATATTTAGTCTTCCCTACGTGTTTGAGTTATTCATAGGGAAGAGTAGCTGTAAATCCTTTCGATGTGTGCTGATACCTTGTAATCTCTTAGGCAGTTTTGCATATACAATCTGGTCCTCTTTAGTGGAGAAGTTCTCATGAATCCCATACTTTAATAAATCATACTACTTGCATATAATATCATGCCTTTTCAATTAAATAAGGAAAGAATATTTTCATGTATTTTCAATCTCATTTTTCTGGTAGAAAAAACTTATAATTTTAATTATATTCTTTAAGATTCAATAATGAATGTAAAGGTATAATTGGAGCTTGGTAACATAATATTAAAAGCCAATTTCCTGTTTATATGTTATTTATTCACCTATTTTTTGACACTGTCTCATGAAACCCAGGTGGGTTTCAAACTCAATATGTAGACAAGGATGTTTTTGAACTCATGAAGCTGCAGCATCCACCTAACAAGGGCTAAGATTACAGATATTTCCCCACCTTACATGGTTCTATGCAGTTCTGGGGATCAACCTAGGGTTTTATGTATGCTAGGCAAGCACTCTTCTAACTGAGCTATTTCCTCTCAACCTCTCCCCCAATCTCTGTTGAGATAATCTCCCTACTAATATGACTAAACAATGCCATGCTTCTGCTTCTCTCCCCTAGAATCAATACTGGGGAAACTAGGTACGAATAGATCACAATCACAAGCACAGAAGACTGTCTAGAATTCACAAGAATTATTCTAGTGATATTCACAAAATGCGGTCTTCACCCTCTGCAAGGTATTGTGAGACAAATGTTCCAACTTTTATGGAATCCCATTTATAAATGCTTTTGGCAAAAATCAGGAAAGATTTTAATTACCTTCAACTGGAACATATCAGAGAGCAGCACTTCTGAGTTTCTTAGCTGAAGTGCACACCTGTTTTGCATGGCAAGAATATAGGGGGCAGTGACCACTGAAACAATTCATCAGTTAATTGACTGCTCAGAAAACACTGTTCCTAAATTATGAGTCAAAGCTTTTGAAAACACCTTGCTAATCTTTTTTTTTTAAATAATTATTTTCACAAAATCTGCTTTCTTATGATAAAAGTCATTTTTTATGTTTTGAAAAAGATGATGTAATTATGCCAGAAAGGGAAAAAGGGGGGATTAAAAACCCTTTAGACTTTTAATTTACGTGATGTTTGAAAGGGATTTGTTAATTTTTGAATACTTGTGAACTCATGAACATTTAGGACAGACCTTTATGTTTAGGTACATTTAGGAGGTGGAATCTTGCTTTAGGAAGATAAGTCACAGGGACCAAGCCTTAAGGTTTGGTAGTCCAGCCCTGCTTCCTCTCAGTCTGTGCTTTGTCTTCTTTCCTCTTGACTGTGGTGACCTGAACAAGCTTCTGTCTCAAAGTTAGGTCTGCTTGTATGTGATTCTCACTATAACAAACTGTATCCCTGTTGAAACTGTTAGCCAATACCTTTCTCTTTTTTGGTAATTGAACTGTATATGAGTATTATGTAACAGCAATAAGAGGAATGTGACTGCAGCAAGCTATTTATGCTGTATTTTTTCTGTGTGTATTTTCATACAGTTCTGATCATTTATGTTAGGATTGTGCATGAACAAAATCACTGTTGCAGCCAGATATCATAGTTAGTTGAGAAAAGACTAGCCCTGTGATAACTTGCAAATGATAGATGTAGATTTCTTGAGTCTGCACTTACCAGTCCATATGTACCTTGGTTGTCATTGGTGGTCCTTGGGAAACCTCTTGGAACTGTCTGTGGGGATTGCTCCTTACCCATGTCGTGGTGATACAAGGTGTTACAGTATAAGCAGTACTCAGTGTATAAGAAATGAAGAAGCCTGTCTATAGAGAAAGACCTCGGTCACAAGATCTATAGCTTATAAAAGTTTCAGAGATTACATTCTTATCTAATAAAAAATAAGTAACTAATCATCATGCATAAATACACAAAATGAACTTCAAGGGAGATGATATAATTAGAAACATATGCTCCGCACCATTTATATCCTACCTGAGCTCAGTGGTATCAGGGCTGCCTTACAAACCTTAAAAGGTAATGTTTGGAGGGACTTTTAGTCTCCTTGGGAATATTTGTAAACCATTTTATTCAAACTAAAGAAAATGAAGCCAGGAATGTTATGGTTATGATTAATCATAATAATTTTCAGAATAACTGAAATTATTATTACCTAATAGGCCATGTTTGTTCAAGCAATGACTTTCCTCATGATCTTAAATGCAAATTGTAATATTCCATTCAAATTAACATTTTTTTTTCCTATCGGTGATATGAGTGGGGACCACAAAGTTTATTTAAGTTGCTTCATTACCCAGACTATTTCACATAATTGCCATTAACTGTGGTAATCTTTTTTTTTCATAATATGGAGGAGAGAAAAGATTTTTAATCTTTTCCTAAATTATTAATCAATTTCAGTATTCATTTCCTAATAGGGAGTACCTAATAGAACGCCCATCCCTGTCCCTGACATCCCCCCCTTCTGCAGCACTGATGAATGGGAATCAAGCTACAGACCACTTACTGATTAGTTCCAAACGTCTAATCATGTCATTTTGGAATAAGGGTAATTTGTGCAATGGGATAATTTCTTCATAGTAGAGTGAATGTTGAGCCGTAGTTGATATGGGACTAGAAAAAAATTAAAAGACAAGGGGATGGATAAGTGTTTTATTAACTGCCTGAAAGTTCTGCAGTGCATCTGTGCTATTATATTTTTCTAACAATATTCAGTTGAAACTTTCTGTCAAGAATAAAGATTTTTGAAAGTTTTAATGACTTAGGTTTAGGATGGTAGAGTGGAGGTGGAGTAGGAGGTACCATAGAAAAATTAGAGTCATTTTTTACTTTCCTTTGCTTACTTTCTTTTTCTCTTTCAGTTAAAATGAATTTAATGAAAATGGGGGCAAGGTGTCTGTGGCATTCATTCCCCAGCTCCACTGCAGGTTCCTTGGTGCCTAGTGGACAATAGGCAGTTTATCAGTCATTTCTTATATTAGTTTAAAATTTAGTATATTCTCTAAAGTCTAAAGACAATAAAGGTAATTGTGTTTCTCCAATCACTCAGCTAATAACCATGTTCAAAATAGATTATGAAAATTTAAATTGCACTAGTTTTTCTTTTCCACATTGAAATTTAGCCCTTTATGATAGAAAAACAGGGCAAATGTGTGGTAGGTTTTGTTTTGTTTTATTTGGATATTTTTTCATTTTATTTTGTGTGTATGTCAGGAAAACCTGTAAGAATTAGTTATCTCCTTCCATCACACCGACTCTTGGGATCAAATACAAGTCATCAAGTTTGATGGCAGGAGCCGTTACCCACTGAACGATATATCTTGCCAGTCCATTTCTGGCAGTTTTTAAAGACAAATTAGGTATCATGATTTCAAGTTCAAATAACATGAAATTTTGCAAATTATGCTATTTTCTGGTAAGATCAGCAGTCTCCATTATAAACATGTGTCAAATCTGATTCTAAAATTCTGATGTATTTGGAGACAATGAAATGAGAGAATATTACTTTAAAAACAGTGTGCATGCACTTTGCTGTCTTCTTTTTTCATTTTTAAAATATGCTTGCAGAGCAATAGGTTTCCATATGAGGTTTGCAGATGTATTTCATTTCGATTAATCTTCCCCCTCACTGCTTGCCCCACCTTTCCCTCTGTTCCCTTTTCCCTGAGGCCACCCCATTTTCCATTTGCTCTGTTGTCTTCCAGTACTATAGTCCCCTTTTCTATTTTCCTGGACTCTACCCATATTTACTTCCACCTGGATATGCATATGGAACAGTTAGAGGCTAGGATCTGATCTGCCTATGAGACAGAACATATGGTATTTGTCTTTCAAGCCTGGATTACCTCACTTAAAATAAGCTTCCAAGTTTCATCCAGTTTCTTGCAAATTTCATAATTTCACTTTTCTTTACAGCTGAATAAACTTCATTGTACATATATGTACCATATTTCTTGAAATCATTTGTTAAAATCTTGCAAATTATTTGGACAGAAAACAATTAAGATAAATCTGCCTTTATCAAGTGGTTGATTTTATCCAAAGACTTAAGTTACTTCTCACAGTGGTTAATCTTGGATTAACTTGGATGGTTTTGGTTTCAATTGGGAAACAAAACTATGGGTTTCCTGGAAGGATTGACTGAGGGAGGATCACTCTTCCTCATAGTGGGTGGCAGCTTCCAGTAGTCAATATAAGATAAAAGTTGTTGCTTTTTGCCTGCTGAGGATGAGTGCATCTCTCTTACTTGAAATGCAGCTATTGTGGCTGTTCTCCTTTGCTGACATCAGAATCCAGCTTATTCATCTTTTCATTGCAGAATGATGACCACCACTGCTCTGAGCCCCAGACTGAGATTGCTGAAGCATCCAGCCTTGTGGACTGAGCAGTTCTCATGTTCCTGGTCTCTCCAGGCATTGCTTGACTACCCAGACTGTATAGTTTTAATCAATTTAAATTTTTTTATTATTATTATTGATTCAATTGTGCGTGTGTGCATATGTATGTGTGCGCGCGCATGTGTGTGGGTGTATGTGTGTGTGTGTCTGTGTGTGTCTGTGTCTCTGTGTGTCTGTGTGTATAGAACCACGGACGAATTTGGGAACCACCATGGACGCCTCCTTCTGCCCCGGGATTCACAGGCTCCGCCCTACCAGGACCAGAAGCGCAGGCCGCCCCCGCTTCCGCCTGGCGTCTATACGTGGGATCTGGGATCCGAACTCAGGGTCTTCCGCCTGCAAGGCAGAGGCTTAACCCCTGAGCCACCTCTCCAGCCCCATTTTTAATCAATTTAATAAATAGCTATTCCCATAAATATAATCACTTGATCATTTCTATTCCTCTAGAGACATCTCCTAATACACTTCCCAATAAAATCATTTGTAGTTTTCACTATTCTTAATAAAAAAATTGGAAACGACAGTGTCAATATGATTTGAAGTCAAAGTAGATGTATGTGGAAATGTTAATATAATTTTTTTTCACTTACTTAGGCTTTAGTATAGTTAGACATCCTTGATTGGCCAAATAAGTTTCAATGTAATTTTATCATGGTTATATTTTTTTATTTGATTATCTTTAGGTCAAGATGGTTTTCAAAATTTTGATCAATCACGAATAATTTTGGGTGATTTCTATTAGCTTACCTGACATTTGAACATAAAATATCTGAGAATACATAAATGCTTTTCATAATTGTGCTAGGATAACAATTCTCACAGAGACTGCATGGATTAAAGATCTAACCCACCTGATATTTTACTGGGTAAAGAACATTATATGTTCACTTAATAACTATTCCACTAAACAATTAAAAGAATGAGAAAGCTACAAAATTTCATTTTGTGATACCTCTGCTATTTTTGTTTTGTTTTGTTTTGTTTGTGAGCATATGTATAATCTCTTAGGGAAAACGAGTTACCAAATTACAGGAAAATGCATAGGAAAGTGGCTCACCTCCGGCATGCCTTAAAAACACTTTAAACTTGATCACATCACTCAGAAATGAAAACTAGGTTTTCTTAGCTCAGAAGTAAATGGAACTTAAGAAAAACCCAAGTTCATGTGGGGAAAACCCCTATATAAATGAGCAGGTCTTTCACCTTCAAAAATTTAATTTTAAAAAATGGTTGAAGCTTCTCCATCACATCTGCATCACATCTGCATTTTCGTTTCTTACAAGTCTTTTTCCTTCTCTTCTCCATATTTTGGATTCACTGTTCCGTGCCAGTCCGCCTTTGTTTGATCTGGCTGCTGAAGTCTAAGCGCCTTGCCTTTGGCAAGCGAAGCTGATGAGCAAACATTCGCTGTGCTTTGGAGAGCCAGAGCTCAGTGCAGCCCTCACACCCAACTGCGCCCCTCTCCCAAGTCCTGAGCCTGTTCTTAAATTGGAACCCGAAGAGCTCTGCCAAGTTTGCTGGCTGCGGGGGACCCGCGCGTATTGATTCGCGTTGGTTCCCCTGCTTTCTGTCAGTTCGCGATCCTGTCACCGGTTTTGATTTCTCATTATCTCAATTGCAGATTCCACGAACGCATCATCATGCTGGTAGCACACCAGGATTCGAAACTGACAATACCCGATCAATGTCTCAGGGGCGCAGCCCTGCATTTCAATAACACAATTAAATTTCTTGAATGCCAGGATTTATCCAGATTGTTGACTCTACATTTTCTGCACGTTCCTTCTGTGAAGCCACCCCTCCTATACCCCACCACACACATCCCTAGCACAGTGTTCTTCTCAGTGTCTAACGAAGGAAAAAGACTTGATCGGGAACCTAAGGGAGAGATAATCAAATATTGAACCTGCTGAGCCCGTTAGATAAAACTGTTAACAAGGCTTGCTCCAGTCGCCGGGAAAAGCTGTGCCTGATGGAGACCGGTGTAATGCAGAGCAGGGCGAGTCTGGGAAGAGGTCTGGGTGTCTGTTGCACAAGCCAAGCCCAGCTAGCCAACTTTCCTGAGGATCTGAGTCCTCCCTTAGGAGTCACTTTGACACGGAGATTCACTTAAAGCAGTTAAAGCCAACTGTAGCAACAAACTAGCAGCGAATAAAAGAATACTGCGTGCATTAAAGGTAATTTTCGCCGACACGAAACAAAATTACAAAGTAAAGCCACACACACAAAAATGACTTTTACTGTTTGCAGGCATGCTTTCCTTGTGGAAGAGGCTAGACTAAAGGAGGGGGCAAAATCCATCTTTGACTGTTTCTTGTCAATAAAATTGGCTTGTAGCTTAAGACCGTGAGGACATCACAGGCCATGCCTTTTCCTTTTCCACACAAACTCTTCTTCCTTACGTATCCCTTTTACTTCCCTTCCTATCCTTTCTGGTGCCCTTTCTCTCCCACCTGTGACCTCGCTGAAAGATATTAATGAAATGCAGTCGACTTACTACTTTTGGCGTGAAGCCACGTGGCCTCTGGGGCTGAAGAAGCTTGCCTAGTTCTAGAGTCATTATCAATTTGAAGAAGTGCACTGTTGAAATCAGATTGTGTTAAAGTCCCTTGGACTTCCAATTGCCTGTTCCCGGAAGTCGTGAACATTTACATTGATGCCCAAGGTCACTTGGAAATATACATATAGTAATAAGGTAAAATTATTTACCATGGGTATTTGCTAGAATTCGGTGGAGGGCATGTACTGATTACTATGAAGTAATAACATATATGTACGTTACACATATATAAAGTACTTAAACTTCCTAAATCAGTTAAATAACATAGAAACCATATTGCATTATGGTATAGTCTCTTTAAGCTGCCCAAATTTATTTTTGATACTTATGTGTGGAAATAACCTATTTTCTGACATTGTTTTTTCTGCATGTATAAGCTATGTGTGGGTATCAGTTAAAAATGTGGAGTTTAGCCTGCAATTATCTGGCTTAAAAGATAGCTGCAGTATATACATGATGATACAAAAAATACATTAGCCTTTTATTCATCCGTCACCATGTTTGCAGTATGGAAAGATTGGCAGTGACTGTTCACCCTACCTAACTGTACACAATAAATAAGACCATTTCCATAAAACCACTTTGGGAAGGTCTGCAAGATGCCTCAGAGAGTAAAGAAGCTTGCGAGAAAACCTGGGGACTAAAGACCAATCTTCAGAGACCATGTGGCAAAAGGAGAGAATCAACTTCCAAAAGTTGTCCTTTTTCCCTGACACGTACATTATGACTCTTTCATGTCCTCTCTCTCTCTCTCTCTATATATATATATGCATATATATATGTTCTTCTCTCCCTTAAAATCAAAAATAAAAATTAATTTTTAAAATGAAAAAAATGGGATTTTAAAACACCACCATCCTGTCAGAGTAGAATATTATCTGTGTTATTTCACCAATCTGACTAATGTATTAAATTCTTAAACTGATTTTCCTTTGTCTTTTGGCATAAAGTCTTATAATATTAATAAATTAATACACATAGTATATAAAGATTACACAATTACATATAATAATATTGTTCTCTTCAACTGTCCTGACTTGCTTATCCTTTCTATATATTGTATTTTAATATATTCCTGACCAAGGATTTTATTAATTGTTTTCCATGCCCCAATTTTTTTAGTATGGGGATAAAGAAACAACGTAAAGCATTTGTATATATTCGGGCTTAAGGTTATTGAATTCATATTTAGAAACAGCTAATTGAATAGTTGCTTAAGATGTGGGAGTAAAGTTCAGTCTTATAAAGTATTCTGAATTCCTGTGTCTTTTCTGTTTGGCTGTGTTGGGATTGTCCACCTTCAGCACTCCTGCTTCCTGGAGGCCAATGATCTTTGGCTGCTTGAACCTTCTGAATCTGACAGATAACTACAGACCCAGCCTCTAGGCTTCAGCACTCTCCTGTCAGAGAAGTTTCCAGTAGCTACCAAATGTTCCTTATAGAGCAAACACCCTCCAGTGAAACACTCAGGCCAGTATTTCTGTTTCTGAAAATTAAGAAGGAAGAGAGGAAAGTAAGAGGGGTGGATGTGTTGAGGACATGATTATATCACAATCATCAAAGTCAAATGATAACAGCTATGATAACTGAACAACATAAAGGAAAATAAAATGACCTCCTTAGAGCAGAGAGGGTATTTACTTGAGCTTAGCCATTACCAGTCTTTCTTGGGATCAGTGTGAAATTCCTCAGAAGCCAGGACCAAAGTTTTAAGTCCAGAAGTTTGCACCTTAGGCAAGAATCTTGAAGTAACCACCTCCCATGATATGAAATGAAGGTAGGAACTTTATACTTAACAAATGACACCAAAACTCTTCAAAACTTATATTGAGCTGTATAATTAACATAGGCAAACACCTACTAAACTTGAGCTTTCCTTCCAAGGTGCTTGTCCCTGACTTGCAACTAAAATGGAAGAATATTTTATACATTAATAAAACAAGAATCAAATGTCCTTTAAAGAAACTCAACTTCCATGAAATTGAACCAATTCAATGTTAAATATTTTTGAGCACCAAGAGTGTAAACTATGTATAGCTTTCTGAGACAGGCATCCACAACGTGAGAAGTGATGCCACAAGGCAGTCTTATTTTAATTGACCTAACAAGAGATGGTGCATCTTCAAGTCTTTTCTTCTCAGGAAGTTTACCTCTTATGCTTATTATATGAAGAATATTTACACTATGAATAAGCATCTAAACTGCCATCCAATTAATGTATAATGTTCAGGGAAAATAACTCATTTTAAACCAGAAAGCAAAGCCTTTTATTAACTTTGTCCCTTGTCTCTACATATATTTATTACATTCTCCTGAAACAGAAGTAATAGAGGCATAAAGCTATGCATAGAAAAAAATGCTGTCTATTAGCTGTTATGAATGTAAGTGGTTCTGTCATTTTCCTAATACCAGAAAGTATTATGGAACCTACTGGGAGAGAAAACCAACCAACAGTCTTATTCATGTGAGAAAGCTACAAACTGAAATAGCAATAACCCCTGAGAAGAGACCAGAGATACAATAGTGACATGAATGTCAAAGAACAACTAACAGCTATCTGATAGGATTTAAGGGCCACTTTTCAACAAGGATCAGATTCCTGGAACTCTAAACTGGAACATAAACCTATAAAAGGGGAGGACATTAGCCCTAGGACAAGTTATGAAGATTTGATTCTAAAGACATTACGTCAAACTGCCTTTTAAACAAGAATCTTCATATCCATTGTTTGGAGGATCACTCACCACTCAATGTAGAAGCTTCATCTGCAATGGAAGGTGTTTATTATGAAAACTGGCCAAAGTGCAGAAAGTAGGTGACTGTGCACTGCTTGATCCTAAACTGACATCTGCGTCACCTACATCCCCACACCAAGGCTCAAGGAACATCATGAAAGAGGAGTCAGTAAGGTTGCAGCCACACATTATCTTCTGGGCATGACAGTGTTATTGCATTCATGATTTCATTGCAGCTTTGTATATATTCACAAGACTTGCATAGGAATTGTCCTATCAAAACTTCATCATGGAAGGGGAAAGATCTCAAGAGACTCCACTTCTCCCTCAGAAACTGATGTGGGCTTTTGTTGACAGGGAAGAAATGAAACATGCTTTCCTCAATGGTACACTGACAATATATGATTCATATTCCAGCAAGGACTCAGACATTTGTCATGAAAGGCAGACCAGATGAAACCCAATGGATCACACATATAAAAAGATCTGAAAATCAGAGGGAGTCTCAAAGTGCAAAATATATATATATATATATATATATATATATATATATATATATATATATATAAATTCACTGTATGAAACACTAAAAGATTAAAATAAAGGGAATAAAGAATAAAATGCTTAAGTTATGGCTGCCAAAGTCCTTGACCTTTCTATAATTCTGTGAAAATAGACTCAGTGGCTCTTAACTAAGAGGATGTGTATATTGGGTGAGGGTTATGTATGAGCATTGTTATACCTATCACATAGTAAATATCAACACTCGTTAATGACTTCTTGAAGCTGAAGGAAATACAAAGCATTTTAAGAATAAACAAGCTTCATTCTTGGTAATGTCCTCACTCATTTTGGGAACATAAATCATGATCTTACCATGTGAATTCACTCTCTTTTGGGGAATCTTGCATACTTACTCATTTTTCTTTACTTCCTTTTATTTGTTGCAATGTAGTGAAACAGTTGCTGCCATTTATCTTGTAGCAACAAATATGGAAATGACTTCTGATTTATGTAAGGAATTACCCACAATATTTCCCAAGGCCAAAGCATCATTAATTCATTTTTCTACTTTTATCAAATGAACATTTGTCAACCATGCACTCAGAAAACAGCTGGATTTATTATATTGCCACTTGTGTACTTCAAGATATCATGGTTGCTAAACAGAATAATAGCTAGAGAACTTGAAAATATTTTGCAGATTTATAGAACTTGGAGAATTTGGTTCTTAATTGATTTGCATGCACAGAAATGTCAGCTATAGAAGAACCTGATAGGTAAAAAAATGAGAACATTGATTTTTTTACCTTATTTATTTATTCATTTATTTTCATGACAATATGATTATCTATATACTTTAAACTTGTGTTCATACAATATAGGTTTTGATACATATTCTTGCATGTAGCTCTTAAAAAATAATAAATATCATTGCATGCATTCTTTATGAAGATACACAGCACATGTTTTCAAGTTTCAAAAAGTATTAATGTATCAGCGTATAAACATTATATATAATGTTTATACGCTGATACATTAATACTTTTAATATATAATCTATAGAAGTTACCCCAGAGGATCCTGAGAAATCAATCATCGTATCATATCTTCTAGAATATTTTAGTGAATCTTTAAATTTAAATTCTTGGTTCTTGAGAGGAAAGGTTGGGTGTCCTATCTAGAGATGAGTATTCCACAGTCATCTACTTTCTGTCAATTGTCATTGGATGTTAAGAGAGGCTCCTGGGCTAGAGGTTACAAACTGTGCAAAGCTGGAGGTTCAAAGACAGTATCCACATAAGAAAGAGAACATAGAATAATTGTCTTTCTGGGACTATTACCTTCACTCAGTACAATTGTTCCAATTCTATTCATTTACTTATGAATCTCATGATTTTTGTCTTTCTTAATAACTGAATAATATTCCATTGTATATATAGTACATTTCCACATCCATTCATCAGCTGATGTAGATCTAAGCTGATCCCATTTATTTATATTGTGAATCATAATGAGCATTTGTTTACAAGTGGTAAACCTAAAGCAAGGTTAGTTCTGACTCTAGGTTGTTTTATTCTCCACACTGAGTAGCTGCACTACTTTACATTTCCACCATTAGTGAATCTGGGTTTTCCTTCCTTCACGTCCTCACCAGCATATGTTGTTATTTGTTTTGTTTCTTTTCTCAATCTTAACTATTCTAAATGGAGTAAGATGGAATCTCCTATTATTTTAATTTATAATTTATTGATTGTTAAAGAGGCTGAATATTTTGTAAAAGCATGTATTAGACATTAGTATTCTTATTTAAATTCCATTTAGATCTATAGCTCATTTTAAAATTGGTTCATTTGCTTTGATGATGCTTAATTTTCATTTCCGTATGTGTTCAGGTTTGTCATTCAGCTGTAGATTTGGAGACCAACCATGTGCTTTCTTTCATCAAGATTTTAAAAATTGGAGAAAAAAATTCTTCTAGATGGAGATATATTTTTACATAATCACTTTCCATATGAAGAACATAATCCCATAGAGTGGACAAATGTAAAACTCAACCTGCTCAAGCTTTGCAAAAAACTTACTTTTTTAATTCAACGGAATATTTCACATTTTTAGTTTAAAAGTTTAGTTACACCATTAAAAAAAGGAGGAGGAGGAGAAGAAGAAGAAGAAGAAGAAGAAGAAGAAGAAGAAGAAGAAGAAGAAGAAGAAGAAGAAGAAGAACTATATATATAGCATAGCACTGTACCTAAGCAATAGAATTGACTCTAGAGCTATGAAAAATGCTAGAAACAGTTTTTCTGCCGGTGCACAGCAGCAGTGTTGAAATTAAATTACTACATGAAAAGTAATAGTTTGCCTGGTTTTAGGGAAGCAATTTAAGGATAATATTAGAATATACTTCAGTGTTATAGAAGTAAGATGATCAGGCCTCCCATGACTACTTAGCTTCAGCATCAGCACAACATAAAAATTAAATTACACAAGCAAACACAACACAAACAATTCTTATGAAACTTTCAAAGAAGCACTGAAAGAATTGTTGTTTCCTTTGTAAGTACTATAATAAAATGCTATGAATAAAAAGATGAGTCTTCTGACAACAAAACAATTTTAAATGGTCTAAAAAGCAAAAGTTGCCATACGTAAAAAATAGATAAACAAACAAAATGTGGTTTATGAAAGAAAATACTCATGGAAAAATACATATGAAACATTAATGGTCTTTTCTTTATTCTCACAGATAATAGGAACTATTTTGGTAGCTCAGCTATATGCTTCTCTGAATGCTGGATTATATCTTCCTCATTAGCACTACTAAAATCCATGAAGTGTAGAGAGAATTCTGTTTGATCATGCTGGAATAAAAGAGACAAAGCCGTCTTAACTTTATTGGCAGTACCCGACCTCCCAGACAATTCAAATATCCACAACAAATGAAGGGGTTAGTAATCCTGGTACATGCATACAATGTGATATTGTATATGAGGAAATTAAAAGAAATAAAAAAGCAGTCTACCTATATATATGAAATAATACAGGCCAATTTTGGAATAGTTTTGATAAAAGAAATACATAAAGAATTAAAAGATTACATAATTTACGTAAAATTTAGATTATGCAAACAAATTGGATGTGACCAGTCAGGTTTCTTGACAAATGGCAGGAGGGACTAATTACTTAGCTAGAACTCCTGTAGGTAGTAGGTATGTTCATAACTTCCCTGTGCAGATGGTTTTAACAGAATAGGCATATGTTGTCTTTTTTTTTTTTAAGCTCACGTGCACATGTTTACAAAAGTAGCACTGTGTGTGCCTCTGGAAGAAGCCCAATCAGGAATCATTTTGGGTGATTCTTCCAATTCATTGCTTTGTTTTGGGGTTTCCCAAGCTCCACCTTCAAAGCTGCTACCATTTCAGCTTGGCATTTTTACATGTGATCTGAAGAGCTGGACTTAGGCTCTTTCACTTGGGAGGCAAAGCCTTTAACCACTGAGCCATCGTATCAGCTCCATCCACATATGTTAAATCATATAGCATTGCTAACTTTATGTGCTAGTTGAATTTTTACCTAATGTAATGTCAAAGTCTATTAATGCTAGCACTGCTCAAATTATGGGGATAGCAACTATATACAAATGCTTAGATTATAGATATATTTTTGCAATTAATAATGATGCTCCAAAATCTGGAGCACTTCACCAATGTAAACGATCTTTAAGTAGAAATAAATTAGCAACTGTGTCTTGAGAATAAATAATTTCAATTCATTGATAACATAAATATTTCACATATTAATTTTATCATTTCCTTTATGGCACTTAAACAGCCTTTTTTATTACACTTTATTTCTTCTCTGAATATGATTACCAGCTAGTTGATACAATTTCTACTAATTCATCAGTAGGCAGTAGTTTGATGAAAATAAAAAAATATTCTATTTATACCATATTTTAATTAGATATGTCATACAGCACTTTGGAATATATTTTCTAAAAAATCTCTAGTCACCATAATTATATTTTATGATGAGATATGTACTTGATTAATTTTTGTAGTTTGTTCTATCCTTGCTGTATTACTATGAATGCTTAAAATATACTTAAACTTTTTTGTATGACTACTAGAAACCACTGGTTTATAGTTTTTAAGAATGATATTTTTATAAACTTTTATGGAATTATTCAAGGGTTTTATATTTAAATGTTCTGGTAACATTTTATTGCAAACATTCTTTGTTATTTTATATATGAGCACAGATATATCTATATCTCTGTGTAGCTATATGAAACATATACAAACACATATGTATCTTTAATAATGATTAGTTTCAACTTTTTGCATTGCACGTGTAACAAGTTTTTAATGTGTATTATAGAGCAAAGGAAAACTACAAAAAATCTGCATACTTAGAATTTTCCAGGTGTCATTCTAGATTATTCCATGGTTCTTAATTATGCCTCCCATGATGTCAGCTTTAGCAGTATGCACCCTGTTACATATGCTGTTCAACATACTATGTCCCATCTTCTCATAGAGATCCAAAAGGAGAAGTGTAATAGCTAGAGAAGAGGCATGAGTTATGTATCTTTAATGAGGTGACAAATAGAAAGAGCCAATTCAATATAATTCCATTTATTTTGTAAGATTCTGGGTATTCTCTCAAAAATTAATATGTGCCATTATATATTGAGTACCAAACCGAGTGCTATTATTGGATAGAAATAATTCTAGTGTACTTTATAAGACTTCATTACTTATAACTTTCAAGAAAGGCAATGGTTGAGGAAGTGACAATTATCTTCTCAGTAAAACAGGGACATGGTACAGATAACTTTGCACTTGCAAGATAAAAATACATCAGTGATGAAAACTAAAGATTACATATTCAGATATTACTTTCTTTCCTTTATTGGGTGATATTTCATTGTGCATATAAGGTGCATGATCTGTGGATAGATACCTATTACCATTACAAAACTGTTTGATGACTATAGTTAATCAAGCAAGAAACCAGACATCCATATTTGTTCCCAGTAAACATAGATGCAGAAAATTCAATTCTTACCTATATTCCCTGGTTCAATTCCCAGCACAACAAAAATGATTGTTACCTGAAATTGTGAGCAAACTAGCAAAGGCAGACATATACAAGCATGAATTCTACTTTACATCTGCAGGACACCATACTTTAGCACAAGTAAAGCATGCTAGTGCTCTACAAATACTTGTCTCCATCATACTTTTTTTCATAAAAAAATCATCGATCCATTTCTGACATTAATATGCCTAATAGGCCAAAATACAAAAGAATGAATTTGTTCTACAATTGAAAGAATAGTGTTAAAAATCTTCAAACTCTACTTATGGATCTAATAGCTATTTTTAGCTTGTTGTTTTCATATTTTTAGAGATTTTTTATGATGCACACGAACAAGGCATGCACACAGGATTGCAATAACTGTAGAAAAGGATGCTTCTCTATCTATAATGTCCATTCTAATTTCCAATAATCCTTCAGATTGAACTTGTTTTTTTAACACAACCACATCTGCAGTTTTTTCCTTTCTTTTATCTTAAAAGTTTCCCTAACCTTTTATTTAAGGTGTCATTTGTTTTTATAATATTCAGTTTATTTGAATTTAATTACTGCTGTTAAATATATGCCTATTCTTAAATTTTTAATATAGTCAATTTTTATTTTATTTTTTAAAGTTTATTTATTTTCTCTGTATGTCCCTATGGAGGCCCAAAGGTGACTTCAGGAATCATCCTGGGTTGCTTTTACCTCCTTTGTTCTTCACTCTGGGACTTCCCAGATTCCGCCCAATAAGGTCTGAAGTGAAGACTGCTGCCATTACTGCCTGGGATTTTTAAGTGGAATCTGGGATTCAAACTCAGTTCCTTTTGCTTATGAAACAGAGTCTTAACTCTTGAGCCATCTCTCCAGCCCTATAGTCCATTTTCATTCTTGTGTTCTTTTTTGATATTTTTACTAACCAAGTATTTTAGCATTGAGTTTCTTTTAGTAACTCTTTAATAATAATTCCTTTTATAATTTTAATAGTTGCTCTTAGAATTTACATTGCCCAGTCTTGCTCATTCATTTTTTTTCATTATAATTTCATTTATTCATCTTACTCTCCATTATGGTATATATTGTCCACATACATTTTGAAATCTACAATATATTGTTTTTATGATTCCAGTATTCAATGGTCATTTGATTAATTTCCTTAGAGTTTTTGTACTTACTCTTATATTTACTTATTTCAAGTACTTCTCTCCTTATATCTGACCTCCACATCCAATACTTGTCCTACAGCATGAGGTTGGCTTTGGTATCTCTAAATGTATATCTGCAGTCAAATAACACCCTAACCATTTTGGGGATGTATCTGAACTAATTTTTAAAATGAGGTTACTATATTTATGTGTACCATAAAATTTGATCATTTAAGTGAAATAATCCAATAAACTGACTAAAATTTTAGTACATTTACAAATACTCATGTCATTATAGTTTAGTTTCATCGCAATAAAAAGTATCTTGTACCACTTATAAAAATCATCCACCACAAACATCCCAGGCAACCACTGGCCTCCTTTCTGCTGCTGATAGCTTGCCTGCTATTTCAATGTGTGACTATTAATATACTAGTATATACTATACTATATTGTGAAACATATACTATTTGGTCAATAGTTGGATTACTTTCTTTTTTGTCTAGCATTAGTAATATTTAGCAAAGATTAATGCAAAGATGATTTGGTTATGCACATCTATTGATTTTCTTAGATGCATAAGTATGGATCTAGATCATATGATATATTTAGTTTACTAAGGAGTGAAAATCATTTTCCAATGTGCAACAAATTTCATCATTGTGAGCATTCCTTAATTTTCAATATCACTACATTCATCTTTTAAGATGAATTTAAATTTAATTTAAGAGAAAAATTAGAAATCATTATGCATTTTTTCTTTTTTAGTAGCCATCTCTGAAATACTATGTATTTGAGATATGCAGGGTGATGTTTTCTTCAAAATTGTCCAGTGAGTTGATTATTATAGTGAATATATTTAAAACATTCTTCAAAACATTCAACGTTTTTACGGACATGTCTATGCACGTGGTTTCAGCGCGGAAGACCAAGTTTCGATTTTTTACTTCATTTTGTGTATATAATATTGTATAAGCTACAAGCCCCATTCTCTGTTTTAGATGTGTAGAATTCATTAATTCCATTTATTGTATCTAAAATGTTGAGCCTTATGACAAGCATCCCCCATTTATATGATCCCATTTTCCTGTCTCTGATAGCCACTATTCTATTGTCTGCTTCTCAGAATGCAAAATTTTAAGATTCTACCTGTAAGTGATAACTTATCTTATTTTTCTTTCCTTGTATGACAATTTTCACTGATAATTCTCCTAGATTTCTTTTGTTGTGACAATCAACAGGATTTTTTTCCACCTTTTGTAAGACTAAATAATATCCTGCTATGTGTATCTGCTGATTGATGCAGGTTGTTTCCATACTTAGTATGAATAACAATGGCATGAGTGTGCAGCTAACTTTACAAGCTCACTTTAATAAACTTTTAGAGTGGGAAATATTGATGGTATTATGTCCTAAAACCTTTTTGGTCCATTTCCTATTATCTATTGGCTAATATAGAGATGAACTAGTGTATCAGGAAATTTTTAAATTTTCATACACTCATTTTAGGTTATTGGCCATATATTTAGACTCTAATCCCCACTGGATTTCATATTATATGTTTAGTCTCAATTAACTTGTAATGAATATAGCTGTTTTAATTAGAAAAATGGAAGATCCTTCCTCTTTTCTCTTGTGCAGACATATACACTCAGATTTTCTGTTGTTGGTGTGTTCTTAAATGCCCATTTGATATGCAATATTTATGGAGAACTTTCTGAAGCCTGGGCCGCATGTATTCTTCAGGGTAACATGACTATTACCTTTGGATCAAGTATGATCATCAAATTTTTGAGTACTGCATGTGTGCCTATATTATTTTGACCCCTCTTGTGCTTACTTTACTCTACTTTAGTGCTAGGTCATTGACCTGCATTGAAAGATTTTATTTGAAGCAGCAGTGTGAAATGCGTTAAAGGCATTGTAAGGAGGCAAAGGAAACACTGAACTCTTTATCACACAGAGTTCTTCTTTGCAAGAAACCAAGGAAGAAACTTCCCTCAGGTTTACCAATCAAGAACAGCTCTGTTTCTACTGAAAAACTGATTTGATTTTATATTATGGTCTCTACGATTCTGGCCATCCATCATGTGTTGGTCACTAGGAATCATATTGGTGGACTTTCATTCTCTTCTCCCTAAAACACAGCATAGCATGTATTTTTACTGTGCTCACTCAAACCCAGAGTTGATTATTTTCCTCTTGTAAGGGCTTCCTTAGATGCCTATTTTATCTTGATGCCTATTTTATTTTATCATGAAACATTTTGTTGGATGTTTTAAATCTTTTGTGAAGTGAGAGTGTTGATTTTAGAGGAAGTCAAGTAGTGCAGCTATATTTGCTTTCAGATTTTCTGTTTTATTTAGATTCAATGACTATTTTGTGTTGCACATATTAGCTATTTAAATCTCTCCATTTATTAATACAAATATGTCTCTGTTGCTTTAATAGTCAGTCAGACTTTGTGTTAGGAAACAGAGATGAAAGAAGTATTGCTTTCTTAGTGAAGTCATAAATTTTAGTGGCAGAAAGCAAATAAACTGAAAATGCTGAGAGGTTGCAAGAAGGGAGGGACATCTTGGACTTCATTTGTCAAAGAAGACATTGAAAACCATGTTTAAATTAAGTTTTGAAGTGTGTTTCAGCAAAGTCAAAGTAAGGTAGAGATGGCTCCTTGAAGCCTGAGGACATTTTCAAGGATGGGAGAGAAGAGCCGGGACTATTTTTGAATGGCATAGGTCAAGTTGTAAGAGTGCTATCTGTCGGGCTGGAGAGATGGCACAGGGATTAAGCATCTACCTCACAAGTAGGTCCTGAGTTCAGATCTAGGATCCCATCTAAAAATGCCAGGTGGAAATGGTGGAGGCCTGAACAGTGCAATCCAGGGTGATTCCAGAATTTACAATTGGGCCTCCACAGTCATATACAGTGTCCTCTGAGACACACACACACACACACACACACACACACACACACACACAGCACACACAAATAAAAAAGAAAGAAAAAATATGTGCTGTCACAGGTAATTCTCAGTTACAGAAGAGGTAAGGGTAGAATTAAGATTCAGCTCCTCCTTTCCTAAGCAACACGGAAAGAAATGGAGCAATTACAAAACGAACTGGTCACTTATATTTTTTCCTAATAACTTGCAGTGTATTTCAGGAGCATCAGTCATTCAGTGACCATTGACCTATAAATTAGGTTCCCCAACAAACAAAATAGCTGTTTAACTGGATAATTTGTACCTTCGGTGTGTCTCACTCCAGCTGGGGTCAGTTTTTGGATGATATTTTTGCCTTTAAGTCATCCATACTCCTATTACTAAGCCAAATAAACTCATTGGTTTTTCAAATTGGACTTTGGCATGACCATCACATTGGACTATTGTTGAATTCCTGTCTCATTCAGTATATTCAACCTTTTTCCTCCATAAGCTTTTTCATTTGTGCAATTTATTTGAAAAGAGAGATACCTATCTTTATTTACTTGAACATTTCTTTTGACGTTAAAGTTATTTTTATGGGAAGAACTAACACTACATTGATATGACATATTTGGCTCCCAGTGTCACATAAGTAGGATGTCACATAAGAATTTGAATCTTTCCATCCCATAGGTAGAGAGGCTCATGAGACTCAGAAAGTAAACAGTTTGTAAGTGTCATGAAGATCTGCAACTAACAGGATCCAGGGGACTGGGTGCTCACTCCTGTTACAGTTCGCCTGCATAGTTGCTGACCAATCACCATCAAACGGCTTAAGAGAATAAGGGGTTTATTTCCTCTTATGATTCTTGGTTATAGTTGTTTGTCCATTTTAGCAGGAGAGTTCATACCAGCACCAGGGCCAAGGGAATGGGCCATATTATCTGTACATAATGGCTGAGAGAGGGACAATCCTTACTTGCCAGACCATCATGTCTGGCTAAGTGTATACAAGGATGCCCACTTCTTCAGCCAGCTCTCTGTATTTTATTCCAGGGCTTAGTCCCACCCACCATGGGCTGGGCCTTCCTCATCAGCTAGACAATCTCCTGCAGGTTTGCTCTGGGTTAACTCAACCATTAATTCTCTACAAATGTGCCCAGAGCTCAAACCCTCAACAGTCAAGTAGACACCTGTGCCTAACTATGACAACCCCGAAGAGACATAAGCAGTTATCAGTCAGGCATCTGGAGGAGACTCTGACTAGCCCAACAACCTCGGGTAGACTAACAAGCTAAACAGGATGCAAGTTTTACAGAGTTCTCCAAGATTGCCCTTCGGTGACTCTGACCTAGGCTGGGACAGAATTTTTGATGATGTGGTGGCTTTTGAGTCCTCCCTGCTCCTGTAAGTGAGTGTCACAAATATTCAGAAAAATAATCCCAGTAAACTCACTGAGGCATTAAGTAGGACTTTCATGTAATCTTCACTTTTGTATATTAATGAATCACTGTCTGAGCTGAATCAATGTTTGCTTGACTCCCTAGGAAAAAAACAGCACACAACACAGTTTGGCAGCAGGAGTTTGACTCCTGGCTCTGCCATTGATGAGATATATGACTTTGGACAAGTAGCCCGCCCCTGTGTCTGTGCCAAGCAGATGGGAGAGGGAGGGATACAGGGAAATTCATGGGGAGTGCTTGTCTTGGGGTGAGCATGTGAATAGCTGGCAATACTAATGTAAATTTATTCTGTCCTTTTGCAATCATGAAATTTCCATGTAACGTTTCTTTTCTTTAACTGATGTCTCCTTTGACAAAGGAAAATGTAGTCTTCTCTACATATTCTTTTCAATCAAATGATTTTCTCCCACCGACTAGTAGAGAATATACAAAATCTGAGCACTTTAATATCTATGAGTGTTATTGCATAGACATAAAGACAGCTTCTTTTCTTAATATGCCTTCATATTTTTGCGATCTTTAAATTTCTGCCTTATCAGTTTCATATAGTTCTCAATGATTAGAAACATTGTGGAACCGTCTTCCAATTCTGTGCACCTGGGTGAATTTACTATACAAACCCTGACAAAGCAAATTCTAGTGCAGGCAGTTGCTGACCTTAAATTCCTGATTCATTAACATATTGCTTTTTGAATCACTACACCAGTTTCTTCCCACTATGTATTATGCTTATACTGTACAAAAATATGTATTCATGATTAGTATATAAATACATGTTTTATGTAAATTATGGATGCCATCATTACAATACATACATATATATTTGTTTAACTTAATCTGTTTTATTTTTAGATTGAAAAATTTAGATAATATCAAGTGTCTCTTTTCCAGTATTTACATGCTCTTTCAAAGGGATGTTGAATTTAAAGACTAAGTTAGAATGAGAGCTGTTTTGTTACCTTCTCTATGCGGTACTTCTTTCAGTGTTTGTCCCATATGAATGTACAAGAATAGTCCCTTTCCTATTCCCACTTCTCTACTCATGGTTATTGAGCCCTTTGGTTCCAATTTCAGGTCAGGCTAGAAGTTTTGATTTCCTAGAGATGAGAAGGTAAGCATCTGTAATGTGTTATTTTAAGGCTTGATTTTGCATATGGATGCTCAAAAGTGACATTTCCATTGTCTCTTACATGGTAAGAGGTGAACAGAAGCATGTTACAGACTGCAGTGTCAAGACTGGACTTTCATAATGAATTTGTCTAACTCTTCACACTGTGCCCTGCTTCTTCATCTTTCAGCACAAGCTAGCAATCTTCTGAAAATACTTCTCTCAGTTTGAAGGACAATTAATGAGAAACATACCAGTATGGTTATTATGCCTGTTTTCTGGCAAAGGCCTTTGAATCATCCAAAGGGAAGTTAAGCATTATTTTGACATTCATTACTGGCTGAACCCCAACTATGTGTTCCTGAAGATAAGGTTGGCAAACTGCTTCCACAGCCGGATCCACACAGCATGCTCTGTGCTTGTGAAAGGGACTCATCTGGTCTACGTTCTCTTGCCCTTATGACATGCAGAGTTCAGCTGGAATTCGAAGCTTAGGTAGTATTTCTTTCCAAAGACCATTAACTGTCCACGAGACTTGAAAGTTATTATGAATCATAATACTCCATTTCTGAACAATTGACTAATATATATTTTATTGTATAGTGTCCCAGTGGGGCACAACAGTTGTTATTTTACTTGTTAGTTCAGAGATTAGGTTTGTTTAAGGTGAAGAATATCAAATCAGCAGATCAATGCGATAAATTTTTAAAAGGAAAGGTTTAACTTTGAAAGAAAGGTAAAAAAGAAAACATTTAATTTGAAATTTGTTCCATGGTACTTGGATTCTGTCCAGTGGCCAGTACTTGAATACTCTAAACTTTCACTACTTCTCATTTTTCTACCCCTGTTAAGCTCTGTTCTACTTAATGCTGCCTTTGAGATATTTAGAATAACTTCTTCTAGTCTTCTTTGTCACATGACCATTTTATGAAGCTCTTCTGCTGCACATCATGTAACCTAAGAGGGTGACTTGATATAGACCTGATAACTCTTGCCACCTTCTTGTTCCATGGTCAATCTCTGTCATATTCCAACTCTTTCCTCCATAAGTGTGTGCTCAGCTCCATCATGCTGCTTTTATAGTGGCTGTTCAAACTTTAATGAGGGCAATCAATGCTTGCTCTGCCTTTTTAAACAACATATTAGAACTCAGAAATTACAATGTCCAACAACTCTGATTGAGTCAACACAATTATATTAAAACTGTGAGTTAAAAGCACTATCCTACAAATTTAATACCTTCATTTGTAGACAAACAAGGCTCAAAACTCTCTGATTGCTCTGAATTCTAATTGTTCTAGCCCAGTGACCTTGCTCTAACAGATGGTCTCAAACACATTAATTATTTCATCCCCAAGACATGAGCTGAGGTTTATTTCTTCTCCTGTAGGGATGATATGAAGCAGGGCAGCTGCCTTTGAATCTATTTTCTTAAAATGATTGAGGCCTCATCACCCACCTTTGAAAGCTTCATCTAAGGTCTACTTAGAAGGGCTTGTTTTCCTTGCCATATTTCTTGAGTAAAAGTAACAGAATAATTTGATTTTTATTGGATGGCTAGTGCAGATAATAATGGCCAGCTTTGTGTAGACCACGCCCACCACCCCTGCAATCTTTATATCACTTCCATAGTAGCTCTGAGACATCCATTATTTATGCCAGATAATAAAAGCCCCTCGCTCCATCTATTACTCTACTTCCTCTTTCCTGCTCTTCCCCCCCCCCCATGTGGCCATGTCTTGGCAGCTCTGTTCTCTCCTAGCCATGTGCTTGTGGCTCTGTTCTCTCTGGCCTTAAGCTATCTCTTAGAGTCTAATATTTTCCCGCCTTTAGGCTATGGCTTCCTCCTCCTTGCCTACCTTGGATGTAGCTTCCAAGAGTTTCTTTGTCTCATTTTCGACAAATCCCTGCTTTAAACTCTCAATGTGTTCTGGTTTCTGTCTTTGGCTATGGAACACAAAGAAACCCAAGGAAGAGAAACTCAGCAACAAAGCAGCACAAGATAAAAAGTTTGGCACAGTCAATTCGAACATTCAAATTAACTTCATTGTTGAGTATAACTCATTTGAAGCCCTATTTGTTTCTATTCTTTTATTTCATGGCCTGACAGGCAGTTGCAGAACAGCCATACTGGGATAGTCTCTGAATGTCTTTGAAGTCATACCCAGGGCTGAGATTACCCTGAAGGAACACGACCTACTAATCTAGAGGAACTGAAGGTCCTCCACCTCCCCCAGTTCTCTATTTATGAAAGGATATGGAGAGTAGCTCTCCATTTCAGATAACCTTACCTTGAGGTCAGCTACAAGAACAACTGAGTTGGGTCCCAATATCAACAGAAAAATAAAATGTAGGGGAACAAAAACTCCAATCAGGTTTGGGGCTAACCAATGAGGAAAAACCTCCTTTAACCCAAGTCTGCCTAAATTTATAAATAATCCTGAACCTGGCAGCCATCTTTGACTCTCTTGTCCCTCATGGGATTCCATGTCACCAGTCTGTGAGCTTTGGCTCTCTAGTTCCTTGTGGATTCCAGAGCCATGAGTTCCTATTTGGTTTTTCTATCATCCTTTATGGATTCCATATCTGGCGTCCAGGGCTTTCTTGCCCCTCAGGAATTCACATCCAGGAGTTCTGATCTTTCTCTCCTCTAGTAAACTCTGCCTTAATTCTCTTCTGTGTTCTGGTTTCCTATGTTCAGTCTTCTACTCCTGAACACAAAAACCTGGACACATAAAGAAATACAGGAAATACAACAGAATCAAATATAAAGCTGAAAAATAAATTAAAAGATCTAATCAGTAGATATGGTTTCCTGGAGCTTAATGAAGTGAAATCTTCCAGAGAAGATCATGAAGGTGAGGAGGTGAGGGAGGTTCTGAGTCTCCTCCAAGTCAGTGAGCATTCTGCTTAGTGAGCCCTAATTCATATGTAGAGATTCCATTGTGTCCTTGCAATTTGAGATTGAAAGGAATGGCCCACTGAATTAAAATAGCCTTGGCTTCAGTGATTGGGTTCTAATTCCAGAGTGTTGTGAGAAATACAAAACAAGGGTCAGAGCATGTCAGAAAAATGTCCTTGCATTCACCATGAATCTTGCCTTATTTGCTTAGTATAAATATTTTGCTGGGGTATAATGTTGTAGACATTGTAATCAACTGGCAGGGTCAGGGATTATAGGGTTAGGCAAACCTGAAAAGATGGCTTTTCCTTATTGGTTAGCTCCAGTTCCTGTAAACAGCAATTGGAGCTGTCCAGTCAACCTTGAGACTGACACACCTCAAAGCCCACTTGTTTCTTCTAAGGAATTTATGTGATCTGCTGAGAGAACTCATTTCCATATCCTTTCATAAGAAGAGGGTTGGGGGAAGTTGGTGAGATTATCTCTGTGCAAGATTAAAACAGGGTGTGCTCCTCCTGGGTACTCCCAGCCCTGGGGAAATGACCTCCAGGACTTTTAATGACCTTCCAAGACATCCCAGTAGGGCTGCTCTAAAACTACCTAAACATTATACATATCAAGAACAATGTCACAAATTTATCCTTCCCTGAGAGCTGCAGACTGGATTAGACTGAATCAGTGCAGTGCTTCCCCTGTGTGTGCAAACTTGTGTCCTTCTGATTTATGGTGACTGCATCTCCCTGATTTTTCATTGTTTAAACAAGAGCCCTTGCTTTCTGGCCAAATTCAAATGTTCGTAAGACAGGAATATCTTCTAAACCTGAGAGAGAGTAAAAAAGTGGTGGAATATTTCATCTTGTTAGATGACCTTGTTTGCTCTTCCTTCCTAGAAGCAAAAATGTTTGCACTATTCATTTTCCTCCTTCTTTTATATAGATTAGCTAATTTCTAAATTTATTTTCCTTTCTGTGATGGTTTCAAGATGTTCTCTTGTAGGATGTTCAGATGTTCCAGGGCCATAATTTCTAGACTTCATTGTGTACACAATATTCACAGGCATTGAGAAACCCCTAGCTGGCTTCTCCCACCATCCCCTTTCTGTGCTGTTCTTCTCTTATCTCCACTAGTGATTTGCAAAGTTCCAGGTAGATTCTTCTAAGCCTTCTTTAAGCCTCCCCTTCCTTTCCCTGTTTCACATTCCAGACTATAATGGGCCTTAGTAGTCTTTGTACTTTACTTCCCAGATGTGCAATCCTGTGACCCATATCTGGTTCCATTTGGCCTCTGTTGCCAGCTTAATTTCTCAAAAGTAGAAATAGTAGAGTGCAGCTTATGGTGTAAGTAACTGTCTCGTTGTTGTGCTAGACTGAGACTGGATGAAACAGACTGTGATGGGCAGGTTGCAAGGACCACTTCAAGTAAAGGAAGACTCCCTGCATGTATTTGTCAGTTTCCTGTCATAGTGACAAAAGAAGAAGTCTCAGATAAAAATCTTGAAGGGAAGAAACCTGTGTTTTATCTCCTCATTTCAGATATTTCCATCCAAGTTGCTTGGCCTTGTTTGTAGGGATGAGGGCACCATGTAGGATGTCAGGGAGCCTATGACAGGGAGGTGAACCACAAGAAAGGGGTACCAGAGCCCAAAGTCCCCTCCAGAAGGCAATCCCATAAACTCCCTTCCTTCCTCTGGACATCACCTCCTAAAGGTGCCATTACCTTCCTGCGCCTCCCAAGCTGACAGTCAAGTCTTTAGCAGCAGCTTTAAGCTTAGATTGGGCATGCTAAAATTCAAATGTTAACAGTTCTCAACCATGAGACATCTCACTTTTGAACCTGACTTCACTCCCTGAGTTCTCCATTTACTACACCCCTGAGTTTTCCATTTATTACACTCAACAAATGAATACATTTTTTGTATATTTCTTTTCATGCTTTGCTCTTTGCATAGTTTTGCTCCAAGGAGTCCTGATTTAAATGCCATTATCCTCCCTAAGTATGGCACAATAAGTAATTCTCCATTTCTCTGTCTCTGGTCCTTGACCAAAGCCCTTCCCAAGCTATCCTCTCATTTCCTATTTTATTCTACACTGAGCCATATGTCAGTGTATTCCCCTGCTGTATAAGCTTGGAGATAAAATCTCTTTCTACTATATCCCCAAGCACTCCCTTGCTTGATTCCAGATTAGAAAGAAGAGAACTAAAACACATAGATGTTGGGACTCAGCATCTGATATCTACTGACAAAAGGAAACCAGGATCCAGCTGCCCTGATAACCACCTATAAAATAAAATAAAATCTATTTTATTTTCAGAGGGGCTTTGGCAGTGTGGTATTTTTTTAAACATTAATCTCTTGTACATTATCATTTTAAGAGTAAGCTTCCATCATTTCAGAGGGACATAGCTCTGTTTTATTTTTTGTGTACTATTCTTTTCTATATTTTTATGCTAATTCTTTGCCTTATATAAAACTAAATATACATTTTCCTTTGCCTTGCTTCCCTTTTGTTCTCTAACTCTTCTTGCCAGTTACATGTGTTCTGATCTCCATGCATGCCCCCTTGGCCTGCATGGTTATTTTACACACATTTTCTCTCTCTCTCTCTCTCTCTATCATGTGTGTCTCAGTATCTAAGAAACCACTTGCTTTGGATTCTGATGATGAAATGGATACTCCAGTTATTTGTGAACCATCTCATTTTCATTGTTTTAACATTTTTTTCCGGCCAAAAATTTAACTATTGATTTTCTACTAAAAATGCCAGAAGAGTACATGTGCAAATTTCTGAGGGCAGGGATAACTTCTTTTTTTTCATTCTTAAAGTAGCTCAAAATATCAAATTGTGAAACTTGTAAATAGTACTACCCAAAAATGCTTATTGAATTAGGAAGCCATGTTATATAACCATGAGGTCTTTTGCTTATGAACTTAAAGGAATACTGAATCAATTTTTGATAAAACTAATTATATATAGGGGCTGGAGAGGTGGCTCAGGGGTTAAGCCTCTGCCTTGCAGGCGGAAGGTCCTGAGTTCGGATCCTAGATCCCACATATAGACGCCCAGTGGAAGCGGGGGCGGCCTGCATTTCAGGTCCTGGTAGGGTGGAGCCTGTGAATTCCGGGGCAGAGTAAACAAGGAGGAGGTGGAGGCATCCATGGTGGTTCCCGAATTCCTCCGTGGTTCTTCACACACATACACACACACACACACACACACACACACACACACACATGCATACACACACAGTTGAATAAATAATAAGTTAAAAAAACAAAACTAATTATATATATGTGTGTCTTTTAACATGGTATAAAATTATTATAATAATGTGATAATGATTGTTTTCCTTATTTGCTTTATGTAAACCTGGTAAATTTTATAAAAAGTGCTTCAACCATTTGGGGAATCACGAGGTTTTCCTGCAATTTCTAGCATTCTAATGTTTTGAAAAGTGCATATTGATTTTCTCATTTGAAAGAGACAAGGTGTTATTACAGTTTAATAAATAATTTCTGAGAAAAGAGACACCTCTGGCAGCAGAATTTCCTTGGCCACAGTGCCTCCAACACATTATGTCTGATGATTAGCCCAGCTTCTAAATCTACATGCTAATGAATTCAGTATGTGCAAAGAGGGAATAGGTAGAACTATAAAACCTCAGGACTTCAGCTCAAGTGAGCCTCCTTGGGGCCATTGATCATGTCAGTCACAGCTCTTGCTTCCCTGGAAGAAACAAGTCACATTCTCTGCCCATCTCTTATGTTGTAATCAAACAAAATTTCCCATCTATTTAAAAGGAGCAATCAAATTACTTAGTATAGGTAATGTTTATGTAGAATGTAATCCTTCCAAGGAGACTGAATCTCAAAGGAAATGTCTCCTATCATTTGAAAGGAAGAAGGAGCTAACATCCAGGGTTAATTAATGTCAAGTCTAATATCAATGCTAAAATGACCATACTATAAATTCCATTAATATCGTTCTGTGTCAGATATTGGGTTAAACTGGGACGTATGGAATTTTTCATGTGGACACAGAAATGCTGGCTTTGGTATTGACTGATTAAATCACTGATTTTCAGCTCTAGGTAAATCAAGAGGTTTGAAAGTTACTGACTAATCATCCAAACCTGAAAATTCGGGATTCAAAAAATTGGGTTATTTCCAAATTCCCATTGAATCATATTCCTGTGATTAGAGAAAGTAACCATATTGATACTATCACATGAATTAGCAAATATAAATATCTATTAAGTGCTTGCATGTGCTGTAGTCTATTTCTTTATAGACTGAACATTACCATCAAAGGCATTAAATATACTCAAAATGCAAGGAAGTCCCTGCTACATTTTTCAGGATTCCTTATTTACTCTTATTTAACCATACTACATTTTCTTTTTGAATCTTGTGTCTTTTACCCATTAATGAATGCATTTCAAATCAATGGGAAAATAACTCCCCTAACATCTTGCTGTGTTAATAAGGGTTGTTAAATTGAAAGGCCTTGTCATTAAGGAAGTATTCTTAGACAAAAATCCCAAATGATGGCAATGCCATGAACAATTCGAGTTTAGGGACAAAAAGCTATGTAATCCTTCAGAAACACTTATTTTATAGGCTGACAGTATAACTCAGTAGTTGTAGAGTGCTTCCCTATAACATGTAAGACCCTGGTTTTTAATCCCCATAAGTATAAAAAAAAACAACAGAAATTAACTGTTTTTTTTCTCAGTGTTGTTAATTTTATAAAAACAATGTGAAAGACTATTTTATAAAACAGTATGAAAGACTATTCTGTAAGAAAAGTCAATTCATTCCTTCTCAAATATGTGTTATACAAAGTTTCCAAATCATTTTTCCTTTTTAGTTTTTTACAATTTCTCTTTCTCGTCATAATACCTAAATAATAAGAACAAAATATAGCCTAACCTATTCAATACCTAGTGAAAGATCATGGTCCACACATCTTTTAAGAATTAATATAAAAATGAATATCATTAATGAATCTAATTGCCTAAGATTAAAGAACACATTAGAAAAATTTTATGAATAATTCTGTTCTCTAACATAAGCTTTCCTCCTTTGATAACCAATTTTGAAATTATGAGATATCATGAGCACTTATTGTACATGCCAAGCTATTCAAATTGGAGCTAAACTGAATGAAGTTATACGACATTCCTTCTTTATTTTCCTTTCCTTTGCTTTATTTTCCTTTCTTTTTCTTTCTTTTTCTTTCCTTTCCTTTCCTTTCCTTTCCTTTCCTTTCCTTTCCTTTCCTTTCCTTTCCTTTCCTTTCCTTTCCTTTCCTTTCCTTTCCTTTCCTTTCCTTTCCTTTCCTTTCCTTCACTTTCCTTTGCTTTCCTTCACTTTCCTTTGCTTTCTTTCCTTTGCATTACTTTGTTTTCCTTTCCTTTCCTTTTTCTTCCCTCCCTCCCTCCCTCCCTTCCTCCATTCCTCCCTCCCTCCATTTCCCCTTCCTTCCTTCCTTCCTTCCTTCCTTCCTTCCTTCCTTCCTTCCTTCCTTCCTCCCTTCTTCCTTCCTTTCCTCCCTTTCTTCCTCCCACCCTTTCTTCTTCCCACCCTTTCTTCCTTCTTCTCTCCTTCTGGTCCTTCTGATCCCTCCTCCCTCCCCTCCTTCCCTTTCCTCCTCTTTGCCCTAAGTCATTTCCGTCCCTTCCCTCCATACCTCCCTCCTTACTCCTGCCGCTCCTCCCTCCCTCCCTCTCTTCCTTCCTTTCTTCCTCTGTACTTTTTGGAAAGGTCTTAAATTCCTCATGAACTTACGGTGTAGCCAAAGATGACCTTGGACTTCTGATCTTTTCACCTGTGCTTCCCAAATGCTGGGATCAGAGGCTTTGTCAAAGCTCTACTCTTTACCCTCAACACTATTGAAAGTCTCACTTAATTAGTGGAAGGAAAGGAGATTGCAGATGTTTTTAAATTTAGAATTTCTTCCCATTTTAGTAATAGAATGGTCATTAATGAGGTGGGTCTTAAAAAAGGTGGGTGTCAGAGAAGTGAAGATAGGGCAAAACAAAAAACGTTCTGAGCTGCTTCACCTAGAGGCAGCAATGACAGAAGTAGCAGGTATGTGATGCTTTTTGATAAGTTGGTGATCAGAGATTTCTCAAAAGCCTCCCAAACAATGCAGACTTTTGCTGTTTCTCTTGGTTGCCTTCTAGAAACTGACAGCAAAACCTTATTATTAAAAGATGCAACACATAGATCCCAGGGCACAGATAAAAAACATGAGCTAGAAATGGTCATGAAGTTTCCTCCTTGCTGGATAGTTTACATTGTACCAGAGAGTATTATGGAAGCTACCAGGTGAAAAAAAAAAAAAAAAAACAACCAAAGTTCTCATCATTCTGTGAAATCTGCAGGTTGTAATAAAAATCAATGTGGCAACAGGTGACCATCAGTATAATAGTGGCATGAATGTCAAGGAGATAACCATCTGTTTTCTGATTGGATTTAAAGCCAGATTGTCAAATTGGAACAAATTCCTGTTACTGCAAACTCGAACAAGAACCTATGAAAGGGGAAAACACAGGTAGGTCCTAGGACAAGGGGAGATAATGCATCTTTAGCTAAGAAGACAGTACACCAAACTACCTTGCAAATATCTATCATACTCAGAGTAGAAAAGCACTCAGCTCTCAATCTAGAAGTCTCCTATAGAAGAAGAAGTTTATTACTGAAAAGCACAACTCTCCAAAATGCAGAAAATAAATGGCCATGGACTACTTGTCCCTAAACAGAGGCTCAGGGAGCATTGCAGAAGAGGGGGTGGTAAAAATGTAAGATCTTGAAGTGAAAAAGTGGTGGACAAGACATTGTTTTCTGGACATGACAGAGTTGTGATATGCAAGATTTCATCACAGATATGTATACTTACATAAGAATTGCATGGGTCTGTCTCAACATCTCACCATGAAAGCAGAAAGTTCTCAAGAAGATCTATACCTCTCTGGGAAACTGATGAGGATTAAAACTGATGGAGATGAAAGGGAGGATGCTTTCCTCAATGGTAAGCCCACTGATCTATGACACTTGCTGGATCATGAAGCATGTCAGACATATATCATCAAAGACAAACTATGTGAAATACAGTAGGCTCAATGAGTGAAAAGATTTGGATATAGAAGGGAGGCAGGTAGGGGAGATGAAGAATTGCAAATGGAAAAAGAAGGAGGATTGGATTTGAGACTAAGGGGTAAAAATTGAAAATATTATAAAATGTATGCCACATTAAAAAAGAAGAAAAAACATGAGTATAAAATTGTTATATTCATATATTTTTTATTAAAAAGTAATGGATGTTTAGGCTAATGAGATGGTTCAGTGTGTAAAGGTATTTGTAGGTAAACCTAGTCATCTGAATGCAGTTCCTAAGCCTAGAGCCTACATTGTTGAAAGATAAAACAAACATCTAAGAGATAGAAAGTTATCCTTTGATCTCCCCATGTATGTCATTATGTACATCTCTCTCTCTCTCATACACAAATAAAATACTTATTTTTTTAAAAAGGGAAGTAGGACATGTAAAAAAACTGTTCATTATTGAATATGAACAGATTTTAAGTGTTGAAGAACTCTTGCTTTGGACATAACACATTAGAAGGAAAATTTCTTCTCCATACTTACACATCTCTGAGCACAGCTGTGTGTCTAAAGTTATATCTGAACTGATTTGATTTTGGTAGCCCTGTAGAGATTTTTTTTATAATGTAAAACAGTCATCTCTGTTTCACTCCTAAGGGAGAAGCAAAGTCTTCTAAAACAGCTTAGACAACCTATATTCTAGAAAAGTAAGAAAAGAACTTGTTTGCTCTGTTCTGGGTGATATTTTCCTTGAAAATGTCATTTTTATTCATTATTAAGCTTCAATTTACCACTTTATTATGAGTATGAAACCTAAACTTTCCCTGGGAGGATAGACAGACCGTGATTCGAATCTGAAATGACCCCCAAAACTCATGTCTTGAATGTTTGTCTCTTGGCTGATGGTGTTGCTTTGGTAGGAGACAATTTTTTGGAACTTTCAAGAAGTGTCCAGATGAGTAGGGGCAGGCCTTTTAAAAGGATTAGTCTACCTTCTAGTTCCAGCTGTTTTCTGCTACCTGGCCTATCACCAATTGCATAGTTGCTGCCTCAATAGCCCTCAGTTGCACCTCTAGAGTATGGTCTCAACTATTCCATCATGCCTTTCCCATGGTGATAGATCTTTCCCTCCTATAAGTTTTTTTTTTTTGTCTTGTATTTTAATCACATTAATTGAAATGTGACTCATGAAAATATATCAATGATTATCACAGGAGTCTTTTGTAATAGTATTATATTAATCATTACCTTCCATTACCCAGTATTTTCCTGACTCTCATAATTTACTCTTTAGTCTTGGGTAGAGCAGTTAACCTAAGTTAGCTTTTGAGCACTGTGAGATTTCTGTATATATAGAAATGTAGCACATACTTTTAAATGTTTTCTTTTCTCTCTCTCAAACTTTTCCACCTAAATAGGAACCATAAGTCTAGGCAGCTAACTAACAAATCACAAAGTATAGTATATTACCACAATCAGAGAACAAAATCAACAAATGAATTTTCCATAAGGAGAAAAATGCATATTTGTTTTTGTGAAATATTCATGAGACCAAAAGAAAACAAACAGCTTATTAAGACATATGACTAAGTAGTTATTTAAATTTTCTGTGAGTCTATTAGATCTGGAGGTCTATGCTTACAACACGAATTTAAAAATTGCACTAATCATTTCAGACAAAGCTATATTTGATGATAAAAATAGTCTTATTATTTCAGTGGCTAAAATCAGCAGTCAGTATAAAAAGAGCTCATGTTAAATCTAGCCCATTACCTATTTGAATGAATGAGACTTTATTAGATGATAGTCATTTATATATTAATATATTTTATATAATTTATTTATATATATTATAAATATATTTATTGTGTATTTTGTATAGAAAAATATATTTATATTATATATTTTATGTACAGCTGCTGCTTATTATAACTTGTGAACTGAGTAGTTGGAACTCAGACCATATAAAGAAATTTCAATTATTAATAGGATTTTTGTAGGAAGTTTGTTGTTTCAGTGCTTAAATCAAATGTTTTATTTTTTGTACATGTGTGAAAACACTGTTCCTCGAGCAGTTCAGTTCCAAACTTTTGACTTAGGAATACTGATTCCAACTCAGGACTAAAGTGTGTCAGTATGTGATCTTCATACTCCCAGTGAATCAAATAGGGATTTGGAGACTCTCTCACCTCAGTTCTCAATGTTTCAACCACAGAAGTAAAAGATAGCACCCATCAGCAGTGAGGTGAATGAGCCAGTGGACCCACCTTTGTGCAAAGGACCTGGGTCATATGAGGAAGAACATGGACATTTGATCATGAGCAGAAGCTCTGGCATGTCAATCATCGGAAATGATATTAAAAGCCTTGAAGCTGGATTAATTCAGAAAGAGAGAGAGAGAGAGTTTCTGAGGAGAGAAATTGTTCAAAGACTGTGAAGCAATTCCTGAACAGAATTAAGAGCTTAATAAACAGAGTCAGCTGGAAGAATGAAATGAAACAAACCTCCAGGACAGGTGAAAAACTACTTCCTTATGGTTGTCTTGGTTACTGAATAAAGGATTGGTACTAAGACAGATCATCAGCTGAATGCTGATGATCAGCCAAGGCAGAGGACACCTGGGAGTGAATATTGAATGTGAGAAGATCATTGGCAACCTTGTTAACAGACAGTTAGCCTAAGTGATCATGAAAGCTTGATTGGAGTGAATTTAAAATTGTTTGGGAAGTACAGTGTTAGAAAGAAGAAAATGAATAAGCATTTCAAAGAATTTTGCTCTCAAGTAAAAAAAAGAGATCTATGAAAACATCATTTTATTTTTATACAGGATAAATTATTTCATGTGCAAATGTTAATAGTAATTATTGAAGAGAAAGAAAAATGGCAGGAGTGCAAGAAAAGGACCCCCAAGACTTGGACTGGAGTCCGAAGAAATTGCATCGACCCAAAGAGATGGTCTGACCTTAGTAGGCACAGGCAAAATATTTTTTTTTTAATTATTATTATTATTTATTCAACTGTGTGTATGTGCGTGCGCGCGTGTGTCTGTGTGTGTGTGTGTGTGTGTGTGTGTGTGTGTCAGTGTATGTGTAGAACCACGGACGAATTCGCGAACCACCATGGACTCCTCCATCTCCTTCTGCCCCGGGATTCACAGGCTCCGCCCTACCAGGACCAGAAGCGCAGGCCGCCCCCGCTTCCGTCTGGCATCTATACGTGGGATCTGGGATCCGAACTCGGGACCTTCGGCCTGCAAGGCGGAGGCTTAACCCCTGAGCCACCTCTCCAGCCCACAGGCAAAATATTTTTAAAGGAAAAGAATTAACTCTGTGCATGCATAATCCCTTCCTTTAAAAAAATCTTACTTTTCAACACATTTAGAAATCAATATTCCTTTTTTTTTTTCCTTCTGAGAAAAGTTAATTCAAACATGTTTCCTTCTTCAGAAACATCCTGAGGAAAAGAACCTCCAATTAGGTCAGCAGCTCTCCGACTTTCAAACATGAAAGTTTTAACCCTGCTAACATTTTATAATTAGTAAAACACTGGCTGGATTTCTCTTAATTACTATAATCCCAATACAATCCCCATGGTGCTAGGGTGGCCAGATGTTCATCTTATATTTTATAGTAATTGTGCAACTGAACCTCTACAGAGTTTTAGGATAGCTTTCCATGGAAAGTTGCTCTTTTCATGGGGAACTATAAAATCTTAAGTGGAAAACTACAAACACTTCTCTGAATGTCCTTTAATTTTTCTAATAGCATTGTTCAGCTACTGTATTCATTTCAAGCTGGGAATTTTAAATTTATGCAAAAAGTGACTTTTTTAGCAGCAAAGAAATACTGATAAAATTAAAACTGAATGATAGTTTGGGCTTCTGGTTATACCTACCTTTTACTGTATGCTAATGAATGTATTTTCTAATTGTGAATAAAACAAGTTGAGTTTAGTATTATGTCATTTAGCATGTTAATTTTCTACATAAAAGAGACCTTTTTTTTTGTCCTGAGATACAATAGTTGACACAGATCCCATAAGTTTCATTACATTTTTTTTCTTGCCCTTTTTTAAAAACAGCTTGCAAATCTCCAGCATTGCATAAAATACCCATTTGTAATTATGCCTAACCTTTCCAAAGCCTCTGGGTATAGTCTGCTCATTAATCTTTGACTTGACAAGCCTTGGGGGTTGTGCAGTTGGTACCTTTATGTATTACAGATACAGAAACCTTGGACTATAAGTACAAAATGGGTAATTAAGAGGAAGTAAGAAAATAGAACAAAACTAGAGCTATGTGATTGTATTGGTGTAGATGTCAGCTAACAGCAAGAACAATGGATAGCAAATCATTATAGACAGAATTCAGGAAATAAATGAAGCCATACATTTTTATAACAAACCCAATTTAATCATATCCTGACCTACACCAGGGAAAACAATTTGTACCAAATTGATCTAAAAGAAAGATTTACAAAAGCAATCATAGAAAATATGGATTGTCCATGCTTTTCCAAATGTCCTCATGTGTCATATTCTATTCTGTATTATAAGAAAGTATAACAAAGAATACACTTTAAATAAAACTAAACTTGTAACCTGGAAATACACCTTCTGTAATGAATGAGTCACACGTGTGAAGGCTCATCCTATATTCGTTGTTGAAGAGAATTATCATGAGTAAGAGTTAAACTTCTTATGATACAGTAATTCTCTATGCACAAGATTTTTTTCCTAAGATTATTCATTGACTACATGTGTGCTGTGATATGTGTGTATTTGCATGTGTATGAGTGCATGTGAGGGCCAGGTTGATCTCAGGAATTGTTCTCTGTTATTCACCTACATGTTGAGGCAGGGTCTCTTTTGCTGATTTCATTCATGAATTCTGCTAATCTAGCCAGTTACCTACCTTGCCTAAGGGGTTCCCTGTCACTGACTTCTGAGTGATGGAATCTAAACTCCAGCCCTCACATTCACATGGTAAGGACTCTAGTCATTAAGTCATCTCCCTTGAATGCCCTACACATAAATTATAGCTGCAGAAGATTCATTATTACGATTAATATAAGACTATAGAAATGTGTATGAATACATTTTGTGTTTATTGTTTAAACATACATTATTTAATTTATTAGTTAAGTTTATTAGTTAAATATATATCACTTATTAGCTAAATATGTATTACATATTATATATGTAACTGATATGTATTAATTAAATATATGTTCATATTAGTTAACTATATATGTTCATAACAAGATACTGTATCTGACTAATGAAAAAACAAGGTATTTTAAATTTGTTATACTAAAAAACTCAGTATTCAGTCTAGAAGGTTCATCTACAAAGGAAGGTGATTGTTACAGAAAAGCATACCTGATCAAAGTTCAGAGAATATGCAACTATTGATTACTCAGTCCTAAACAGGACATCTGAGCTATTCCCACACCAACCCTAAGGCTAAAGAATCATCATGGAAGAAAAAGCAGTAATTTTGTAAGAACATGACATGTGGCAGTTGTATTGCCACACACTGTCTTCTGGATATAACAGGACTGTTAAATCCATGATTTTACTGGAACTATGTATATTTCCACAAATTTTCTTGGAAATTGTTCTATCAACATTTTACCATGGAAGGAAAAGTGTTTAAGAGGCTCCATGTTTCTCTGAGAGACTGATGAGGGCTCATGGAGAGGAAATGGAAGATGCTTTCCTCATTGGTATAAAGATTCATGCTCCAGTAAGTACTCAGACACATGACATAAAGGCAATAGCCCAATAGGCCACACATGCAAAAAGATTTTGAAATAGGAGGGAGTCTATCAGGGGAGAAGAAGAGCTATAATGAGAAGATGAAGGGAGGATGGTATTAGAAATTAAAATATGTAAATATCATAAATTCATTATATTCATATATGAAACACTAAAATAATAAAAAGGAAGAAAAACATTATTTGTGAAAATAAGAGTGACTATATAAAGTTATTGAATCTGGGCTGGAGAGGTGGCTCAGGGGTTAAACCTCCGCCTTGCAGGCGGAAGGTCCCGAGTTCGGATCCCAGATCCCACGTATAGACGCCAGGCGGAAGCGGGGGCGGCCTGCGCTTCTGGTCCTGGTAGGGCGGAGCCTGTGAATCCCAGGGCAGAAGGAGGTGGAGGTGTCCATGGTGGTTCGCGAATTCGTCCGTGGTTCTACACAGACACACACATACATACACACACACACACAGACGCGCGCGCGCACATACACACAGTTGAATAAAAAAAAAAATTGAAATCCTAATTCAAAACAATAAACCTTTAAAAAAAAGTTATTGAATCTATATTCTCTTATGACAAAAACCAGAAAAATATCTTTATGCCTTTAAAATGTATATATTTATATAGAGCACATCCTCTCTGAAAAAAAGGTAGTTGAGGCGAATCATAAGCAAATCTGTTGGAGAGTGAAATTTCGTGTAGAAAATTTCTTTCACTTTTATAGTAGTTCAAATACCCTAAAAATCTACCATGTTCCATTTGGCTATCTTTCTTGTAGAACTCCAGGAAGCTATCACTGTTCCTTGTCTCCATAGTGTCACCTTATGTAGAATGTGGGGTAATGCTCACTGAAGACTTACATCCTTGTTTTTTCATGGGTGATTTTCCCACTTCCTTAAAGCATGAATGATCTTCATTTAAATGAACTTATTATTGTTTAAACATTCAGTTGCTGAAGGACATCTGGATTGCATCCAAGTTTTAAAATTATGATAAAACTGCTCTAAACTTCCACATGAAGGTTTTTATATGGGCATATGCTTTCAGCTCCTTTGGGTAAACAGGAAGGGGGGAGCTGCTCAATTGTATGGTAAGAGGTTAAAGAACTATCCAACTGGTTTTTCACATTCACTGTAGCTATTTCTATTCCTCTCAGCAATGAATGACTTTCTGGGTGCCCTTGTCAGCATTTTAGTATAATAAAAATACTAAAATTTGGGGCGTTCTTATAGGTATGCATTAGAATCTCACTGTTTTTAAATTACGTTTTTCTTATTCTATGAAGTATCTTTTAATACTTCTTTGCCATCTGTGCACTTTCTTTTCTAACATATCTGATGAAATACTAGGCCTGTTTGTTAACTGGGCTAGAGATTCATTTCAATACTTTATTTTTCCTATGAATATCAACAATCATTTGCAAGTTTTTCTTGTCTTTTAACATCTGCTTTTACTGATTTTTTTCATAAGTAAAAAATAATTTTAGAATGCATTTACCCTCATTTTAAACAATTTAATATAAATATTTAATGAAATATTTTATTTCATATAGCATACATTATTTTTGCAGCTTTGACTAAGTAATTAAGAAAACATAAATTCCTGTACTATAAGCATAATTTTTTCCATTGATACCAGGCAATAATTGTCGATTTGACAAATAAGCTGTTTATTAGCAACGAAGGCTGAAAGTGTCTAGTTCCACACATCACATTGCCATGCCAGAAGGAAAAGAAAGTCCCAAAGTCTTGCCAGGTTGTTAATTACCACTTTGGCCTAGAAAGTCACATCACAGTGCTATGTCTCATGTGATCCTTTCCAACCACAGTAGGGAACCATTCGAAAGTACAGTCCTTCAATTGCCTTGTCATGGGCGATTTTACTAGAAGTACTACAGCAAGCACCTAATTCCAAAGTTAGGTATTGTTAACTGTGGGGCTTTGGAGGAACAGGTTATCACTGGAATGGTGACACTTGAACAATGGATAAAAAGAAATATGAACTTTGTCATTGAATTAGTCAGAGTTCTCTAAGTAAATGGAAATGCTAGAATGAATCCATATTAAAAGGGGCTTTTTAGATTGATTTACACCATATGGTCTCAGTAGTCCAACTGTGGCAACAGGGAGCTGTTTCATTCACAAGGCTGAATGCTTCAGGGTATACCATTCAGGTTTTGAAGGCCTGGACAATTCCTGTCTTTCCTGTGGAGTCACTTCCTCTCTTGTCAAAAGAATTGGGTCTTAATATCAGCAAAGAAAGATAGCAGTTGTGTAGCCAAGAGCTTGCAAGCTTTTGTGAATGTGAGTAGGTAAAGGTGAACTGGCTTTCTCAGACTTCCTTTTACCTGGAGCCATCCACAATGATTATGGGCCTTCACTTTTCAGAGAACTTGATCCAGAAAATCCCTCACAGATATATTCAATGGCTGCTTTTTATTTATTGACTCCAGATCTAATCAAATAGAAATATGTTTTAGCTATCACAGTGGTGTTAATTTTGTTTTTGAAAAAAATTGAGAGAGAGAGAAACTCAAGGTAGAGTGAATAGCCTGTGTAGCTTCACTACTGCCCTAGCCAGTTTGGATCTGTGTTATTCCAGGTCCATTTAAGAAGCCAGGCTGGAGCAGATGGAGTGTAGCAGGTGAAGATGAGGACAGTGATGTAGTGAGGCACCAGGCCATTGTAATGACTTTGTCTTTTTACACATCAAATGGGACATTGGCACAGGGTTTTCAGCAGCAGTGTGAAGTTTACTTATCTTTAAAGGGAACTGCTGTGTTAAGAATGCAATGAATTATAGGAGTGCAAATGTAAAAAGGTTACCAGATTAGAGGTTATTTCAGTTATCTGCAGTGATTCCAAATGGATCTCCTTCTTTGCTTCTAAACACTGGACTTGAATCCATTCCTCACAATCCCTTGGAGTCCAGGTGGCCATGACATGGAAGAGACAATAAACATATACCCCCAGAAGACCTGGTCACAAAATACTGATGATTGACCAGTTTCTTTCCATCTTGCAAGAGAGAAAGAGGATGTCAAAGGGAGACCCTGTGGAGACGAAGAACAAGGATTTCTCAAAGCATCTCTGAAACATAATTTTTCTTCCTGAAACCTACACACAAAATATTAAAATTAATTAGAAAAAAATAAACTCATATTGAATGTAGCCACTGAAATACAGGATTATTATTATTATTATAGCACATAGTAATATGAAAATCGACACACTGAAGGGTGCTCTCCTTACTGCATGATTCTGACATAGCAACTGTAAGGCAGATGGTAATGAGATTGGAGCCAAGGAAGATGTGATCAAGAGTTTCTCAAGTCAGAGTGCAGTAGAGTGAGCATAGGACAAACCACTTAATCCCATCCTCTAATTACTAGTTGTGTTTTTATGATATGATTCAGAAAAAAAGTAGTGCTTGGGAGTTTGGGGTTTTGTTGGTTATGATTAGGTATATTTTGCAAATGTACCTCAAGAGATAAGTTCAGCAGGAATCCAGTGGTTTCAGACAGCCATTCATTCAGATGTAAGGGTCTGACAGCCATGACAGACCTGCTGCTTTGGATGTGAAAGAGTTGAGAGATTAGAAAAGATTGGAGAGACAAACATCACTGAGATCTTTGATTTGTTCAGGGTTCAACTTTACAGCAGTTGATACATCACCTCAAAGCTGACCGTCCTGCCTGACTTCAAAATTTTAGAAATCAAATCGAGGATGATGTGGACACAGTAGGGCCAGAGACTTGAGAAGGCTTGAGAAGTGGCTATAAAAGATTTTTAAGGTAATGAAGTTTGAATGGTGACCAGCACCAAAATTGAAATAAATTAAATTGAAGCTTCCTCTTTTTTTTCACTTTTCATTTATTTGTTCACATACCGTATTGCTAAAGAAACCATGACTCTACACTAAAAAATGGGGGAATCCATATTTTCACAGAAATAAAATTCTAAATTTTTCATATTAATTTTATATGTAAGATATAAAGTACAATAATCTTGAGAACATTGATCGGTCCCAGTGTTCTCCAGATTTTTTAGTGAGACACATAGTGCCAGAAAGCTTCTGTGGGAAGTGGAGGAGTTTTACGATGATGAATAATTGACATGTTACACTTATCCATTCACTTTCAGTTCATCATACTACTTCACAGTGCAATTTGCATGTAACCGTTTGAGTGCATTCATGGATTATGCTATTTCATCTTAATAAAGTCACCTAACAAAATGAGCAAGTGGATTAAAGTATATCTATGAGGAGAATTTCAAACTGAAATGATAATAAGAAACTGACAAGAAAATGGCTGTACTGACAATTCTGTAATTTGCAGAATAGATTACTTTTAAGTTAGAGTACAAAACAAATAAAGTGAGTTTTTATTTTCAGAGCTTATAGGTGACAATTTTGAAATTTAAAATGATGAAAAATGTTTTTGAAATTACACATGTATATCTATTGCTGTGATATATTACATCTTGTGATACTACCTCATCAGAGTGCTGAATGAATATGATTTCTGGATATATCATTTACTATAAAAACAGTGATAAAAACAAATATTGTAGATTATGACTGAATCTTTCATTTATGACTATGATCCTATATTTCATTTATGCTATTAATTTTTATTATTTCAATGCTTTTTTGTTCAGTTCATGAAGCTATCAGTTAATACTTATTATTAAAATTTTCATGACAGTAATATAGCCAATAATAATTATCTCATGAACATTCAATAGACATTTTTATGTATCAGGAAACCTTCCTACAAATGCTTCCTAAAAGGATCCTATAAAAATGATCCTACACTTTTTAATGGCTGATATAAAATACAGTTCATTTCTTGTTGATCTCCTACATGTTTTCTTTCAGGATTATAACAGATGGCACTGTTGACTTGTTAAACAATTGCATCCCAAGTCATTCTAGAATTCCTTCTATGGACACTGGAAAGGGATGGACTTGTTAGTGGTCATGGGGGAACAACATAAGCCAGGTCTTGAAGCAGAACCTATCAGTCATTCACTCCTCATTGATTAGAACTCAAATCCTATAGTCACACACAGTATAACTAGACTCTAATCCTGGGCCACACCTATATAACTTGAACTCAAGTCCCACGGGCACACATAGCTGTGAAAGAACAAGAGAATATAGTTAAAATGAGAATCAAGGACAAACAAGAAATGAATTTTAGCTAATACTCAATGTTATTTACCATAAAATCTATATATACCTTGAATTTAAATGAACATAGTGGAGATTGTTCCATCATGTAGTAAAGAAAGTTCAGGTTTGTCATAAGGATAAGCTATTATGTAGGTAAGTAATGGATTGCATGCCTTTACTCTAACTATAGTGCTTGAAGCTCAAATCACAAACGTGATTTGTCCATACCAACCTCCTTGACAGAGCTTAGGAGAATGGAAGCGTTCCAATAAATTACTTTGTAGCTTGTCTGCCTTTATCTTTAGAGATAAACTGTCTTGTGGGGCATTAAGGGAAATGATTTGTTCTGTTTTTAGTTATAAGACATTATTAAAGTAAAGTAACCTTCCATAGCTGTTAGAAGTCCACATTCATGTCTCTTGGAGTATTTTTACATTTATGTTTAAATATAAAATAATAAATCAAATGAAATATATAAATAAGTGTTTAAATCATGAAGCAATCTTTTATAGCTAATGGGAACAGCCAATAGAGATAGTCTGTAAATAATGCAAATGTAAATAATTTTCTTTCTATGCAATAGCTGAACAAATGAAAATTATTATAAGTAATGCAATCTACCTTATTATAGTCAAAGTTGATCATGGGAAAGTTGATCAGTCAGAATTCAGTCTTTTAAATGGTGGCATTATTCACTATTGGAAGATTAATGATAGTATTAAAAATGATCTTGGAATGTAGAATATTATTGTTTAAATTAACATTGATTTTTGTTTCTACTATTTGAAATTTCTAATTTCCAGGGTCCCAATGCACTTAAAAAAACAGAAAATATCAAGGTGATAGGCAGACAAGATGATTCATCATCAAAAAGTCTGATGACTTGAGTTTGATGTGTGGTACCAAATTAAAAGCTGCACATGGTGTGTACACATCTGTAGCCAGAATACCTCTATGGCAAGATGCAAGCTGAAATAGGAGAGTTTCCCAGAATATTGTGGGCCCATTAGCCAGGAGTGTACAAAATTGTAGAAACAAGAGTAACAATTTTAAGGAGGTAAAAAGAAACAATTGATATTGAAAGTTTTCTTTTGCCCTGCACACACACACACACATGAGTACAAGCATACACTTAAAAAATTAAAAAAGAAAATAAATATTTTAAGTTTAAATTTGGTATCTTTCAGCATTTTATTTCCTATTTAAGATATAATAAATATTTAACATAAAATAACTCAGAAAAGAGTTAAAACAAATATTTTGAGACCCACCATGCTGAGACCCATCATGGTGATACCTATAGTCATTAATGTAAATAAGAATTTTGGTGTCATCTACATGCCCCTGGAACTGCAAGGACATCAGTCCCTTAATAACTTATGCAAATGTTGGTTTATGAGGAGATGAGATGTGTGTATGTACATAGGTAAACATATCAAAAGGAAGGGCTTTCTAAACTCTTTAGTGCTTCAGATTTTAAAAGTCACCTGAAAATATAACTAATAAATGTTTACGATATTGCTAAGAAATTTAAAACTGGATAACAAATCCAGCAAATATAACTGTCTATTCCTACAAAGGCTATATAAAATAGGAATAGCCTAAAGATTTCCTAGATTTTTTTTCAATTTTATCTTACTTATATTTCTCTTCATATTTTTAAATAGAAACATAGAATTAGACATTTCTACAAGAATAATACTCCTCCGTGTCTTGAATTGAAATGTGAATTGCACCCCACAGGTTCATGTGTTTGAATCTTTAGTTTGAGAAAGTCATTGCACCTTTAGGAGGTGGAGCCTTTTGGAGGAAGGCAGTCACGGGGTGTGGGCCTTGAGGTTGGTTAGCCCCACACTTCTTGAGTGAGTGTTCCTGAGCTTACAGCAGCAGCTCTCAGCTTCCTTGATGGATGTGATTTAGGACATGTCCATCTTCTGCCAGCCAATCATGTCTTTCTGCCATAAGGACAGTACATCCTTTCTGTAACCTTAAGCTGACTAAATCTGCCTTTCTCCCTTAAATCGTTTGATTTTCACTGATGTCTCACACCAACAGAAAAGAATACTAGTACAGAAACTGGTACCAGATAAGTGGAGTGCTGCTGAGACTGTGAACCTGGTACTAGAAAATTTTTATGAAGCTGATAGAAATTGGTACCAAGAAGTAAAGAAGAATGACCCTTGCTGTAATGTGACTTGCAAGACTTTGGACCTATTTGTTGGGAGAAATATAGAGAACTTAGGGACTTTGTGTTGAGAAAGCCTTTGAAATTTGGAGATGGGGCCTAAGGGGCCATTCTAGTGAGTGTTTCGAAGAGAATGATACTGTTAGACATGTAGACCATGGAAACCCAGCTTGTGATGGTCCAGGGGGAACCAGAGACTTTGGAACTGTACAAGGGGCAAATAGAGAGATGCATTGGCAGAGAGTTTGACTAAGTTTTGCTCTTTATCTGTAAGCTTGCCTGAAGTTAAATTCCAGTATCTGGTGGAAGAAATTTCAAGGCAATGTAGTTTTGACAGTTTGCATGGCTACTTTTCAGGGCTCTTGTTTAGAATTATGAAGAAAAAGAGCAAAGAATCAGGCAGAAAGAGACAAAAACTGTGGAATTTGATAAAAATGTGAGAGCAGGCTTAAAGAGAATGCAGACACTAAAATCATGGCTATTGGTAGAGAGATTAGCACCATAAATGAATCAAAAACTACTCTTCATTTGGATAAAAAGAGAAGCTACACCTATAGGGCAAATTCTTATGAACAGAAAGAGCTAAAGGGCGAAGTTACAAAGGTAAGGTCTTTTTCTCTGAAGCAAGTGCCCAAGAGAGATAGATATTCTTCCGAGCATCAATACTGAGAAGTTAAACAAGCTGTGATTCCAGGTGGCCAATCACCGCCTGGAGGTTATAGCAGAACTTGGCGAAGTTATCCACATGGTTCTGATTTTAGAGGAATCAAAGATGGAAGAGTTTCAGAGAATGGAAGAAGCCGGGCAATGTGAGAGGCCAAAGGAGGGCATTTTGTACTGTGGAATTAAAGCCTAGTTTGCCACTGAGAAATGAAGATTTTAAAGATGCCAGAGCCAATGTGCCAAGGTCAGCAGAATATCTTGGGAGGAGTCAGTACAAGACAATGATATATTCTACAAGCATCATTGCTGGTCAAATGGAACTGAAGCCTTTTGGAACTGAGAAAACTTCCTATAGGAAGTTCATTTGTTGGACTTGGACCTATAGGATTTGGAGTTTGTCTCGCTGGTTTTTGGTCCTGTTGGATGTGAGCCTGTGGGGGCCAGGGTTGGTATCTCATGGTTTGAAATGTGAATTTTCCCCCACAGGATCATGTGTTCAAATCTCTAGTTTGGGAAGGTCATGACACCTTTCAGAAGTGGAGCCTTCCTGGAGGAAGGTAGTCACAGGCGATGGGCATTGAAGTTGGTTAGTCCTGCCCATTTGAGTGATTAAGTCTGCTTTTGAGCTTATAGCAAGAGTTCTCAGTTTCCTCAATGGACTTAATTTAGGCTGCCACCAGCTTCTGCCAGCAAGCCATGCATTTTCTGCCATAATAGACTGTGTCCCCTTCTGGAACAGTAAACTGAATAAATCTCCCTTTTCTTCATTAAGTTGTTTGATTTTGAGTGGTGTCTCACAGCATCAGAGAAGAGTCACTACTACACTCTGTTAGTTAATTATTAAATTACTTATATAGTAATGTTGATACAGCTGGTATTTTCTTGGTTTGCTCATTTTAGTCTTTGTTGCATATCCCACATGGAACTGACTATTTCCTGGGCTGGGCTCACATTTGTAATAGCTGGGATCACAGATATGCATCATGCCTCCTCCAAGACTGTCTGTGGTATTACTTTAGCCTCCAGCTGGGATGGAACATCTAGTTCATCTTTTGGCTTTATTTCCTCCTGTGTCAATCAGAATATATAGTAATGTTTTGAAGATGGGCAGTTTGTTGACTGGTTAGTATACTAGAACTAAATAGTGCCTCAAACAGCAACAGCAATGAAATCTTTCTCACAGCTCTGGAAACTAAAATTCTAAGACAAAGATTCTGTCAGAACTGGTTTTTCACAAAGCCTCTTCCCTTGACTTAAACCTTTTTTTTTTTAATTTTCAGGTGTTTATTTCCTCTGTGCACCCATCTCTTCATTGGATAAATTTCACCAGATTATATCTTCAGCCAGTGACTTCAGTTCACCTTAGCTGCCATTTTTAAAAAGCCCAGTCTACAATTATTCATCAGGGGCTGAGTCTTAAACACATGAATTTGTAGTAAACACAATTTAGTCCACAAAAGAAATATAATGGATCATATGATTTATTGTGAATTATAAGCTGACTATTCTTAGTGACTTCATTCTGTTTTGTTCTAATACAATAGGCTATTTTTGACATTTTAAATCAAATTCAAATATTTCTAACACAATTTTCTTCACAGCACAAAAATCTCAAGAATCACGTGGATGGAAAAGGGTGGTAACAACATCCTAAGCCACATTCATTGTCTGGTGATATCTGGCTTTGACAGTCATCTTGCTAGCAAAATTCTTAATACTAGTTTGTCAGTCATCAGTAAACAAACATTTGTTTCCATGCTCCTCAGGAGCCACAAGGTAGCATTTTAAAGAAAACAGTTGCTTGTCGTTCAGCATTTACAAATAGAAATGCTTTTAGCCCTGAAGCCAAACACATGTTTGCTTAGTATGAGAAATTCTAATAAGTAAGCCTGGATACCAGCTGGCATGCATAATATACTTGTAAGCTTTCCTTTTACATCATAGCTTCTTATAAGTCTTTCAGATGGTCTTTATAGACATTGCTAAAAGTTATTTACAGGGATATTAAGCATGTGGTTGTAAGATGTTATGCCCTGGGTCTTAAAGACAAAGTTCACATGTCAGACTGAGTTGGTGAAAACACTAACAATATACATGTTTGTAATAGTATGCCTCAGATGGAACAGGTGCAGCAAGTTTTAGTTTGCTTTGTTCTATATTCATCCCAGTTTGCCATGTCATTAGACTAGTGAAATCGGTAGGATGATTCCCTAATTAAAATAATTTCAGAAAGGGAATTTTATATCAGTTTCCATGGGAAAGAAGATGGATAGATGAACTTTGGCAATAGTTCATCAACACCATTATTAGGAGCATTCAGAACATTGAGTAATGAAACCTGTAACATTGGAACATATTTGGGCAGATACATATGATTGCTAAATACTAATGCATGCCATTTTTAATGCATGCCATTTTTAAAGAAACTCATTAACTCATTGAGGCATTTTTCTTTCTATATTATGTTTCTCCATTCCATTGTATGTTGTAACCAAGACAAAGTACAAGTCCATGAACATCGTGCTAAGTAATTTTAATATATACTGCAAATCAAAGTCAAAAGTCAGTTGCATGAAACTATCACTACTTTCTTCAATATTGCGTGTAGTTATTGTATCACATCCTGCTGAGCTCTTATAATACATATAATATATAGTACAATAGGCAGCCACAAACAAATCCATCACCATATTTATGTCTATCATACAACAAGGCTTATGTAACAAAGTATCAGAAACTAGAAGACTTAAACAAAGCAGAAATGTATTTTCTTACAGATTTTCAGGGTAGAAGTGTATGTCCAAAATGAAGGTACCAGTTGATCTGGATGCTGTTGAGGGCTGCCTTCCAGGCGTGAAGACAACTGCTGTACAGTGTGCTCAGGCAGGCTTTCTTTTGCTTATATGCCTGTAAAGGTCAGAGGGCAGGAAGTAAGTTGAGTTCTTTAGTGCGCCTTCACGTTAATCCTGTGCGATCAGAGCCCTAGCATAGCATCTTTTTTTAACCATAATTATTTTCTTATAAGCCTGACTTCAACATAAAACTTCTCTGGGGGTTAAAGCTTCAAGCCATGATTTTTAAAAAAGGAACATATGCCTTGAGTTTGTAGCAACAATTTTTTTGGTAGTAATATTCTTGTAGGTAAACAAATGTATGAAGATCTAGTTGTTTCCCAACAGATAAGAATAGGAAATTGGATTTCTGTGAAAGCTCAAAGAACGATTTAGTAGGTAAAATTTTCCAGGTATTTCCACTAGCAAACCTCTCCCTGTTTCTTATAGTAATATATATATCAACAGACAGGTATTCTAGGGAATCACCTTTGAAAAAATAAAAAACTGGGCTGGAGAGGTGGCTCAGGGGTTAAGCCTCTGCCTTGCAGGCAGAAGGTCCTGAGTTCGGATCCCAGATCCCACGTATAGACGCCAGGCGGAAGCGGGGGCGGCCTGCTTTTCTGGTCCTGGTAGGGTGGAGCCTGTGAATCCCAGGGCGGAGGAAGTGGAGGCGTCCATGGTGGTTCCCGAATTCGTCCGTGGTTCTACACACACACAGACACACGGGCGCGCGCACATACATACGCACACACGCACAATTGAATAAATAAATAAATAAATAAATAAATAAATAAATAAATAAATAAATAAATAAATAAAAAACTGATTTAAAGGAAGTTGAAGAGAATATTGCCTCTGATAGAATTGCCTTGATAATCAACTTGCAATAAAGTCCCAGAAGGAGCATTCTACAGGAAATGACATCTCCTTACTGAAATATATATGGCCCCAAATGATAACAAAACTGACTTACTACTTTGTAACAATTCTGTTGCATATGCTGAATATGTGATATTTCATGGCAGTCATACTCTAGCATATAGTAAGCTCAATACTTTATATATAAGAAAATACTTTATATATAAGAAAATTTATTTATTTGGAGGTCACTATTACCTAATAAATACATATTGCTTATTATATTCTTAAGCACTATATGACAGATTCCTCTAATTTTATTCCATGTACTTGATTATCCTCAAAACTCTAAAATATCTACAACTATTGTTAGTAATAGTAATAATGTGATAGTAAAATAGTAAAATAAGAAAATGCATAAAATTATGCATAATGAGTCATCAAGAGATTGAATAATTGCATAAATCATATGAAGTAAAGACTTTTGCCACCGTAACACAATACTTGAGCAAATATGTTTAAAAGACAAAAGTTATATTTTGGCTCATGGATTCAAATCTAACTGGTCCAAGGTTAACTTATTTTGTGGCTTATAGACTGTGTTGGAAAAAAAAATCCTGGAAAAAGAACATGTTTATTTTTATTACTGGAAAGCAGAATGAAAGAGGGAGAGAAAGACAGAGAAGGAGGGGGGAGATAGAGAGAGGGGAGAGAGAGAGAGGGGAGAGAGAGAGAGAGAGAGAGAGAGAGAGAGAGAGAGAGAGAGAGACAGACAGAAAGGACCAGAGTCAAGCCTTCAAAGTCATGCTTTCAGGAACTTTTTCCAACCAGGCTGCATCTCCTAATATCACATTCAACTAAAATTTCATCTGCACAATGTCATGATCCAAACACCTGGATAGAAACACCATCTGGGGAACAACTCTTTAATCAATGAGTCTTTGTAGCCATTTTATATCCAAACAGTAGAGTCAGGCTAGGAAAACAGATGGTAGACTTCATAGGAAATGCTTCTTTGGTATACCAATGTTATTATTCACCACATTCTCTGGAAGGGAAGAAACCTGAGTTGGAAATCTATGTAGAAATCAAGTGATTAGCCCTTGGTTTAATAGTCTCTGAATAACTTAGCTTCTCTCACAGGAAAACTAGGCCATTTTGTCTTCTGATTTCATGAGTGTGTTCATGTGGTATGCATATGCATGTTTGTATATGTGTGTACGTGTTTTGTGGCTGTGTGTGTACATGGCTGTTCCTTCACATGTGTGTATGTGTGTGTGCATGTAGAGCCCCAAAGTTGATGCAAGGAATCTTCCTCAATTTTTCTTTTGAAGCAGGGTCTCTTAAGCAAACTCACAAATATGGCTGATGTCTTGTTCTAGAAATTCCCTGTCTAGCCTTAAGAGGTTAGAACTGCAATTGGGCTGCCACACCTATCCAGCATTTATGTGGGTCCTAGGGATTTGTACTCTTTCTTTTGCTTGTGAAGGAAGCTCTTCAAATACTGAGCTATCTATCTGGACCTGTCAATAATTATGACTGCAGGACCCCTAGGAAATCTTAACAACATTCATCCATTCTTTAAGTGTACTGACATATTCAAAAAAGCTTGGCTATGAAAAAATCAATACCATTGCAATATCTAAATTTGTTTCCAAATTGTTAATGCTCAGAAATTAATTTATTTGTTTCAATTATAAATTTTGGATGTGTAAATGCATGTGAAATGCATGACTAAACAACCTAGGGTAACAAAGAGTTTATTTCAGTTTATGATTCTGATTACACTTCCTAGTGCAGCCTGGCAAGAACCTATCTGGGGGAATTGCTGAGAGTGACACAAAATTCCTCACTTACCAGAATGCCTGCATGCTGATATGCCAATGTATGCCAAAGTACTGAACTTGTTCTCTCCATCTTATCTTACCTGATTAGGGAATGGTCTCACTATAGATTGGCTTTTCCCAAGTCAATTATACCATTTGCCACCAAAGGCTTGTTTAGGGTTTGCTTTAAGTACTAATTCCTCACAGATGTGCTCAGAGCTTAGTATTCAGCTGTCAAGTTGATAATTTTACCAAACTGGCAGAGCAACCACAATAATGCATAGATAATTGATTGCAAAAAACCCTCCTACTTTTTTTGGAATACAAATTCTCTTTCATAAATATCCTTTCATTACTCTTGGCTTACAATCACCTTACTAACTTTTCCTTTGCATACAGTTTCTGCAGCTACTTCTCAATTTCTCATCCTAATAAACATGAGTTTTTAAGGCATACTCTTTGAATTTTGCTCATCACTAACTGAAAATATCATTTTAGAAACCTTATTTCATATAATACTGTCATGCATAGCATCTTAATTTTAGTAAAAATGTTATCAACAATTCACTAATTTTACATGCCTAATATATAAGTCTATTTTGTTATTCAATAATATTCACAAACATATTATTACTAATTATTATGTAAAATTTGATATTTGTATATATTTGTATTAGAATTAATATTAACATATTTTAATATCTGACCCTTAGAAAAGTCAGTTCAGTAATTTTTAAATAAAATTTTTTGTAACCCTCTCGGGGAAATGATGAGATTAGAGGAGATGGAATTTGCTGTTTTCATTCTGTAGAGATGTAGAGAGAGCAAGCACGGTTGATACTGAAATCACATTAGATTTAGGTAGTATTGGCTTCCACATCTTCTCTGGGCTGCAGAGTTACCTCTGCATATTTATATTATCAACTCTTCAGTGCTGCTCTTGTCATGGGATGATTTGTTGCTTTGAAATTCATCTACAGTCCCCGCAGCCAATCTTCCTTCTATCCCCACTCCAGGTGTTTTTGTGCTTCAATGTGACATTTTCCTATCCAAACAGATCAGTTGTTTATAGGGGAAAATAATCTATGTGTGAGGTTTGTGATTCAGTTAATAAGTATTTCAGTGCCATTCATCCCTTTGTATCTTTAAAGTCCTCTAATCACATTAATTTCTGAGCTGAAAGGAAGGTCATTATGGTGACTCTTCACCTAAGTAACTAGCATGTGTATATGAAATATTTCTATAAGGAAATAACATTTGTAATCTCCCATAAGTCTCAACATCACAATTTCGAAATGCAACTATCCATAACAACATATTCTTAAATAGAATTTACAAATGTGTCATAAATATTTATACTTATCAGTTAGCATTCTGAGTATGAAAAAGTTATACTCTACACTTATGCATAAGCAAGCCCATACAGCCCATCATAGGTCAGTGATCAGCTAGAATCCGTTATTTAAAATGAAATGCTAGCTGTTTCAACAAATCATCCAGAAAAGAGCGACCATCAATCAATTGTTTTCATTTTTGGTGTTGTTTTCCTAAGATTTACTGGAACCGACAGTCCTCTTGCCCTGAGCTTCTCTGCTTCACCCTTTCCTCCCTGTCACAGGTCCCTTTGTTAATTAATGGGAAAAGTTACCAAGTCTACAGGGCTTGTAGCTAATCAGGAAGTTTCATTTATTGGTTTAGGTAAAAGCTTTCAGCATGTTAATGCATCACCAGAGGTGAGCCTCAGAGCATATTTTTGGCAGAAAATACTTCCAAAGAGAATTGTCTGGAAAGAACACTTCGCTGAAGCTTGGAGTTACCTCTCCAGGCAGGGTCCAGCCTCTCTTGTCTCTCCTATTAAATTATTCATTCGTGTTTTATATTTGTATTTCATAAAGTGGATACTATTAAGCAGGCTCTGATTTTTAAATTTTCATTTACATTTGCTCAGACATTTATTCTCCGCTCTTCTAGCCCTCTCCTTCATCTACTCCCAACTAATTATGCATCCATACATCGTTTGCTTTTTCATATTTCTATCTCTTTTCATACTGTCATTTGGCAAAGCATCGCATTCTGGGCAGAAGTTTCAAATGCCCTTTTCACTGAAAGACCTTTACCTTGGCAGATATCTTCCTAACCTAAATATTTGCACATCATCTCTCCAAATGTTCCAACAATTTGCTCGGCAAATTAAAATACTTTTTTTGGTACCAATATTAGCATGCCTTTTTCCTAACCATTTTGTAAAGATTATTACAGTGTCCCTTTATGAAGGCACCAAAGTCATGGCAGATGATAAACTCAGTCTGTGGCAAATTTTCTTTCAAATTTATATCATTAGTCTCTGCAGAGAAGAACGTACATTTTATTTGAGCCTAGAAATATAGACATGTATTTCATTGTGGGAAAACTGAAGATATTTGATCTTATTTTTGCATTTTATGCTTGGGGTAGTTCTCTACCACAGAAAATATCCCACATGCCCTGAGATGTGGAGAGCTTTGTGTTGCTCCTTAAGCCTCTTTGTTTTCAATTCTTTCATTAAAATGAGTTTTAGAATTCATATCAGGTCACGTCTGCTGGGGTACCTTCTCAACTCCTACAGCCCATCTTGTTTCCTTTCCCCTGGGTTTATTATTAAGGATTGCTGATAAGCACAGTAATACCAAAACCAAGGCAAACAGCCAAAAACCTAGAGCTAGATCCACCACTGGATATTTGGTTGCTGAGCTTTGGAAACAAATTTGACTTGGAGAGTTCCAAAAATGAATATTTTTTAAAACCTCTCTACTTCACAGTTGTTAATTGTCCTATGAGCCCGTGAACATACTTGTACACCAAGGACACAGAGGTAACAGGCTGCTCATAGATTTCAGGGACAGGTGGTGTTTTAATTTGGGAAATGATTTTAGAATTTATATATATATATATATATATACATACACATACATACATATATATATATACACACACATAAATGGAGCTTGTGTTTTGTATTTTGTGCAAAAAGCAAGTTTAAAGAAAATAGCATGAATGAGACATTGCAAATACCTTGAGTGTTTAGAAGTATTTCTTTAGAAGTTGTAGAAGGTGCTTACAGAGAAAGTTTGGGGCTTTGAAGCTGCATGGATGATTTTGAGAATGATTTCCTTGTCTCTAAAACCTAACCCAATACAGTAAGGAGAACTCTAACTTATTCCAAGGTAACCTCTGCATACATCTTACATGACAGAAAGAAGATCCATATAAAAAGTAATATTTAGTGTTTTAATGTCTGTGAGACCTACCAATGTAATTCTTTGTGAGAATTTCACCAACATCTTTTGATCCATATCTTATATATTCAGCTAAGTCACATTAAGGATTTGCCCAAATTAAATTTTGCATTTATTTTCTTCAGCCTTCAGAAAAACATGTCACCTCTAGACACTATTTGGATGTCTAATACTTGCTTAATTGCCTTGTTGCTGCACATGTTCCATCTCTTATCAAGAACTGATTTAGATTTCATATTTGTTGACTTTCTTAGCTTAAACATCCACCAGGCATCTCTATTCCCCCAAGGTGCTCAGAAGAGTCTGACTGCATGTTCATGTTATTTCTAACTTATTCAATACCTGTTCTGTGACGAATAAGGACCACATATATGTAAAGTTAATTTTAAGTCTTCAGTTTCTCTGAGGAAGCCAACTTTCAGGTGTTTAATAGGCCATGGGTGGCTATGGCTATGGCTATATCCTAGTCAAAGTAACTTTTTTTTGAGTCAGATAGAATATATCACCTCATTCAAGCAAGTTTATCAAGGATGTATATTAACTTGTGAGAATGGATAGCTTTAGAATTGGTTTGATTACATGACAAAATTGTTTAAAACGATGTTTGTTTTTCAATTTCGGTTTGTGTCAGCTTTAGTCTAAGAATTGTCTTTTAAAATGGGCATGGATGATTATCAGAACAAAATTGTACAAATATAATAACAAAATTCATCAGTCTTACAAGATGAAACATTGCTTTTCTAAGTACAATAACATTTGTCCCAAAATGTACCAGCCTGTTTTTCAACACCTTCTAGCTCTTTAAAAGAGGGCAATAGTTAGGATAATGTGATTTGTTTAAATATCAAAATAATATTTGCATTAATGAAAATTACCATCAGTGAGAATATTGTTATGAAGACATTCCTGTATATATGTATTGTTGTGGGGTTGCTCAATTCAAGGACCTTGGTGATGTAGGAATGTTTAAAAACACTTTTACTTGCAATGATTGGAGAGATGTTCTATCACAATTTTACTGGACATTACCAAAGATGAAACCATATCAAAGTCATTTTTAAAAACTTTAATTAATTATGTGCAATATATGTGTGTGTGTGTGTGTGTGTGTTGTAGAGAGAGAGAGAGAGAGAAAGAGAGAGAGAGAGGAAGGGAGAGAGAGAAAGGGGGAGAGAGAGAGAGAGAGAGAGCACTGTGTTCCCCTGAGAACCAAGGTTGACTTCAGTAATCATTTTGGATTGTTTCTACCTTCTTTTTGCTTTGCTGTGGGATTTGCAAGTTCTGCCCACAAGAGCCAGAAGTACAAGCCTCTGCCATTTCCACCTGTCATTTTCATGTGGGACCTGGGATACAAATTCAGGATCTTCTGCTTGCAAGGCAGGGGCTTAACTCCTAACCTGTTTCTTTGGTCCCAAAGACAGTTTTAAGTATACATTCAGCTCCATGTGATTGCACCAAATAAAATCCAGCTAAAATTTACTGAATGATAACTTCAGAAATGTACTCATCCAGAATCTTTCAAAGTCGTACTCGTTCTACAGCAAGTCAATGAATGATAATTTTTATTCTATCATCTAGGTATATCTTTCATGTTGGTTTCAGTCATTGTTATGTGTAAGATTGTTAAACCTTTACAGCATACATTTGTCAAAAAAAAATACTAGTCTACTTTCTTTTTACAATAGACTGTGTCTTTCTTCAAGCCTACCAGAGAATAGATTATTGATTTGAATGAGATAGAATTGCACCAAATCCATCCCTTAGATAAATTATAACTAAGAATCTGAGTCCCACTCTACATATTCCAAAGCTGAGAATGGTATATAGTTTTGCAAGGAAAAATATGCACACACTGGTTGGAGGTGGGGAATTCTGATTTTAAAAAGACAAATGGTATACATGGCATCATTGTTGATTAACTGCATTAAAAGCCATTGTAGTCGGAATCTAGCAGACTGTGACTGGAAGTAACTTCAATAGTTCTTCAAGTTTTAACTGCAGAAATGGGAAGGGGATTCAAGTACCCTGAAACTGGAAACATCTCAGTGTAAGAGTTACTCTTAATTATTGCTGTGAGAGAATACCCAAAATCCATTAATTTAAGGGAGAAAGGGAGATTTATTCAGCTGATGGTTCCAGAGGGGAGATATAGTCTCTCATAGCAGAGGCAGCATTGCTGGCTGGCCAAAACTGGAAGAGGTTACATCACTGTAGACATCTTGGAGACTGAGTGCTGCAAGACTGCTTACTGCAAAGGCAAACTTCTCTTGGAGATGAGTGGTCTAATCCACCTCAAGATCCACCCCTTGTGACTGCCTTCCTCTAGCAAGGGTCCACCTCTCAAGGTTCCACGACCTTGCCAAACCCATGAGACTAGGGGGGACACATCCACAGGCACAACTTTGGATAACGTGGCATCTCAACAAACAAATATAATAAATATAGGTCATATGAAATTTTCATTTGTATTTGAATCTGGACTTTTCCTTTGTTATAGCATCCTGGATAAGTCAATAATTGTTTCATAATTAGTTTATTCCTTTTCAAAAATGTAGTTAACAAAAAAAGAAAGGGGAGGGAGAGAACAAAATCCTTTAATCAAACAAAATTTAAAATGCTGTTTCAATGCATTTTATATGGTTTTGAGAGATTTACAGTACAAAACACTTCCATTTGTTGAACAAAAGAATATGTCTAACTTAATGTGATTGTGACTTTTTGAAAAGTAGGAGAAAAACAATGAAAAACAAATTCTCACTCATCAGTATAACTCTAAAAGATGGGTGCTATGGATATTTATTATATAGATAAAGTTTAGTAGTAGCTGGTAGGTAGAATGATATATGTTAGACAGCCTCAAAAATATTGAAATACTTTTCTTAAATGGTTTTATTTATTTTTGCATAACCAATTACTCCAAAGTTTAGAACCCTAGAATACTAATCATTGACTAAATCTTCTAAAATGGTTTATTTAGTTTTGAGAGAGAAAGAAGCAGAGAAACTCAAAGAAAGAGAGAGAGAGAGGAGAGAGAAAAAGAGAGAGAGAGCACAGATAGAGGTCAAAAGACAAAGTTTAAAAGTGAGTTCTCTGCTTCACAACATTGTTTTCTGTTGATCAAACTTAGGTTGCCTGGTTCCTTACCCACTGGTCTTGACTGTGCTTAAGAGATACTGGTTTCAGATGGAGATGACTTCTCTCTCATATGTGGCTCTTTGACTTCAGTTTGAAGGCTGAGCCAAGCTGAGGTTGTCAGAGGGAAGTTTTAGAAGTGGTCATTTTGTTACTGTAATCTCAAAGTAAATTCAATTTGTTATGTGGAACTTTATCATTCCCAAGAGTGCTTCAAGAAACTTGTATAGAAACTGTGAGACTTAGCTTTGTAAACTCCTAGATCATTACTTTTCCTTATCTGCTATTAGTCAAGGAAATCCCACTGTCAAGCACACAAGCAAGGGGAGAGGAGATGTCCTCACTTCTCATCGTGAAAGGATTACTGTGGGGGCTGGAGAGGTGGCTCAGGGGTTAAGCCTCTGCTTTGCAGGCGGAAGGTCCTGAGTTTGGATCCTAGACTACACGAATACATGCTGGGCGGAAGCGGGGGCGGCTTGTGTTTCTGGTCCTGGTAGGCAGAGCCTGTGAATCCCGGTGCAGAGTAAACAAGGAGGAGGTGGAAGCGTCCATAGTGGTTCCTGAATTCGCCCGTGGTTCTACACACACACACACACACACACACACACACACACACACAAACAATTGAATAAATAATAAAAAAAATTTAAAAAAGGAAGGATTGCTGTGACAGTAAATCCTAAATGTCAACTTGACCACACCTAGCATTAACTAAGATCAGCTGTCAGACTACTTGAAGAGATTATCCAGATCAATACATTCACAACACAAAGGCCAGCCCTAGATCTGATTGGAACCTCCAAGTAGCAGACCAGATAAAGGGAACCACAGACCAGAAGACTTTGAAGAGAGACTCTCAGCTTCTTGGACTCTCCAGGATGTTTGCAGTGATTTAGCCTGCCTCCAGTTTCAGCCACTGACCATGTCACCTCCCCCATGAAAGACTCTTTCTCCTTGCAAGCTGAATAAATCTCCTTTTCTTCCTTAAGTTGCTTGACTTTATTTTTTTTTATTATTTATTATTTATTCAATCGTGCGTGTATGTGTGTGTGCACGTGTGTGTATGTATGTGTGTGTGTATAGAACCACGGACGAATTCGGGAACCACCAGGGATCCCTCCACTTCCTCCTTGTTTACTATGGCCCGGGATTCACAGGCTCCGCCCTACCAGGACCAGAAACGCAGGCCGCCCCCGCTTCTGCCCGGAGTCTATACATGGGGTCGAGGATCCGAACTCAGGACCTTCTGCCTGCAAGGCGGAGGCTTAACCTCTGAGCCACCTCTCCAGCCCCAAGTTGCTTGACTTTAAATGCTGTCTCACAGCAACGTTAAGAGTAACTATTACAGTTGCCTTACAGCTATTGTTCATCACATGTTCTTTTCACTGGGTATAAGGTATTCTAAATTAGGCAAGTAATTTGGGCAACAATGTTTATCTACCCTTGGAGAAAGTAATGTTAAACATGCTGAGACAGATAGAACTTATAACAAAAGAGATCTTTATATATTTATCAAGCCACTTTAGCACTTATAGTTAACATCTCTGAAAACTGCCTGAAATGTGGCTGCAAGTAATAACTAATATCTGTACATAAGATCAACTGGAAACGTGCTTTCCTGAAATGGATGGGATAAAAATACTGGCATTTTCACCTCAGAAAAGAAAGCTGTTTATAGCATATATTTTCCTAATAGTTTGAATTTATCAGCTCTGTTAGTGATCTAATTTGCACATCCCATGCTTCTTTGCCAAGTTTAAGATCAGTGAGCAGAACAGCCATTTTTAGAAACGGGGCTCCTTTTTTTGAGAAGAGGGGCAAAGGAGTATGTATTGAAGAGTTCTTGCCAGTTGAAAAACTTTGACCTCAAGGCAAATTTTCCCGGGATCCCTAAATTGAATTATTTTATTCTCATCACTTTAATGAGCTCACTGAAGGGTGAACATCTTGGGTTCTTCCTCCAGATGCTGTGGTTCCTGCTCATAAATTCTTTGCATTCCTACCATCCACCATTTTCACGTAAATGGTACCTACTGCAAAAATTAAACCCAACTGACAGGAACCAAAATGAAATGAGTCTTCTTAGCTCTTTACTAGTAAAACATTTGTTGGATCTTTCCAGAAGGTTAAAAAGCATCAAAAAATGAAGCAGAGATGGCTTGTTTTGATAATTATTATAGAATGCTTATGATTATATTTGAATTTCTATAACATATACACAGTTACAGTAAACTTCCATACTAGGAATTTTACAGCTAAAAGCAATTTAAATGAATCTGGAATACATTTAATTATCTAAATTATGCTCCTATCTTTCATGCTAACTTACCTAGAGCAGGTTTGTCCTCCGCCTATAAACACTTAAGCAAGGAAACTCCATATAGCCCTATAACCCCCAATAGAAGAATAGAGAGTGTATATGCTTTCCCTAATTTAAGAAGGAACTTTCATACTGGGATGAATTAAATAGAGAACATTAAAACATAAAGCAATTTTGCTTTGCCTGTAATTGAATTTCTCTGGCTGTTATTGCTAATTATTGACAATGTCTGTGATTGACTAAGAAACTTCTCTGTTAGGGACAGATTATTTTTCATCTTGTCTTAGAAGACAGTGATTGTCTTTTAAATATCACAGTCTGTTACCATGGAGATGATTGTGGTTTGAGAAATCTATCAGCAACAACAACAACAACAACAACAATCTGCTCTGTACAGAGAATTCTCTTTTCTTCACTGCTTTGGGTATTGCCTGGTCTTGCATAGTAAGTACATGATAATGACTTCTCACATTTGTGTAATGTGTCTTTGTTTTACAAAGTCTTCTACAACAGATAGAACATGGTATATGGAAGTTAAAGAAAAGAACAGAAGCCTAAATTGAAAGCTATGAAATAGGGCACGATTTGCAATTAAATTTGAATGTAAATTTTGCTGGTAAACTCACTTTAGAGAAGTTATCTAAGTTATCTATAAATGGTAGTTAATAGCGATGAGAAAACAGCTAATAAATATTTTGTTTTAAAACACAGTTCCTATTTCCGGATCGATTATCCATTTAGCTGATATTTATTCATCATTTTTGTTTATTTGTTACTACTTTATGGGACTAGACAGTCAGCTAGTTCATTGCTCTGGTAGGGAACACAGCTTTTGTTTCCAAAGCATTACAATGTGCATTCATACTTCTCTGTGCTTAATGTAAGGGAAATTTCTGAAAGAAACTATACTGGACAGAATGTGCTCCACAGTAGCCTTGTTATCACTTTAATGCATATGTATATGACTGGAAAAGATGAGAATGGAAAACACAGAATATCATACACATTAGAGGCAGACTTACACAGGACTTGCAGTGCCTTGATTCTGGAAGGCAAAACTGTCCTACCCTATTTTCCACTCTCCCTTTCCTTTCCTCTCTCTTCCTTGCTCTCTCTTCTTTTGTTGAACATGGCTTTGATACACAGTACAGGATGGGTTGGAAATCAAGGGTCTTTGGGTCTCAGTCTTCTTAAGGCTGAGTTAGCTGAGTGGAAATCCCAATTGCTTTCCCAATGCCACCTTTTTAATTGAGTTCCATAAGTGTGGCCCTTTTCTTTTCTTTTTCCTTGGAAATAATAAATCGTTAACTTGAACTAATAAATACAGTAAAAATAAATGAAGAAGCTAATAGACTTTGGACCTACAGGATTCAATGGGAGCTGTGAATTTCTCAGTCTGGGATCTAAGTGCCTTCACTTAGTTTTTGATGTGCCTCAATCCAATGTGGCTCCTAGAATTAAGATTGTCCTAACTGGTTGGTGAATTTCATCTATATGTTGCCAGACCAGGAACTGAAACAGATGACAGTATTTGTATGAAGCTCTTTAGGGATGCCCTTTTATCTGCTTGGCCAGCTTCTGCCTCTAAAACAAATTTGTCAGCCTACCAATTGTCTTGAATTTGAATGTTTGCTTTTCTAACAAAATCAACCATTCTATTTAAATGTCAATATTTAGAAGAATAAAAAGATTAGACAATTCTCATGGCGTATGAGATATACTGCATATCCCAGAGAAGAACCGTTTTTTTTAAAATGCATCTATAGATACTTACTTTCGTCTCTTGCTTTAAAAGTGATGTGACCAGCCACTTCAAGAATCTGCTGCTTTAAATTCCCTCAATAAATGACTGTTACCTGTTCTTGTCGTTCAATTAACTCTTTCCCCCCTAAGTTTTTTCCATCAGGTGCTTTGTTAGAACAATGAGTGCTAAAGCAAAACACCTGTCACAGAAGGATTCTAACTTTTTTTTTAATTTTTTTTAATTTATTCAATTGTGCGTGTGTGCGTATGTATGTGTGCGCGCGTGTGTGTCTGTGTGTGTGTGTGTAGAACCACGGACGAATTCGCGAACCACCATGGACGCCTCCCACTTCCTCCGTCCGGGATTCACAGGCTCCGCCCTACCAGGACCGGAAACGCAGGCCGCCCCTGCTTCCGCCCGGCGTCTATACGTGGGATCTGGGATCACGAACTCAGGACCTTCCGCCTGCAAGGCAGAGGCTTAACCCCTGAGCCACCTCTCCAGCCCCCACAGAAGGATTTTAAAAAACAGGTGATTGCTCATCACCCTGACTACAGAAGTGCTTACTTGAACCTCACAGGGGTGATGTTATATGAACTCAATGCAGACAATATAAAAATTGCATTGAGAAAAGTAGGTATTTGAACACTGGAAAATATCCTAAAGCATATGAAGACAAAGGAGAGATTAATCTCAAACATCTCCAATGGGAAAGGATAAGATCGTGGCTTTCTGACTGTAATATGGGGTACTGAGCCAAACACTAGGATTCTACCTGGTGGAAGTAGTTTGTATAAAGCTGAAACCTTACCAGATAAGCTTAATTAGATCAGAAATGGGAGAGTGGGGAAGTGAGGGAGTGGGGAAAAATCATCTAGAAAACTTAAGTTGGAATTTGTTATGTAAACATGAACTTTCAATCTCAATGTAGAAACTGACCAAATCCATGAAGGGATCATGGTTGATATGCTGTAAAAGAAAGCATTCTATTACACAAAGACAGAGTTGCACGGAGATGTATCAATGAATTTCAAGTTTTTCTTACATTCTCTATCTTTTAGAACTAAGTGGGATAAAAAGGTTTGGAATCCTGATAGAGGAAAATATCAAAGTATACATTTATGGATGGGAAGTGATTTTTAGATACAACCCCACTCAATAATTGAATACTAAATTAAAAGAGCATTATTAAACATTTAGAAGGTAGGAATGATCATCACTGAATTCAGTGCACCAACAGCCATGCATTACAAAGTATACGTAAAACAAAAGAACAACCACAGCAATGTAAGGCAGGTTCTGCTTTGTTGTGCTATCATGAAGCATGAAGTGAAGTTCAGAAATCCATCATGTCAAGAAGGGCAGGATGATGAAAATGGTTTTGTCTTTTCTTTCTCTCTCACTTTCTCTCTCTCTCTCTCTCTCTCTCTCTCTCTCTTTCTTTCCTTCTTTCTATTTTTTCAGGGTAGCATCCTAGCTTAAAGGATTGTGTCTTTCCAAATTAGGGTGAGCAGCCTCACACATGCAAAAGAGTATCACATTAATGCCCTATTGTTATCTTAATTCAATCAAATTGACCATTGAAAATGACCATGTTCAATATTCAGTGTTTGCTGACCAGAAAGGAATTAAATTAGAAATTTGTGTCAATCACATACATCAGAAATCACTTATATATCTGGAAATCAGGTGTAAAGAGTCTTATGAGTAAAAATTAAAGAAAATGAATTTTGAAATTACCACTAATAAAAATTCAACCTAACTAAATGTATGTGATTCAGTAAAAGGTTAAAAGAGAGGCTATGGTGTTACATATACATTTTTTCATGTGTGTATATATATATGTATGTGGGTGTGTACTTGTGTATATGGATATTCACATATGTTTCGGTTCCCCATTTTACGTAGGCATGTTTGTATTTCCGTATATACTTTCATGTGGAAGCCCAAGATTGATAGCTGGAATCAATTTTGATCACTCTATCATCTCTTCACGAGACAGGACCTCTAATCAAATGAAGAGCTTACTTATACATAGGGCTATTCTAGCTAATCAATTTGATCTGGAGATTCCCAGTCTCTCTTTTCTGAAGGTGGAATTACAGTCAGGCTGCTATACCTACCCAGAATTTTCCTGGGTCTAAGGATTCAAACTCTTTTGCTCTTGTGACAATTGTTTTAACCACAGAGGAATAATCTCTGTAGGTCAAGTCATTGTATTTTTAATTGTGTGTGTGTGTGTGATGGCCCGATGTGAGTACCCCCTCCCTCAACCCCATATACTCATGTGTTTGAATCTAGTCTTACTATTTGGGAAACTTGTGGTACAATTAAGAGATAAAAGACTTGCTGAAGGAAGACACATCACAAACACAACATCAGTACTGAGGTTTGGTTGCATGGCCCGCTTCCTCTTGTGAGCATGCTCTCTTGGACTTCCAGAGCTGTGGTGACCTGAACTGTCTTCTTGCTTCTGTCTCCACCCACGACTTCTTAACATGATGTACTATATCCCTTCTGGAACTGCAAGCCAAATAAATATCCCTGTATTCATTTTATCTAGGTCTGAGTGTTGTCTCACAGTAAAAGAGAGAAATAAATACAGCAATAGGAAAAGGAAAAAATATTTTAAGACTCCTAGTCTCACATTTTGAACTAGAAACAGAAAAACAGTGAAGCATGAACTAAGCAGAAGAGAATGATGCAGCCAACAAAGGAAAATGTTTTGTTCATTGAAAAGACAAATAGTTTTAGGAAGCCTGAAATTGAACTTAGCAGGCAAAATATAGAGAAAATAAATCTTATTGTTTTAATGTGGAGATTAAGAATGGCCTAAGGAAATGTGATCTGGTGTCAAGTTGACAAGGAGTGGACATGTGATAGGTAATCCTGGGTGTCAACTTGGCCACACCTGGTATTAACTTAGATCAGCTGAGACCACACCTAGAAAAGACCAGCTGCGACTACCTGAAGGATTATCTGGATAATACAAGACCAGCCCTAGTTCCCATGAACCTCCACAGACCTCATAGGAATCTCCAGTAGTGAATCATATTAAAGGAAGCACAGAACAGAAGAGAGACATTCTCCAGGAATCCTCCAGCCACGCTGTTGTCTGTTGTGACTTACCTGCCTGCCAGTTTCAACCAGTCAGCCATGCCATTTCCATTGTGAAAGACTGTTTTATCCCCCTCTAGAACTGTAAGTTGAATAAATCTCCCTTTATCCCATAAGTTGTTTGATTTTTGGTACTCTCTCGCAGCAACAGTAAAGAGTAACAGTAAAGAGTAGCTCTACTAACATTTAAAAAATTAAACTTATTAATAAGTATGTGGCTGATGCTTAATTTATGCATATGTTTTTGGAGTTCCCTCACTATTTTGAGGTATGGCAATATGGGCTTCAATTGAATTATCTCTGAACAATTTTGCTTCTTCAGCTTTTGGACATTGGTAGATGGAGGACTTTCTCAATATTCATGAAAATATGAGCCAATGACCTCATTGTCACATAGCAGGAAAAAGCTCACATTAATCATATGCTTCTGATTTCCTGGAAACTCCTGGCTATACATTCAACAAACTAATAAATGTCATCAAATGAGTTCAAGGGAGTTTAGCATCTGACAATGCTTCACTGAAACTATATAGATCAAATGGAAAAAATACTAGAGCCAAGAAGATCAGTACATTTTAGGTCTTTTTGGGAAACATTGTAAATTCAAAGCCAACCTAGGAAACTTAGACCTTGCTTCAAAATAAAAAAAATTTCACAGAGGTTGATAATGTAGTTTAGTGGTAGGACACTTGCCTAGCATACATAAGACAATGGGTTCAATATCCATTATGAGCAACAGGAGCAAAGTTATTAATATTAAAGGAGTTATTTTAGCAGCTGCAGAAAGACATTAGAAAGATATTGTAGTTTAAAAAAATCTAGTCACAACTATGTTTGATAAGAGAACATCCTCGAGCTAATAAGGGACATATAAAATAAACTCATAGCTAACAGTGTGCTTAAGAGAGAAGGCACTGGGTTGGAGAGATGGCTTAAGGGATAAGATTCACCTGGAAAACAGAAGGATCTGAGTTTAGATCCTGGATCCCACATTAAAGTGCCAGGCAGAAATGGCAGGGGACTGCCCTCAGGTTCTGGAAGGCAGAACCTGGGAAATCCCAGAGTATCAAAAAAGGATGTAGAAGTAAAATGCAGGATGATTCCATTCCAGAAGTCGCTTTTGTGCCGGTGCACACACATACACACACACCACACACACACACACACACGCAGGTTTGCAAAGATAAATAAATAATTATTTAAAACTTAAAAAAAGAAAAGCACTAATAATTTATATGGAAGTGTCCAAGATATGTAATCTTTATATTTCTATTTAGCATTGTTATGAAAATCCCAGCTAGTACAATAAAGAAAAAACAAACCAACAAGATATATATAAAAACATACAGAAAATCTTTTTAAAATCATTTAATATACTTTTTAAATTTATTTTGTAATGTTATAGGATTCTGATATTTTTATATCAGCAATATGTGATAGGAATTGTTTTATATATAAAAAACTATTTTTTAAAATTTATTATTATTATTATTTATTCTATTGTGCGTGTATGCGTGTGTGTGCGTGTGTGTATGTATGTGTGTGTGTAGAACCATGGACGAATTCAGGGAACCACCATGGACCGCCTCCACCTCCTCCTTGTTTACTCTGCCCTGGGATTCACAGGCTCTGCCCTGCCAGGACCAGAAACGCAGGCTGTCCCGGCTTCCAGCCCGGCATCTATACGTGGGGTCTAGGATCCGAACTCAGGACCTTCCGCCTGCAAGGCAGAGGCTTAACCCCTGAGCCACCTCTCCAGCCCAAAAAACTATTTCTTTTAAACAAAAATGTAAATTGTATTATTACATGTAACATTAACATGCTAAGTATATACATTTACATAAGATTCATCACAATATTTATCCTATAAATACTAGAAATATGACTGAGAAATCACAGTGAACCATAAGCAACAACAGGTTTTGATGACACTTCAGACTAATTAGTAAATTCAGTCAAATCCCCAAAAATGTATCATCAATCATGGGTGATGATTGCTATAAAAATGTCAAAGTAGGGGGTGGAGAGATGGCTCAGAGGTTAAGTCTCTTCATTACAGCAGAAGGACCTGAGTTTGGTGGTGGCCTGCATTTAAGGCCCTGGAAGGCAGAGCCTGGGATACCCCAGAGCTAAGCAAAGAGGAGGTAGAACAATCCAGGAGGGTTCACAAAGTCACCTTTGGGTCTCCATTGAACATACACACAGACACATATAAAAAATTCATATTGTCTAAATTTCAAATACAAATGTAAAGAAAACCAAGATTCCCAAGATTTCCGTGCTGAAAAATTAAAAAATTCATTAATCTGTATTTCTTTCTTTTTTTTTTTTTTTAATTCAATTGTGCTCGTGCGTGTGTGTGTATGTATATATGTGTATGTGTGTGTGTGTGTATGTTGAACCACTGGCAAATTCGGGAACCACCATGGACCACCTCCACCTCCTCCTTGTTTACTCTGCCCCGGGATTCACAGGCTCTGCCCTATCAGGACTGGGAATGCAGGCCGCCCCACTTCCGCCCAGCATCTATAGGACCTTCCGCTTGCAAGGCAGAGGCTTAATCCCTGAGTCAACTCTCCAGCCTCCAAGAATCTATATTTCTTAATTTCAATGAACTTTTAGTAATGAGGATAGATTAGTATTGTTATGAGAATTGCCATGCTATTTAAGGACACAAGACTGAATGTCAATAAGCTTATACATATATGATCAAATAGTATTAGAAAATAGTGATGAAATATTCACAACATAAATGAGTATTTTTTCCAAAAATTCATCCCAGATATATTGGTTATGGGTATCAATAGAAATGTAAATTGATTTCTATTTCATACGTGTGCAAACCACCATATGAAATTGATCATAGACTTAGAAAAGTAGAGTAATAAAATTTGAAACAAGAATTTCTCCAACAAGGGAAGCAAATAAAAATGATGAAATATGCAATGAACTAATTATATTTTATATCTTAAAAAGATGGAGTTGTAATATGGAGATCCAATGCACAGATTGGGTGAATAATTTTTAAGCCTGTATTGTGAGATATGGAGAAAGAAGAGTACAGAGTGGGAAGGAGAGGGAGATGGAGAGAAAGAGAGAGAGAGAATCCCAGGATTATTTTAAAAGCATAGCATATCTAGACTGCTCATCAGAAAAATTATATGAATAACCTAAGAAGTAGTTATGTACAATTCAAATAGAAAACTTAAGATGTCATCATATTAGACAACTTTGCAAGCCAATAATATTCTTCACATACAAATGTAAAAAAAAATAGAAAATTATATTTATTTTGCTCATGAATTTGCATGAAACAAATAGTAAATTAAATATTTGCTAATTAAATTAGTCTTTTGATCAGGTAAAGACTTGATGCTTGATGTTTAAAAATGATAATTTATTATACAAATGACCTTATGAAATAAAGCTCACATGATTATCTCTAAGAAAGTAGAGACACCACTTTCATATATACTTCATAATCTGGAAATAAAGGCAAAGTTTTTTTTTTTAACTTCTTAAAGACAATATAGCCAAATACCACAGCTAAAATAATTGAAAACAACATCTTGATGTTTACCATATGCGATTTAATAGGAAACTGAAAGTTTGTCCCGAAAAACAAAATTGTGTGTTTAAAGGGGAAAAAGCACAATTTTCAAAAGGTAGAATTATTTATACAGAAAATTCAGTAAATTCACTAATCATTTAAGCTCATTAGTTTCTTTTTTTCTCCCACATTTTATTTTTTTCCTGATCATACAAGCTCAATAGGTACCCCTGTCTTCTCTCTCCCTCCTCCCCTCCTCAGTCGTTCCCCCCTTGCACTCTCCCCCTTCCCCCATTTCTTTCACCCCCTCTCTCGCTCCCCCTCTCCCAGTACCTCCTCTTTCCTCCCTCCAATTCCCTGGAGATCCTTGTTTCTGAATGCTAAACCTCTCTCTGAGTCCTCCACCCTAGTGAGGGATAAGGACTCAGTGGCATAGCCTGGAGCCCCTTCTTGAGCTCCCTCTTAGTATGGAAACTCTGTTATGACTGTTAATCCCTTGCCTGTAAGGATCCTACTGCCTGGAACCTTCTCCCCTGTGATCCATTCTATACTTTGGCGTGTTGTTGACATGTCAGCCATTGTGCAGGTCAGACAAAGTCCAATTCTGGCTGTTGCAGCCCTAACTTGGGTGGAGTATCTTGCACATCTTGGTCTTCCCCATCTTTAAGCTCTTACAGTCTTGCTGCCTCATCTTCTGCAAGGTTCCCTGAGCTTTAGGATGGGAAGAGATTTGGCTGGTCTGGTTCCAGGTAATTAATGCTAGAGAGAATGTGGGGTCTTTGGCATTCTGAATTATGGTATGTTGTTATTTTCAGTTTTGCTTTTTCTGTACTGACTTTGACTGCATCCTGATTGGTATGGAAGGTCACCTCCTAACCAAAGATAAAAGACTGTTAAATGAAGATCTTAATATAAGAGGAGACCCAAAATAGATAGAAGAATAGGAGTAGGACACAGCAGTGGGGGGAGGAGGGTATCAGTGACCCATTTGTGGAATGATAACGGTCTATCTGATAGGTGAGATCAAAACTCCTTAGTCGCAAGTGACCAGGAATGGAAGTGAGAGTGAGTTGAATCAGATGTCTTGCTACTTACATGTACTCCCTCCTGTTTATAACCCTTTCCAATTACAGTAAGTATTATAGAGATTTACCTTTGAATATGTCATTAAGTGGGTTTGGAACTAGGATCCACCTATTAGGGAGTACATATAGAGTCTAACTTTCTGTGTCTGGGATAATTCACTCAATATATTCATTTCTAATTTCATCCATTTCCTGGCAGATTTCATTAATTCATCTTTTTTGATGGCTAGTAGTATTCCATTGCATAAATGTACCACATTTTCATTATCTATTCGTCAACTGTTGGGCATTTGGGTTGATTCCATGACTTTGCTATTGTTGTGCTCCTGTCACTACTGAATTTCTGCATTATGGGAGATTACTCCCAGAAGTGGTTTAGCAGGATCATATGGCATTTCAGTCTTTAACTTTTTTAGAAATCATCCTATTGATCACTAGAGTGGTTGTATAAGCCTACATTACCACTAGCAATGTATAAGAGTTCCCTTCTCTCCACATTCTCTCTAGCATTTGATGTTGTTTATACTATGGATTTTTGCCATCCTGACCAGTATGAGATGATATCTCAGGGAAGTTTTGATTTGCATTTTCCCTGATGGCTAGGGATGTGGAACATTTTTTAAGATATTTGTTAGACATTTCAACTTTGTCCTTGGAAAAGTTTCTTTTGAGTTTCAAGGCATATTTTTTAATTGGGCCAATTATCTCCTTGGTGGTTAGTTTTTTAAGTTCTTTGTGCACTCTGGATAATAGAGCTCTATCAGATATGTGGCTAGTGAAGATTTTCTTCCATTCTATGGGTTGCCTTTTTGCTTGGTTTACAATCTTTAATCTGAACAGAAACACTGTAATTTCATAAGATCCTATTTGTTTGAGTGTTGTTTCTAGTGTCTGTGCTATTGGATTTCTGTTTTGGAACTGCTAGCCTAGCCCAATCAGCTCGAGGGAGTTCCCTACCCTTTCAACTAGTCTCTGGCCTAATATTAAGGTTCTTGATTGGATCTTAATTAATTGGAATTAATTTTGTGTGTGGTGACAAGTACAGATCCAGTTTAATCTTTTGCATGTGGATATCAAGTTTTGCCAACACCATTTTTTGAAGATGCTGTTCTTTTTCCATTGAATTTTTTGAGCCCCTTTGTCAAAGATCAAATGACTGTAATTTTTGGGCTTATATCTGGGTCTTCAATCCTCATCCATAGATAGATCTACATGTCTATTTTGGAGCCAGTACCAGGCTGTTTTTATTACTATGGATTAATAGTAATACATTAGTATAGATTAGTATAGACCTAGATATAGTATAGATTAAGGTTGGTATGGTGATACTTCTAGCAGTGTTTTTGTTACTCAGGATGTTTTTACTACTTTGGGGCTTTTGTTAAGCTCATTAATTTCAGCTAGTAGTATTTCAGGTAGTAATATTAACATGAAATTGCCACTAATGATAGCAAACCCACAAATATTCTCAAATAATTAAGAATGCACAATGTCATAGGAAACATTTTTGTGTCTTTTGATGATCTTAAAAGACAACCAAATAAAGGAAAGCAATGGAATATTATTAACTGGATTTCAAGAGGAATCCAGCAAATCATAAAAATCTGAGTAATGATAAAGTCCCTAAGTCAACTAGGATATTTTAAACTCGTTTTACTCTTTATAGTATTTTACCTATTTTAAACATGTAGATCTAACTACAGGTTATCAGATTGTTACAATAAAAATGTATTGTGTTTGCATATAACAGATGAAGGAGCCTGTATCACAGGGTATGTAATATAGAAATAAATCTGTGGTTATAACAGAAGTTTTAATGAAAAGTGATTTGTTCTGTATACCATATCTTATGTTAGTGCAGGTGAGCTTAATTCTCATTTTATTGTATACCAGGTAGACTTAAACTGATTAATATAAAACAATGTTAACACAAAAAAGTGGTGGAAAGTGTCTTTACAAGCTTGATTGAAATATTCATCTTTAACAAGACTCAAAACACAAACCAGATTTTCAGTGGAACACTTTACCACATCCTAATTAAAAAATGTTTGCTTGACTGATTTTTCTGATGAATTATGTACTGTGACAAAGTATTCTGAGTATATAAATTAGAGCAGCACAAAGCATTTATCAAGAACTCTGAATCAAAGCTACAATGAATAGAATGTTAGGAAGACATGGAAAAAACTATGAAAATGATCAATTCATAGAATGGGTGCACAGAGCTGGTAAATATATGAAGAGATACAAAAAAAGTCACTATTCATCATGGGAATAAAAATGAAACAATCATATCTCCTAGCATCATGTAACTTCAACTTAGAATTTCATTTCAAAGATTTAGAGAGAAACAAAAACTATAGTAATTTTCTTCCGATGCAGGACCACAACCAGTATCATCATTTTTCTACCTAATCTGGCTCCCAGATAGTGAATGAATAATATGAATTTCTTATGATTTAGCATTTTATTTCCTGATTACATAGGAATGTATATATAACTGCATGAAACATATTTATGTGCATATCTATGTTTATATACTTATAACATAAGTATATGTAGGTATGCAGTGTATCTTATGCTTTATAAAGCATACTGCAATAATGTGGATTGAAAACAATGAAAGAAATGAACACTATATGCTATACAAACATCATCTCATATTTAAAGTAGTAGTTTGAATACATACATATATATATATATATATATATATATACACATACATACATTTCTTTAGCAAGAAGAAGATGTTGGAATGACATTGCAAATAACATTAAAAAAATGAACAAGAGGGAGAGAGCACACCTGTATCTAATACGGACTTATATTAAGAACTGCATCTTCCAACGTGGATTCAAAAATGAAAATATAAAACTTCTAATCTATGCAAATGTTGGTAACAATTCCAAGTTTCAGGAGATGTTGTTGTCATGTAAATGTTAACTCTTCTACAAAACTATCATCTGATGGATGCTTCCTGTGTATCTGAGCATTCATAAACATGAACTTGTTAATTCCAGAATTCTCCTAGGCAGAAGAAAAGACTTTCAATTAGATCACTCTATGTGCCTTATTCACATTATCTCTTCTCATTACCATCTTCGTGTTTTGATTATTACAAAGAGAGAAATTTGTAGGTTTGAGCCTAGTTTAGATTTAGTGCTTTGTTATTATTTCTTTAGTGTTGTATGTGCTATGTTTTAATATGAGCTTTTAAAGGTGTAAAGGAGTTTGAGGTTACAAAGTTTTCAACATATTCCTCTCTAGAGAACAGAAAGCAACATTTCTGTTACATCAAGAATGTAGGAAGCAATTGTCTCTAATAGTACAAGCTGCACATTAAGAGTCAGAAGACAATTAAACGTTCCATCTGATATTTATGCAAAGCAATTTCTAAGGTTTCTCTTAAACTGTTTTTTTTTGTATGAGCTATTACATATTTCAAAGTTGCCTTTATTCAATTTCCTTCACTTTTAGTGGCTGAATATAACATTAATGAAAAAGAGAAGAAATGAGAGGAAAACTTCCAAACTTATAAATAAAATCTCAATATTGGTTCTGTTTGAAGTGGTTCTCATCAGCAGGGAGGTAGAATAACTCAACACAGAGACCTAAGCACCTTCTTACTATATGAAATGGCCGTGACTCCTATATTTGTCTTCCCTCTTCCAAACTTTAGCTATTAAAATTATCTATCTTGCAAATATTTTCTGTGTATATAGGATATTCCAAAAATTGATCTAATCCCATGGCCAGGATCCAGCTGTAGAAATGTTCTGTAAAGATAAAAGTAAACCGAGTCACATTATCTGTTTTTAAAGAATTTCAATCCATCTTACATCTCAATAGTTTGCAAAGAATAGTATCCTTTCATATGAAAATGCCTCATGTTGTTTCATAGTATCTTACAGATTCATTAAAACTGAATCCATGGTTTTACTCTTGCCAATGATGATAAGCATTCAAGATATTTGCTTTGCAAATTTGTCCTCATTCATCATCTTATTTTAGAGATGTATGCTGTAAAGTATATTATTGTTTTTTTTTATTTTTTAAACACTTTTTGAGAGTCTGTATTTTAGTTTGGATTTTAAAATTAATTTAGTGCTGTTAGCAAGTAGATATGCTTTGTTTAACTATCTGTGGTTACATGCTTTCTGTCCTTTTATCTCTCTTCCTTCCATGCAGTGATTTGATAAGTAAGTATCAATCATTTCTCTATTTCATAAGTTGTTGTTTTCATGTATTTAGGAAAACTTACTTTTTTAAATTATAAACTATAAAGCAATAGCCTTATGAGATAACTGATTTTAATTTTTCACATTCTTCCTATAGTCTTTACTCCAAATTACATTAATATGTTACCTATTTTTAGAAAATTTCACTTTTGTTGCACATTACTTTCCTAAGTCAAGGTTTTCTTTCTTTTTTTTTTTAAATTGTGTGTGTGTGTGTGTGTGTGTGTGTGTGTGTGTGTGTGTACAGAGGTCAATGGAGGATGTTGGATTCCCTATGCTATCACATTGTGACTCTTTTTGAGACTGGGTCTCTGAACATGAAGATATTTCAGAAGCTAGAAAGCCCCAGAGATCCTATTCTTTCTTTCATCCATCATGCTGGCATCATAGTCATATTTAGCAGCCAGTGATTTTTATGTGAATTCTTGGGTCTGAACCCCAATCTTCATGCTTTTGTAGCCAGCTCTCTTGCCTGCCAAGCCATCTCTTCAGCACAATGTTTTACTTTTAATTTGCAATATTTTATACTGAAAGTTAACTCTTCATAAACTCTCATTTCATAGATTATTGTGCTGCTTATCTTTAAGGTATTTCATCTTTAATCCCCATTAATGCTCTTAATTAATTTGTACTTTAATATATCTCATGTTCTTTATCTACTTTACTATCTTATATTGCAAATGTGAAAGTATAGTTGGGCTATCTATCATGTACAATATGTTATTACAATTTATGAATATAATACAGTGTAAGTAAAAATTTTAAAAAGACAAATTAGCACATAAAGTATTTCACAGATTTGTCTTATTTTGCAAAGAGACCATTTGAACTATACTCTTAGCAATTATGAAAGGTATAATGCATTGCTACTTATTCATTGCAATGTACAACAGATACCAAAAAGGAAAGCAAAGAAATGAAGCCACAGTCTTGCCATGCCTGCCTTGTAGAGACTCTCCATCCACTGACTGTTACCTTTGCAGTCCTCTTACACTCTGCCATCTGGGGCCACCATCTTACTTCACTTATTTGACCTTGATTGTTCTAGATTCCACAGACAGATGAAAACATACAGAAGCAGTTGTTCTGTGTACGGGTCAAAGCCAGAACTTATGAGCAAACTTTAAAGTCACATATCTCTGAGTCCAAACAGGATCACTTACACACATATCTCTTCAGTCCAAAGTTTGTGAAATCTAGAAAAACTGCTGCTGATTGGAAACAGCCTTTATGGCCACCTCAGAACTATGGAACTGTCCCCAGTGTTTCCATTCTAAAGCCACATCTGCTTGTCTAGTGGATTTTTTTTTTCACATAGCTCTTCTTCCCATTGAAAAAGATAAAAAGCCTAGGTTATTATATTCCTAGAAGAGACTGCTACCCTTCAGTGTTCTAGTAAAGGACAAGCTCCTGTGTGCAGGTGGGTGTTTGTGTATTTCCTTTCCATATTACACATCATTTCTGTCTATCCTGAGCTAACTATATGCCCCCAATATCTCAGTCCCACCTAATGCTGCCTAATTCCATCCATAGTGCAGGAAATACTTTTTAAAAATTCTTAAGACTTTTATTCCATTGTTTGAATTTGTCACATTTGTTTTCTTTATCCACTGGTGTGTGGATGGTCCCAGGTTAGCTTAGATATTGTGCATATAGGATTCAAGTCCATTGGCTAGATCTACCCAGAACAGGGAAAGCTGGTTCATATAGCAGACAGTTATAATTTTTTTAAAAAGATAAAGTTATCCATAATGACTATATTAATCTACAATTCCATCAATGGTGAATAAAATTCCCCTATTCTCTGCACCTTTACCTATACTTGTTAATTCATTTTTGTAATAGCCATTCAAATGAGCCATTCAAATGGTATAGTGTGATATTTCATTGCTCTTTTGACTTGCAATACTTTGAAGATTAGTGTTGATGAACACTTCCTCCTATATCTGTCAATCATATCTATGTCTGCTTCTGAGAACTCCCTAGCAAAGTTTGTTCTTTTATGATAGACTTGTTTTCTATCAACTTACTTTAGTTCTCTTTACAATGGTGGCTACTAACATCCTATTACATATGTGACTTGCAAGTGTTTTCCTTCAAACCCTCCATTGTGACTTCACTGTGATTTTCTTCATTGCACACTGCAGAATTATTTTGATGTCCAGTTTGCCTATTTTAGCTACTTCTTTTGTGTTTGAAACAAAATTATTTCTTTAGGAAAGTTATTGCTAGGAAATCCTTATCTTCCCCATAAGTCACTGTACAATGTCTAAGTATACCTAAAAACATTTAGAATAAACATTCTTTTCCATGTTTTAAAGCACCTTACATATTTCTTCTCATGATTTTTTTCCTGTGTAGTTTTTAATCAAATCTCTATTTCCTTATCTGTATATTCATTGGTGTTTTTTTCACTTTCCCTGATGCCTAGTAAAAACAATTCTCTCTAATTCTTTCTAATTTGGTAAGATTTTTGATTTGTGATTTTTTCCCCTCTGTTTTCTCTTTTATTACATTTCCTTTAGTTTTAGATAGATTAATCTCACCATTTAATGATGCACATGATCAGTATCTTACAAAACCTGCTCTGTTGTGTCTGCCTTCTCTTTTATAGGTTTAAACATCTCTAAGTTTAGACTGACTGTTTGAAGTCTGTATATTCCCACATGTTTCTTAACATCAGTGATCATGTGAATCCTTAATTCGCAACCACAATTTTCCTCCTACTCGTTCTGATCTTATCTCAGACATTCATTGTGTAGATATATTTAGAAGCTGCCAAAATTTGTGCTACCAATGTAACCTACTGGCTTTCCCTGGTTATCCCGCCTATCTTACTTCTTTTTACTGGTCTGAAAATTTTCTCAGTTCATTGATTTGGAAATCAAGCCAATTGGATTTGTTGTAGGACTTGCCTAATTTCTCCAAGCTGCAGCCATCGAATCTGGAAGTGCAGCAGCAGCCTCTAGAGTTCTTCCTGCAAGTCTAGTTCAAGAGTTCTAGTTCCGATAATGCAGAAGTTTTGTTTCCACCAGGTTTGAAGGCTATACTACTGAAGTGATGTTTGCTTGTTGTTCTATTGTAAGAACAGCTTCACCACCTTTTATTTATTTTAACAACCTCCTTTGCAGAAAGTCTTGTCCTTCTGTCACCCTTTCACAGCTCTCTCTCTCCTTTTCAAGTTTAGAAGTGATTGTGAGTTTATCAGGTTCCCTTTTCTTTTTTTTCTTTTTTCTTTTCAATGTGTGTGTATGCATGTTTGCGTATGTGGCCATGCATATGCATGTGCTTGTTTGTGTAGTTCCCATGACCTCATGTATCATCTTTGATTGTTCTCAATCCCCCCATACACTTTTTTTTTTTTTTGACTGGGACTCTAAAGCCACAACTGTCCTGTAGGGCTGATCTGGTTAATCTTCTTTCTTTGGGGGGAATCACAAGTTCTACCTTTCAGACTTGGAATTACAGTTAGGTAATTGCATACTAGCTTGATATTTTACAAAAGATCTGGGGACCTGAACTGTGGTCCTTCCAGTTTGTTAGCAAGTACATTAACTACTGAGTCATCTCTACTAGTCCAACCAAACTCTCATGGAATAACTCTGCTCCTTTATGAAACTCCCAAAGTATGAAATTTAGATGGCAGATATACTCTAGTGTTTCCATTCTGTTACATATCCCCTCTCTTTTCTGTATTTCCTTGGCCATATATTAAGCTATCAGAAGAGGGTAGGATGAAGGAGACAAACATTTTCACAATCATGCAGGCTACACTGATTAAGACTGCATCGATCTGCTATGCCACAAGAGAAGTGTTGTCATTGGATATTAAGCAGAAACTTAAAGGGGGTGGGAAGAAAGTAAGAACTACAGGATGAGATGATTTATATCAAAAAGATATCATCTGAACTTGACAGTGTTGCTGCTTCATGAACTCACTAAAGCTATGGTTAGCTGAACAAGGTCTGTAGAAGACTGGGCCAGTCATTCTTTGATAGGGAGAGATCATAAAGCTACAGCCCTTCCTGAGAGACTATTAGAAGTTAATGATTGCTATAAAGGAGTGGCTTTTTTTTTTTCTGTGATGTAGCCACTGGTAAGTTGCCCATGTTCAAGTAAATAGACACCAAACTTGCTACTGCACCCAACTCTAATTAAACTAAGTGGGTCACACATCAAAAGAAGGCCTGAAGTAGGAAAGAGATTTGTTGGAAAGAAAATGGGTTTCAGTGATAGTAACAGGAGGAATGAGAGAGGTAAGGGGAAATTAATTCCATATACATTAAAAATGTGTATGGAGTTTTCAAAGAAAAAAAATTTTAAAAATTAAAATTGAGAGGTTTTAGAATTTTGAGCTTGTTGACATTTGTGAATACACTGAGAAAGCAGTTTATTAGTAGTAGATAATCCTTGTCGGATCAATTTTGTGAATACTAAAGTTTTAATTAATTTTCCAAGACTCTCAGTTTCTAAGTTTTTGTAAGAGCCCATTTAAAAGTGGAAAGAAAGAATGGACTTCACAAAGCAGCTGGTCTTTTAACTTAAACACTCAAGCTGTCATGTATACATACACACACTCACACACAACGTTTTCTTAAGTGACTTGTGGAATATACTAGAAACATCCATTTCAGTCGATCCCTCTCTTCTCACCTGGGATCTGTTTGTGGGCTTCTATGTCACAGTCCTTGGAACACAAGCAGCGTTACCCATGCTAATGATCAGCTCTCCGCATTGGGAGGCTGAGGAAAGTGCCCCTGATTCAGCCTTGCTTTTCCTAATTAAAAGTGGTTAATAACTCTTTTATTGAAACTAGATTAAATTCTTATTTGGGAAACTTAATTTAAAGTATGACCTGTCAGCTGTGTGGCACTTCTATCCCAGTCTCATCTTTGCACAAATTGAAGGAGAGCAAATTGCGTTTTAATATTCTTCAAAAGGACAGAGAGAATGGGGAGCTGTAAAGTATGGAATTAAACCAAGTGGTAGCTTTCACTTGCTTTGCAGACAGATCACATAGAATGAACTTAATTCGATTTCCTGATACATTTCTGTAGCTCTATTCTTCTAAAAACCTCTAGCCAATAACGGTGTTCTAAACTGCTGAACAGGCACGTCCTCTTGAACACCTGCTTTGAGAGGCACCCATCTGGCTTTAATCCTTCCTCCAGACCTTCTACAGGAAAGCCTGGTGCAGGGGGGATCTGGCTCTCACTCAGATTCTTATGCTTCCAGGATGCCTTTTCAGCTCTGTGTCTGATGGGCTCATCCAGACTGCAGCAGTGAAAGGCTAGGCTTCTAACACCCAGATTCTGACTCTTCTTTCTTGCCAGAAGCTTGCAAACTGCTATTTCTGGGTGTTAAAAGCAGGACAGCATAGTTAGGAGTTGATATTGGGCCTACACTGAGGCAGAGACAAAATGCACGGATGACTGTGACCATGGAAGCTGAGAGAACAATTGGAAAAAGATGATGCTCTCAATTTTATCTTCACAAAACACCTGTGAAAAAAGTCAGCACATCATATCTCTTTCTAAGGACACAAGAAACTAATGCTAAGGGGTTGAAAAAAATCTGTTCAAGTCATTGTTTTATGTCATGGATGAGTAGAAGACCTACTTTGAAAATCATTCTTTTTCATTTTTCTAACTTACAATTCTTTTTTTGTTTGTTTGTTTCTATGAACTAGATGCTGAAACACTTAAATCAAAGAGGCCTACCTTTTCAGGTTGTTCACAGAATTTCTTATGTGTCGTCTTAATAATTTGTTTTTCTGTGTGTCTGTGCAGTGTATGTATATCTATCTATCTATCTATCTATCTATCTATCTATCTATCTATCTATCTATCTATCATTTATCTATCTATCTGCAGATTTATGTATCCGTATTTGGTGCACATGTGCACATGCCTGTGGAAGCCAGAGGTCGATGTCAGGTCTGATATCTTACTGCATTGCTCTGTACCTTCTTTATGGAGAGAGGTTTCACATTGAATCCAGAGCTCACTAACTGGCTAGAATGGTTAACTAGTGAACTCTAAGAATCCACCTGTTTGCCTGCCCACAGTTACAGGCATGTACCCCCATGCTCAGCATTTACATGAATGATCAGGATCTGAACTCAGGTCCCCATGTTTCTGCAGCAGGCACTTCACAGACTAGTTCCCTTTTCAGAATTTATAATGAAATAATGTTAGGATTATGTCAAAAGTGAATGATTAAAGATACGGTTATAAAGGGACAATGCAATTTTATCCCTAAATAATTTTCTTTCTTTTACTATTCTGCATTTTCATTGGCATGTCTCTTACATCAGAATTTCCTGTAATCTATTTCTTGATTCGTTAGTTTTAAAAACATTACAGTGTTAACTCTCAAATCTGTACCATTGTTGTCCTTTTGCTGAAAACTCATTTTTCTTTCCTAGATTGGCTTTAAGTTTTTCTTTCTAATTGCTTTAGAGTATCCATAATTTTGTGGGATATTTTTACAGGTATATTTTCATGTAAATTGTAATCCATAGAGATTAGTTACCTAAGTAATTAGACAATCCAGTGTACTGGATTATTTCTCCTTTTTTATAGTGAACAAGCTTTATGTAGTTTCTGAATTTACTGATTTTTATAGAATTTAACATCACTTTTTGGGCTGTCATATACTATATATCCCTTAAAACATTTCCTAAACATTCATACTGGTGCCTGGACATTGTAATTCATTTAGTGGTGAAATTATTTCCTGATTTACATGATCCTTTGTTGGGAGTTTCCTCTCATTAAATCAAGCAATTTGGGATGGTTAATTAAGCATGAAGCAAGTTCTGAATATTGAAATTAAGAGTATTTACCTTTTTCATATTCTCCTGGTACATTTTGTTATTTTTCACATTGCATTTATATATATATAATGCATGAATATATACATGAATATAGTGACTTTGTAATATTTTCATCCCTTAATTTCCTTTCCCCCTCCTTTTTCCCTGGCAGTCCTTTATTTACCTTTATTTCTTTATTTCCCTTTATTTCTTCACTTGTGTGTGCTAATATGTTTCATACAGTTTGCCTTTGATGTCATATGTCTGACATGATTCATGCTCCAGTGAGTGTCTTAGATCAGTGGGTATATCTTTGAGGAAAGCATCTTCACTATAAACATAAGTCCTCATCAGGCTCTCAGGGAGGTGTGGAGCTTCTTGAGCTCTTTCCCCTTCCATAGTGAGATATTGGTAGGACTGTTTCCATGCACCTCTTATGAAAGTGAACATATCTGCTATGAAATCATACCACAGCCCTGTCACATCCAGGAGAGAATGTCAGGCTCAACACTGGTACCATTTTTTTTAAAAAAGTGAAATATGTTCATTAGTGTTTTAATAAAACATTTTTCCAACTACCTAAAATATTAGTTTTAATAATTTTCTCCATCTTTAGAATGCCTCTTAATTTCTGACTTAGAACCATGAGTTCTAAGTTGTTACTTTGCATCTATTATACCTCTCTCACTAGCACATTTTCCTTGGAGTCTTTTGCAGTTGGATTCTTGGAAAAGTGGCTGCTCACTTACAGGTGTGGGTAGATGACCTGGACAGGGCTTCTGGCTAGACTGAGTCATTGTTAGAGTTAGGAAACCCACATGAAAAAGGAGAGAGCTTCTAGAAATTGCTTTCTGACCTCTACCTGCCTTGTGCCAATGGTGAGTATACTTGTGCTTTCTTATCTATCTATCTATCTATCTATCTATCTATCTATCTATCTATCTATCTATCTATCTATCTGTCTGTCTGTCTGTCTTCCCCTCTGTTGCTTTCTCTCTCCTAAATAAACAAACACTTAGAAAAACCTGTCATGATTTCTATGATTCATTATACAATGTGGTGATTATAGTAATACTTGCACATCTTTAAATTGCCTAAAGAATGTATTTCAATAATCTCTTAGAACAAAAATAAGAATATCATGAAAAGTTTGTTCCCTACCCTGACTTAATCATTCTGCATTGAAATGCCTATCAAAAACATAGGAACTCGCCTGTTTAAACAATTATTACTTGTCAGGTAAAAATAAAATTATCTGGCTAGAGAGATGCCTCAGGGTTTAAGCCTCTGCCTCGCAAGCATAAGGTCCTGAGTTCAGATCCTGAATCTCACGTAAAAATGCCAGGAAGAAATGCAAGCAGCCTGTACTTCATGTCCTGAAAGGCAAAGCCTGGGAAACTCCAGAGCAAAGCAAAGAGGAGGCACCGCTATCAGGGTGATTCCCAAAGTCCAACCCTGGGCCTCCACAGGCACACATAAATGCCCTCTGACTCACATACACACACACAAAGAGACACAAATAGAATAAAATAAATAAATAAAATTATTTAAATGAAAAATTAATTATTCCCTCTCAACAGCCACTTTTGAAGTCTTATTATGGAATATCAATGACATCATCCTGAGGAAACTTCATGTCTGAGGTCACTGGAAAGCCTCCAGGGAAATATCAACAATAATAAGAATAGCATCATTTTTGTAAGTGGAATTGAAAAGCTTTCCACATACTTTTTCCACATGAAGTGTCTGTATTTTTCTGGTTCACAGTTGCAGTTGTGGAAAATACAGGCACAGCAGTGTTGGAATTGTTTAAAACAAGTTCCGCAGCTTACATATTAGGATCATTTTCTCTCTATGGAGCATTCAGAGCCCGGGCTTTACCTGCATGGGGACAAATTGGCCAAGCAAATCACGAGAACCTTTGACCTTTTTTTGTCCACTCTCAGCTAATGAATGAAGGAAAATGGTACTAGGAAAGATCGGGAAGGAAAATCTGGCCATCGATTCATCCTCAACTGTGCAGAACTGAGTTTCTCTCCTGAAATGAGTCTACTCAACCTCTCACCCAACGTCAGCAGGACCCGTCCCTTGACCTGGCTTTCCGCAGGCAGTGATGGATTCACGCTGCTCCATCACACTGCCCGGCAGTCCCCGGCAGCTTCCTCTGTCATTGACAGCAGATGCTTTATGACTGCTGACACGGATGAGGGGTAAAGTCCATGACCTTGGAGCACAGCCAAAGGAAACGGTGCACTCAGGAGCCTGCGGCAGACCTCGTTATGCTCTCCTCTGATAAACCGAGCTGCCAAGTCACGAAGCACTGATGTCTCAGGCAACGCGGTTACAGCACTTTGATTTTATTTTTCATGGAATTGGAGATTTTTGTTACTCGAGTAAATTCCTTTCTTGCTATGACCCCATTCCTCTCCCTTTTCATTCAAGGCTGTCTTTTTCTTTATGTTGCACCTGTGAACCAGACAAAACTTTTTCAGTTTTGTGAGACTGATTTGAATAGCTTCAGCAAGAGTTCTGTCTAGCTATACAATTGTGCTAGTCCCAGAGACAGAGTCTACCTCTGAGCCCGATTCCTGATTGGCCAGGCTTTCTGTTTGGGATTTTCCTCAGATGTCAGTGATGAAGTAAATTGGCTGCGTAAATAAGCCCTACTTTGGGACCTAAACTGAAACTAGACTGTTCCTTTTTCTGGAAATCAGGTGGGAGCACGTTGCTGTCTGTGAGGCACAGAAGAAAAATGACTTAAGTTCATTAGCATTTGCAAATTCAAAATCAATGTAAGTAACAATCTAATAGAACGTTTTAATCTGAATCCTATTAACCACAAAGATTATTGTGCATTTACTTTCATTTTCTCAGTACAAAAACATGCAAAAAATAATTAATTAACATCAGGAATCTGTTAGGGTATTTTCTTCTGACAACCATTCAGGTTTTAGCTCTGTTCTGCACTTGAGCCAAACCTTCTAATTTCATGACAGAAATCAGACTCAAAGCTATCCTTACAATTTATGTCATACCACTATCCCAGGTCTTTGGATATGCATTTTCTTGTGTTTTTATTTACTGCCATACTATTTGAATATTCCAAAATTTAGGATAATTTTTAAAGAAAAAATTAATATATTGAGTTTGTTTTACTTTTCTGTCAAAATCATTAAAATTTTGATTAGATCTAAAAACATAAAATCATGATTATTAATTTTGAAGTTATATAAATAACCATTTACCCTCAATGAGCTTATATTTTGATGGCAACACAGAAAACCAAATCAAGGTTTAACTTCTTTTCTTTGTTTGTTTGTTTGTTTTTTTAGCATTTAAGTAAGGGTCTCCTTATATAACACAGTGTGGCTTCAAACTTCCTATACCACTCAGACTGGTCTCAAACTCATGATCCTCTTCATTCTGTCTCTCAAATGCCTAGATATCAAACGTGGACCATAATGCCTACTATTAATCAATGTTTAAGTCTAAGACAGAATTTGTAAGTTGAAATAGTCCCCTTTTACTTTGTTGAGCATGCAATATTCAAAGTAAATATAAAAAAGGATGAGAAACAACTTTTGCTTGAAGACAAAGCTAGATCTGTTGGTATATACCTTGGTAAGGAAGTGACAAAGAGAGATATAATGTAAAATAGTGGCAATTAGTATTTAAACATAGTTGTATATTCAAGGTATATTCACAATTTGCAATAGGATCTTAGAGCCATGGAACATACAAATTAAAAAGCCCTTAATATTGCTAAGCTATTGCTTATTTCATTCTAAAGAGAGAAGTTATTAACAGAATGTGCAAACTGGTTCATTATAGAAGAAACACTGTCTATAAAAAAATGGGGATTAAAGGTACATTCAGAGAAATACCCATGTAATGGATGATCATTATCAAAGTGTCTTATTTAGTGTGAAGATAGCACAAGATGAAAGGAAGAAATAGACCTACAAGGCAAACAAAAGGAAAGACTCTCATCAAACTAAATGTTTGAAGAAAGCAGGGCCCTGTACATGGAAAAGTTCAATATGGTTTTGTTTGAAGTAGTAACATGATTTTACCTTATCCATGTGGATATAGTTCATCTCAGTGTCATTTATGGAATTTTGCTAAAAGACTGCAAACTCACAGCTGTCATCTGTTATTTTTCCTTCATGTATACACATTCAGTATTTCAATTACTCTTCTGCTGTTGTGGAAAAAATCTTCTGACCCAAGTAATTAAGAAAGAATTCATTATTTGTCTAAGAGTCCTGAGTAGACAAAGCCCAAGTCATAGTTAGACACAGGTATCAATGTGCCAGTTGAATATTAGGGTTCTGAACACATTTGTAAAGAATTAGTGGTTGAGTTAGGCTCCCAGCAAGTCTGAAAGAGATTGTATAGTTGATTAGGAAGGCCTAGCAAATAGTGGTGGGACTAGTCCTTGGGCAGATAAATAAGATGGAGGAAGCAGGTTAAGTAAATTGATATTCTTTTGTGTATTTGACCAGACATGTTGGTCTGGCAAGTGAGGATTAATCCTCTCGGTAATCTTGTGGATTTGGTGTGACCAGTTTTCTTAACTCTGGGTGCTGGTGTGCATTCTCCTGCCAAGCTGGACAAAGAACTGTAATTCAAAATAAAAACCCCTTGTTCTTTTAAGCTGTTTGGTCATGAATTTATTGGCATCATGCAGAGTAACTTTTATAGTCCATTATGGCAGGGAATTAATAGTGGCAGGTATGTGGACAGAAGCAGAGGGCAGTCATTAGGAGTCAGAGATCCAGAAAAGAGAAGGAAGCGGAGAAGGATTGCCAAACCACCAGTATCTCCCCTAGTGACATTCCTTCTCTAGTAATGCTCCACTCCTAAAGGTACCATAACTTTCCCAAACAGTGCTACCAGGTGCAGGCCAAGTATTAAACACATGAATCTATAGGGAACATTTCACATACAATCCATTGCACTGTTACACTTTCCATTTTTACTTACTGATCTTAATCTGTTCTTTATATCTCTCATTTATGAATTTTTTCTTTGAATAAAATAATATTGGACATATTAAACTTCTTAGTTCAACTCTGGATCATATCTAAAACTCTGTCTTTTTGATGTCCATTAGTTTTAATTTTTGGGGGGGTCTTCTCCGTCTTCCACATTTTGAATACTGAAGTACTGAACGCTTAGTATAGAGTATTTCCTAAAACAGCTTGCTACAACTCAAAAAGCCTTTCATTACTTCTGCCTAGGTATTGGAGGTACTGTATATTCAATGAATTTCAAAATTGTATCCATATATGTTTAGTGATCTGTTTTATTGCTTTCAGTTCTGCCTATTTGTCTTTAGCATTCTTTGTTAAATGTTATTAAATCTATTCTTTGACGGTTTCATTCATATGAATAATACATTCTGATTACTCAATAGCTCTAAACTCCCTTTCAATCTCTATTAAAATTGCTTATTCTCTTTCTCTCTTTCCTAAATTCATGTCTTTTTGTTTGGCTTTAGGACCCCTGAACTTAAACAGGTTGTGACTGTGACCATGACTTAAAAATTATGTTACCATCTGGTGGGCTCTCCCATGCTTACACAACTGAAAACAGATGACTACCAAACAGTGGCCAACAGTTCATTAGGGAGAGGTAGGGCCCATTCCAAATCCATGACTGACTGTTGACTGGCCCTGTTTTACATATGCTCAGCATAGGCAGTGCAACTTTTGTGAGATCTTCATTGCCATAGATGTGTCATGATCAAAGGACAACATTTTCAGCCATATTACCTTAACTTCCGGTTCTTATATCCTTTTTGTCCCTTCTTCTGTAATATTCTCTGAGTCTCAGGTCTAAATGCACCATTTAGAGGAAAGCAAAAGCTGAGACTTATTCCTAGCACTTTAAGCAACCATGAGTCTGTATTCACTGCTGTTTATTGTAAAGAAAGACTTCACTGATGAAGCCTGAAAGAAGTCTTTGTTTATGGGTATAAACATACATTTGGAAAACAATTGTGTTGCCGAATTCCAGCCCTGGTGCCAGCCAGGGAAAGGAGGGGGAAACAGTGGAGGCCTGGAGGCTAGAGGGAAGGGGCGACCTGGAGACAGGGTCACCAACCAGACCCCGGGAATCAGGTGAGGAGCAAGCAGTAGATGAGATGCGTCAGATTCAGATTCAAATTTATTAAGGAGGTGTTTGGGCTTATATAGGGTCAAGGTCCAATCAAGTGTTGCCATCCCTTCGCTGGGAGGGGCCACCACCAATCATTTAACTGTTTACTAGGTGTCCATTTCAGGGGCAGGTTAGATGGCTGCTTCCCACTGGTTGTTCATCGCTCCTCCTGCATGGTTCTCTATTGGACATGTCGGGGGCATGTATGTATGTGTCCAGGCTTGTCCATAGTTGGGAGCTGGGCTAGGGCCTCTCTGAATTGGTAGTGCCACACAATTGGAGACTTGTCAATTTAACAACACAAGAGTAGTAAGCTCACTTCTAGGACTCAAGATACTTGATCATCTTGTAATTGAATGCTTTAATTTTTGTACATTTCATTAAAATGATGATCTATTTGTTCATCAGGATGCGACTACAGGTCTTGAAAAATTTTAATCAGATTTGTTTTGAAGATGGTCACTTTTGTTCATTTTTATGTTGGCATATTTTGCTGATTCTTTTTCATTGTAGCTCACATTTGATACATCTTTCTAAGTGACAATCTGAAAGTCTTCGTTGGGTATATCATCTCTAAATTGCTGTGTTATTGCTTCTGTGAACAGAGGGTACCCTTCAGATGTGGGATCACTTGAAGTTCTCTTCCAAAATTAAAACTAGTTATGCAGGCCTGTTCTTAGGGCTGATCGAGTGTCCTTAAAACACAGCTGTGTTTCCTTCTGGAGTGTGAACAAGGAGGGAGACTAGGTTATGCTTTATAATGCAACTACTGAAGTGATAATCATTTCTTGGATAGGACAATGTTGATAAAATGTGGGAGGAAATAGGAGATATTCATGATATTAGAAGGCAGCAGCATTTGGAGGGATTTTTGAGCCTAGCATGAGATCCAAACAATTCTTCATGTTCATTTTGAAATTTCTCTGCCAAAAACATGGATCAAATGTATTTATCTACACCAGATGAAAAGCATATTACATTGGGCAATGACAGGAGAGTAAAGATGGCATAGGTTGGATATTTAATAAAGCTTCCAGATGGTTTTGAAAGTCTTCCATTATGATAAACAAAAATAAAGATTTGAGTAAGATCGTGCCTTTTCTCAGCTGAATTATTGAAATAATTCCAATAACCTTAGATTCAAAACATCATTCTCAAATGGAGAATAATGGCATCTCAACTAGTATTAATAAGTCAATTAGGAAAGGTTCATGAAGCATAAAGAAAAACAACAAATACACCAGGTATCCACTGAGAGCAGACTATTCTTTCTGCAATGTAAATACAATTCAGTAAGGCAAATTTTCCCAACAAAATTACCTGATTTACTCTTTTACCAATAATAGATACAAGTTCAAAAAATAACTTACTGTACATTTTAAAAATATATATTATTAGGCCAAAGAAATACTCCTAGTTTTTCTGTTTCATTCGTATATTTCTTGACGTATATATGCAAATCAGGCATTTTTAAAGATATAAATTGTCTAATTGCAATAGTTTTTGTACACATATAGTAGGTCACAAATGATTTTTCAGTCTTCCTCAATATTTTTTAAAGAATATTGCAATGTCATTTGATGAATTAGGAGAAAAAGTACGCAATCTTCCAATCAACAAAATATGCCATATATCTTATGCATGTGTCAAGAATGGACATTAGATGTGAGGAGACAAACCTTGTAGATAAGTTTGTGAACACAGAGGCATCAGACCAATCTCAAAAATCATTTTAATACCAAAGAACCAATGACCAACAGAATTAAAGTCTCTTTTATAATTGTAAGAATTCAAGTACTTAATCATATCATATTTTACTTCAAAAATACCAAGTAATAAAAACAACACTTAAATCAAACTGGCAACCAGACTAGGAGATTCTCTGGTATGTTTGTGATAAAGAAAAACACTTGATAAATGATTTGCAATTATACTCATGGAAAGCATTTCAAATAAATTGTGTATTTTATCAGGCTATGAAATAAATTCTATCATTCATACCAAGAAATGATCATTGATAATGCTGGTGATGACTTAAGATTAAAAACATCAGGATCTGTGTTGTCAATATGATAAAGAAGCATAGCTGACCATAGCATATTATTATACAAAAATAAATCAGGACTTTGTAAATTAAAACAGAACCCAGAGACAGTATTTTTAAAAATAATTCAATTTATTCCACCATATCTTTGCTTGTGAACATATAGAAAATGATTTGAAAATCAAACTACATTTTTAACATATGTTTAAATAAAAACTGCAATATATTCTTACAGAAATGGTATTTTGAATTCAGAAATACAGAATGGAATTTTGAAATATTATGAATTCTTTCATATTTGATTAATAGTTCTTTTCCTTCATAAGAAATATTCTATACCTGGATTTGACCCTCAACTTGTAAAAGCAAATATCCATTTATGTCCATGCTAATCTATCCTTTAAGATTAAATATTTTATACTAAATTTTGTATTGTTAGTGGATATTGGTCTCAATTGCTTGAGATCGACTTGTGTTTTTATCATTATATAACCTGTAAGTACTGGAGATTCTATTTTCACTCATATTTATCCTGTATGTTGACTTTCACATTAATTCACTCATTCAGTTCTCATCTCCTATCTAGCATCCATTCCTATTTTTGTTTTGTAGGCAAGATTGTGTACTAACAAAATCAGAAAGTTGTAGTGGTCATATAATCTATTCTAAAATGAAAAGGGCACACTGCCCATCATTTCCTCTTGAATGCCTGGCACTGAGCTTGTCTTGGGATCATGGAGAGGTCACAGGCTGCTTTATCTGGCCTCCTGCACACCTCTGCCCTACCTCTCAGGCATTCTGTCATGACTGACTCCTGCGGTGCTAATGCTATTGTTTACTCAGTGCTGTTCACAGGGCAAGTTCTGTTTCCCCTAAGGTTATGTGGCTGGCCTGGTTGATATTTTCCCTTCCTGCTCAGCTTTGTGCCAGCTTTCAAGACCACTCAACCTTAGGTTTGATGGTTTCATCACCTGTAAGAGGAGAAGTAACATGCAAAGTTTAGAAGATGATCCATGAGTTTAATGACAGCCTAGGGCACTCCAGTAACATATTGATTTCTGACACTGAGCAAAGGGTGGTTTAGGATGGTTCCAGTTTTTGTACCAGGAAAGTGAAAGAGTGGTAGCATGCTAGTTCTCAGTTTCTACAAGCATACTAAAAAAGACTCAGCTGTAAGACTTTGGACAGAGGATCCGACATTTAAACTATAAAGAGGAGCATTTGCAGATCACTGAGACTTGGGTCATAGATATGTGCAAAGTTGAATATTTACTTAAATAGGTACACCATTTCATTTTAAAAACAATAGTATCAGCATATATATTATTTTTCCATGTAAACGTTCAACTATCAACCAATAATTTCTTGTACTTGCTACAATTTACATTGTCTTTGGAGTTGTAATTTCCTTGGTTTAGTCTCTACCTGTTGATTTGGTCTTTCTATACCTATTCTGCATCTAAAATTGGAAACTATATTTTAACTTAGTTTCTTATATTTTATTTATATACAGTCTTTTTAGCCCTTTGCTGGGCTTTTGTGTTCTTTTTTTTTAATTATTTATTCAACTGTGTGTGTGTGCACGTGTACAACTACGGGCTGTGGGATCTAGGATCTGAACTCAGGACCTTCCGCCTGCAAGGCAGAGGCTTAACCCCTGAGCTACCTTCTCCAGCCTCAGCTTTTGTGTTCTTAAGAACGTAGGTAATATTTTCCAGTTTTACATGTGTTCCTGCTGGTACTTAGTAAGCACAGTAGTGAAGCCATAATGCCTGAACCCCAGCAGAACTGCCCATTTGCTTATCCACTTTGAGTTTTACCTGCCCAATCCTTATTAGGACACGTCTTTAAAATGTATCTGTTTACACTTTTGCCAGGAAAGTTAGAGTTAGAAAAAGAAGTAAAAAAACCTCTTTCACTGTTTGACAGTACAATGAGGGAGGTGATATTTTGATTTCTTACATACATTAAGTTGCCAAAAGGTTTGACAAGAAATGTGAAAACTTGTCATGTTCCCTTAAAGTCTAGTGTTATGAGTTACTGAAGTTTACTTTCTACAGCCTTTTCTTTCAAACACAAAGCACACGTTAAAGTAATGAAAAAAGAATGCTTTGTACAAATTCAAATTGGGCACATGTGCAAAGTCAAGAATCAGAATTATGATGCTAATTTTAGTAGCCCTTCAGCATCTTAAGCTTTTTGTTAAAGCAGTGTTTGTGACTGGGTCATTAAAACATTTCTTACCAACTTATTGCTTCCTTGTCAGTTGCATTTACTAGCTATAAAACATTCTTCATTTCTCAACAACAATTGTTCGAAAGACAAAATGGTAATTTATTCTTACTTGGTTGTATGTGTATGTACCCTGTAATACAGGGGGAAAATGAGAACCATCTTATCAGTAAACTGATTCAAAAAGAGTACAGAATGGCTTGGCACACCAGAACCAACTTATCAGTGAACTGTTTCAAGGACAATACAGAATGGCCTGCTTTGCTAAATATAACTGTAAAAAAGGTGTTCAGCTCTTTTTGCATTATTGTCCAGTACCTACCAGTGCTATATCATCTTATACTGCTTTTCTTGAAATAGCTCAGCACTGATCTTTAACTGGTCATCCCCATTATTTCTTTCTGCTGGTGGCATGCTAGTTACGCTTTCTCAACTATGCCCTGCTTTTTCTTCATCCATGTCGGTCCAAAGACTGAAAGATATGATGATATTATAGCTGTGGTTACAGCATATATCCTTACTCTACTTCTTTTTTGACAAGGCCTTTCACCAAGTTTTTGAAAATTATCTCTTTTTTTAGTTAAAATTTCTTGATATTCTATGGGAGCATGTCAGTCATCATGCGGCTCTGGTAAGGTCAAGTCTCACTGTAGTAAGTACCTAGATGCAGCAGTACTACCTTGAGTGGAATGTCTTGTGCAAAGGTGAACTTTCCCATCTTTTTGGGTTGAAAGAATGCAAGAAAGATAAGAATATACAGTGGAAACCTCCTTGGGGACTGAAGCTGGATGATGAATGGAAATGCCCCTATTAGTGGGGTGGCCTGAGGAAAGGCAACCTAGTGTGCTGAGAAGCAGGAGGGTGGGATTGGTGGAGGAATGGAAAAGAGTGACAATGGAGGGAAGCAGGAATAAGCGCTCAATATATTTGTAAAAGTAGAAAAATTTTAAAAAAGTATTCCAAATTAAAAAAATTCTCTAGCATCATATATTCAATAGTAATGTTTTCTTTCAATTCAATTTTAACTTCACAAGCTCAAAAGAAAGTTCAAAATATTGATAACATCCCTAGGAATTATCAGACCATTTCATCAATGGATCCTTAATGACTTTTTCTGGTCACCCATGATGTTAAACATAATGCTTTCTACTCTAGAAACTGAGGGGTTAGCTGGATCTCTGAGTTCTAAAGCTCAGCCCTCACTGCTCCTTTCTTACAGACATTCTCACACACATTTTGGCACCATCCCTGTATGCTTGAAACTGTGAAATCCTGGTTGTCACTCTCTTCATGAAGAGATTAGATTGGGTACTTGGCAGTCAGTGTTTGAGTGTTTTTAAAGTTCACCGCCACATAGTTAAATGTATTTTAATTATACCCTACACACATAAAGAAGGATTGCTTCATTTTTATGAGAAACAATGTATTGTCTGACCTTGTGCTAGAAAAAAAAATGGAAATTAGCATACAATATTCAATAATCAATTTTGAGAGGTATAAACACAATAATTTTCAGGGAAGACTCTGGTCAGTGAAATGTCCTCTATGTATTCTATAACTCAATTAAATATGAGGTTCACTTTTTTTTTAAAGTCCCACATTCTATTTGTGTTCTTAACTAACAAAAAGAGTTTAGGTGGAATATGTTTATTCTTCAGTGGAATCACACAGCATATTATAGACAGAGGTGACCCTGAGCTGGACACAGAGTCTGGGCTGTCTTTTCCCTTCCGCTGTAATGAAATCTGCAGGATAGCATTCCTGATGCCAATGAGATAACCTTGCTTCCTTCCTAAGACCTTGGAAAGCACAGAAGACCCTACTCGAGGGAATTTGGTTAGGAGCAGAAAGAAAATCTTCCCTTTGTTTTCCTTTCCTTTTCCATTTTCAAGAGTCCTTCAGTCCTGTTTTGTTTCACCCTATTCATTTTCTGTCTGTACATCTCTTTGATGCAGTCCCAGAACCACAGGGATGTAGTACAATGGACTAGGTAGCCTGAAAATCCCTGTGGTCAATTGTGCCATTTTATTAATTCAGCCCTGGAGAAGGAGAAAATCGTTTCAATATCATTCCTGTAGAGACTTGGTAGTGCAGGTCTTGCTTTAAACATTTAATGGTTAGAAAAGAGCATATTTTAAAAATGCTTAGGTGTCAAAGAATTCAAATAAGAACTATTGGTTTGGAGGGACTTGGGGGAAAATAATGATGTTTGTCCTTTCTCTTTTAGCAGTGCTCCTGATTTAGCAGTATTGTTGGCTAGAATGACATTCTGAGTAGTAGATAGATTAGTAATGGCACAGCTTGAGGGTTTTTCCCAATTAGAAGAGTTTAACGAATGATATAAACACACACACAGACAATTGCATTACCATAACTTGGTGTTTCTGCAGGAGGTGATATACAGTGATTGTGGGGTAAAATTCATTGTCATTTTTTCTTTGTCACTTCATTCAACATATTTTTATTTTTACAAAGTTGAGACTCTTTATTTGAGCAATAAAGTTGCACACACACGTACATACACACATGAACTCCTCAAACATAAAAAGAAGTTACAGAGAAGCAAAAGCAACTGTATTTTTGTGTATTCACATGCATTATCTTCAACAAAATAGTGCTAATTTGTATGTGTGTGCATGTGTGTGTGTTTACATGTGTTTGCATGGTACATGCATCTGTGTGTGTGTGTGTGTGTGTATGTAAGAGGACGTTGGATGTCCTCCTTTATCATCCTTCAATTTAATTTGTACATCTGTGTAAGTGGTGTATATGTGCCTGTGCATGTGTGTTTCCTTGTGTCTGTGCATATGCGTGCACACAGGTTTGTGTGCATTAGTAGAGGATGACTTGAAGCTAAAACTGGGTGCTGTCCTTGATCAGTCTCTACTTTATTAAAGCTGTCTCCCTCAATTGAATCCAGAGTTCACCAATTAGCTAATCAAACAGCAATGTCTTGTTTTTGGATCACTTGTCTCTCAGCTTTTATAGTGGTTCTGATGATGATAATCTGGTCCCCATACTTATGGGATGGCAAGCACTTTATCCAGTGAGCCATCTTCACAGCCATCCAGCTTAATTTTTTTGACAGATTGTCTCACTTAACTGGAACATGCTTTTTTGACTAATCTGACTGACCAGCAAGTCCTCTTGATCTTACTGTCTTCCTACTAGAACAAAGAAAACAAGTGTGCTGCCATACCCAAATTTTTACAAGTATGATTTGACTCCAAACTCAAGTTCTCATTCTTGGAAACAAGCACTTCATCCCCTCAAACCTCTCCTAAGTCCCATGATCTTTAAATTGAGCTTTTATGTGCCTTATTCTGAATCATTCTTTGCAGATCTTCCAGCAGAAGTTCAGTGCTCTTGCTGCCTGAAAACTTCTGTGATTTCATTCATGCCGGGTCTACCATCTGTGAAACTTGCTTCTTTGGTTGACTGCAATGAGACTACATCTGATGCATCCTGCTTGAGAAGCATTATTTATTATACATGGGAAGGATGTCCCTGTCAGTTCAATCATATACCCCATGATCTAAAGACTCACGGGGTTCCTAATACTGGCTTTGGTCTTGCTTGGTGGATACTCATGTGGGAAAATGTGGGATACTTGCTCTTGAAAGCTGTGAAAGTATCACTAGCCCGGCATTCTGAAATCCATCTCTGCAAGCAGTGATTTGTGTTCAGAGAGAAATAGGAGAGGGTGTTTTATAAGAGCTTGACCTGGGAAAATCGGCTATGGGCCATGGACAGAAAAATTGCTAGTTTCCTGTGCACAGCTATTGCCAAAGACTTTCTAAATCATCTGGAATCCTGCCAAGAATAAAAATCTTTTGGGTAGGAATTCTAATAATTTTAGCAATTGCATCATAAACTGGTCGCAACCAAATGGAAAGTTGTACTAGATATTTGTTTATACTTATCATTAAATTTCCATTGATTTTTTTCCCCACCATACAATGGATGCTCAAATCTCATTTGCTTCTTGTGGAAAACTGTCACATTGTCAGAAACTAGTAATGGACAGGATAATGGCCATATTGGTAGAAGATGAATTCATGCATTTATTCATTTATTCATTTGTTCACTCACTGAGCAAATATCTACTGAGCCTTTACCCTCCCTGTATTAGGCCCTTAATCAGTGTCATGGTTTGCATTTAAGTTGTCCTCTACAGGCTCATGCATCTGAATCTTTAGCTGACATTTGGGAAGATCATGGCACTATTGGGAAGTAGAACCTTACTGAAGGAAGACAGGTCATAAGGGGCGAGTCTTGAGGTTGGTTAGACTCCTTCAAGAAGTCTGCTCTTATAGATTGCAATGAGCTCTCTTGGCCTCCATGATATCTGCAGTGAACAAAGCCTTCTCTAGTTTCTGCCAGTCTGCTATGCCTTTTTTGACATTATGGACTGTACCTCCTTTCTGGAATTGTAAGCTTAATAAATCTCCCTTTCTCCCTTAAATTGCTTGAGTTTGAGTGTTTCCTGACAGCAGCAGAGCAGAATACCTGCGACAACCAGTCTGTAAGGAAGCAAAAGTTCTTCCTTATTGTCTATTGAATTTCCTTGAAACCTGGCATAGCAGGTGTGCTCAGTGAAATGCTGAAGTTGGTTGAATGCAAAGCCAAGGGTGTTACATACAAAGGAAAGTTTAGTTGTCATCTAGAAATAGAACTGCTGGAGCCTACAGGAACCTAGCTAGTGACAAAAAGTTCTCACTTAAGTACATGAAGATTTGGGAATCTGGGGCATACATAAATAAAGAACTCACCTGATACATTTTGAAATCCGCCTTCTGAACTATTTAATTAACAGCCTATGAAAAATATACTCTTGAGACCTAAGTGGATAATAGATGTCACCTTTGTTCTATAAAAATGTTCTGCTACCAGTAAAATTTAATTTTAAAATGAAGAGTCAGCATTTGTAGCAAGCTGTCTCTTGGAAAGTTTCATCCACCCTACTTTGACACGAATAATGAAGAAGGGCAACATTTACCCTCACTGCCACAGTGAGAAATTTTATTTATCATTGGATTGTAAGGTGCATTGCTGTCTCCAGAGATGAAGATTGACAGGGCAGATGGTCTTTATTGTTCCTAGAGGTCTCTTTAGTAAATGACACACTAATTCTTTAGTACTTTCATCTGTCTACCCTCCCCATGCAATTAAAATTTGGTGACACATTTTTATGGTCACTAAACGGGCATAAATTAGCATTAATTAGGGATATTGTAAGGTAATTCCCTAATCAAGAAAGTACACGCAGCTGGGAGGAGCAGGAGGACTACTAATAAAGTTCTCAAAATCACCTCTAACACTTACTACAGCAGAGAGGTTACACTTTTGTCTTCATAAGCAAGATTTTACAGAGAGCAGAGTAGGGGGAGATTGAATGTTATGACTAATCTGTTTTTTAACAGCCACCCCTGAACCTAAGACACATACATCTTCGGTAAAGAACACAAGCTCTTTGGATTAATTCATCAGTGAATCAATAGGAGACATGCCTGCCAACCCTGTATTCCAGAGGCTGGTGTCTCAGGATTCTTATCCTGAGTATAATGGCTTCAATGAGCCCATTAGGTAAAAACCACAATGAGACATTCACAAAAACTTTGCAATTAGATAGCTATCACTCTTAGAATATGCCCTCCTCTGACATCTCTGGGATCAATTCAAATTGCTGCCATCAGACGGACCTGGATTGTTTCAGCATCTAGGCATTCCTGTGGTCTTGTGAAAACAGACTGACCTCTCAATGGCTCATCCCTGCATTGATATCTGCAAATTGAAGATATGTTAAATCAGTAGTTTATATTCCAGTATATAAATCCTATGGTTGAATGAGGAGCCAGTGCTGGTGGAGAAGACTTAGTAGGAGCAAAGTACAGTAGGGACATGATACTGTTCTCCCTACACGGACCTCTCCCTCCAGAATTGGAATCCAAAAGGATGAGGCACAGGAATCATTGAATAAAGCCACAATAGGTACAAAGTACAATATTCAGTCATGCAATCCATAGGTATGTACTAATCCCGGAACTAGCACCCAGTTCTGTTCTTAATACCTTACGTAGAACTGCTGGGACAAGGAAGCAGACAGCAGGTATGCATCTCAGCAGCTGTGCTATAGGTTTTACTGTCTTCTTGGTTCTCTGTGCCCACATTTCTGGTACTCAACAGCACTTGAATATATTTTCCTCATCACACTTCTTCCTTTTAAAGCTAAGTAATTATAGAACCATTGAGTATGGATATTAGAAATGGGAAGGCTGATGAAGTAAGGTCAGTGTGGCTGCCTAAATCTCCTCTCACTTTGCTTTCTGTGGACCATTTTTGTACTGTGGTAAGACGGACATGAGGTATTTTATTTTTCTTAGCTATGAACTTTGCATTTGAGTAATTAGCCAAGCAGTCATTTGAAGCAATAGACTGGAAATCTTTAAGGACGTCCTTCCTCAATCTTGATGGCTCATGTCAAAAATGGTTTGCATTAGTTAGTGGTCTCATGTACATTGTAAATGCTGTTTTCAAGGTTTGTACTTAGCCAAGACATTCGCTATCTGAAAGAACTCTCTGTGTTTTTAAATCTGCCATTATCTTCATATTTCAAATAATCTGTATGAGTTTTGAATTTTATATATGATACTGAGACTGAGCCTTTACCTTGCCAAGAAGGAGCGGGAGCACTGATTTCTGCTGCCGAATAGTTCATGTTAATATTCATAATATTTAATGTGCTTTTTTTCAGGAAAGAAATTGGCACAACAGCCTTATGTTGCATCTTCTGGGGATGGCTGTCAGTTATTTTAATAGGATTTCTAACAAATGATGCGTCAAAGCCTTGACTTCCAAGACCTTGTATAGACTGTCACTCACTTGCTTCTGCCTGTTCAAATGAGCCTTTTTCCCAGAGCCCCTTTAAGGTACATGTCCCCGACTTTTCATCAAAAGTTCTGTATGTCCTCATTTTAGTTGTGGAAAGTTTTCCTGTCAGAGAAATGTGAAAGGACAAAAATGACCAATTTTAAGTAATGATGAATCAGTTTTAATAGTAATATTTGGGATTCTATGTTACATATTCACAGCAGGACAGTGCTTATACTCTCATTTCTTTATCATTTCTCTCCCCACCTGTACTTCTTTCTAAAATGTCATCTGGCTCAGTTAACTGCTAGTTGTCTGTTCATACTTACTGTTTATATTGATATCTAACAATAGATGGAGTAACTTTTGTCTTGAAGATAAAAATGAAATGCACATAAAGAAAATTAAACAGAAGTTGTGAGGTGCCCTTCTTCCTTAGCATTTTGAAAAATTGCTTGGTTTACCATTATGCTGAAATAGATTAGACAATAATAATCATAATCATTTTGGGTCAGCATTACGAAGCATATTTGTGATGGCTTACTGAAGTCAAAATGAAGATCTGGAATTTGAAAAGAAGCTAGTTTTTTTTTTTTTTTTTAAAACACTCTTTCTGGATGTGAATAAGATGCTTACTTGAAAACCTGAACATACTACATTCAGATTAACTAGAAAACTTCATTTTCTTTACTTTTTTTGATGTAATTGAATAACATTAATCAGTCTTTATTTTAAATAATTATTTTAAATGATTAAGTATTTTAAATAATTAAAAATAATTTTATATGTTTTTCACGAATCTTACAAAAGGAAAGAAATTTAAAACTAGCAATCTAGACCCCTCTTTCTGGCTTCTTCCTTTCTATAAAATTAGTTCAGTGCCTACTGTTTTCCTCTATGTCAAGAATGCATCCTGTATTTTCTGCATTTTGACTGATATGTATCTGTAAAAAAAAGAAATTATGTTACATCTGGTACATGGTTGCGAATAGCTCCTGTTTCAGCTTTATCTTTCCTGGAGGAGAAATGAAGGTTGTTAATATCAAACTGACATAAAAATAAAATGGTCAGTCTGCAGAGGTTGCTTAGGGGTTAAAAACTGTGCTTTGCAAGCAAAAGAACCTGAGTTTAGATCTCCAGATCCCATGTAAAAATGCTGCGAGGAAATGGTGGTGGCTTATAAATCTTGCTCTGTAGAGGGGAGCCTGGTAAACTATCTAGAGCAAGGCAGTAAGGAGACAGAACAAGCCAGGAAGATTCCCAATGCCACCCTTGTATCTCCACAAACACAAGTATCCTCCTTTATACACACACACACAAGAGCACACACAAAATAAATAAATAAACAAACAAACAAATAAATAAATAAAATGGTCTAACCAGCAATGCAGAACTCACAGTCTTTCCCTGCAAATGGACCATCTCATCTTATTGTCCTCAAGCAGTGCACACCTGGGTCCCTAGGTACTGTTTTATTAAATATATAATCTATTTCATTTAGTTTCTCATAAGGAAGTACATTTGTCAGATTTATTGTCTTTTATATTTCCTGGCTGTCCATAATGCTGCATAGGAACCAAGAAAAAAAAAAAAAGAAACCTGTACTAAGCTATTGTACAATAACTAAATTTAACCTTTTTAAAAATGGTTTATATTTCTGAATTTAAATAGGCTTGGGTAAAATCCAAATCTGGAATGCCAAACTCATATTTCAGACTCTTCTTTTCTTGTAATGCTACCAAAACATTGAAAAAGAGTGACTTGGATCAAACTTTGAAAACACACACTATTTAATTATGAACTAGAAAATACTTTCAGACTTCTTGTCTCAATGAACCCTATAAAATCTTATGAGCTTTAACTTCACTAATGTCTATTTCTTTTCTTTGGTGATAGGCATTCAAGCTCTTTCTCAGAAAGTACCAAGCATCCCTTCAGTGTGTGCTAAGACAAGACCTTTAATTGACAGATTTCTGTGAGAAAACCCAAGAAATGAGCAGAGAAGGGAATAGAAGGAATTGTTAGCTTTTGCCAGAATCTGACAGCTTCACAAATACAAAGATTATTGTTAAAGAATGAAAAAATTGGTGCTGGAGAGGTGGCTCAGGGTTCAAGCCTCTGCCTTGCAAGCGGAAGGTCCTGAGTTCGGATCCTAGACCCTGACGTATAGACGTCAGATGGGGGGGGGGGCGGCCTGCGTTTCTGGTCCTGGTAGGGCGGAGCCTGTGAATCCCAGGGCAGAGTAAACAAGGAGGAGGTGGAGGCGTCCATGGTGGTTCCCGAATTCGCCCGTGGTTCTACATACACGCACATACATACACACACGCACAATTGAATAATAAAAAAATTTTAAAAAAGAATGAAAAAATAAGAAAGAAAGAAGGAAAGAAAGAAGGAAAGAAAGAAGGAAAGAAAGAAAAGGAAAGAAAGAGGGATGAAAAATTATAGATAGTTAATTGGTGGACACATAGTGTACTTTATGGTGTGGAAAAAAAAAATTTTTTTTGAAAACTCTTTCCAAAAATGAAAAATAAAGTTCCCTTAGTTTAAATGACAGAAGGGAGCCTAATTATATAAATTAGCAGAATATTGACCCTGCTATGAATTTTTAATAATACTAATTGCTGGGTAAGAAAATTAGACTTTGAGGTAAATTTTCATCTGCTTGTACTGGGAATTATAGAATTAACTGTATTTTATAATAATGATCCTGGAGCTAATATTTAGTTTGTCAGATGAAAACCTTGGTCTCACTCTGGCAAGTGTTGTGTTGATTGAGTATTGACTTTCTAAATTTCACTAAGTCCATCTCGACTCTTTTCTAATGATGTCTAAAATGAATCCCACTGGTCTCATCTACTTGTTTATAAGAATGTAAGAAAACAACAATTGCTTAAGCATGAGTGCTGGGTGGAAATGACTTTTTTTCTCTCAAGAATTAGTAAGTAGCAGTCTTGTCCCTGTGCAGTCAGAACGGATTTCAGGAAAGGGGTCCTGGCACTGGTGGGCTTTTGTTACAAAAGAGCTCCTTAGAACTTTGAAGAACTTTTGAGGGTATGAACTCTCCTCAGTCACATTTCAGTAAAAATATGATTTTTTTTCCTCCTTATTCTTTTTCTTTACTTCAAGAATCTTAAGGAACAGATCAAAATAATCCCAGTCAGAGGAACATCTTGACTTTCTTTAATAACTAGATTTTTTTTCTTCCTGTAAAATGAAAAGAGAGAAAGTGAAGGAAAAAAATTTAAGTCTATATTTCTAACAGAACAATTTATCAGGGAACTGAAGGACATGAATGGAAGACAGAAGCATAGGAAGAGAATCTTCTTTTACTGAATGCATCTTGCTTCTCTAAGGCATTTGTCTTTATGAAAACAGCACTTTCTAAAAGGGGCTAAAGCCTTGAAGAAGATCATTTTAGAAAGTGACCAGTAATCAACAAACAAGTATGGAGAAAGTACTCTATGGTGCGAATTTGAGCTATGGGAGTAGACGTAGAGATACAAAGGGAAATGAATTTAGACGTACTTACTGCAATCAAGCTATGAAAATGACAGACTGGAAGAAAAGGTAGAACCTCAAGGAAACTATGATAAATACTCAGTGTCCTGCAAGGGAAAAACATAGGGACTAAGAAAGTTATTTGATCTTACCTAACTTTTTCAGTTTTTTTGAACAAATTACAGACAAACTTCAGGCCTGAAAGATTTGTGAGTTGCGTATATTTTCCAGGTGAGATAAAGAACTGACATATTCATTTGAGAGCGGAATGTTTCCTAAAACTTCACTGAAGGTAGCAGAGCATGCTGCCTGAGAAGGAACAATCCTGTGGCCTCAATTATTTGCAAGGCCGAAGAGCAAAAACCAAGTGTGGATGAGGGATATCCAATACATGGTCTTGTAGTGACATTGTTTATGATTAAGTATAGGAGCAATGATCAAAGTAATAGTCCAACTTAAGAATTTCACCATTTGTGTTTGACAATAATTTTTAATATTTTAGTTTTTGAAAATAACAGCTGTACTCTATCTTCTTAGCAGATTCATAAGTGTGCCATACAGTGTTTCTCTGTAGCTGCAATAAAGAAGTTCAACACAGTTTGTTCATATTTTAAGTAAAACTCTATGCCTATGTGTGTGTGTGTGTGTGTGTGTGTGTGTGTGTGTGTGTGTGTGTGTATCAGAGGGCACTATATGTGCCTGTGGACATCCAAATGTAGCTCCAGGAATCATCTTGTATTGCTTCCACCTCCTTTTAACTTTGTTGTGGAATTTCCCAGGCTAGCGGTCCATAGCTGGAAATATAGGTCACTGCCATATCTGCCTGGTGTTTTATGTGAGATCTGGAATTCAGATCCTTCAGCCTGTGAGGCAGAGTCTTAAACCCTGAGCCATCTCTCCAGTTCCTTGTTTGTGGTATGTTTGCATATGATGTGCAGGCATATGAGTGTGCAGGTACATGCACACATGTGTACGCATGTTGAGCACCCAGAAGGACTGTCTGTTGCTCTTGGCATTACCCCTTTGTCCCAGGATTTCTCCATGAACCTGCAGTTCACCACTCAGCCAAAGAGCTCTCAGGATCTGCCTGTGATCATTCTGCAAGTGCTGGATATAGCCACGCACAGTCTTGTCTGGCAGTGTCAATGGTGTCAATGATATTGCAGATTTGAACACAGATCTTTTTTTTTTTTTCACAGTAAGTTGTCTTACTCACTTACTTACTTTAGGGCTATTTCTTCAGCCCTAAAACTTTATACCTTTTAAATTAGTTACTCTTATTCTCTCCCTTGTAGCCTATAAAAATCATTCTCCTTCTTCTTTATTTGTTTTTTGAATCTTGAAGGTGTGACTGTGCCCATTTCCTAATCTGAGTGCAATGAATCAGTTCTGACTTCCTGGGACCTCAGTGTGTTTTATTGACCTCAAGTATTCATGCTTAATTTAACATAGACTGAGGCTCATCCATGCTGTCGTACTGCTGAACTTTTTTCTTATATGTGATTATGAAATGTTACCTTCTATGTCTGTACTATTTTGTCTTATCCATCCATCTAGTTGTTCACATTGTTTCCCTCTCTTGGCTATTGTGAAAAGGCTTCAGGATAATTTTGGAATAATAGTGATGCACTTGCTTAAATGTCACTGAAAACAGTGCTGGAAGTCTAGGGAGCCTTCAAGCTCCGTTTATCTTCTATCTCTACGAGCTTAGGAGAAGACATTTTGCTCACACAAATACTTCGTTATCCAGTTCGTCTGGTGCCCACAGTACTCCAGGGATGATTACTCTGGGAACAGTGGAGCTGGGGATGGAATGTACCGTGGGACTTCCAGTTGCTTACAATAAGTAGCACAAAATAACACCTTCCTTTCAGAGGACCTGGCAACTTGTTGGGAGTTCAGGAAATAGGTGTGCTTTCTGCCTTTGTGGAGGATGCTGTTCAAGGAAGATTAACTTCTTATATACTACAGTGCTTAATATAGGGGTTATCAACCCCAATTTTCAGATGCATAAACTGAAACAGACAGTTGTATAAATAACTACAGATCACATGGTGATTCTACAGCTTCAGCCACTCTGCTGTCTCTGGCATATACCAGAGTACTCACACATGAAGAAATGAAGAATATATGTAAATTATATTCACATCCGAGGTATTTAGCATGAATCAGCTCTCAGTATGTGCTGGGAATATATTTTTGTGGAAACTAAATTTTATGGTTACCAGAGGAGAAAAGACTTAATTCTATTGTTTAGAGAGGAGTATAAATGTAGCCAGTAGAGGTCAGATACTGCTAAATAGAGTGGATTGTGGAGAAGTAGTAATTAGTTCAATACAAATGGGGGGTTCAAGATTCCTAAGTTCTTCCTTATGCCTCCTTGACTCAGTTTGGAGTATTGAACAAAATCGACAATCAGGGTGAGAAAGTCAGAGCTACAGTTCTCAGAGAAAGGAAAATTGCAAATGCTGAAAATAAGATACAAAAATATGAATCATATATCTGATTTCAATTACTTAATATCACTAAATTATCTTAAACAAAAGATGACAGAGAGGTCATAGCATTGTTATGAGGGTTAAGTGAATTATTTGACCAAAGCTCATAAAGACACTTAGAATAATATTTGGAATAGAGCAAGTGTTCAATAAAATTACCTGATAACATTTTTCATTTTTCTCTTTGATTTGTATATGGTATGGGGTGTGTGTGTTGTGTGTGTGTGTGTGTGTGTGTGTGTGTGTGTGTGTGTGATGTGTTTGGGTGTTCTCATGCACTGGAAGTCAGATTGTCAGATGACACCTGTGTCATTACACATGCCCATCTATGTCCCTCTCATTTTTTGGAGACAGGTTGTCTTATCTGCTTGGGGATCCTACATAAATTGAGACTGGATGTTTGGATGTTTGGTGAAATTAAATGATTATAAATTTCTAGAATTATAAACATGTACTACAATATTTTTTCTCAATGTGGGTCTGGGGATTGAGTTCAAGTTCTCATGCTTAGAAGACAAGCAGGTTACCACACATACTATTGTCTGAACTCCCCCTTTCTTTTGTTCATTTTTTGGTATGAATTTCATTCATTTCTGTTTGTCAATTTGATCTGTAATTGTTGGGGAAACTAAAACAAATTACTTTTGCTTTGCTGGCTTTGTAAGCTGTACTCATGAAAAAGTGAAGAAGTAGCAAACAAATGTGGATTACTGTAAGAATATAGGACTGACAAATGATGATTAAACTCTTGGTAGAAAAGCAACCATATTGTATGAGATAGGGGACTCTGAAATGGCTACAGGGTTTGCAGGTAAAATTAAATACACAAGGAAAAAACTGAGACTTTTACTTGAAAACATGCCATAGGGGCCATAGATAGTCCTTCACAGGCTCACGTGTTAATACTTGCTCTACAGCTAGGGTGTTATTTAGGAAAGTTATGGAACCTTTAGGAGGTGAAGCTTTGCTGGAGGAAGTATTGCAATGGGAGCCAATCTTGGCATTTGATAACCTTGCCTTACTTCCTGTGCTTGCTCTTTCTGCCTCCTGATGGTTGCTGTAATGTACACCAGACTTCTGTTTCTGCCACTATGTTATCTGATAAAAAAAAAAAATCTTTCTCTCTTAAATTGTTTGAATTAGGGTACTTGATCATAACAATAGAAGAGTAGCTGGAAAAACGTTTTCTTTTTTTAAGGTATAATTTATGCAAGAGTGGGTAAGGGATGATGCCAATCAAATCTGGAAAGCCAGAAACAAAGTCAGTCTGTGGGTTAGTTGACTGGGATTTGGAAATGGAGGCTTGAGAAACAAAGCAGTTAAGACTGCAGAATGCCAGAATGGCAAAGAATCAGAAGTGGTAAACATGTTTGAAATTCAGACTGCAGAGAATTGAAATGAGAGTTACTTAGAAGTCAATCTCAAAAGCACTTGGTGCCTTTTCATATATATTGAAATATCATTTATACCTACATCTGAACATTTAAGGATGAACATAAAAAATAATTACATGTACTAAGGAGAAAATTTATACCATAAGACAAGCAAAATTCTCTGAAAGAAAGTGACTATAAGTACTCATGTGGAAGTGATAAACACAGACATAACCATATGGGGTAATGAGGCATAAGGGTTTGCATGGGGGGAGGATGAAGGAGAAATGAGCCTCCCCCCCTTTTTCATAGTGAGAAGTCAATGGATGATACCTGAAATGAAAAAGACAAGACAACCCAATAATTATGTTATTTAAAAACATAACAGTAGCTCTTGGGGGAAAACGAAGCAGTTGAAGGAGCTGGAACTGGAATGTGACTGCCTCAGAGGAACATGGATCAGAGCAGAAACGGTAGGAGTGGGAATGCCTACATTGTGTTTTAAAACCCGTTTGTGTTATTTGGCATTTCTAAGCCGGGAAGTATGTCTGATAGTAAATATAAATACCATGCTAAACAAAGGAAAGAATATCTTTCCATAGAAGGAATGAAAGTCCTTAAGGCAATATAGACAGAAGCATGTATTCAAAGTGAGAGGAAGTAAAGCTTTAATGGGAGGAGCAGTGGAGAATGTAGACTGGTAGGGAAAAGATTGAAGAGAGCGCTGAAGGTGTTTCTGCTTCTTCCTGCCTTTGTGTTACAAGTAGTTTTAGTGACTCAGCCATTGACGGGCAGCCTGCTGTTCTGGAGAAGGCAATAAAGTAGTCCAGGCCAATGAGGCTGGCCATACATCACATTAACTCCCCTGGCATGTTGAGTTGGTCACAGCTTGTGCAGTAGCTACTCCCTGTAAAATTATGGCAGTGATATATGTAGATATATTTTCAAGCATGCCCAAGGGTAGGACTTTTATTGTTTTACAAGATAGATAGCTTATCATAGAATCAGCAAGTTGAAAGGAACATTAAAGGTTATCTGTTTCTAGCCTTAATTCGATTATTGAATTTCCTGCATAATATCCTTACTTAATAGAGAATGACTTGAGATGTCATAAATATTTCTTCCCGATGGCAGAGTGGAGACATCTCAGACCCCACTGCTCAGTGCAGAAGAGGATGCCAGCTAGGCGTTCAGATCCTCAAAAGCACTGCCATGCTTCCTCTTGAAAGATTCTTGGATGATCACTATGGATGGCAAGATGAACCATGAGCAACACCTACCCACTCAAACCATGCCTGAGCAAGTCAGGAAATGAGATGGCAGACATTTCAATATCCTGGTGTTTTCATATTTGACCAAATTCAATATTGGCCCAAGAGAGTTTCCAGACTTGAGATTTGTCAGTAGGATGAAAAAAGAAGCATGCTAAAATTACATGAATACTTTCACATAGTGGTATGGAGATCAGAGGACAATATTTGTTTGTCTGCTCACTGTGCTTCATGGTTCTGTGAAATTATATTTAAGTTGTCTGAATGTAGCTGTCTTTATGTGCTGAGCTATATCACTGGCCCACTTTTGTTATGTCAATTAACTATTGTGACTACACTACTTTATTAACTGCCAAAAATTAAAACAATAGCTATTTTCTTCCATTATGAAAAAAGGTGTGTGTGTGTGTGTGTGTTTATGTGTGTGAATGTGTATATATGTCTTTGTGTGCATGTGTGTGTAGTGTATCAGTTTTGAGATTTATTAATTCAGTCAAGAATTTTACATCATATTCTGTAATATAAACATTAACACATAATACTAATAATAAATATAGTATAGATATACTATAGAGCTACATTTCTATAAAATAAGATGTGTGAATGTTTCTGTGCTATGCTGTATTTTTCTAATTTATTTATATTCTTTGGAATATTCTTGATGACTATAATGACTTTAAGTCATTTTTACCTCATATTACTCAAGTTCATCCCCTTCCTTCTTCCATTACAAACTATCTCCTTCCCAACCAGTCTCCCCTTCGCTTTTATGTCTTTTTGAATGTGTGGTTTACTAGTCTCAGGTTGCCTGTACTGCCATGTCCCTGAGCACCCGTGGGAGCAGAGATGGTGTACTACTAGACAAACTCACCTCCATCCCATAGTCACTATTAACTCTCACTGGTGTGATACCTCAAGTGTTCTTTCCATTCCCATGATTAATTGTTGATAGGTCAATTTTTTGTGCAGGTCTTGTGGAAATTGGACACAGCTGCATTGAATTCACGGCTGCACTAGCTCTGCCATGTGGAAGATACTGTCTAGCAGTACCACTCACAACCCTGGGACTTTTGCATTCTTACCAACTTTTTTATGTGCAAGGTTCTCTGAGTCTTGGGGTGAGAAGTAATGAAGATGCTCTAAGATGATTTTGATATGCTGGGCAGAAGGATCCTTCTCAGCTGAGAGGTGAGAGCTGAAGTTACATTAGCAATGTATTTGTAATCATTTTTTTTTTTTTTACAAAATCATCGAACATTACAATGGGACTGAAGTCAGTCTTGTAAATGTGACATTTTGTTGTTGTGTTCTTGATATGCGTTGAATTAATCTATTTCTGGATGAAAATGAGTAGTTTTTTGAGCAATTCAAGCACAACTTTTTAGTTGGATATCTAAGATTTCTGGTGGTTTCCCCTACAGATGGTAATAATCTATGTAGATGTGACACTTGGGATTATAAAATTTGGTTCAAAATTCTATTGTCCTGAAATATTATGGAACTATTGAAAGAATGGCAGAGTTTAATTCAGTGAATAAATTACTAGCATATTACCAGCATATTCATAAATTGTTTTAGAATGATGCTAATTATTTCATGCAAAGTACAGATTGAGATATTTTCAAAGTGCTTAAAACAGTGATTTTTGCCTAGTGTCTTAATTTCATATATTTCTTCTATATTAAAGAGATGACCCAAACTATTTAAGGGATCAATGGGATTGTATTGGCTCATGATTTGAAGATAATAGCCCTTCATACCAGGAGAATAAAGTGGCAGGAGCTAAGCAAGAACAAATGGGCAAGGATCAGTGAACATCCACTTCCTGAGAGCTTTTCCAAAAATACTATCAGGTTCTCGCCATCTTATCCACGTGCCCAGAGAACAGCCCCATCCACTACAGATTAGTTCTTCCCACTTCGGTTCATCAGTTAAGACAAGTTTGCCTTAAGTATATAAAGCTCTTCATAGGTACACCTAGAGGCCTATTTCACAAGTGTTGACAACTGAGTCCAATTGCTACATCTGATTATGTCATATAGGTTTCTGGCAAATTCTAAATAAATTATACCTATCCATCCACCCACTCATCCTCTTTTCAATCATCCTCTATCCCTGTCTTTGCTATTTTTTATTATTATTTATTCAATTGTGCATGTATATGTGTGTGTGTGCATGTATGTGTATGTAGAACCACGGACGAATTCGGGAACCACCATGGACTACCTCCTCCCTGTTTACTCTGCCCCGGGATTCACAGGCTCCGCCCTACCAGGACCAGAAACGCACGCTGCCCCCACTTCCGCCTGGCGTCTATACGTGGGGTCTAGGATCCAAACTCAGGACCTTCTGCCTGCAAGGCAGAGGCTTAATCCCTGATCCACCTCTCCAGCCCCCCTTTCTTTGCTTTTTATCTCACTTTATTGTTTATCACCCAGTGTGCATTTACTAACAAGCACATGCACTACTTGCAATGAAAATGGTTTAGAAACTACATGGAAGACATATCAAGCCAATTCTAGGAATAATGATCTCTTTTAAATGAAATGTTAATATTCGACAATTACAGGACACATTTCCTTTTGTATTTCCTGTAGTAATCCAATGTTTCTGGTCATTATTCTATACATAGTTGTTCTTAATTCTTATTCTTATTACTTTTTGCTTTGATCTAAAATGGTTTTCTTCTGCAGCTCATGAACAGCCCCTTTTTCTACTGTCATTCTGGTTGTGTCTCTGCTGTGCTTGTTGGACCGCCCTCCTGGCATCTATCGGTCACGTCATACAGGTTTTATTTTCTTCTCTTTCAGTTCATGCAGCTACTGCTATTATTTTTCCTTTTCAACATTAACTTCATTCTGCCAGCTTCTTGCTCTAACCTCCTCTAAAGATTCTATTCTCATCTACTCATTATATATAAAGATATAGAAATAGATAGAGATGCTGATATTTCTTTTATATGCAAGTGTGAAGTTAGAAGAGTTCTTTGCATCTTTTTATGTGCTGAGTATCTCTCCAGTGAATATGTTCGATGCTGCTTTACTATATTTTATTTTAAGGATGCATGCTAGAATATGTGTAAAAGTTATTTAACCATTATTGCTTGGATAGAAATATAAAATAATAATGAATTAAAAAATTCTCTGCAGAAATGAGTTTCTATTGCAGGATGAATGCCTTTTTTATATGTGATCTTTTTTATTATTATTTATTATGTATTCAATTGTGCGTGTGTGTGTGCACGTGTGTGTATGTAATTCAATTGTGTGTGTATGCGTGTTGCAAGTGTGTGTATATATGTGTGTGTGTTTTTTTTTTTGTGTAGAACAACGGACGAATTCGGGAACCACCATGGACCGCCTCCTCCTCCTCCTTGTTTACTCTGCCCCGGGATTCACAGGCTCCACCTACCAGGACCAGAAACGCAGGCCACCCCCGCTTCCGCCTGGCATCTATACTTGGGATCTTAGTATCCGAACTCAGGACCTTCCGCCTGTAAGCAGAGGCTTAACTCCTGAGCCACCTCTCCAGCCCCTATATATGATCTTTTTAAAAGACCAATACTCTTTTATATTATACAAAAATAATCTGTGTTCTGGTTGGCACTCAGCTTTCCAAAACAATGTAAGTAATATGATCTTTTGCATAAATTACATATGAGATATAATTTTTACAACACTGAAGAACATACCCAAGGCTTTATGCATGCTTGCCAAAGGCTCTTCCAGAAACATATCGATATTTTTAATTTCCATTTGCACTTGTCTCTTTCAACTATCCACTTGAATCTTTCCAGATTATACTTACTGGGAATAAAAATACTTGCTTAATATCCTAACTGATGGGACTGTCCAGAAATTTCTGTATACCTTTTTCCCAAAGTATGCAGCAGCAAGTAGTCAGAATCTTATTTTTGTGTTCATAGTACAAAGTATGAAAGACTGTAATCCCCAGAACACTATGTACATAGCATTCTTTGTGCTTCTCCTAATTTCCAAGCAGTTTTTCATTCTAACCATTCTCAAGCAGAGGCTAAAATGTTCTGTTATTTTCTCTCATGAGTCAGCTCTTGCCTTTTTAAATCTCATTATGATATTTGTAATGTATTTGTTTTGTTTGGCCTTAGATTTGCTAAATGTGCTCTCATTAGAGTAGCAAATACTGTTACCTCATGTATCATGACTAGGTAATTCTATTTTCTGTGAACATTGTTCACTGTACAATGTATAAATATCAGTGTTGTCCTATCTTTATGTTTTTCCTGTTTTCTTCATATGTTTCTAGAAATGATAACTAAATATTAAAATTTAAAATGTAATGGTGAACTATCATCCTTACAGCATAGAGATGCTGATATTTCTATTATATGCAAGTGTGAAGTTATTCTATCCATAGTTGTTCTAAATTCTTATTCTTACTACTTTTTGCTTTGATCTAAAATGGTTTTCTTCTGCAGCTCATGAACAGCCCATTTTCTACTGACTGTCGTTCGGGTTGTGTTTTTGCCGTGCTTGTTGGATGGCCCTCCTGGGGCCCATATTATATTTGCCCATATTCATTGATGAATATTCATCTCACATAGTATATTTCATAAAGTTTCTTTCAAATATGTACATTGACTGTATTCCCCCTTACCTTATTCTATTTAGTCTCCTTCCTTTTTTACATCTTGTTAATTGTCTCCATTCTAGTTTCACTTCTGTTGCCATGCTCAAAATTTAAAGATGACTTAATGTCTCTTCAAGAATTTTAGGAACCGGGGCTGGAGAGGTGGCTCAGAGGTTAAGCCTCTGCCTTGCAGGCAGAAGGACCCGAGTTCGGATTCCAGATCCCCCGTATAGACGCCAGGCAGAAGCAGAAGCAGAGGCGGCCTGCGCTTCTGGTCCTGGTAGGGCGGAGCCTGTGAATTCCGGGGCAGAGTAAACAAGGAGGAGATGGAGGCGTCCGCAGTGGTTCCTGAATTCGTCCGTGGTTCGACATACACACACACGCGCACATACATACGCACACACCCACAATTGAATAAATAATAATAATAAATCTAGCAACCAAAATGAGAGAATGCAAGGCTTTTATTAATTTAATTTTAATTTCATTAAAGTGATATTTTGATTAATATGATGATTTCCAGTTGCATCAATTTTTCAGCAAAAGACTTAATTTCATTCTTCTTTAAATCTGAATAAAAATTTAATGTGTATATATGCTACATTCCACTACATGTTAATTCTATATTTAGATACAAGGAATGGTTCTTCATTAAGTGTGAGATATGTATCTATCTTTGTGGTATGCTGACTTAGAATCCAACAGGAGGCCACTAAAAAGAGGTGGGGAGGTAAAAAATTGTAGTTCTATTTTCAGTGTTTGAGAAACCTACTCACTGATTTCCAGAACGTTTAAACCAATTTACATTCCTGTTAGTAGTGTATGTGTTTCTCTTTCCTCACACCACCTCCAGCATTGTCTTAATAATAGTCATCCTAACCAAAGTGGGAGGATTTCTATGGAAAATTTAAGAATTATACATAGGGTTAGAGAAATGGCTCAGGGATTAAGCCTTTGCCTCACAAACAGAAGGTTCTATGTTTGGATCCCAGGTAAAAAATTCCAGGCAGAATGGTGGTGGTCTGTATTTCTGATCCTAGAACATTGAGTCTGGGAAAGCTGCAGAGAAAAGCATTAAGGGGGTAGGTTAATCCAGAGTGATTGCCAAAGTCACCCTTGGGTCCCCATAGGCACACGCAGTGCTCTCTGATAATTCCTTATGATATACACAGACACACACAGAAACACACATGAAAAAATAATTAAATATAAAGATATAACTCATCTGTCCATAAAATGTGACAGGTAACATGTGTTACTCTCATGCTTAATCTGTGTAGAAGAAATAACTGGGATGCTTACAGGTTTAGCCAATACTTAAGTAGTTTGGACAACAGATGAAACAATTTTGACACTGGATATTTGCTCAACAGAGTGAGTGTACTTTTTATTATTGACTATAGTTTTCCATATGATTCAGTATTTCTACCTTAAAAATTTTGAGACAAATTAAGAAACACAATTCTCAAATTACCCGAGAAAACAGAACTGAGGTTTAAATGGAGGCATATTTCTCTTTTAGTGACAGATGGCTATTCCTTAAAAACACAGTAGAGAATTAAATTTTATTATAACTTTTCCAAATATATTTGCTTTCCAGGAGAGGAGTTCTACATATTGTCGAGTTCCAAAATATAAATGATCTTGGTATTTGTAATTTCAGTAAAGAAATGAAAGGAAATTTACTGGACAGGCTGGGATATACTGGACAACTGAAGGCGGGGTCACTGAACTGATATACTATGATCATATATGTCTTAGGATACTGCTAGGTGAAGAATCCTGAGCATCTTGGGCAGGTGGGCTTCTAAATACAGTGCATATAACAGTCTGTTTTATCATCTGAAGTTTGCAGTAAGGAAACATTGTTGTCATTGCAATTGCATCCAGTGATATCAAGGCACAACATGACTTAGTGAAAAGAACATTGTCAATTTCAACAAACTATCTCAGAGCTTTGTCACAGAACCAATCTAGTTCTGACTCCCACAGAAATGTATTGCTCAATATATCTGCTTATATTTTTCAAGACCTCAGAGTAAGAGGTAAATATACTTGAGGAATTGAAAATTTCATAAATTTAAAAAATAACTTTTATCAAGCCCTCTTGAAAATAATGATTCTTTCCAAACAAAATATTTGCAAGGTATATATTTGAAAACTACTATTAATAATTTTTTTACCAAAATCGTTATGCAGAAACAATCCAAAATTTCTTTTCAAATATGGAATTTGTCTTTTCCACAAAATCTACAAATATGGAGTTTATGGCTACTCCTACACTTACTTGTAAGGCCGCTACTCTCATAAAGACCCTCACAAAAGAAAATGTTTGGTCCCTATGCATTTCTTCTCTTGATGGTTTTTCATGCAGGAGAGAGAGAGAGAGACAGAGAGGGAGAGAGAGAGTTTCTATATTTGGGAATTAATGCTAAAGGACAGGAAATGTAAGAGCATAGAAGACAAAGATTATTATAAAAAGAAAAAGCAAAAAACAGTTATAGATCATAAGATATTTTCTTTTTCCTTTAAGTTCATAGTGATATTTTCTTGTGATAACACACATTGACTTTGGGTCTGCAATTCATTTCTTCATTTTTTTGGAATTCGAACCTTAGAAACCTATTTGATAACATTTTTTGTGATTATAGATATTGGCATAATAAACCATTCTTTTTCTGATCCTGAGTCTATTATCTTATACCATTATCCAAGAATCTGGTGTCTAGTTTCTTATATTGTTGTTAGGTCAAAATCTCCTAAGATTTGCAGTTACAAGAGCTGAAGGAAATTATTTCAGTTAAGAACAGTTCTGTTATATGTAAGGTAAAAAGGAAGAGTAATGAGAAACATTGGTGTCTATTGACTTAGTAGACATAGGTCAATGCATGTAAAAGTTATTGCCTATTTGAGGATGTACTTAGAGATGTGAAGTATATGTGTACCTTTATGTATTTGTGTTTTCTTTTAACTACACCATAATTCTAGTAGTAATTTGGCTTACAGCTTACTAACTATTACATTGGTAACTTCATTGGCATTTTAATGGGAAGTGGAAAGAAATTAAGGTATTGTTAGTCTGCTGCCTTATTAAAGTAAAGATTTCATGGTTCTACTTAACAGATTCAATTACAGTTTCAGGAGTTCAGACTCTAACTTTGTTATCATTATCAGCATTATAGTTCTATTTTGAAGAAAGGGAATGCCTTCCTTCCTTCCTCTATCCCTCCTTTTCTCTTTTTCTCTCGCCTCTTTTGCTCTCCCTTTTCCTAACCACACACAAATCTGCATAGCAGTTATCTGTTTCCCATGTCAGTAAGGTAGAAGTTGTCACTTAGCAGCATTTACTTATAGATTGTTAGCATTAATATGTAGAAATGAATTGAACACATACACTTTCAGTGAGGGGTCATTGCCCATCAGAAGTTTACACTTTAAAATAGTTATGATACAATATTGACATTATGAAGAACATACATGTTAAAACAGAGAGCTGAGGGCTAGGACCATAACATTTTGCACACAGTACAGGAATGAATTAGATAAATTAGACTAGGGAATGTGATACCTAAGTTTACTACAGCTAGTTATGTCATGCATCATGATTCAATTTCTAATGTTTTCATAATTAGAAGGTAAAATATATGCTGTTTCATAAAAATTTGAACCAAATCATGTTTTAAAAACTATATATGAAGCTTAATGATTTTTTTAAAACAAAATGCACTTCTTCATCTTCTTCTTCATGTTTACGCTGCTGAAAACAGCTTCTTCCCCTTTAGTCAGTTGACTCCAACTTTTAACACTGCAGATTTCAGAGTCACTGTTAGTGTTGATAACTTAAATGGGAATTCAGCATCCGTAGCCTCATGTCCCTGTCCCTATTTCAGCAGTTTTTGTAAGTTACTTTTGCCACCTTTATTTTTGTTGATTATTTTTCCTGTTATCATAGTGTCTTTGAAGATAGCAATTATACCTTGTACATTATTTAGGTACAGAATCAACAAATGATTCTGTAATGCACATGGCTAGATGTTAATATTCTGAAAACTGCATGAACATAAGGACTTTGTGTTCACAGTGAGCATGTTTCTTCTTCTGAAATTACTCTTCTCAGAAAGTTTTATTTAAAAATCATTTTTAAATGTTATCCCATTATCATTTGACATCTATAGATCTTGTAATCTTAGGTCTCAGATAGGTCTTAAGTCTGCAAACTAGGGGATGATGGAATGTGCTGGCCACTTCTGGTCACCCAGGTCTGCTTTGTTCCACCAGCACTGCCTGGCTGTGTCTTTAAGCACTGCATGATTTTCAGGGGTTGTCACACAATGCCTCTTAATTTCTCTCTACTCTAGCAGTTTTTTAAGTCAGCTGCCCCTAAACGTATAGAAGATCCTCTTGCCTTCACCGTTCTTCTGGCGTGCTTCCATGTGCAGACATAACCTCAAGTTCTCTTACTCACTCCTGGCTGTGCTAAGTCACACCAATGTGGAAACTGTCCTGCCAGCTTGAACTTTTGTTCTTTATTCTCTATCTGGTGTGAAATATGACACTGGGTTTCAGCAAGTAACCTCGTGCCATTCTGTTTTCCTTATTCAGTTTTGGATATCTGACTTTCTTTCAGCCAAAAACCAAAAAGCAGCTTTCTGCGTGTCAGGGAATGGCCATAGTTTCTACTTTCTCCACACAGCTGGGGCATGCTGTCATGGTTGACTTAGAGACCGGAGGTTAATAGGAGAGTCATAAGGGAAGCTAAATTTAGACTCCATGGTGACCTGACCTACGGATTGGTCCAGTCCACTTGAACATCCTGGCTGGGGAAATTAATGATCAGTGGCAACCATGTAGTACAGTGTATATCTGCTTGTCTATATTGTCAAAGGAGAAAAGACCTCCTGGTCCGTTTTAGGAACTCTATTGAAAAAGAAATTTTGTTGAGAAGATGTTGTTTACAGTAACTGTAGACATTTTAAAGAGTTCCTAAAAACTAGTGTCTACTATCCCTGGAAGAAAGGATCAATAGATGTAATTTGGGATGTATACTCAGAAAGCTTGAAATAGCTCTGGGGTGAGTAGGGGTCATTTTCCACTTTCATGCATTTAGCTTGTCTTGTCACAATACTGTCAGGGTTTCTGCTGAGCACTTCGAACCTTTAAGGTTCTATGCTCCATAGACTCCTATATGACAGCTGCTGTTGCTGTATCTGGTAGAACTGGAGTTCATTTCCAGAATAAATGATGTTGATATATTTGCATATCAGAATGGACATATACATTTAAACTTAAAAGCAATTCACCATCTAAAACTTCTTTATATATGTCTCCTCATTTTTAAAATTTGATAGTTCTTTGGACTCATTTTGCCATTCTTCATTCTTGGAAGCAATCATATTGAGTTATCTTATCAGAAAATTCCTGCTTGGAGTAGCACTAGATTACTAATTGTTCTTCAGGACTTTTTGGATCACATTTTTCCTAATTATTTTTGTCCTGAAAATAATAAAACACACTAAAAGAGTGGTTTGCTTACCACAGAAAGGATAATGACATTTAAATTGCAGGACTTCTGAGAGGGAATAAAGGAAGGAGGGAAGGAAGAAAGGAATGATACAATAGTATAGTTAGTCAGCTCCTAATACACTGCTTTTTTCTTAGTTTGTGTCAAATAACAGAGTGTACCAAAGTTATAGTTTAATGAACTAGTGCCTTTACAGAGCAATAGAGGAAAATAAATGAAAAAATTATCTTCTATAAATTTTGCACAATCTTGAATAAAATATCTGGGTTCATTTCCAGAGTAAGTATTCAAGGCTGCCAAATAAATAAGGGAAAATGGATTTTTTTCCAAATTAAAAATAAAAGGCAATTTAAGCTAAAATTAAATTAGAACTCTCTGTGTCAAGAAAAATCTATCTATTTTCACCCATAATTATGTTCTTAGTCTGAAATTGTGCCTCCACAATTTTGTGGTTATTTTAATTTTCCATCATTCAGCAGGCTCATCCATTAAAAATTCCAGTAAAATTTTGTGGTTTAGCCAAAAGCAGAGGCGTTCTGTTTATTTTTTGCATACCTGGCTATATATCAGAAACATCAGAAGATATTTTCATTTTCTTTGTTTTAATGCAAATTTCCTCACCCCCCCACAAAATTATAATCTCCATCACAGGGATATGGGAACCTATATTTTTTCAATGTACTGAGAGATAATGATTCATCAATTGCCCCTTTGAAAAAATTATTATTTTGATGATTTTTTTGAAAAAAATTATTTATGTATGAAGTCCCTCAGTTGTAGGTAATTTAAAATCTAAGAAGAAACATTAAAGCAAGTATATCTGTTTAAATATGTCATCAAGTCTTCATTACTCCATACTTTCAAAGAGGCTAAACATTTCTCAAGGTACCCAGACTTTCAATCTAGACTAACTTGCAGTTTGCTTCCTCATGACATCTGTCCTTTTGCCTCTATTAACTTTACTTTCTTCTAATGTCTTCCAAATTAAGCATTTCTGCCATTTTATTTTGCCCAACTACTGCCCTCACTCAGCCAATCATTGTAATGTCATCTTAAAACATTAGTTAATTTCCCATTTTAAATGAAAAAATCAAAGTACTTCAGCTTGTTAATACTGTCTTTAGGGGTTCAGGCCACTGTTTCTCATAGGCAGTGTTAATAGAATAAGTCATGTAACTCAACTCATCCTCTGGACTCATTGCTTTGGTTTTTGTTTTTGTTTTTTGCTTGCTATCTATCTATCTATCTATCTATCTATCTATCTATCTATCTATCTATCATCTATCTATCTATCTATCCTTTTACATTTTCTCTTGTTTGCACACGGGAATTATTACCAAAGACTTTCCTGGGAATTATATAGTGAAACATGCAATAAAGAATTATGTCAGCTCTATTATATAGGAAAAATAATATTTTCCTGAGACAAAGGATGAAGTACAGGGAAGTTCTATTTGCAAGTTCCAAATCATTTCTTTCTCTGTTGCCTCATCCCAACTCATCCCACATTGAACCTAGAACAGGGCAACACTACTTTCCACTATAAATTTTGCCTAATGACATTATTTATATGTAGTATAGAAATAATAACACTCAGACAAATGCTATTTGACAGATATATTTTCAGAAATCTGTGGAGACTCAGCTGTGATCTGAAGTTTCTTCCATAATAGGCAAAACTTTTACATTGTTAAGAATCATGATAGTTTTGAGATGGTTTTTATAACACTCAGTTTATTTCCTAATTCCTGTGTTCTCAAACTTGTCAATGCTGTTTTGATATCTTTTATGAGTCAGCAGTCTAACTTCCCCATATTACACCTGTGATCATATTAAGTAAAGAAAAATTTGTGGTTTAAGGGAACATTTAAAAAGCAAAACAAGAGGATACTCTCCTTGTTCATAGGCCTATGCTGGAAATATGTTCTGTCGATCCTTGGTCAAGCCAAGAAGCCCCCAAGCTGATTCTCCTCTTTGTATTTATTGGAGCAGGAGGTACTGAGGCAACACTGTATGTGCTTTGTCTGGCATTGTTCCACACAGATGTCAGTTGGGATAGGAAGAACAACCCAGAATCCTGCAACAAGCTAGTTGCAATGATCAATACAGGTTATAGTCACTGAATGTGGAGTACAGCAAACTGAAGAAAGAAGAGTCCAACTTCTAAATCAAATGTTTCACCATAAAGCTGCTTTAAGTGAAGCTTTTCAGAAGCCGTCCATACACTGTTCCACTTAAGCAGGAAATATTTCTCCTCTGAGTGCATGAAATCATGTTAATTTTTTGGAGGCTCTTACACTGCATAATAAATTTCTTAAACTTGGAAAAAATAAAAAGCAAAAAAAAAAAAAATCAGAACAAAAACAGTGGATCACCACTGTCATCCTAAAATGCTTAATTTCAGGGGCTGGAGAGGTGGCTCAGGGGTTAAGCCTCCGCCTTGCAGGCGGAAGGTCCCGAGTTCGGATCCCAGATCCCATGTATAGACGCCAGGCGGAAGCGGGGGCGGCCTGTGCTTCTGGTCCTGGTAGGGCGGAGCCTGTGAATCCCGGGGCAGAAGGAGGTGGAGACGTCCATGGTGGTTCGCGAATTCGTCCGTGGTTCTACATATACACAGACACACACACACACACAGACACACACGCGTGCGCACATACACACGCACATGCGCACAGTTGAATAAATAATAATAATAAAAAAAATTTAAAAAAATGCTTAATTTCAGCTGAAGAGAGTGAGAGTACATATATGACTTAACTATGACTGGCCATGTGTTTCCTTACCTTTCAAGTACTATCTTTTCTTTAAGATAATATTTTTCTCATCCCTTTGGGAAAGAACTATCACCAGAAAGATATTTTCCTGTTATTCTTTGTCTTGAGTGTGTTGTCCTAAGAAAAGATTCTCACCCTGGTCTCTTTAATCATGTCAATGAAATATACATATTATTCTAGCTCTTGCCTGTTTCTCCTTGTTAACCATTCTCTCTTTCATACTTTGTTAAAGTAGGAAATGAAGCATTCTCAATTTGTCTAGTAGAAAAGGGCTTCCCAGAGTCCTTGTGATCTGCTTGTCTTCATGCTCAGCAACGCTGATACTTCACTGTGCTTGAAAACTAATGTGGCTTTTCTTCATAGACCATAGCTTTTCTTTCCATGATTCTTTTGAAACTCAGCTTGTGAGGAATTTTGTTTCTCAGATCCCAAATCACATGGCATAAAATGTATGGTATATTAAAATTAGAAATTTCCATTTCTAATATAAAATTTCAAGGCTAAAACATTTGAAACATTGTTCAGAATTTCAAAATATGCAGTTTTCTAGACTAAAGGAGAAGTATATTGTTGGCAGAAAAATAATACTTTTGGTCCCATTCTTTCCAGTATTCAATTAGTAGTAATAGTTCCTTGTAATGACACCATAGCACATTCTAGAACTTCCAGCGCTCATCTGACTTCCTGTATAGCATTATTACGCCAGCTATATGGTAGAGAAACCAGCAAATAGAGCTGCTTATTCAAGTTACTGTTCATAAATAGAAACACACAAAGAAAAGTTTATCTTGATGGACTTTGTGTATCTTTGTATATAGAAATTAAAAACGGTTCAGATTTCAGATTGCTAATGAAGATTCTGTGCACTATAATATAAAACCCATCTAGGATAGCCTGGGTACATAATGCAATTAAATATATTGATAAATATATAGTAAGAGTAAATAGTTTTCATGAATTTATGAATACTGTAATATAAAATTTGACAATGTCACCAAACCTTTGTGGAAAATAAGTAACTGTTTTTACACATATGTGTATGTGTACATACACAGAATTGGATGTGAGATAATTATTACCTATATGTATGGATATTATTATAGTCAATTTATCTGTTATCAGAGCCCAGAACTTCTATCAGGTATTTCCTACTGGTTTACTAGTTACAATTGTGAAAGTAGAACTTTTAACACAGTGCTATCAGTTAGATAGCACGGAAGACTGCCTCCTGAAACTAACAGAAAGAAACTATACTCTCTTTGAAAGAAAAAATACTTTGTTTTATGTTTGAACAAATAGACATGCTAAATTGTTTTTAAGTAGCTTATACACTTTTCCTATAAAAATTAAATGAAATGGAATACAGTATTTTTTTATATTGGCTACAAAGACCCAAGTAGTGTAAGGCACTTCAATATCTTCTTCATCAAAAGCTATTTTGGTTGACAGCTGTGATGTATCCTGTGATGTTTCAGGTAATAAAGTCTGCCACTAATCATTTCTTTGCTTTGTGAATTTGTACTATTATAACACATATTTATTAACAATAAGTGTGTCTCAAGAATGCTTTGGGAGGTTCATTGCATATCTCTAGTGTCAGTTTGTGTTCTCTGGAGCCATGGTGAGCAGGCCTGGTAAACCCAATGTTGCCTGTTACACAGCCATCACTACGTATTTTGTTTAAATTGTTTTTGCATCCTTGATTTATCTCAATTGTGTAACATTTGTCATTTCATCAATCATATTTATTAAGATTTCCTACCCTTAAAATATTCTCCAGTGGATCTCAAATTGCTTTAATTTCAATCTTGACTTTTTGCACCATTTCATGGAAAAAATTAATACATCTTGATTAAATAGTCATTAAAGTAAAATGAGAAAACAATCCTTGAGAGAACAAGGCAGGATTAGTTCCTGAAGGCTGGTTATTTCCCCTGTTCACTCTTCTTTGTCCTCACATCTCAGTCTTTAAAGAGCGGCCTCTCATTTGCTGCTGGTTGGAATTGTAATTTAGAGAAGGATGTCAGAGTTGAAGTTTCTGATGTTACAAATAACAACTCTGCTTAAAGTATATTTGTGTGTTTTTTCACATTGAACATGTTGACTAACATTGTTATTATTTGTTGTATGTCCTTTGTAATTGTTCTCATCTAGAACAAAATAAATATAGCTCAGCTATTTATTTTGGCTGCTGTTACAATTCTCTGTACAATATGTATGCTCGTGTATATATATAAATTCACTTTTTATATTTTGGGAAAATATGAAAGTTACATTTAGTCATGCAGTTGGTTTAAAATGTCCAGATGTTTGGCCTCTTGCAGGCAAGCAATCTAATTAAATTTCCTTTTCACTGGAATGTTTGTCATTGTTTTGACAAAGTGTACTAGAAAGAACTCTGTTGGTAATGTCATGAGATCTGCAAATCCTTGTTAACTCTTTTACAAACTGCATGACTCTGGGTGCATGAAATGGTATCTGGAGTTATCCAGAGGATTATAGAAAGCAGATTGCCTGGTGGAGAAACAACAAATACCAGGGATAAAGAACTTCTTTAAGACGCTGCAATTGCTGGATACATAAAGTAGGGGAAATAATGTCAAACTTAAAAATACTTTTGGTAACTGAAAATATTGGCTGTGATAATATCCTCAAAAGTGCTCAATGAGAAATATATATGAATTCTCAGCAGATGTGTGTTGAATAGGAATTTGAATCTTAGTTTTATGGGTTATCCAATTAGAGTAACTACTATCTACTGCTATCATAGGCTCCTGTTAAATGTATCTTTTCCTTATTTCTTTTCCAATATTACAAATTTGGGAATTTGTAAAATCTTATCTGAATGAAAAACTGGTATTTTATTGTTAAATTTCTTATCATTCAGTTCTTTTCTTTGTTCAAGCTTTTTCTTTGTTTTTCAGATGTGAAACTGATTTAAAAGTGGATAGTTAAATGATAGCAGGTTATTTGAGAGCTGCCAGATAATCCCTTTCAGCAAAAGTATTTTTCAGGAAGGTTCTTGAAAAATTAAGAATTTAGTTATTATATGGTCTCTGATTATTAAAATGCAGATAATATTAAATCATTAATGTTTTAAACTTTTATATTTTAGGATTAATTCTTAACTATTGATTAGTTTGAGCCATTAGGATATTGATCCGGGTGCATTTTAAGAGGGAATGAGCAGCAGCTTATTCATGGAGAAGAGCCAGTGTTCTGAGGATAAACACAATTATCTTGAACTATGTGGCCATAATTGGCTTTCTTGTAGCATCCTTTCATTTGGCCTTTACTTTAAGACATTTTTGGTAATTATTTAGAGTTGCTTGGGGAAAGTTTTATCAGATGGTAGTAATAGTAGGAAAGAATCATACTTAGAATTACCCATGTGTTCCAAAATCTACCAAAATTTTTATTTTCAAAATTCAGCTTACCTTGAATATGCTACCTGCAAAGTTTGTCTGGGTGATATTTTGTGGCACTACCCATTCCGGGAGGCCCTAGCCCAGCTCCCAAATTCAGGACAAGCCTGGATGTACAGACATGCCCCGGACATGTCCCAACAGAGGACCATGCAGGTGGAGGGATGAACAACCAATAGGAAGCGACTGTCTAATCTGCACCTGCAATGGACACCTAGTAAATAGCTAAATGACTAGTGGCTGTGTCCCCCCCCCCCAGGGATGGAGACACCTGATTGGACCCCGACCTATATAAGCCCGAATGCCCTTAAATGACTCTGAATCTTCAGCATCTCGTCCACTGCTGCTTCTCACTTGATTCCTGAGGTCTGGTAGTGACCTCGTCGCCGGCTACACCCATTCACCTTGAGCCTTCATCCCCCCCCACCCCCTCCCGCAGGGGATATAGCAACAATATTTGTGAAACTGGACATGCCATTCATTTAATAACAAATAAGTAATTTCAAGAGGTTGTAGTTATCTATCCTAATTGATGGAGACCTAGAAGTTTCCACTTCTGTAGCATAACATAAAGAAATTGAATGCTACCTTAATGACTGATATGAGAAATGTGATCCTAATCTTCATGACCATCCATCTGAGATTTCTATATTGTCTATATTTTCTATATTATCTATATTTTATGTAAAAGTCCATCCATTATCAGGTTTTGCCTTCGAGGGAAGGGATTAGGAGACCGTCTACATTTTTTTTTCCAATATTTTCATTTTTCCCTTGTAAGAAGTTATTGCTAAGTTCTCAAATTTCACAATAATGTAACTAAATTTCTTTCTAGGTATTTGACCTATAGAAATATTCTGATAAACAAATCAGTGTGGAAAATTCTCTCTCATTTTTATATTAGCATTTGCCTTGCTTTATCTTGCTAGGAGAAATGATCAGATAATCACTGGCCTAGCAGGTTCTCCGCCTCTAGTGCCCAAGTGTTTGAAGTTCTGTCAGCATGATTCTGGAGGAGTTCTTTAGAATTTGCCCTACTTTTCACAGTTTCTGAGAATTTTTTAGTTCAAATTGTATTGGCTTGAAATTGATGGGGAAAATGTTTATTCAGACCTCATTTTTTTTCCATATACAGTTCTAGTAATTCCATCAAGCTTACCCAGTCCTGAGACTCATGATGTACTCTTGCTTGAACCTGAGGTCTTTAGTCACTATCTGGACAAGGCCCTGACCCAAATTGACTCATATTTCTGGATAGAATTCTGGCTTTGAATGGCAGGATTGGTGCTTCCAGAAAATTGACTCAGATGTTATCACCTGCACTATATGACCCACTTGTGCTCTTTGCAAGTCCCGAGAGCCCTAAGGCTAGCACCTTCTCCTGTTACCAGCAAGACTGCTGATCTGCTCCTCTTCTTTCTTTTAGAAATAAACTAATGTTGGACTATCCCACATTGTGTTTATGATAGGCTAATTTCAACAACCCAATAAAGTTTTTGGAGTTTAATCAAGTTGATGACAAACTTTATTGTATTAAAACAATGGAATAAGAAACTAAAAATGTAATTAATAAACAATGCTCATACACAATTTAGAATATGCTTCTCATTTATATTATCTTCTAAATTTGATTGGTTAGTAAAACTTAATACAGAAAATATTTCTACATGTGATGAGAATGTGTACAATTTCAATTTCAGGGCTTATTTTGAATGCACTTATATGTACAAAATGCTCATGCTAAGAACTGACAAAATGGAATTACTGAAATAAATGTACTGTGAGAAATGGAAAAAAAGAAACTACAAATGTCTTTACTATGAATGAAAAAAGAATACTTCTGAATTCTTACTCCCATTCCCTTAAATAAAACTTTAAGAATATTAGACTTTTTCTAGAGTATAGATCCAAGTAAAAGAGGACATTCTTTGATTAATGAAAGTTTTACTTTTTTTTTTTTTACAAAAACTGTATTCCTACATAAAAAATAGATTCTTAGTTGTTATCTTAAAATAACCCTACTTGTCTTTGTGAAAACCATTTCATTAACGGAATTAGTGATCTTTTTTATGAAATTAAAAAGATTCTCAGAAAGAGTGTTGTTTCATTTTATGAGATGCATTTAGTGCCAGGTCATCTTCTGGTTAAGAAACTAAGGAGATGGTCAAGTCTCTTCTCTGTGGTATAGCATTTGCACAGAACCTGCATGCATCTGCCTCCTGCCTGCTTCCAATTCTGTTCAAAGTAACATTAAATAAAATGTGAATACCATATACATATGTGCAGTTTGTGTTGTTTCTTTAATAACAAGGGAATTTTTTACAAGTTTTTACAAATGCATTGTATTTTCAAATATGTTCTGACAGAAGTTGTTGAAATCCATAGATACAGAACAAATAGGTATGGAAGGCTATCTATAGTTATTTCCCCAGACTCACAACTTAAAGGATGAAAGGATTGTGGCCCAGTCTCAAGTGATTTAGTTCACTCATTCCAGCTTTTTATTTGGTTGTTAGCCACACAAAGGAATAAGTAGTATTTGGATGAAATAATAGCAAATATATTCAATACCACATTCAGTAGTGCCATTATCTCTGGAGATAACTTCTTATGTATACTCTTGGAAGAAACAGCAGAATTTCCTATCTTCTACCTACTGATGATAGCAGGCTTTTCTTCAGAGAACAGTTTTGTTTTATTCACTGAATTTTTTCAAGTGGATAGTCTTTAAGACATCTTGCAAATCAAAATAGATACCTAATATTTTAAAAATATAATTTTTTCTCTGTAACTTACCTGTTATTGGATTCTGTTCCAGAAACCAAGGTAATCTAAAATATGAATAGTTTCCTGCTCAAGACTTCTGTCTCTAAAGTTGCTTTTTTTTTGATAAGCCATACTGATTGTGGTTAAATTTGCTTTTAACTCAATAGTCTGAATCAGCATAAATTTCTATTGTCCCTTCATTCTAGCTGAAGGTTCATGTCTATTTTGTCATTCTTCATGGTAGAAGAGAAAGTGAGCTATCAAAACCCTGCTCTAACATGTTTTTTGGAACTGACCATTTCTTTGTCTCTACAGCTATTAAATATAATATATTCCAATTAAATATATAGTAAGAATATTGCATGGAATATGAATAAAAATAATGGAAAATATCAAAACCAGCTTCCCAGGCTTTCTATCTTCCCTGTTGACCTTTCAAAGTGACCTATGACATCTTGTGTTAAAGTTGCTTAATTGCTCATTTAAACATTTTCCCTAGTTGACTCTTGACCAAGGCCTCTGTATACATCTTAACCTGCACTTCAAACAGAATTCTTTCTGAGTCTAAATCCTTGCTCACCCTTTTTACATAGTAATTATTTCAGAAAAATGTAGTTGTGAACTCTCTTACCATCCCTTCAGATGTTAATGTTTTTCATTTTTTTACTAATTTATAACCAAGAAATATATTTTTCAGTAACTTAGAGGGCATGTCTTTAAAATGACTCTTTGAAGACCATAGGTCTCCTGACTCACGGTTCCTATTGGAAGGCAAAATTGTGATATCTATACTTCCAAATAAATTTCTGAGTGTCTTAATCCGACTCCCCAAAAACTTCATTTTTTTCCTGGATAACAAAAAGATTGGCCTACAAGTTCATTATTCTCTAGTCTTTGGAATACTGCTAGTAAAGAAGAGATTAGTCTTACCTCCTGCACATGAGGTGTCCATTGTCACAGTCCCTACAGGACTGTCAATTGACAATGAAATTTTCATTGTATTAAGACGCTGGTATTTATGAATCTATAGAAAACAGAACTTACAACTTAGCAAACTTAGCTATTACAGATATAGTAAGAATTTATGCTATGGTAGATTTGGAAATTTTTAAATAAAAACGCAAAAATATGGAATTGAGACAGCAAGGAGCTGTGAAGTTTTAGTTGACTCAAGTCAAAGGACCTTTCTCATGACAGAAAGAGGTCATCATATGAATAGTCTATGTGGTCTAAGTGTTCAATAAAAAAGTTTTCCTATTTTCGTTTTCTAGAATGAGAGTGCTAAAATCTCTTGTCTCTAATATTTGTGCTATATCCATTAAATGTGGAAGGAGGCTAAGAACTTCTGATTCATTTTATAAGTTGTTGGACTATGAGAAACCAAGAGCACACCTGAAGGAGAAAATTCTATGTCCCTCATTTGGATATGGATGCTACTTTGATTTGTATCCTTGGGAAAGTCCAATTTTTCTACATCACATGAGAGGAAAGTTGTGCGAGGTTAAAAGGACCACCAGCTGCAATACCACTCATAGTCTTCAGAGATTATATTCTTCCTTTGTTGTATAGCAGACCCAACATGGGTCTTTGTCACTGAGAAATGAACTGCTATGCTAAACCATTTCAGTATTCATGCTATGTGCTCCTGAGTAGTTCTTAATTACTGCTTCTATAGTGACTTTTTATCTTTATTCAGTGCATAACAACTTTACACAGATATAAGCTACTATATTGAGTCTCTACTGACAACTTGGCACATGTGACATAGTCCTCTGGCCACACCTATGAGGAATATATAATTAAGATGAATCTCTACACAAGTCTGTAGGAGATTATCTTGATTGGGTAGTGGTGTGAAAGGTCTGCAACTTTGGGTGACAGCCTTCTTTGTACTATCTAAGAAAGTGAGCTGAGCATTGGCAAGCTGGATGGAAGGTAGTTGTTCTTTCCCTTTGCACTTGACCTTGAATGTGATATGGTCTTGATTCCTGATCCTATAATCCTCTCTTCTTCACAGTGGCCAGCATAATGTAATGCTTCTGTCACCATACGTTCCCTGCCAGGAGTATTCACCTACTGAAATCCTAAGCCATAAATAAGAGATCTTTTCTCCCTTAAATTGCTTGGAGAAAAGTATTTTTCTTAAAAAATTATTACTTCAAAGGAAAATTTTAAATAGAATCAGACTTCACAGTATTGTGTAGAGAATAATATTCTGCAATCATGAGCAGAAATGAAATATCACAGAGCATTCAACAACACACAAAGGCAGAAGTACAAAGGGAGGAGAATGTCTCATCACAGTAGCATATGAGTAACTGGAACAACTGAAAATATTTTACCCATATATTTGTTAATTATAGCAAGGTTAAGAAATAAAGATCACTGTTTACATCATGAATTCACTGAGACAAAGGAAATCCTTTGTTACAGAACCAGAATATAGCAGACCTTGAAGTGAATTCAGGGCTCATAAGGTTCTGTTTGAACTAACCAGCATTGGTTGTGGGTAACAAAATGCCAAACTGAAAGCAAAAGAAATCATTCATTAAACAATTTCTTAAAAAATACCAGTGTTTATAATTCTTTACTGTTCTTTAATGTGCTTCTGTACCATGTTAATGATATTTTCCAAGATGTTTGATTTGTATGCTGTATATTAAGATCATGTGTTAGTTTTAGCTTGTTAAGCAAATTAGCTATTACTATGACCTACATGGGAATGTTTCTAAGAGTGACACTTAATATCTCTAACTAATGCTATTTTTTAATCCTTACGCCCTCTGTAACCAGAGCTACTTTTACATAATAGCATGTGGTGGCTAAAGGGCCAGTCTGTCCATCAAAGGAGAACAGATAACAAAAGCACAGTCAATAAAACATGCATTTTTGCACATCCAGTTCTTAAGAGATGACTGGAATCCAACACTTGTGATGTGACATTCTTTGTGTGAGTGAAATATCTGTTGGCCATGAAGACCTGTCTAGTCAAACATTCTCCTAGTGTGCTGTTCAGTCAAAGGTTGTGATTAGACCTCACTGAAATGTCATCCTCTGGATTGGACTTTTCCAGAATAGCTACATTTTAACTCCCAAGGCTCCATTTTAATTAAAGCTAACCTTCCTTTCTCCTAGGACGCCTTTGCTCTTCATCTTGAATTCACCATTCTGCTGAAACCATTTAATTTTATTCTGTGCTTTGCTTACCCAGTTTGAGTTCTTTTTGAATGATTCCAGAAGTGAAGGATTATAACTGGCCATTTTCAAACCTTTCATATTTCGACTGGAGATTTCCTAAATGCCAAAATAGCTTAAAATGGGTGCACTATAGTTAGAATTAGTTGAATTTAAACATAAAATATTTTACATATAAATGATAAAAATTCAAAAACACTACCCAGGTGTATCCCTCATATGTAATGGGAAAATTTTTCATTCCTTTCTAGGAGTCATCTAATGCTGTATTTTACATTTCAGAAAACACATGTTAATTCTAAAAGGAAGCATACCTGAGTTTAATTGCATATAAATACTCATGGATTTCTTTTAAAGATAATAGTTTTTCAAAAAATATCTAAGAACATAGCAATCTAATTATTTCTATCTTTTTTAGTATAAGGATGCAAGTGACTATTTCCTCCACTGGTCTATTTACATAAAATGTAATATGATAGATAAGACACACAGGATTTTTAGCTAGCAGCAGTGTCAAGATCAAATTGATTCATATTTTCATTTTTACTGAGAATTTTCCATATACAAGTAAAATGAATTCATGTCTTCACCCCATTCTACTCCCCACCCTCCCACTCTATTCCCACCCTTCCCTTCCTTCACCGATCAGCCCTGTCCCATCCTTCCTACTGTTCCTCTACATGTGTGGATCTCAGGAGTCCCTTTGGGTGGCTAGGTTAGTAGAGAACCAGGTTTGTGTAGCCCTTTAGTGGACAAACTCACAAGTGGAGAAGCAATCTTTATTTTATTTGAGATTCTTTTTGAATATAGTTGTTTCTCTTGAGTTCCTTGCTGGTCTATGAGGGAATGTTGACATGTCAGCCATTATGTAGAGCTGGTGGTAGTAGATCTAATTGCAGTGAGCTCTGGATGTAGTAATTCTATAATAACTAGAGTCCCTTGGCTGGCAGTACACCTTCCCGCTTTTAGACTCTTACAGTCTTATAGCCCCCTGTTCCATAAGTTTCTCTGAGCCTTGGGATGGGGAGAAATTTTTGATGGCCTGATTAGGTCTGAACATTCTAGGGTTGCCAATACTTTCCACCCTGGCCAGTTCTGGTTTTCTGCCTCACTAATCTTCCATTTCAGTACCTACATTTTGTTGATGCTGACAGTTTTTCTTATCAAAGACCATAATAAAAAAATTACCATCTAAATATTTAGATGGTAATTCACTGTCAAATTATTTATAGTTAACAATAAGATACATATCCCTGTCTAGTGTCTATTTTTTCTCCTTTTCACTATTGCTTGTTCCCTGACAATAATGGGGGGTTTATAAGTGTATAAAACATTCAGAAACTATTTGTTTATTCATGGGCCTTAGATTCATGGGCCTTAGATTCCACTATTCCTTCACTGAATTTTTCTTACCCATGTTATTGTTATTGTAGCTTGCAGCTTTATGGTTGGGTGAGACCATTGGCCACCTTTCCCCCCAGTCTTTTGCCTTTTCTTTTCTCTTTGCTACCTTACCCCTTACTAAGTCCAGAGCTCTTTCTTCCCTCCTTTTTATTACATTTCTTCTGTACTTGCCTTATTCATCTATTTACCTGTGTTCTGTTATCTCTACTCTTGTGGGATCTTCCCCTTCATAACCCTGTGACTCTTCTTCTACTGTATTTTTGAGATGATTTGGTGAGACTGAAAAATTGGAGTTTTTTTTAAGTCCACAAAAAGCCCTGACATTGATTTCTCTACATTGTGTTTCTTTCTGCACTGCCTTAATGTATTTATTTCAAGCAATAACTAGAATGTTTTGTTCATCCTTATTCACTGCAAGATACAGAGTTAATGGTGCTTGGTACATATTCAAAGAGTAGTGGGCTTCACCTGAATATTACATACCCCAAATGCACACACTCAGGGGCCAGGAATGTCATATATGGTGACTGATGTTCCATGTACCGATCCCTGGAGCAGACAGTAGTGATTACCAGCTTGCCTTAAAACAGTGAATCTCCCCGTTGGGATCTAGAGAGGACATGGCCACTGTATACCTAAGGAAGAAATAACAAACAGAGGAAACAATAAATGCCCCCTGAATAAGAGGCTGTTGTTGCTACTTACTTTAGCAATCAGAATCTTATATTCAGCATATTCAAATGACTTCCCAGGCAGTAAGTTTTAGAACTGGGACATAAAGTGAATTCAAAAGCCTAAACTATTAATCAAGACATTTTTAAACTTTAATTTTTTTCTTTCTTCATCCATTAGAAACAGGAAATAATAGAATAAATTATATGTAATGCAATTTTTCTAAATGATCTTATTTTATTTTCCCAGTTTTTTTTTACATTGTGTTAAGAAATAAAATGAATCTGGGTCAATATTATATGAATAAAATTTTAAGTACTTTATCATGGATGATAAGATTCTACTTTGTAATATAAATCATCTCAAATTCCATGTCTGTTGGTATTTTTCTGGGTGCTTGGTGTTTAAAAAATTGATAACAATAATTATAGTGGTAATACCATACAATTTCATGTAATTTACTATTTTCCAGGTATTGTACTTTATGTTTACACATATTAGGCCATTAATTCTCACCATCATACTGTGGAGTACAGAAATTTTATGCTACCAACATAGACTCAGGGACTGAAAAAATGTAAATTACAATGCCTCAGAGAAACATGTATTTATTTTCCTCTTGCCTGGTAGTTCATAGTAAGAATGAGCTCTGCTCTGTCACCACTCACTGTCCTAGACACTTGCTGGCTCTTTGTTCTTCATCATCCTCAGATTCAAGCTTCCACTTCCGGGTTCCATGAAGCTGCTTCTGTTTGCTGAAGAAAGTTAACAAGGGGAAGTAGATTAGACAAGCTGCCTGTCTTTAAGGAGTGACTAATGGCTGTCTTCTTAATTCTCTCTAGGTTCTGTAGTTCTGAGTTCAGAAACTTGGACACCTCTGTTTGTAAAGTAGACAAGGAAGTTAACTCAGAAGGCTAACTCACATGGCTAGATACAACTACATGCTTCAATTTCTGAAAGAAAGAAAGGAAAACAGAAACTGTGAAACAAAATTTATCACATTTCACATATGAACGAGTAGTACTACTATCAATCACATCTACTGAATTTTTAGATAATGTCAATTATATGAATAATACTACTATAAATGTGTATGTAGTCAGTCTTCATGTACTTGTCAAGAATGCAGGAGTCCTTGTGTTCCATTCTTAGCACTGAAAAGCCAAAATTACCTCATACATTACAACTGTTTGCAAATTTTGGTCTGGATATTGGCCTTTTTTTTGGCATATCCTTCCATATGGAACTTAATAGTTAAATATGAGTCTCTATATCTAACATTTAGTTTAGATTTCATGATGTGTGAATGAGAACTCAAGAAAGTTGAAATTCATGAGGTCATCCTCATGAATCCTGGATCATACTTAAATTTTTGTCAAAGCTACATCCTTCTTAAAATTCCTTAAACCTTCTCCTTCAAATATGGGATACTCTTATAATATATAGGTTCCCTAAAATAAACACTTTGACTATTTGAAATATCAACAGATAATTTACAACAAGAAAGGCCTTAGGTTGCAAGATTATGAATGAAAACACATTTATTATTTCAAACAAATATCTTTATTTTTCTTTCATTTGATGTCTTCCCATGTTTCTCCATAAGGAAAAGTACGTGATAAAAATTCTGCCATTCAATCTTGGGGTGATATGTATCTTTTCCACTGAGTTTTAGAAACTTTAAAAATGTAGTTATTACTTTGCTATGATAGTTAGCATTAATTGTCAAAATGACATTTAGGAGATAGACCCAAAATGTGCTTGTGAAGATTATCATGATTAAGTTAATTAATAAGGAAGCATCAGATTCACCTTAATAGTGAAAAAGACTATTCACCAGGTGGTTAGGTTTTTTATAAAAATATTGACATAAACCTCCTTTCCCCACCCACCCGGGACCCACGCAGCCCAGCTAGGACTCACAGCTACCTAGGTAAGCTCCCCACGCCCACTCCCAAACCCCAGGCAGCCCACTGGCCCAGCTCCTCCCACTAGCCAGCCAGAGCAGGAGCTGCTCCAGGCCAAATAATTCAGTTCAGTGCAAAATGCAAAGAAATTGAAAAAAGGTCTTAAGAGTTAAAACGACAATGCCCAAGTTAAAGTGCAAATCCATGAGAAATAACACCCAAGAAAACAAATCTCCCACCAAAGGAATTACTCCCATAATGATAAATTCCAACCAGAACAAACCCATGGAAAATACAAGAAAGCCTGACCCAGGATAACGACTTTCAAAATATGATCATTACCATGTTCAATACTATGAAAGAGGAAATCTGAGAGGAATTAAATAACTGCATCAATAACTTTGAAGAGGAACACAACAGACACTTGGAGGACTTGAGAAAAACAGTTCAAGTAACAAAAACAGGCATAGAGCAGTTAAAACAGACTCAATCAGAGTTTAAAAATGAATTAAAGAAAAGCTATCTTCAACCCAGAACTCAACAGAGAGTCTTATCAGCCAAACTAATGAAGCAGAAAATAGATATTCAGACCTTGAAGACAAAATAGGAGTATTAACCAACTCAATGGAAGAGGTTGTTAAAGCCAAAAAGATACTCCAGAGAAATATTCAAGAATTATGGGATACCCTCAAGAAGCCTAACATGCGTATTCATGGAATACTAGAACAAGAATGCCAAAATACCACACCTGAGGAAATTTTTCAAATGATCATCAAGGAAAACTTTCCTCATCTAAAAAAAGAGAGACCCATCCATATACAAGAGGCATTCTGCCCCCCAAACAGATATGACCAAAATAGAAACTGGCCACGGCAAATAATAGTTAAAACACTCCACATTCAAGATAAAGAAATGGTGCTGAGAGCTTCAAGCGAAAAAAAAAAAACAAGTCACTTTTAAAGGTAATACTATTAAAATAACAAATAACTTCTCAATGGAAACAGTAAAAGCAAGAAGAGCTTGGAGAGATGTACTTCAAGTATTGAATGAGCAAAAATGTCTACCCAGGCTGATGTACCCCGTAAAACTATGTTATGATCGAGGGAGAAAGAAAAATTTTCTGGCACAAAGACAACCTGAAGGGATACATGTCCACCAAACCAGGTCTTCAAAAAATGCTAGAAATGATACTCAAGCTTGAAGAAAAAAAAGGCATATCCAGGAGAACAGAAGGTAAGTATAATACCACCAAAACCTAAAAGTGAAACAATACACTTACCAAAGCCACTAAATATAATAAATGTCCGGAATTAAAAAATAGTTTCTTCATTATAACAGTAAATATTAATGGAATTAATTCATCGATGAAGAGACACAGATTACAAACTTGGATTAAAAATCACAACCCATCAATCTTCTGCCTTCAGGAAACCCATCTCACCACAAAAGATAGGCACATCCTAAAAATAAAAGGCTGGTCCAAAATTCTGCAAGCTAATGGGACCAGAAAACAGGCAGGGGTAGCCATTATGCTATCAGACAAAGTGGACTTCAAACCAAAAAAAAAAAATCATAAGAGACACAGATGGATACTACATTTTAGTCATAGGTACAATTCACCAGGAAGACTTCACAATACTGAACATATATGCACCCAATACGCCCTCCCCCCACATTCATCAAACAAACCCTACAACATCTAAGCGAGAAATCAACCCCAAAATGATAATTCTTGGGGATTTCAACACCACCTTCTCAACATGGGATAGATCAACAGGTCAAGATTTTAATACATCTACCTTTGAATGTGCTCTTATAACAAGACTCTAGATTAACAGCTTTTGTCTCTGGCCAGGGGGTGACATACAATGCCCATCAGGATGGAGTGAAGGGCATTGCAGGAGCAGTAAAACTGCAAAAGAAAATCAACAAACCACAATCCAGAACTTCAGAGACTCATATCAACCACCTAGAACTAGGCCAGACTAATCTCTCCCCATCCTGAAGCTCAGGGACATTTGCGGAAGAGGGGGCGGTAAGAGTGTAAGAGCAAAAGGATGGGAGGAGCAATGATTTGCAAGATATTCCACACAAGTTAAGGGCCGAAGCAATCATAATTGGACTTTGCATGCCTGGAACAATGTCCAACACACTATTGACCTCACAAAGTCTAGCATCTGCTAAAGGCACCAAGATCTTTGGAGGCAAGGGATTAACAGCCACAGTAGTGTTCCTATGCTTAAGGGGAACACAGGAAAGGGTTCAGGGAAATGCCACTGGGTCCTTGTACGTCATCGGAGAGGAGGGCCCAGAGGAGATTCAGGCATTCACAAGAAAGGACTCTGGGAATTGGGGCAGGAGGCATGGGGGGGATGGGGCGGGAAGGGTGAGGGGAGGGAGAGCAGGGGGTTCAGGGGGAGGAGGAGGGAGGGAGGGAACTGGTGTACCTATTAAGTTTGTATGAGCTGAAATAATAATAAAAATGTATTAAAAAAAAAGGACTCTCTGGGAATTGGGGCGGGAGGCACTGGGGGATGGGGATGGAGGGGTGAGGGGAGGGGGAGCAGGGGGTTGGGGGGAGGAGGAGGGAGAGAGGGAACTGGTCTACCTATTAAGTTTGTATGAGCTGACATAATAATAAAAAATGTAAAAAAAAAAAAAACTTAACAGAGACACTTTGGAGCTTAATCAAACCCTTACTGAAATGGACCTTACAGATCTCTATCAAGCTTTTCATCCATGCACCAAAGAATACACATTTTTCTCAGCAGAACTTTCAGCATGGAACTTTCTCCAAAATAGATCACATATTGGGCCACAAAATGAATCTCCACATATATAGGAAAGTTGAAATTCTAGCCTGTACCCTGTCAGACTACCATGGCCTAAAGCTTGACATCCACAACACAACAAGCAACAGAAAATACACTAACTCCCGGAAATTTAACACTATGATGCTGAATGAGAATTGGATTCAGGAAGAAATTACAAAGGAAATTCAAGATTTCCTAATACCCAGGATAGCAATGACAATCCTAAGTAACAAAAACACTGCTATACTACAAATCCATATTTGTAAAAACAGACTGGTATTGGCTCCAAAATAGACACACCGATCAATGGATAAGGGATTGAAGACCCAGATATAAGCACACACAACTACAGCTATTTGATCTTTGACAAATGGGCTCAAAAAATCTAATGGAAAAAGAACAACATCTTCAACAATTGGTGCTGGCAAAACTGGATATCCACATGCAGATTAAAACTGGACCCGTACTTGTCACCATGTAGAAGAATTAATTCCAAATGGATCAAGGACCTCGACATAAGACCAGAGACTATAAAAACCATAGTTGAAAGGGTAGGGAACTCCCTCGAGCTGATTGGGCTAGGCCAACAGCTCCTAAACGGGCATCTAATTGCACTGTCACTACAAGGAACACTCAACAAATGGGATCTTGTGAAATTAAAGAGCTTCTGTTCAGATACAGAGATTGTAACTAGAGCACAAAGGCAACCCACAGAATGGGAGAAAATCTTCACAAACAACATATCTGATAAAGTTCTATTATCCAGAGTGCACAAAGAACTTAGAAAACTAAATGCCAAGGAAACAAATGGGCCAATTAAAAAATGGGCCTTGGAACTTAAAAGAAACTTTACCAAGAATGAAATTAAAAAGTCTAACAAATATCTTAAAAAATTCTCCACATCCTTAGCCATCAGGGAAATGCAAATCAAAACTTCCCTGAGATATCATCTCACCCCTGTCATAATGGCAAAATCCACAATACAAACAACACCAAGTGCTGGAGAGGATATGGAGAGAGGGGAACTTTCCTACATTGCTGGTGGGAATGCAGGCTCATGCAACCACATTGGCGAGCCAACTGGTGATTCTTAAAGAAGTTAAAGATTGAAATGCCATATGACCCTGCTATTCCACTTTTGGGAATAACCTCCCTTACAGCAAAAATTCACCTCGATAGCACAAGCATGACCATGTTCACAGCAGCACTGTTTACAATAGCAAAGTCGTGGAATCAGCCCAAATGTCCAACAGTTGACAAGTGGATAAGGAATGAAATACTACTCAGCCATCAAAAATGATGATTTAATGCAATTTTCCGGGAAATGGATGGGATTAGAAACAATTATATTGAGTGAAGTATCCCAGACACACAAAATTAAGTGCCATATGTACTCCTTAATAGGTGGATCTTAGTACCATACTCACTTAGAGATACTCAAAGACAAATCTCTGTAATACCTACAGTAATTGTAAAGATTATAAACAGGAGGGACGGGGAAGGAGGGCCTCACCAGAAACAAGGAGAGAGAAGACCATGTTACAGCAGAGAAAATAGGCCACCATCAAGGACTGCAAGTAAGTAAGGAGACATCTGGTTAAGTTCACAGGCTTTTCTGCCTTATCACTTGCAACTGATGGGATATGATCTCACCAGAAGGGGAGGGGATATAGGCTGCCAGATAGAAAGTTACCATTTTGCAAATGGGTGATTGACCCCTCTCTCACTGCGGTCTCCTACTTTTATTCCATCTACCTTTGAATATACTCTTATAACAAGACTCTAACTTAACAGGTTTTTATCTCTGGCCAGGGGGTGACATCCAATACCCATCAGGATGGAGCCAAGGGCATTGTAGGGGCAGCAAAACTGAAAAAAAAAAACCAACAAACCATAATTTGGAAAATCAGAGACTCTACATCAACCACCTGGAACCAGCCAGCCAATCTCTCCCTATCCTGAAACTCAGGGAAATTTGAGGAAGAGGGGGACAGTAAGATTGTAAGAGCACAAAGATGGGAGGAGTAATGATATGCAAGATACTTCACACAAGTTAGGGCCAAAACAATCATTATAGGACTTTGCATGACCTGCGAAATGTCCAACACATTATTGACCCCTCAAAGTTTAGTAAAGGCACTAGGATCCTTGGAGGCTAGGGATTGACAGGCACAGTAGTGTTCCTATGCTTAAGGGGAACACAGGAAAGTGTTTTGGGAAATGCCGCTGGGTCCTTGCACCTCATCAGAGAGGAGGACCCAGAGGAGAGTTTGGCATGCACATTAAAGGATGCTGGGGGGGGGCACTGAGGGATGGGAAAGGAGGGAGAGGACCGGTGTACCTGTTAAGTTTGTATGAGCGGAAATAATAATAATAAAAAAAGTATATTGACAAAGTACAAAAGCAAGGAAACATGCATACATTGATTTATTGCTTTGTTTTCTGTGAATGTGTTGTAAGCAACTAACTACTTAAACTATTGCTGCTGTTACTTCCTTGCCATGGTGTTGTGACCTGGAATTGTGAATCAAACACTTTCCATTCCAAATTGTTTGGGTCAGATACACATACATTGTTGTTGCAATGTATAATGAAACTAAAATATTTGCCAATGAAACACAACCTGCATTTAAAGGACCCCCTTGACACAATATATAATTAGTAGCATATTTTGTATTTCCACAATTTAAATTTAACTCCATGAAGAAGAATGAACGTGCTTCTAAAAATGAGTAATGATTGTTAAACTATAAATTCAAATTTTAGTAGATATTTGGAGAGCTGATAAATGAAAAAAAAATCTAGGTATTATTACAATATCCTGTAAATTTATTGTCTTTACTGTCAGTACATAATTTGTAATTTCTCACTTTCTAAATACAATATCTCCACCTATGATAATAAATTGGAATACATGTTTTGAAATGTTGAGCCACATGTTGTAAAACATGTGTTAAACTATTTATCCAGTGAACAATTGTAAGAAGCACCCAGAGAATGCACTAATATTGAAAACCTTGTTGAAATAATGACTTGCATTCACACATAGGAAATGTGTGACTCTGGACAGATTTTGCACATTTTTATTCTGTGTAATTCAATTAGAAAGCCAAAATCAACCTACTTGGACACATGCTTGATGTGTGAATTTATCCCTTGGCCAGCATACTGCTATGTGAAAATACAAGGATTTAAGTCAACAGCTATAATTTGGAATAAGAGATGAGTCATATCTATTGAGTGATGGTCCTTGGCCATCAGTCAGAGAGTGTAGAACTGCCTCCTACCATGAGAAGAGCAGGAAGGGTAAGTGCTGTGTAGCAGCTTACATTGTGTGGGCCTTGGAAATGTGGACAGAGAAGCTAAAGTAGGCATTGGAAAAAACTGACTCTACCACCACTTGTGGTTGCTAAGCTTCTCATCTGTGCTCTGAAGTTTTCCACCTCCGTCTGAACAAATGGAAAAGCAGAAGTAACACTGTAACCCTTTGGCAAGGGAGAGCATCTACGACCATCATACCACTATGCAAGTCATTCTCAAGCAAGAATTTGGATTTACTTTAAGTTACTTCAGATGTAGCAGTTCTTTTTAAAACTTTTGTTTTTCACCCCATCAATATGCAGTAAAGAAGACTTTTTGCTTTTAAAAATTGCATTTGGGGGCTGAATTTCAGGTAGACAACTTGGTACTTTTGAGTATGGACATAATATACAGCGTAATTTTAGAATATATGTTGCCTCACTGACAATAAATATAACTATATTGATCTACAATTGCTACTTTTCCAGTGCTACCACCAGCAGTCAGCATTCTGCTTTTTTGATCCTATGGACCTGACTTTTGTTATGTGTCATGTAAATAAAATCACACAGCATTTGTCTGTCTGGAACCAGCTTATTACAGCATAATGTCTTCAGGTTTCATTCATTACATTGTTGGATGACTTCTTCTTTGAGGGACACTAGTATTTTACTACATGTATGTACTTCTTTTTTTATCTATTTATCTGCAAATGGTGAGTAGTTTCTTTCTCCCTTTTATATATTATAAAGGATGCTGCAAATAATGATAGGAATAAGTTTGAACAAATGCAATAAAAAACATAAAAAGTAAAACAATAGTCAGTTACAATATAACTCATGAACAAACCCAAAAGACCATGAGTAACTTCTCCATCTCAAAATACAATAAAAATTTTACAGGAATTAAAAATCCAACAAATATGCAAATCAACTCAAAATGGATTAAAGACTTGATTGGAATACTCAGAGTTAGAAAACTCTTATAAGAACACACAAGGAGAAGCTTTGTAACAGTAGTCCTGGCTTTGATTTCATGGATATGATACCAAAGATAAGAGTGGAGATGTGTGTGTGTGTCTGTGTGTGTGTGTGTGTATTTGTGGGCGTATGTGTGTATTAGTATACACATGTATACTAATAGCCTTGAAAAGACAAATGCTGTGAAATAGATATTTCTCAGAAGACATGCAGTAGCAGCAAACATTTTAGACAATTTGCACCGACTTGCACATCAATGAAAGCAAATGAGGACCATGAGATACAAAGTGCTGTTAATGTCAATATGGAGAATTTCTAAAATTCTTCTCATAGTTTCTGGGAAGGTAAAGTGCCAAAGCCACTCTCATAAGTATTCAGAAATTCCATAAAAGTGAAAACTAGAGTTAGTCTGTCATCTAGTAGTCTCATTTGTCAGTATCCATTTCTAGGAAATTAAGCTGGTGCTGGTTCTGTTCTAGTTTTGCAGGACTCTAGAAACCCAGAATCATGCTTCATCTTGAATAGTCTATGTTTATATGAATTCCCATGTCAACTGCAGTAGTGTTATGAAATACTTAATTTTTTTAGGTAAAACTGAATATTTATTAAAATGCATAGAAATTATATAAATTTTCTTCTCTATATGAAAATCATGGATTTCTAGTTACTACAGCAATAAAATGTTTTGATATTATTTTTATCAGTTTGCAATCAATTTTGAACTCCTAAAAAAAAGATGAGGCCCAGGGGCTACGTGATAGAAGTTGTAGATAATGGTGTGGCATCTGCTGTATTTGTAGGGCACTTTTTGTCTTACTTCTGCTACTCCAAACAGACACCGTGAGGTGCTGGAGACAATGTTTTCATACCTGCAATAAAAGACCTTATGTAGTTTAAGTTTGGACCCTTGAAACAACCTTGAAGACAGATTCAAAGAATCAAATCGCTGACAAAATTTCAGTATCACATTTCACAGTTTTTCAGTGATGAATTGAAGGCAATGATATATCAATCTAGGCTTTACTTTCAATTTTTAAAGTAAGTATTTCTACAATCATCTCATTTAATAACTGAATTTGTTTCAGCATGGAGAAATGTAAGTCCACTGTTACCCTTTTTAAGATTATCATTTAGATTAATTTACAAACCCAAGGGTTTTGATTAGAAAGTACAGCATCTTTACTGATTTGAAATATAAGTGTATATATACATATATAAAACACACATGAGAGATTAATCAAAACATGTGCATTTAAAGCTAACCCATAATAAGTGAAACAATGAATCAATCTCAGTGATGATATTTGATGATTTGAACAAAATGACAACTTTAAGTTTCCCAGTATAAACCGAGAAGTGACTTAGTATATTAGCATTTATGAAAAACAGATACTAGAATCAATTTTCCATGCAGTAAGTAATTGACAGGTGATGATCACAGTAATAACAGAGTAGTTGCAGATCATGTGAAATCTTTACTTTTCTACTAGCAAGAGAATTGCAGACTATCAGGACTATACAGTTATCGCTCTATCTTCCTGTCTGCATATTATTTTTCTGAAATGAAGATTGTATTTGCATATGAAAGCTTATTCCTAATTTAGTAAAGGATCTTTATACACAGAGATAAGGGAGAGAGAATGTGTCCTCAAAAGAAAAGGAATGGTGCATAAATCACATCATTACACAAATGCTGATATAAAAATGAAATATTCACCTCTCTAATGACAGATTCAACCATTAATAGGTTGGAACAAGTATTAGCTGATCCTGTAGTACTTTTCTTTGGTGTCTTGATGAAGGTTGACATTTTTGACATTAAGGGTTAATTAGTTGCCACTCAGAATGAGGTCACAAATGGCTAATTGCACCTTCAGCTAGGTAATTACTGTCATGTATCAAATGCTCATTCCATGTAATTATACAGGAATCAGGTGCTCTGGCTGCTCACCTAGGGATATGTTTGCCTTCCAAGTCCTCTCTGTGGGAATTCCAAAGTTTTACATAGGAGGTGAATTCACTTGCAATTTGGCCTGATAACTAATTTGATATGCAGAAGATTCCATGCCACCCTTTCAAATCTTGGTCCTAAGGATGTCATCCAGTTCCACTTTAATGTTTCTGGCTTCTCTGATTCTGCAATTTGGCTGCTGTCAGTTCCTATATTGCTACTAGAAGTTTAGATATTCATTAAATTCATCTGCCCTATTCCAAACCTTCATCTTCTTTACCCAAAATAACTGCTGAAGCTTAGCTTATCATCAACATTTATAAAATGTCTGGGTGCCTCCTAAATGAAGAACTTGGAGCAGAGTCCAGGTATATGAAATAGAGATTTCTCTTGCAGTGGTTCTATAAACACTGCAACTGACCAGTGCCTGGGTCTTGCATCATTGCTCAGATAAAAATAAAGTAACTCAGGCATTTTATGAGGAAGAAGACATAATACTTTGGAATTCGTGTTTCTCTCCACGGGACCAGGATACACTCCTGGGATAGACTGAAGAATATACCTTCCTGTTCTCAGAGGATATAAAGTAGCTGATTAATGTAGCTGTTTTTATATTCTCTAATTTGAAGTGGCATTCAGTATTAACAGTTAGAAGCATTAGGATATGCACTAATAGGAGTTACTCCCTCATTAAACAGGACATTAAAATTTCTTGTGGGAAATTGAAACCTGAACTTTATAGGTATGTCAATGAGCACTGTTTCTAGCTCAAAATGAAAAAAAAAACTTTGATTCGCTATACATATAATAAATATTCAATATATATGAGGAACCACATATATGAATGTGTTGTTATATTTATATTAGCGTTTCATATAAATGTTTCATTTGACTTGCTATACACACATGATTTTTTTTTTATTTCCACTCATACAAACTTAACAGGTACACCAGTTCCCCCTTCCTCCAACCCCCTCTCTCCCTGTGCCCCTCTCCTCTCCCCCTTCCCTCCCCATCCCAAGTGCCTCCTCCTCCCATCCACAGAGCATCTTTTAATATGCATGCCAAACTCACCTCTGGGTCCTCCTCTCCCATGAGGTGCAAAGACCCAGTGGCATTTCCCAGAACCCTTTCCTGTGTTCCCGTTAAGCATAGGAGCACACATGATTTTTAAAGACAAAGTATTTCTTCTGGGTCTAGTAATGTATTTCCAAAACAGTCCTTATGTTAACAGAACTCCCATGGAGGACATTATTGGTTTCATAAATGTTCTTCAAGTCTGAGTATATGGAGATATAAAAGAATTTTCTCTCTCTTTTCCCCTTCCCTGTTCTCTCTCTCTTTCTCTCTCTCTCTCTCTCTTTCTCACTCTCTCTCTTTCTCACTCTCTCTCTCTCTCACTCTCTCTCTTTATATATATATATTCAGTTACAAACTATTATATAATCTTTTATATTTTTAAATGAAATTTCAGTTAGTTATTATACCTAATTCCTCATTATAATCTGCAAGAGCATACAAATGACCTGTGATACAAAAGGAACACAGCAATAAGCTTCCAAGTTTACTGTCCAAACTCAATTTTTTTAAACAAGGAGAACATGATCATTTTCATTTTTCATACATGTGGAATGTTTTAGAGTTCTTGATATCACAGACCCATAAACTTCAACATACTTTTACCATATAGAAAATGGGTGCCCTCTTTGTTGTTTTAAATTTATATCAAATGATATAAGGAATCAGTCAAAAATAGAATTGAGATTCTATTCTTTATCTAAGACCTGAGATTCTATATCTCAAGACCTGGATACAAACTCACTACATACAGGAAAGATGCCACTGAATTAAGGCTCTTGAGAACAATTATCACCATGTAACTAATATCCACCTTGGAGTGAAATCCTTCATCAATCTCTCTCCAGCAACAGCACCTCTAAATTACACAGGAGGGGAAACTGGGAAGTTGTTTTTATGCTCCTTGAAGCTCACATTTTAGCAGGAGAAACAGACATTAAACAATAAATTATTCAATTAATTATTTAAGCACACTTGAAAGAGCATTCTAGAGGAAAGACAAGAGGTAATGAGAGATCACAGAATAGAGACAGGAGATTAGCCTAGAAAAAAATGTCACTGAGGAAAGAATCACCTCACCGGAGATCTGAAGGACAGGCAAGAAGGTGGTACTGAGACCCAAGAAGGGGTGGAGCTTTCAGGCCAAGAAGATAGCAGACTATGCATAGCTTCTTCTTCCTGCACAAGACACTGAGCAGTCAGGGGCAAGGTCAGGAGAATAGTGGCTACAGAGAAAGACGAATTCATGGAAACATACTAGACAGACCTTAAGTCATTTTTAGAACTTTGAATTTTATCCAAAACTCTGTAGAAAGTATTTAGTTAACTTTAGGCAGAGAGAAATAATCATCTTTATGTTCTTTGGAAGATATAATTAACTCATGCATATCAGGCCTAGCTTCTTTCACTTAGCAGGCCACTTTTGTGAGCAGCACTGAACTTTTGAATTTTTTCCAGTTTAGGGGCTATGCCAAAGTGTGATCAGACTACTTCACTGGTTTCCAATACTTGACTTAGGTTCTTGTCGTTTTAAAATAAGTTTTAAAAGTAGTATCAGTATTCAAATTTATTATTTTATTTTAAAAACCAGGTTTGTAATTTCAGGCATTTTACATTCAAGGCACAGTAAAACCAAACTTGTGATGTTTCCACCCTCTACAGTAGATAAAGATCAATATGCAATCCTGAAAACTCATATATTTGTCATATATGTCTCAAGTTTCAATTTTCCCTGTTACTCATTTTCATCTTCTTAATGCATGATTCAGTTTTCTGGGTACATAATTATTCATGGAGAACATGTTCAGTTCTTCTGAGGATCGCTCAATAATGTGTTTACTCTCATTTCTTAAATTTCTGCATTTAGTGCTAGTCATGCCAATTTGACTTCCTTTCTATTTCTTTTATGAATAGTTGTGCAGGGTGAGAGTTTTTCCTTTCTGCTCCAAGTACTTCAACTCTTCTGATATCAAACATGCTGGATTTGAATGAGCCAAAAAGTTTGACACATCTACTGTGTAGTTAAAAAAGAAGTAGCCAGGGATACTGACTCACACCGGCTCTATCAGTGCTGTAGAGGCCAAGGTAGGACCAAAGTATGAGACTCCTCCTCCAACAAAAGAAGAGAAATAAACAAAAACAAAAAAAAAAAAGAAAAAGAAAAGAAAAAATTTGGATATTTATCAAAGGCTAAAAAAACAAATTTTATTATTCACTTTCTTTTGCAATAGTGGAGCTTTCTTTCAGTATAGAGCATATTCCTCAATGACACAAAAGCAAAAATAAGATATATTTTATATACCAAAGGATGAAATTGCTTGTCCACATGATTTAAGGATCTAGATTTTTTTAGTTGGTGTTTTTTTTAAAGAAGAAACAAACTTTTGCGTTTATGATGGATGCAGTTGTGCAAGTTGGAATTAGGCACTCACCAAAATTAGGAATTTGTCCCTCCACAGAATTTGAGTGGTAAGAGTACAAGTATCTTTCTACAGTTGGCTTTTTCAAGGGACCCGCCCCCACCCCATGCCTGCAGACCCTGTAGAAATAGTTCTGCCTTTTAAAAGATTTATATCTTATAGGCACAAGAAAAGTGTTTGGAATAACAAATTTAGCCAAGTAAACATTGTAGAGATTATACAATCATCTCAGGAAGACTCAAAAAGCCATGATAGAGTATGCTACAGTCCATCAGTGTGCAGATATTTTGTGCCAAGGGTAGTTGCAATGTCTGTATCCTCCTGGCCAGATGTAGGAGATGAAAGCAGAGTACAGAGAATCTTCTGGGGAAGGCAGGAGGGAAGGGGCAGTAGATTGACCACATTTACTCTACAGAAAGGAAATAGAGGGAGATGACTGCTGGCACTCCACTCATGTTCTTTTTTTATATACAGTCCAGAACCCCAGCCCATGGGATGTTTCTCACACATGCAAGGTGGACCTTCCCTCCATAAGTAAGCCTATCTGAAATTGCCCTCAAATGTATGCTCAGAGATGTGTTTCCTACATGATTTGAAAACCAGTCAAATTGAAAATAAAAACTGACCATCCCAACATGATTCCATTTGTTGCTTACCTTTCTTTAACTTTCAGTTTTAAAATCATTCTCAGTGAAACTTCATCTAATTTTATGCCCCATGTTATGGGTAGAACTTTAACCAGCTTTTTTTTTTTATTTCATCATTGTAAAAAGTTCTATCCTGATTGCTTTTATTGTGAATGAAGAGACTTCTTTATAAAGAAAATACAATGAGTAAGTAACTGTGTTGTGAAGGAGGAGAAATGGATTAAGATTCAGATCGTTCCAACTCTAATAATGCTATTAATAAACATGGAACCTTCAAAAGATGACACAAAGTGTCATAAAGGATTGTTTTCTGGGAGGCTAGAGAAAAGGCTCAGGGATGAAACCTCTACTCTCAAACTGAGCTACCGGAGTTTGGATCCCTGATCCCAGGTAAAAACACCAGGAAGAAAAGGCGGTGACTTGCACTTTTGACCCTGGAAGATAGAGCCTGAGAAGCCTCAGAGCAAAGATATAAGGAAGTAAATTAAGCCAGGGTGATTTTCTAAATTACCCTTGGGCATCCACAGGCACACACACTCAAGGGCTCCCTTGTACACATGCCCACATCCACCCACATGCAAAACACAGGTGCACGCACACACACACACGGAAGCATGCTTGCATGAATGCACGTAAAAAGAGTGTTTTTGAACAACTAGTGATATTATACACACCAAATTTATTTATTGAAAAATAATTGAATTGACTTAACATTTTAAATTTACTTATTATCTCTAAAAAACTCTTAAAATTGATCAGATTTTCTTTAATTTATTCAAGTGAAATCTGATAGTAAATCATACATATACATTCTACATTTTGTACCTTGCAGTTATTCACCAAGTTTTAACTCTAAACCTCACCGTATTTTATAGGATTTCAGAATTTCATGACAATAAATATATCTATTATTAGCATTATTTTTCTTTCATTGCATGTATTAGGAACTTTTTGCTATTTGTCTTTGTTTCACAAACCAAAAATCCTTGTTAGACATTGGTCTCACTTTCCATCTGGGAAATAAATACAAATCTACTTCAGCATTGTAGAATGTTTCATTTCACCCCTTGAAGAAAAATAGGACTTCAGGGAAATTTTCACTCAAGTGTTATAGCAGCTAAAGAGCGATGGCTGAATATAAATTACATTATAAATTTCCTTTGGATGTTTTCTCCCTTCTACACTCCAGTATCATAAAAATATCCATTGCTCTTTGTGACTTAACTTCTTATTCCCTACAATGATAATAAAGCTTATGTTCATATTAGTAAGTGCTATAATAGATAGGAAAACTAGTGAAGTCCACACTACCTTAATCTACTTATTCCAAGGGAGTACAAATTATATATATTCATATAAATGTGCTTATTCAGCTATCATTTTACACTATATGAAGCATTGAATGTTATAAAATGATAAACATAAAAACTATGTAGTTTTCTGCAAATTTGTTTCATAAAACAAAGATTGTAAGCCAAATAAGGACATATTATCAAACGTTTAATAATACTTTTTAGAATACTTCCTTCCCATTGACTAAGATAAAATGATAAGCTATTGTGTGTAGTTACTCAGATTTTGTGAAAAGTAATGGCATTGATGTTGTACTTTTTAAAAAACCTTTTTATTTTGTGTGTGTATGTATGTGTGTGTGTGTGTGTGTGTGTGTGTATAGGTTGACTTCGGGAAATCATCCTGAATTGCTTCTACTTCTTTTTACTTCACTCTGGGATTTCCCAGGCTATCCCCCAAGGCTGGCAGTATAGGCTGCCTCAGCTTCGGTCTGGCATTTTTATGTGTGACCTGGGATCACAACTTAGGACCTTCTACTTGTGAAGTAGAGCCTTCATCCCTGAGCCATCTCTCCAGGCCAATGCAATACTTTTCAAAAACAGCAAAATTTCAAAATCTTAAAATGCAATAGCCAACATAATGTTAGTTTCTAGTGCATAATAAGCATAGCATTTTAAACTAGGAAGATGGAATCAGAGTTGAATATATATATCCCCCAAATATTTCTCCACTCATTTCTAAACCATCATATTGTTAAGTTCTGAGTGATGTGGTCTCATAGGTACCTGAAATCATCTCAAAACAAAAGTCAATCCTTCTTCTATGATTTGAATATGTTTCCAAAGTTCTTATGCTGGTAAGGTAACCTCTAAGACAATGGTTTTAAGAAGTGATATTTTACAAAGGTAATTAGATTGTAAGGGCAGAGCCCTCGTTGATTGGTAGTATTGTCATAGCTGTGGGTTTGACTGGTCACATACTTCCCTGCATGTGATGTTTTCTATATGTGGTGCTGTAGCAAGAAAGTCCTCACCAGATGTGACCCCAGATCATGAATTTGCCAGCCCCACAGCTAGAAGCAACATAAACTATTGCTTATCAATCATCTACTCCATGATTCTATTTCCAAAAATTGTAACTGTTCATTCTCAAAAATATGTTTGGTGTAACATATACAAAAAGTTCCAGCTGCTTCTTTTTGGTAATTTTTCTAGAATAGTCTGGTACAAGTGGAGCAGTCATTCATAAGTAGCAGAAATCCTGGAGAGAAGATCAACACTGACAAACTGAGCATTGATGAATGTACTTCATCAGGAATTTACATGATTATGTTCAAGGGTAAGAGCAATCACTGTCCTGGAACCTTTGGTCAGAGTGGCGGGCCTTATGCCGTCTAAAGACAGAAGTGGCTTTGATGCAGGGTAATACTGACAATCAAGGATGTCAGTTCTCAGAATTCTGATATTGCTGGGGTCTGGTGGTGTTCCATGTACACATTTACTAGTTGTATTTATTTCAATGTGTTAGGACCTATATGAGGAAAAGAGTTACTCAGGGGCAGTGATGGCAGTTATAACTCAAGTTGGCTGTTGTAAAGTCAAGCTGGATTGCAATAGTGATTTTGATAATGTTCTTCATAGACTTGACTGCTATCTCTTAGACTTTTAGGAGTGAGTTAAGATTAGATTGGCCACCATTCAAGGTTTCCTGACAAACTTTTAACTTTTGTTGGCTTGCACAGATGGCCATATGGCTCTAGGCAATTTCCGAAAATTAATTAATTTGTGGCAAAAAAGTTAACTAAGCTTAATTTTCACACAATCTTCTGATGGTGTAGTGTAAGGAAAACAAAAACAGAGCAAAAGTGAAATGTTGTTTATCGGTTCCTGATGGTCATCTTAGGGTCACAACAATAATTATGTGATTTTGTTTCAACTCCTTCTGTACTAAGATTTTGTAGTAGTACATCAGATAAAAGAAGTATTTGATATGTTGGATGTACAGTTCTTCAGAAACAATAACTTTGATAATAACTTTGAGACTATTTTCTTAGTTTGCTCTTTCCTGTAGTACATCAACAAATTTGGATAATTTTGCAAAATAATTTTTTACATTGTTCAGCTCTGGATTATAAATCTTTCTATAGCTACATGGCTAAGGGACATACAAAGCATGCCATGAACTCTTGGTTCAATCCCAAGCAATACCCAAATTTTTAATAAAGACTTGTCCTATAAAAACTGGAAGTACAAACAAGAAAAACAGCACATAGACCTGGGGACACAATGGACTTCAAATACCTCTTGCCTACTTTGTTGTTTTCATATTTAGGAGGTCACTTAGTGTGCATGTATTATCCCCAGTTAATTAAAATTGGAATTAATATTTAAATGCTTGCATATTATAAGATTTCTACTCCTTAATATTTGCATTTCACAGGAGCAAGTATAGACATAAAGTTTCCTGCAAATAAACAAGACAATAAAATCTCCCATTACATGTACCATTCTGACAATTGTTTAGGTAATTTGATTTTGCTCTTTTGGCATATTAGGCAATTATTTTCTGGAATAGAAAACTGTACTACAAAGTTTCCGGACCCATGAGACTGGTATTTTGCATTAGGAAGCCCGTATTTCTGCAATAGCTGCCACTGATATAGCTTATTTCTTCTTTATTGCACTATCATCTTGGGGATTAAGTGAAAAGACACAGGAATGCAGTAGCATGATACAAATACTATCAGAATTAGTGAATCCTGCTGTACAACATCCAAGAAAGGCTTACTTCAGAAACTTCTTACTTTCTGAGGTCACTTGAAGGCTATATTAGCAACCTATCAAACTTTCAGGATCAGGAAAAAAAGAGTGTGGACAAAAGAAACCTGTCAGATAGATGCAAAGCATGAACTCCTTCTTCACATTCATACAATAAAAAGCTTAATGAGACATTTTGACCCAAGGAACAACACAAGAAACAATTTTTTAAGAAAAATAGACATTTCATCTTAATACCAGTACCTATAATCTCTTTGTAGCTTCACATTCTCACAAATTTAACATTCTCACATGCTAACATTCTCACAAATTTATTTTTTCCTCATAGCTATTTGAATGGATTTTTTCACCAAAGAGACAATTTGATTTATTCTCTATTTTTCAAATTATTCAAATCAAATATACATCAAGAAAAATGAATTCAGGTTCTTTTTTCTTTTATGTCTTCACTAAAGAATATATTCATTTAAATCTGCCAATGACAGTATTAAGTTATACCTCTTAGCCTAACATTAAGGGAATAAAATAAAGAAATGGGAAAACAAACAGATTTCAAACAAATTATCATCACAGACAGACTCGCCTGGATACAATATTTCCCCATTAGAGATAAGATGGAGATAATGTTCACACATATCCACATAATATGGAGGTGTAGTAGTATCAAGTAGGTATTGATAGGTCTAATAGTGATTGAGGGATGGTGTGCATATGTGTGTGTGTATGTGTGGTATATGAGAGAGAAAAATGTTATGTATGCATGTGTTTGCATGCATATTCATATGTGTAGATGTGGTCATATGCCCACCATAGCACACATGTGGAAGTTAAAACATAGACTCAAAGTCACTCTTCACATTCTACCTCGTTTGGGCAGAATCCTTTCTTTGTCTAGCTGGATCTATGAACTTTCAGGGAATCTCCTGTCTATAACTCTCAACTTGCCTTAAGATTCTGTCTTTCATATCTCTTAACAGTTTGAATTTGAGTCATTATGCTTGCTTGCACAGAAGGCCTTTGACCCGCCTGAGGGTAAATGTGAATATACATTATTATGGAATTTTTGAAATAATCTTTATTTTAATTGTCAAATTAACAAAAATAGTAAAAAAATCATATTAGAAAGATTTTTATTCAAATGGCTTACTAAAGATTGAATTGAGTTAATGCTTCTTCACTCTTTGCCTAAATTGATTTCACAGAAGGTCATCAGGTTCCTTTCAGTCTGTCACTCCAAAAGGCAGTATTTACAACCTCATCTTAATCTGTCTTTCAGAACGTCAAATATAGGTGAGTCTTCCTGCAGTATTCTTACATTTCAGGACAATTCTCTTGGCCTCCTCTTCTGACAATCTGCCTCTGCTCTTTGTAAATTTGTTTCTTTTCTATGTGATTCTACTTCTTTAAAGGTTAGTCTATCTCTATGATCTCTCCTTGTGAGAGTTCACTTCTAACACTAAGTAATAGTAGTTTATAAATATACATCTCACAGGCCAATTCTCTTTGCATCTAGAACTGAATCTAAATGTCACCCGTAAAATATATATATATGTCTTAGACTATGTCAATTTTTTTTTATTATATTTTAGCTCATTATTTCTCTCTAGCAATTATGACCATTGACTTTCTAAAACAGAATGAAAGTTTCTTCCTCATGTTACAATTCTGTGTTTACTCCTCTCCTGTAAACACATGTCTTGGGGCAGAGAGATGGCTGCCATTTCTAGTTTGCAAAGTCCTTGTAGAGATGATTTTGCAGACAAGAACTCTTAACTTTGATCTTTCCTGTCAAGATGAACTATTCCTTTCTATACAATAAAGGTACATAAGAAACACATAAAGTAGTCAGACATATTAAAGATTTTACAAAAATTATACAAAAATTATACAAAATGCTGTGGTGGGAGCATGGAGACTAAAAAAAGAAAAATTCCAGCTAAGAAAGAAAAAAATCAGATGTTCTCCATTTTGGAATTACTAACATCTTCAGGTTTCCACTGAAACGCAGACTTGAACTTTGTAACTTCATGCAGTGATCTTTCAGGACTTCCTGAAATGGAACTTGAAACTGCTACACACTGCCCGCACTTAGAAATTCTCTTAAATCATGTAGGAACACAACAATAACCATATTTTTTTTATCATGCCAAATCCTCTAATTCTCACAGCAAAACCTCACTACTTGGTAACGGTTTCCAATGAAGTTATACTTCTTTTCCTGTGATAAAGAACTCTGCCCCAAATACTTTTAGGGATAACGATTTTACCATTTGGCCTCTGGTTCAAGAGGAGATAGATTATATTATGATGGAGAATACATGGTGGCAGGCATGGCTGGCAGAGCTGGAGGTAGGCACATGTTAGAGTTGCATTCAGGAGGGAGAGAACAGAGAGAAACTTAGACCTGGCAGTCCTTAGAGATGTGCCTTCTCTGGTAAGTCTCTAGCTTCACAAGCTTCTTTTCTAGGGACCAGCCATGGACCTAAGTGTTCACTCACGTGAGACTGTGAGGACATTTGACATTCAAACATGGCAACGGCACCCTAAGTGTCCCAGGCATAGCACTATTGTGTCATATGTAAATATTGAGCTCCCTGTAGAGGAATAGCAAATACTTTGCTAAATACTGGATTTTAGTGTCACACAGAAATCTATGTGTTAAAGAATACCTCTCTAGTGTATTTTGGGGGGGCAATACTTTGCATGTCTAGCATGAGGTGCTTTGTTTCTGCTTTAAGGGGCTATTAGAAGCTGACCATGTCTTCTGCATTCTGGCTACAATATTGATTAGTTTGCTCTGCTACGTTGCCATTCATCATGCACAGTCAAGGCCAAGATGATGGGTTTTCCTGATATTGGAATATTCTGTATAAATATGAGAAACAATAATCCCATTTTCTCCATTAATTGGTTATCTTAGGGATTTAGTAATAGTGCCTGAAATCTAACACTTACCACATTATCTTCTTTATCCCCACCATCTATTTAGTAGTGATAGAGCTTTGAAAAATAATTGAATGTTTATTGATTATCAGAAAAATACTGCAATCTTAATGAAAAGGCAGAACACTGAGCAAATATATCTATTTCTGATGTATTCCCTTGTATAATGGGTTATATGTTAATTTGATTCTATGTAACAACTTCTAAAAAGAAATAAAAAAACAGTTGAAATGCACACCAGGAGCTCAATAATGTAATTGTGACTAGAGATGTATATTTGGCAATCATTTGCATAAAACTGACAGTCGAAATACTAAAAGTATTTAAAATTGGCAAGAGAGAAAACAGAAGATAAGAATGAACATCAGAGTTGTGAATATGCCTTTAAAGGGGGTGATAGTTTGAAGGAAAGCCAGGAAAGTAGATCAAGAGAAAAGTATATAGAGTTAATACTAAAATAAATATTTTAAAAAGATGATACCTTAAAGTGATATGATTCTTTGATGTCACCACCATTTAAGTATAACAATTTCTGAATTTTAATCTCACTGTATTAAGTAACAGTACACTTTTGTAGGTTGACTACTATTACATAGTAATTATTCTTTAGCCCCTAAACTTTTAGATATTCTTTTCTCATTGATCAGATGTAAAGAACATTGAAATTCTTCTTCTTTGTAGGCACAATACTGCTTTTGTACATTTGGGATATAGTTAGGCTTATCAAATCCAACACATTGACTGTACATGACATTTAAATATTTCATGAAATAAGTGAAGAAGATTTCATAATTAAAAGTAACTAAGAAAAACTGGTCTGAGTTTGAGACAGAGTAGCTGAAGGGAAGGATAAGAAGGTCAATGTAACAAAAGATAGGTGATACATTTAAGACAGTGATTACATTATATGGAAGTATTGTTTTGAAGATCAGGTAATACATATCCTCAAGACACTTTGTAAGATGAAAATATTACATTCATTAAATACATATAATTATGGACAAGAATTAAGTAAGAGCTTGTGAATATTAAGTGCAAATTTAAATATATGAACCAACTCCAAGATTAGCTGTATTTTGTTCAAATCATCCATTAGTTATTGGGAAATTCGAACTCACACTACTCAAGGAAATAGACAAAAAGATAAAAATTTCAACTATGTTTCCATTTTCTGCTCAGTAATCTATTTTCACTGTATACTGAGGAGTGTAAGCTCAATAATTCATAGTCCTTTTTTTGTTAAATGAGTTTAAGTTTATCTCTCTAGCTCCTTTTTCAGAACCCCTTTTAGGAAACCATTGCCATTTTAAATTGTTTCCATGTCCTTCTTATTCTTATATAAATCTTTCCTCTATGGATTTCACTTCATTAATCTCTTCTGCTATTTGTTATCTACTCTATATCTATTGAATAGTCAAAACAAAACATGTAAGACAGCAGCTTACTAAACATAACATAAAGCTTATCAGTGATTTTTATTTAACTTCACTATTGAATGCTTTTGTTTTTATGGTTGCTGTTTTTACCATATTAATGTCTGATATTTATAGTAAAAGTCCTTCTAATTGAATTTTTTTCTCATTTTGGATGTTGTTACTTTGTCCTTTATTTTAAATTTCATACTTTTTACTTCTGCTTCTTAGTTTCTTGCTTTTGTATTATTGATCCTGTTCCTTTTATCATTTATTGCAGTACATGAAACACATTTTATTTATTAGTACTTCCTCAGCTATTATTTATTAAAGACAATTAAGAAGCTAATTGTCTTTCAATATGTATTCCCCTCTATTATCTTTTACTGACAGAGTTTTGAATCTAAGTAAGAAAATGATTGTTGAGAAAAGACAGGACATTTTCAGCTTCCTTTTCACCTGAGATATAGCCATAGAGCTGTTTGCTTTGGTCAATGTGATATAATAAAAAGGGCAAATTATTTTTAGATGCTGTCCTTCAAACCATCTGGAATTTAGCAGTCATCTCTTAGTTTTAGCAGAGTATATATGGGTGCTAGTGTTTGAGCAAATGGTGGAAAGCAATTTAGAGAACATGGTTCTCTGATTTGTCATGACCAATATAGATACCAACAAACTAAAGTACTCACATATTATAATACATATTTACATCACCCAGATTATTGTACATTGCATCTTTTCCTTATAGTAAACTCACTTTCTCACACTAAAACAGGATTTTTTTGTTTGCTTGTTTGTTTTTAATTTGAAGGAAGATTTCATGAAATAGCTAACAAAAAAAGAATGACTAAAGTCAATAGTGGATAGAAGGCAGAAAGACAGTTATTAGAGAGCTAATAATTCTTGTTTAGTTATAGAAATTATGAAATATACACTGCTGCCTATAGTAACTTTGGAGGAAGGATATATGCTATAGACAAGTCTGTGTATAGCTCTAAAGGGAGGCTTTTTAAATTTTTTTTATTTATTATTTATTCAATTGTGCATGTATGCATGTGTGCGCGTGTGTATGTATGTGTGTGTAGAACCACGGACGAATTCAGGAACCACCATGGACACCTCCACCTCCTCCTTGTTTCCTCTACCCCAGGATTCACAGGCTCCGCCCTACCAGGACCTGGAAGCGCAGGCCGCCCCTGCTTCTGCCCAGCGTCTATATGTGGGGTCTAGGATCCGAACTCAGGATCTTCCGCCTGCAAGGCAGAGGCTTAACCCTTGAGCCACCTCTCCAGCCCCAGGAGGCTTTTAAAAAGGGTCAGAATTTTTGTGTTGGATAATAACACCTTGATATTCTTACTGAATATTGCACAATATAATTATGGTCAATAGAATTGAGGGGTTATGAACTGGAGTGATTGCTCGGGTAAGTCTTTGCCTCATGAGCAAAAGGATCTAAATTTAGATCTCAAGACCACACAAAAACACATAAGAGAGAAATGGTGGAAGCCTGTACTTCTAGCCCTTTAACACAGAGCCTGGGAAATCCTAAAGCAAAGCAGCAGAAGGTAGAAAAATCTGGGAAGATTCCTGAAGACACCCTTGGTACTCCAAAGGCACACATACTCAAGTTCCTTCTTCTACACACATCTACCCACACATCTACCCCCATAAAATAAATAAAAACAAAAAATTAAAATTGAGGGATTATAAAAAAAAATTGAAGGTGAACATGAACAGAAATCCTTAGACTGCAAGATTCATTTAAGTCTAATATAAGGAAGAAAGTGTTGTTCAGCACTTTCTCAGATTCCTATCCTTAGCAAGTTTTACAAACTGCTTTCTTTAAAGACCTCTCATCAAGTTGAAGTGACTATTATGCTATAGAATTTGGTTCAGAGTATTGTTTTGAAAACAGATTATTTTGTAAAGTCAAAAGATATGCACATTTACAATGATAGAAAGATGATAAGGTCAAGTGAAGGCAGTAGTAAGCATTTACCATTTAAAAAATCATACTGTTAATATAGTAGTAATCTAGATGATTTTGCATCTACATAAAGTTTCAGTGTCTCATGTATGCTCGATTATAAAAGAGCCTTTTGTAAACATTGCACCACAGGTAGCAATTATCCAATGTCACACATGAGCCAGAGAGGAGGAGGAAGGGATTCTAAATGGACATATGGCAGAATTGTTTTTTGCTAGTGCTGATCACTTACTTAGGAATTTAAAAGATACTATTTTTAGATAATCTTTATGACGGAAAGTTACACTTTAATTTCACAAGTACATTAAGTTGAAATTCTGTAATTTGTCAAATCTGTTTACTTCCTTAGCACTTGCTAAAATGGTGTATCTTTCATCTCTTAGTTCCCTGTTGTAGGAGGTATCTACAGGAAGAGTTGGTCAAACCTTAGCTTAAATAACCTTGATGATGAATGGTGTCAGGACTATTCAATGTATATGTGTTAGATCTCTGTTAGTGTGGTCAAAATAATGGAGATAAACAAAGTAAAGGGCAGAAAGATTTATGTTGTTTCATGGCTTCAGCTGCTTTAGTCAGGAAAACTTACTTATCTTGTTGCCTTCGAGTATGTGGTAGGGCAAATGTCATGGAAAAGATGAAGTAGAATACTATTCACATCAGAGTAGAAAGGAGAAGAAAGAGTATTGTTTTTGATACCTTCTTCAAGGATGTGCCAATCATGCATCCTCCAAATAGCTCTACCTCGTAATATTTCTACCATCCCCAAGTATTATGTCATCGTCTGGAGAATAGTGCAGATACAAATTTTAAAAGATTATGTATCTTTTCATACTTGATTCTCAGTTTCTGAATTGTGTAATATAGAGCTAATGTATTCTCAAATTCTATTATCAGGAAGAATCAGCTTCAACAGTTTTCTATTTTAACACAATTGCTGCATTTATTATCAGGGATGAAGTTGTCAGTTTCTTTCCTGTACTTTGACATTTCTTCTGACTGTTTTTGTTGGTTCGTTTGTAGTTTTTTGAGACAGGCCTTGCTTTTGCAGACTTTCACCCCATCAGTCCATCTTTCATTGAGTTTTGTAAAATGTAGAGATACACTTTCAAAGTTCTACTATTCTTTTGAGTTAACCATGTTGCAGGCATAAAAAAAAATTTAGAAACAGAGGTGGGATGTGTTCTCAGTGGTAGAGTACTTACCAGCATGTGTTCAATCCTCTGAATATTAGCAAAACAAAAAGAGAAGTGCTGTCTGGAAGCAGACTTGTCTGTTCTATGAGATAAGTGTTTACCACTTGGCATGTACTTTCATTCTTTGCTTCCAGAACATGCAGAGCTTTCCTGCTGTTCCATGTCTTAGAATATTCCATCTAGCACTTGTCGATGAGTTAGGTATGTGTGGTGCAAATCTTCCCATATGTTCAAGGCACCTTCTTGTTCAGAAACTGAGAATGAGGCATGATATAAAAGTTAAAAGAGTATACAATTGTTCTGTATAATCTGATACTTTTAAAGAAACCCAATTAACTGAAGAAGGAGAAGGAGGAAGATAAGAAGGAGAAAGAGGGGCAGGAGAGCATTAGGAGGAAGAAGAATGAAACATTTTATCTGACACAGAAAGTAAAAGGAAATTGAAGCATACAAGGAAGAAATCAGTTCAAAAACAATAGAATGAAGTTCTATTTGTATATCTTGCTTAAATTTTAATATATCAAGGGAAAATATGAAAAGATGGAAAGAAAAATTTCCATAGAAGAAATGAGAACAAAATGATAGCATAAACAAAGGTTGCAGAAGAAAAATCACCTTTTCAAAGTGCCAAGGCAGAAAAAGTAACCTTTAGCTTAAAGCTCTTTAGCAACAATTATTATTCAAAGGTGAAGTAAATATGTTACTCCCAAAAATTTCCAATGAAACAACTGTAGCATTCCCTTCTTTAAGAAAATGAAGAAATTTAGAAGGAACTAAGTTATGAAAGAACCAGTAAATCACATTGCACATAATTTGTATTTGAGCACTCAGATAAATACAAACACTGCTCTGAAAGCACACATTTGAAGATACTGAAGTCCTACTGTGATTCCTATATTGTTTTAAAGAATAGAGAATGACTGACTCACGATTGTCAGTGTTGCAAAAAGTTTCTATTCATTACAGTGACAGCCTTCTATATAAAATGGAAAAATAAACCTACTAAGTCAGTGGTGTTCTGTCCTGGATTGCCCTGGTCATTCACCTGGCCTCAGCTAGAGTACATGTTTCCTTGATATCTACCTTTGCCCAGCAACCACTTTCACTTTTGATGCTATTACTGTAGAGTTAAAAGGAGGCTCTACTCTTAATTATCACTTTGTAGGTCTTATTTCTATAAAAGGTTGAATTGGAATCCTTGTGACAGTAGTCCGAAGCCTTGAGCTACAATTTGAGTTATTACATCTGACACAAGTTGTGTTATGTTATGAAACAGGTACAGGTGCCTATCTTTGGATTTCCAAGGCTCTTTAATATCATATGACAGTTGTCATTGAAAACCCAAATCCTCTTCTTTCATTTTAAAACCTATCACTGAACAAGAATAGAGCTTTTGACTTTAAGACCTTCAGTTGTATTGCCAAAAGCCTACTATTTGTCTTTCTATGAACATACCAGGCAAGAAAGTAGGAGTCTTTCATTGAAAATACTGTGTTTTAATCTGAAAAAGGACTTCTGAAATTCTTATCATTTAATATACTTTGATTTACACTAATTCAATGCAAAGAAACTCCTTTGAAACTGTGACTGTGTCTATAAGAGGATGGAAAAATCAAATCAGGCCATCCATGAATTTTGGCCCCAATGAATGCGTTCAGAGAGAAAAATGAACCAAGATTTTCTGTTTTATTGTGTTATGTCTTTGAAATTGTTAGGGGAGTTGTAATTGGCATTCTCAAAGACAGGTTTTTGAAAAGACTGTGCAAATATGGAATATATAATTTAATCGATTCTGATCAAATACCATTAAAGGAACAAAACAAAGAAAAAATAGACAATGCTCTTGTTTAGAAGAAGCCTATTCAGCCATGGCAACATCTGATCAACCTGTGGTTTGTGGAGGAGCTGCATTGACTCCGGTTGACCTTGATGAGCCATTAAAGCATATTTTCAGAAAAGGGTAAATCCACTATTCATCTCAACATGCCTTTGATGTTTGATGATTTATTGCATGCTTTGTCTAGCCAAATATCTTTCTTTGAAAATCTCAGATCACTTTATGTATGCTTCTGACTAGTGCAGATGGACTAATTTTGAAGCCCAAACCTAATTAGAGTGGTGATTTTCTTCTGGGCACCAAAGAAAAGTCTTTTGAGATTGCTGAAAATCCCTCTGTGTCACTTGGTCCACTAATCTCAAAGTATACTTATGGATTATTTGGTTAGTTAACCAGAGTCTTCTCCTTGTCAGTACTCTGAAATATTCTCCCAAATGAATAATTCTGTGCTAAGGATATCTGTGCGCAAAACATAAATATTTGATTATTTATCTCTCTTATTTCTACTCACTTCTGCTATAATGAATTTACTTTTTTCAAAAGGGTGTGTGATTTGCTAAGACATAAAGACATTTTGAGAGTACACTTTATAATATATATTTCACATTACAGGAAATATTTTGCAAAGAATAAAAAGTCAGCAATAAGCTCAAATAAGAACCATCTAGATGGCACTGCAAGTAAAGTATTTGTTGCCAAGAACTGTCACTTGAATTCTTAGAACTCACACCATAGGAGAAAAAGCCATCTCTTGCAAGTGTAGACCCTCCATATGCCTGTGGGGTGTTTGAGACACACACATGTGCATGCACACATGCAAACCTGCTCACTAAATAAATAAATAGATGTTAAACATTAAAAGGAGTTAGAATAAATGAAATGTGACCCTAAAAATTTATAGGACCATTTTATACAATGTGATTTCAAATAATCAGTACTTAATACATATTGTGTTATGTTGACCTGTCAGGGTTATCAGATCTCTAGGCAATTTATATGCTTTTGTGTACTCTTGTTTTCATTATGTAAAATTTTCCCCAAAGTTATTACTTAGAAAATCTACATAGCTAATTGATACAGTTCTTTACTTTTTGACATTTAGATGTTTAATTAGTTTTTAGTTCAAACATTTTAACTTAGTTATCAAAGTACTCATTGCTAAATATATATTTCTTTCATGTTTTGGCCAGATAATCTTTTATGACAAAGATATGTCTTAGGGTGCAACAAAAATGGAGAAGTAAATTAGGCAAAAATGAATTAATCAAGCTTAAATAAATACTTTATTCAGTTCTTGAAGCTGATTCTCTGATCTTTAACAACTAAAGGAAAGAAGAAAATGTGAAGAACTTCAATATTCAATGTGAACAGAAAATTTATAAGTGACTCATGAGAAGTAAAGTTATGTTGGGCACAGAGTTAAAGAGATGATAAAGCTTTGCATTTGTGTTATGCGGGACAGTGAACCCCGAGCGTCCCTTAGTAAATTCCTTTATCAATTAGTACAATCACAAGATCACAGAGCTATGACATATTTCAATTAATTATATCTTATCTAATTGGCATTAAAACACATATGGTTCAACTCAGTATAAATAAAAAAGTCTACTCACTAAATAAATAAATATATGTAAAAATTTAACATTCACAAATGTAAATTGTAAATGTAAATTGTACATTTACAAATGTTTACATAAAGGCATCATTTCTATTATGTTTTGAATAGAACAAATACCTGTCTTTTTCTCTTTGTATATCTACTTAGCTAATAAAATGTCACATATAAAATCAGAATATCAAAAATTAAAATACAACTTAAAATTCTCTAGGGATGTAATGGTAGGTACAAATTCAGTGGCCAGGAAATAATGAAATAACAGAGAGAGTTCATATTGCCAAGAGATGAATTTTCTCCAAATATCTTTGCACCAGTCTACTACAGTTTGAAGGAAGACTTCCCCTTGCAAATTACTGTAAAAATTTAACTAGCAGTGCATCAGTGCTAAGAAGCATAGACAGAGAGTTCACATAGTATATGAAATTAAAGGGAATCCTGACTAGCTCTCTTTCCCTTATGTTATTTCATTTTGATTCTGATCCTACCAATCACTGGAACCTTGAGAAATGTTTTTTTTTTTTTTTTTTAAGTCTGTGGGATTTGTTCATAGGCCCATAAAGAGTAAGATACATAATTCTGGGTAATAAATCAGTGATATCGTTGCTCTTACCTCAAGGAAGCAGGCTTTCAGAGACTCATGATAGAGATTGCTTTCATGTCATTAATTGATGTAGTAAGATTCAGACCCAAAGTGGATGGAACCCTACACAGGTACTCCAGGACTATACAAAGTTGTAGAGAGAGTCAAAAAGCAAACTTGAAAGCTTTTGGCCCAGCCATGATGGGATACAACATAGAATGGTGAGATCCTAAGGTGTTTAAATTGAGTATTTTGTTGCAACAAGAGTCAAAAAAGCTAAAACATAGCTAGGATTCTTCTTTCTAAACCTTATCAATAACTTTGGTGTCTATTGTTCTCAATGCCGTAAAGAAAATTGTAAGGATACACATGGAGTGATATTGCATATAGGTTATAGTCCACTTAGAAAATACAATAGCAAAGGATATGTTGTAAATAACTATCGTACTTCTCTGTATTTTAAGCAAAAATTAGATCAATTTATAATAAGCTTGCTTGATTTTACCATTATTAAGGATAAGGATTACATTTTTTATACTCATTTGTTAAAATACAAATTCAAGAACTAAATGGGTAGACAAATATCTACTTATTATTACTATTTTTGAATATATGTATTATGCATTAATACTGACAAATAGTGATAAACATTGAAAGAAAACCAAATTTATGTAAGTTGAAAACCTTACATTAGAAATTTTCATAGATGTAAGCTTCTATGTAGTTTAAATGTACTTACAAAATGGATGATTACAATTAAAAGAATCTAAGTTTAAATGTTTTTTTATTATATATAATATATAAAGTGTATATAAATCCAATAATGACTTCCTAAAGATGACTCTGTTTTAATCCTTTACACTTGTAAGTTCAGTCAGACAGCAAAGAAATCAGGTTGTGAATCTGTTAATATTAAGTGGAAGGAAAGTTATGGCTTATTTTGGTATGTTTATAGTTATTTTAGGGTTTTTTAACAACAGAAGGTGACAGAAATGGCCAAAATAATGTTATGTGAGAAAAGTTTGTTCTGGTACTGACTATCATTAGTATCAGAGGGTTATTATCCAAGAAACACGAGTGCTCTCCAGAAGCTGGAAATGGAAAAATTGTGTTCTTCAAGGAGCCTGGGGAAAGAACCACAGTCCTCCTGACATCTTCTTTGTTGCATTGAGGACCTTGGTGATGCTCTTGGTAAAGTAAGATACTACGATTTCAACCACTGTATTAGTAGTTTAAGAAAAGTAATGCAAAGTGCTTTTTATAATACATTCTTATGTCTTGCTCTCTATCAAGAAATGATAGCACGTGTGATTGAGACAAACTGGCAGTTTCATTTCACAACTTCATTAGCATTTTTGTTTTGTTTTGTTTTATCTCAACCTCCACATCTGTTTTTAAAGAACCAACTCCTCCAATTGATCTCCAAATAGTCGCCTTTCAAAAATTTTCATTGATCACTCTTTTACTTGATATAAATTATTCCATTTGAGTTCTGAATAGACAAAAAGCAGTATTTGAAAGTAAAAATTTAAAGATCTTCACTTAGTTCTAAAGAACCACAATTTGAATATTTGACAAGTTTAAATAATAATGAGATGCTAATTGATCGTGATTGATATTTACAGAAGAAAAGTGTTTTCTCTGACATAGGAAAAGAAAAACAAACTGAACAAAACTCATTGCAGAAAAATCTCTCTTTACAACATTGTGACTATTTTGATCAAAACTTTATCACTACCTGGCTCTTGGGTATTAATGCCTGTCCCTCTAGAATTTTATAAGCCAAAACATATGCAGCTCTTTCTAAGGATTTCAAATGTGCCTATAATATAGAGCAATTTGGTCTAAATAATGCTTCATTATGTGTTAATAAAAAAACTACAGAAACTTTAAAAGACTTTTTATCTGCATATGCTATTATTAATCTTGAAATTTGTGTGATAAAGAAAATTATAATTGAATGAAAAGAAATCACTCTCTTGCATGTGGATTGTCATAAGGAAACAAGACTGAGAAAGGGATATAGAATTAACTTTCAGGGGAAAGAGAAGGTGGCGAGGAATCACCCATTTTCAGATAGATGAATAAAATAAGAAAACCAATGAGCACATGGGAAAAAAGTCCAGCAAACAGTCGAACAAAGCCCTGCAATGTGCAGTGCCTCCATGGAGATACATTATCATAACTTGCCTCTTAGATCTAAATGAAGGCACAATTTAATCTGTGAAGTTGTTTTTCTCTCAAAAAACCTTAGGATAAAATCCACTTTTAAAGTCTATTTCGCAGAACAAAAGGAGTTGAAGTTCTTAAGTGTTTTCAACATTGAACTCAGAAAAATTTACTCTTGACTTAAATGGATATGGATATGAATTTAGATTCATCCTTCAGAGAGAACAAAGGCAGAAAAATCCACCACTTTTATTGATCAGAATTTATACCCCAAAATCAGTAATTCTAATCAGGAAATAATTCATTGCAAATATACTAATCCAAAACAGTTTTTCAAATGCTGATGATGCCCTTTTATAAATAGAAATTCATTTTTGGGCTGAGAGATCACACTGTTAGGAGAATAACTGAAAAAAAAATCATATACTAATAGGGATGGATCAAATACATCACCTGGTCTAGATACCTCTTTTCTTGGAAGACTGAGATATCAAGATCTGTGGATTTTAGAGCTGTATCCAAGCAGACCCTTCCTTAGTGCTGTCTTAGTTTTACCTATTTTGTTACTTTGTTGACTGTACTTACTTCAGAATCATCTTTCTAATAGACATTCTAAATTCTGGCTTTTCCAGTCATAGATTCTACTACAAATGTAACTTTCATTTACAATGCTGACATAAACTATAGGGTCCAAAGGATCCCTCTGTTATTTCTTCACCAGCCTTCCTCCAATCACACTTTACCTTGGTATTTTGAGCATACATGTATCCAGCAAATACTATTTGATCATACTCTTTAGTAACTCTATGTCTGAATTTAATCTTCATTACATGGCATATATTCTTCCTCTTGTCTGTCAAGTTCTCTAAGAATTTATTCTAGTTAAGAGATCATGTTATTACTGTTTTTTTTTTTCAGCAGAAAGCCTCTATAAATCTATGGTGGCAATTCTAACTCTAGGCAAAGCTGCAAAATTAAAACGTGATTGCATTGTTTTCAAAAGGACTCTGCTAATACACACCAGACACATCTTTGGAGAATTTCTAAGCCCATACTCTTTGGCCTTCTCTGAAACTTACATACTTACTTAAGCAGCTGTAATTAGCAACTGTGTAAAACAAGACACTGTCCTAATTCCTTGTAATCAGTAAAACTACAGTAGATTATCTTATTCATGATGGGCCAATAGACTAGTAAAATTCCCTACCCTCAGAATTTTTTTGCAGCATTTATGTTTTTAATTTCTCCATGTATAAAATAGAAGCATAAAAATAATTTCTCAGAGTTACTGTGAGGACTAGTTAGCCAATGCAAAATGAATTATGTAGAGTAGTAATAAGTAATGTAAATGGACCCTGGTAGTACTTCTACCTAACTCACAGATAGTGTTTCATCAGGTGAGAAATATGTCTAAAGACTCTGTGAATGTATAAGTAGCAATCATTGGTGATAACTTTTCTAATATAAAACATATTACTAAGTGGCATGTGTAAATTCTTCTGGAGTATGTGATGTGTTAGAGGCATGTGTAAATTCATATAACTGGAGTATGTGATATGTTTTTAGTCAACACCAGGACATATGCTTGTATGATAACTTGCACTTGTCCATGTTCCTATAAGAGAATTTGCCTTGCTTTCACAGACACATATTACTTGGTCCTCATATTATGCCTCATGCCTTCTCACAAGGTGACTTCCCTGAGGGACATTTGTTGAAGATCCCCTAAATTCAGATTTATCATGAATTAATAATATTTTCAGAAAAATGATGACAATAAGACATGAATTTTCCTCCCATTTCCAAATTTCCTACAGTATGCATTCATTTGTGTTTCTTGCTTTATAAAGAACTTTGATTGAAAGAAAACTTAATTTTCTAGAATGTTATGAAATAGACACACGATAGTAGAAGTCTCTTCATTTCTTCAATTCTTTGATTGATGGATTTAAAAAAATTTGTAAGATACAAGACTTCCCAAGTTTTCATCAGAAAAAGAATAAGTAATTTTCTATACCATGCTTACCTTGTTTACGTCCTTATTATTTATATCCTAAGAACTGGGGATGTTTTCTTCTACCCTCAAGGACATAGAGTTAGCAGTCTCAGAGATGCAGAGTGGGTCAAACTAAGATAAAAAAATAAATCAAGTTCGTGATCTATAAACACATATTTCCTTTTCTTCAGAATAAGTTCATAAAACTTCAGGCTAATCTGCATACATAAATATCAAGACTATGATAGAAAATGTTCATGAAACTTTAATCCTTGAATTATTTACAGCTTTTGGAGATTCACTGTGATAAAATGTGACTTTTTCATAGAAGGAACAATTATTTAGTAGACAACCTTATAGAAAACTTGTAAGGCAAGCCACTTACTAAAATATAAGGAAACCAAAAAGAGGAATAGGCTGGATCTTGATTGAAAGAGTTGATACTTGAGAAGAATAAAACTATCTTTTGCTCTAATTTCTTTAACTTTTTAATAAAGGGTCATGCCTCGTGATTCTAAGTTTTGAATGTGTGCAGTGGAAATTTTGCCTGACAACCTGTTTAAATCAAGCCTCAACAAAAACAAAAAATCAAGCTATTAATATTTTCTTTGGGAGATATTTAAGTCAGAGAAAAGCAAATAGACATCTAGTGGTGTTCCTACCTCTTTCAGATCAAAGATGACATTTCATGATAATATTTTCAAATTGACTTTCCTCACTTATCAAGAACGAGTCCATAATATTATACAGAATATTTAAATTCTTCTGAAAATATGATGCATAAGCAATTCAAGAAGGCACTCTGCCTATGTTTACTCAGCAACAAAACCATTAGATATCTTTAATATTTCAATGAACTTTTCTTTGAAGGAAAAAGGGTAAAAAACTTTCTGGTTACTTTTCTTCAAGAAAGTGAATTCTAGCCTCAGTGCACATTTAGATAATGCATTCCCTGAGGAAGAAGTTAGAGTGGAGAGGCCGCTCAGCTTGCTTCTCTGGACTGTGCATGGAGTTGTTGCTGTCACTGACCTTGAGGGAGATATTACTCTAGGTGCCTGCTCACAAGGTGAGCTCATAGAGTTGTGTGGAGTGACACCTGATGGAAATTATTATATAGGACGCCATCTGTGGGTAAAAGAGATCTGGAATCTGAGGAAAATACACAAAGGACTGAGACAGCTAAAGGTGTGATCTCTCCATGAATACAGACCCTTCCCATGTTAAGGCAAAAGCCTGAGATCAAGGGAATTTTTGTGCTAAAGTGCTGAGCTGCTCTCAGGCCAGATGCAAACCTCACAAATGGTGATTTTCCTGAAATAAAAATGACTGTGGGGAGCCCTGGAAACCAGGGTATTCTTTTCCTTCCATCCATACCTTCCAACCTATCAAATATTTCTACCCACAATTCATTCCAATATGTCTTAGGGGATGACTAAATTCAATTACTTTTCCTTTTTTGAGGAGTTTGAGCCCTGCTTCCCCCAACTTTTGTTCTTTCTAAGTCCTGTGTCTGTGTGATTCTTTTCTATCCCTCTTCTAATTTCTCAGCCTCAGGGTGGACATGTTGGACATGACATATGTAGAGATTCATAAGAAAGGTTAATGATTTTGTTTCCCCTTACAGGTTTTTGTTAAAGTTCTCACAAATTCAAATCTCTCATGAATCAATAAAAAATTAATTCCTATAGAAGAAAACAGCAATGCCCTTTGGATGGGCTTATTTAGATTTTCCAGGAAAATGAGTAACTGACCTCATTTTGAGATATTAAAAGTAGCTAAAATGTTTTCATTAGGATGTCTGCTTTTACATGTATGGTCTCTGGTTAGATATTTAAAGTTTAATTAGGAAGAGAAACATATATTTGTTTTATTTCCTTATGGTCACTCAAAAATTAATGACTAAATAAGTTAATTGTACAAATAGAAACTTAGAGAAAAAACACTTGGAATAAAAAGCTCTTGAAGATGATTTCTTCTTCATTATTATAGACAGCTCTTCAAGCAGGCCGCCCAGATATCTCCAAATACAAATATAGACTATACAAAGATCTAGGAGTAAAAACATGAAAAAAAAAACCAAGCTAAGATTCATTGAGTATCTTTCATGTATCTGGCTTTGCATTTTTTCTTTTGCTTTAGAAATACCTAGAGAACTATTACTTTCATTATGATTTTGTAGAAGAGTTCTCTGGGCCACACAGCACGGTTACTACCAAAATATAGAAATAGACAAAATTTGCCAACAGAAATTCTTGACATATCCCCAGTTCTCACTTTTTTCTAATAAATGTATATAAATGTTTCCTTATCATATTTCAATTTATCTAGTTAAAAGCATTTTTAATCCCTGCATTTCAGAAGATACAGACTTTAAGATAAAGACTAACGAGCTCTATGGAGAGACTCTTAGAAAGAAGGAAAGGAAGTGAGAAAGAGTAAAGATAGAAATCTGTATATGTACATGCATATATTATACATATGATACTTATTATACTGTATACTGTATAAGTATACTTATTGTACATATTATACTTATTATACTGTTCTTATCTAGCTCAAATGTGGCTATCATTTCAAATATTCCTCATATGATACAGAAAGTTAAATATGTATTATATGTAGTATAGATGACTCGGCCAATGACTTTCAGAGTTACTTTCAGACCTGCCTCCAAGTGTGTATGCTTATATTAATAGACCACATTCATTACATGTTGCTTCTACCATTTTTTCAAGATTAGAAAAATTAGTAATATATAATAATAGAAAGACTTTTTTTTCCTCTGTGAGAAAGTCTCAAAATTATAAAGTAGTATCTAAGTTGGAGTATTTATAAAACTGACAAGAAGAAGGATGCATCAGGAAAACTGAGGACATTAAGAAGTATCATACAAGTTACAAGTTAGTCATTCACCTGCCCTTATAAGCATAACTAGACTCTACTGTGCTGGGCTGTGTCAGTTGAATTGGAAAGAAACTTTCTTTCTCTCAGCTCATCATTTCCCAGCTACTGCCACTGGTAACTGCGACTGTAGAACTTCATACTAAATGGACAGTGTTTTTGGCTCCTTATTTCCAGATGACAGACTCTGTACATTACATTTCTGAAAATGAATCTACTCTCTGTTAATGTGTGTCAAGTCTAAATGATGCAAGCTGCATGATTTAGAACAAAGGACTACATATGTCATCATTGGTCTGCTCATCTATGAAATATATTAATTCCTAAGGCTTTTTCTAAGCCTAATATATATTGCCCAGAAAACATTTCAAAGCATACATCTATTACATTGAGAATCCACAGTAGATCAGCAGTCAACTTGGATACTTTAAGTCAAGCAGAAATAAAATAAAGGTACAAATTTGTGGAGAAGTGAAAACATGCATGTGAACAGGCATGACTCTATTGACTACTTTATAGTGTGTCTACATATATAGATAATGTGGATTACATGCAATTTATTAAGTTTTAGAAGTATTCTTAAATAAAAGCAGATTTTTAAGATAAGAGCTGAAGCAATAAATGCAATGAAAGATTAAAAATATTGGAAAATACTATTAACGGAGGCACGGAACTTAGTCATGAAACAGAAGAAATGGATGAAGAAATAGAATAGAATTTCAGAGAATGAAAAGCATGGGCCAAAATAAAGTGTGACAATTGTGTCACTGAAAACAAATACAGAATTCAACATGCACAGTGGAGAGTTCTCAGTAGGGAGAAATCTGGATGGGGAATTGTGACCTTTGAAAACTTACAAACTGAGAGTGTGACTGAAGCTTTCACAAAAGGATTCTCTAGATGCAGGAGCATTGTACTGTAATAATTGTCCTTCCTTGCTGATGAGCTACTTTTTGGGTAATACTTTGTGGGTTTGTTTGCTTTTTCATCTGAAGAAACTGGGAGATATGTGAGAAGAGGAAAGGAGAACCCCAAAGTAAATATTTTCTTAAAGCAATCCCTCTTGAGTGTTAATGAATTTGATTATTATTTTCTGAGGTATTTTGAGAGAGGCATATATAATGATGGGATCTTTTAAATCACAGTAGTTTAATATATGGTGAACTTTCAACCTCCAATAGTGACTATGATAAGCCAGATAATGTATTAGGGAGATATAAATATCCTAGATGACCCCTGAAATTGTACTATCCACCTAATCACCAATATATCTGCTCATAAACTGACCCAGTAATCTTGTGTGTCATTGATGAATAATTTAAGGCAAAGTGGATGTTTATGAATTCAGTCTTAACTAATTCACACTGGCTATATTTGTGATAAGCACAAAGATGGTGCTGGTATTTAAGTGTTGTATCTCTCTGTAGGAGTTTTGGGCAGCTACCCACAGGGAGTATTTCAAAAGTTGAGGAGACACTGTGCCCTGTCATTTCTGTTTTGAAAACTCACATTCATTGGTGGTGGCCTCCTGGTTGCCAATAATTTAATCCTGCACATTCCATTTATGTGACAAACTCCTACTGTTTTAGAAGAATCTCTAGCACAGTTGTGACAGGTGGCCATGTAATTCAAACAAGCTGTGATGGTTTTCAGGTCAAACAATACAGATTTAACTTTCTTAGTCTCCTTTGATGCAGATGTTGCCTTCTTTTTTATTGCCTAAGCTTTTACCTGTGAAACTATTTTTATTTATTATCTACAAGTGTACCTTGAGGCACTAGCAATGGGTATAGGTAAGGCTTTATTTTTTGCTACAAACTAAAATTCCATTGAAGATCTAGTTTTCTATCTGTTCTCTTTTGTGAAGCGATATTCCAACAAAGTGTATCTTTTCTACCCTGGTCTTACTTAAAGTTGACAGAATCAACAGAGATTTCTAACACTTTGCAGGACACTCTGTAGATCAACCTGAATCATCGTGCAGAGGTGTCTACTGGCATGTAGAGGACTTAGGATTTACTATCAGGTTCTGTGCATTAGTTAAACATTTGTATCATCATAGCAATGGATGTGACAGAAATAACTTGGGGAGAGGAAATGAAGGTCATAGTCTATCAGAGAAGGAAAGGCATGACTGAGTGCTTCAATTCATGGTGGAAAGAGCCTATGGTCTCCATTATTCATGTTTTGATAAACCCCAAAGCAGAAAATATAGCTGGGTCCAGAGGCATGTGTAACCTTCAAGTCCTTGCCTGCCTCTACTGCCCTATTTCTGCCAGTTGGATTGCACTTTGTGAAGGTTCCATATCCTGCAAAAGTAACACCAATAGATAGGGAACGATCTCTGAAAACATATTACTCCTCAGGAACTAGAACAATCATATTAAAATCATAACAATGCTCTTTTTTTACGCTTCATAATATTTTTATTTCTAGCTAACTTTTGAAAACTATGTAGGTTTTAGGAGGGATAAACAGAGCCGGTGAGATAGTTCAACAGATAAAGCACCATACTGCAAACCTGGAGAACTGAACTTAATTCCCAGAATTCCACATCCATCCATCCATCCATCCATCCATCCATCCATCCATCCATCCATCATCTATCTATCTATCTATCTATCTATCTATCTATCTATCTATCTATCTGTCTGTCTGTCTGTCTGTCTATTTACCTATCTCTGTCTTTCTGTCTTTCTTTTCTCATAAATAAAACATTAACAAAAAATATATAAAATAAAATAAGAATAAATAAATAGAAGGATGTACAGGGGTTAATGATTAACTACTAGATTAGTAAAACGAAAATATTTTATTCTGATATTGTCAGTTCACTTGATAATTCTTTCTGAAAGTTCACTGTGTAGAGATGGATATAACGGAAAGGAGATTCTGAAGAAAGTTAAAAATTAGGAAAGCTAGTTCAGTTTGCCTAGGACTGCCTGACACTGAATACTGAAAGTTCATTGGAGGGAACCCCAAGTTTTAGCTAAACTATAGTCTTTGACTACCAATTTCTGTTTCCTTTCCTTTGCATTTATATATCCTGAATATTCTAACCAAAGAAAGACCATCTTAATGAGTTGATAATTACTTGGTCATGTTGGATTTGTTTTCTAGGGTCTCTGTAGAGCATATGCTGTGATACCCATTTGCTGAAATTCTTTGAAGTATCAGTTCAAAGAGACTATTGCCTTTATCAAGTATAATGTGAAGCTATATTTTTTTGCCCTGAGAAACTCAAATCTGCAAATGAGTGACCAAGAGCATAAGCTAATGAATGTGGGAGAAGATAACTGCCAATTGCTCCACTTCAGGCTAGAAGACTGCCTAACAAGCAACTATGGATTCTCACAAAGCCAATCTGCCAGAAGTTTTTGAAAACAAAAGTGCTTACAGGTTTCTGGACCAGGACCAGATATAGCAAGCAGTGCAGCCTTGCAAGGATTCTTTCTCTCTTTTTCTTTCTTTCTCTCTCTTTCTCTCTCTCTTTCTCTCTTTCTTTTTCATTCTCTTCTTCTCTCTCTCCCAAAAGGATTCTGGATATGGTAAGGAAAGAATTATGTGTTAGGGGCTAGAGCACTTGGCCTCCCTGAGTCCTACCTTCAGAACAAAGCAAGCCCACAGGAAAATCTGTGCTAAAGTTCCTGTTTTATCTGTGAAGCCACAGCCACAACAGAACGTGGTAGTTTTCAGAATGAATTTACAGCAAAGCAACTGTCAGAGGTGTGTAATAACTGAAGGTGCAGTAAGTCCAGTGATTCTGAATGTTTAGGACTCTTAGAAACTCTGAGCAAGACAAATGCAGATGTGTTTTTTTAGGCAACTTACACAAGAAACAAGGACATTCACTGCAAGGCAACTGTGTGTAAAGACTTTCACTTAAAAAAAACTTAAAAACCTTCATTTCATACTCTTGTTACTGTGCATAAAGAGCATGATTTTTTTGAATATTTCCTCAGCCACATGAATGCTACAGGGAGATGCTTTTGCATATGGAAAGCAATACATTCATGAAAGCAAATCTAGAGAACTGAAGTATACTTCAGTGTTTAGAATAAATATTTTGCAAAATAACAAAAGCAAATGATGCATTTATTCAGAACTCTTTTTGCACTGTAGTAGAAGACTTGGTAAAACTGGCCTGGTCTGAAATGAACAAACACATTGTTTTGAATAGATAGCTATGTGAGAAGCATAATCACTCTCAGAAGTGATTTTATTTTTTATATTCTGTGAAGGGATTAAAAGTACAAAAGTCTGTTACTGGATAACAAGAGCCAAGTTTGTGCCTCAGGTTTAATCACCTGTCTTCATTCAATTAATAGAAATTTGTATAAAGCAGAAAAAGGAAATTTACTTAATATGTCTATATTTAGAAGAGAGTATCCAATAGCTGATTCTCTTTTTTTTATTATAACATTTTTTATTATTATTTCCGCTCATACAAACTTAATAGGTAGACCAGTTCCCTCCCTCCTTCCCCCTCCCCCAAACACCCTGCTCCCCCTCCCTCCCTCCCCATCTCCCAGTGCCTCCCCCCCAATTCCCAGAGAGTCCTTTATTGTGTATGCCTAACTCTCCTCTTGGTCCTCCTTTCCGATGACGTAAAAGGACCCAGTGGCATTTCCCTGAACCCTTTCTCGTGTTCCCCTTAAGCATAGGAACACTACTGTGGCCATCAATCCCTTGCCTCCAAGGATCTTGGTGTCTTTAGCCGATGCTAGACTTTGTGAGGTCAATAGTGTGACGGACATGGCACAGGGCATGCAAAATCCTATTATGATTGTTTCAGCCCTATCTAGTGTGGAGACTCTTCAAATCATTGCTCCCCCCATCCTTTTGCTCTTACAATCTTACCGCCCCCTCTTCCGCAGATGTCCCTGAGCTTCAGGATGGGGGGAGATTAGGCTGGCTTAGTTCTATGTGGATGATATAGAGTCTCTGAAGTTCTGGATTGTGGTTTGTTGATTTTCTTTTGCAGTTTTGCTGCTCCTGCAATCCCCTTCACTCCATTCTGATGGGCACTGTATGTCACCCCCTGGTCAGAGACAAAAAACTGTTAAACTGGAGTCAAGGGTAGATGTAATAAAAGCAGGAAACCTCGGTGAGGGAGGGATCAGTCACCCATTTGCAAAATGATCTCTTTTCATCTGCCAGACTATATGCCCTTCCCTTCTGGTGAGATCATACCCCCTCAGTTGTACATGATCAGGAACGAACGTCTGTGAACTTAACTAGGTGTCACATTACTTACTTGCATTCCTTGGAGGTCGATTTTCTCTGCTGTAACATGGTCCCCTCTCTCCTTGTGTCTGGTGTGGCCCTCCAACCCCATTCCTCCTGTTCATAATCCTTGCAATTACCGTATTACATAGGTTTACCCTTGAGTGTCTCAATGTGGGCTGGGTGAGTTTGGTACTAGGAGCCACCTATTAGGGAGTACATACGGCGCTTAACTTTCTGGGATTGGGATACTTCACTTAATATAATTGTTTCTAATGATATCCATTTCCCAGCAAATTCCAGTAATTCATCATTTTTGATGGCTGAGTAGTACTCCATTGTACAGATGTACCACAGTTTCCTTATCCACTCATCAACTGTTGGATATTTAGGTTGATTCCATGACTTTGCTATTGTAAACAGTGCTGTTATGAATATAGTCGTGCTTGTGCTATCGAGGAGAACCTCTGCTGCATGGGGGGTTATTCCCAAAAGTGGAATAGCAGGGTCATATGGCATTTCAATCTTTAATTTCTTTAAGAATCTCCAGACGGCTCGCCAGAATGGCTGTATGAGCCTGCATTCCCACCAGCAATGTAGCAGAGTTCCCCTCTCTCCACATCCTCTCCAGCACTTGGTGTTGTTTGTATTGTGGATTTTTGCCATCCTGACCTGGGTGAGATGATACCTCAGGGAGGTTTTGATTTGCATTTCCCTTATGGCTAAAGAAGTGGAGCATTTTTTGCTGGAGAGGATGTGGAGAGAGGGGAACTCTCCTACATTGTTGGTGGGAATGCAGGCTCATACAGCCACTCTGGCGAGCCGTCTGGAGATTCTTAAAGAAATTAAAGATTGAAATGCCATATGACCCTGCTACCCACTTTTGGGAATAACCCCCCATGCAGCAGAGGTTCGCCTCGATAGCACAAGCTCGACCATGTTCATAGCAGCACTGTTTACAATAGCAAAGTCATGGAATCAACCTAAATGTCCAACAGTTGACGAGTGGATAAGGAAAGAGTGATACATCTATACAATGGAGTACTACTCAGCCATCAAAAATGATGAATTACTGGAATTTGCTGGGAAATGGATGTCATTAGAAAGAATTATATTAAGTGAAGTATCCCAAACCCAGAAAATTAAGCACCATATGTACTCCCTAATAGGTGGCTCCTAGTACCAAACTCACCCAGCCCACATTGAGACACTCAAAAGTAAACCTATGTAACACAGTAATTACAAGGATTATGAACAAGAGAGATGGGTTAGGAGGGCCACACCAGAAACAAGGAGAGAGGGGACCATGTTACAGCAGAGAAAATAGGCCTCCATCAAGGTCTGCAAGTAAGTAATGAGAAACCTGGTTAAGTTCACAGACGTTCTTTCCTGATCTCACCAGAAGGGGAGGGCATATAGTCTAGCAGATAAAAAGTAATCATTTTGCAAATGGGTGATGGACCCCTCCCTCAGTGAGGTTTCCTACTCTTATTACATCTACCCTTGAATGTGCTATTACAACAAGACTCCAGTTTAACAGCTTTTTGTCTCTGGCCAGGGGGTGACATACAGTGCCCAGCAGAATGGAGTGAAGGGAATTGCAGGAGTAGCAAAACTGCAAAAGAAAATCAACAAACCACAATCCAGAACTTCAGAGACTCTATATCAATCACATAGAACTAGGCCAGCCTAATCTCTCCCCATCCTGGAGCTCAGGGACATTTGCGGAAGAGGGGGCGGTAAGATTGTAAGAACAAAAGGATGGGAGGAGCAATGATTTGCAAGATTCTCAACAATAGTTGGGGCCAAAGCAATCATAATGGGACTTTGCATGCCCTGCGCAATGTCCAGCGCACTGTTGCCCTCATAAAGTCTAGCATCTGTTAAGGGCACCGAGACCCCTGGAGGCAAGGGATTGACAGCCATAGTAGTGATCTTATGCTTAAGGGGAACAAGAGAAAGGGCTTATGGAAATGCCACTGGGTCCTTATATGTCATCGGAGAGGAGGACCCAGTGGAGAGTTAGGCGTACACAATAAAGGACTCTCTGGGAATTGGGGGGGAGGCACTGGGGGAAGGGGAGGGGGAAGAGGGGGTTCAGGGGGAGGAGGGGGGAGGGAGGGAACTGGTAAAAAATTTTAAAATGTATAATTAAATTTTTAATAAAAAAAAGGAAAAAAAAAGAAAAAAAAAGAAGTGGAGCATTTTTAAGGATATTTGTTAGAAATTTTAATTTCATCTCTGGTAAAATTTCTTTTAAGTTCCAGGGCTCATTTTTTAATTGGGCCATTGGTTTCCTTGGTGTTTAATTTTCTAAGTTCTTTGTGCACTCTGGACAGTAGAGCTCTATCAGATATGTGGTTAGTGAAGATTTTCTCCCATTCTGTGGGTTGCCTTTGAGCTCGTATTACAATCTCTTTATCTGAACAGAAGCTCTTTAATTTCACAAGATCCCAACTGTTGAGAGTTGGTAGCAGTGACTGTGCCATTGGATGTCTGTTTAGGAAATGTTGGCCTAGCCCAATCAGCTCACGGGAGTTCCCTATCCTTTCAGTTATGATTTTTATAGTCTCTGGCCTGATATCAAGGTCCTTGATCCATTTGGAATTAAGACTTGTACATGGTGACAAGTACGGGTCCAGTTTTAATCTTCTGCATGTGGAGATCCAGTTTTGCCAGCACCATTTGTTGAAGATGCTGTTCTTTTTCCATTGGATTCTTTGGGCCTCTTTGTCGAAGATCAAATGGCTGTATTTTTGTGGGCTTATATCCGGGTCCTCAACCCTTATCCATTGATCTGTGTGTCTATTTTGGAGCCAGTACCAGGCTGTTTTTATAACTGTGGATTTGTAGTATAGACTAAGGTTCGGTATGGTGATACCTCCAGCTGTGTTTTTGTTACTCAGGATTGTCTTTGCTCTCCTGGGTCTTTTGTGCCTCCATATGAATTTTGAGATTGTTTGGTCAACTTCTTTAAAGAATTGCTTTGGGATTTTAATTGGTATAGCATTGAATTTGTATATTGCCTTTGGTAGGATGGTCATTTTTACGATGTTGATTCTGCCAATCCAGGAGCATGGGAGGTCTTTCCACCTTCTGATGTCTTCAGCAATTTCTTTCTTTAGGGTTTTAAAGTTTTCATTGTAAAGGTCTTTTACCTCCTTGGTTAGGTTTATACCAAAGTATTTCATTTTTTTAGGGGCTACAGTAAATGGGATTGTTTCCCTCAAGGCTTTTTCACTTCTTTCATTCTGGGCATATAGGAAGTCCTCTGATTTTTGCACATTTATTTTGTAGAGAGGCCCGTATTGGGTGCATAAATGTTCAGGATTGTGAAGTCTTCCTGGTGAATTGTACCTGTGACTAAAATGTAGTATCCATCTGTGTCTCTTATGATTTTCTTTGGTTTGAAGTCCACTTTGTCTGAAAGCATAATTGCTACCCCTGCCTGTTTCCTGGTTCCATTAGCTTGCAAGATTTTGGACCAGCCTTTCAATCTTAGGATGTGCCTATCTTTTGTGGTGAGATGAGTTTCCTGAAGGCAGCAGATTGTTGGATTATGGTTTTTAATCCAAGTTTGTAATCTGTGTCTCTTAATCGGCGAGTTAATACCATTGACATTTAATGTTATAATGAAGAAATTATTTTTAATTCTGGACATTTTTTATGTTTAGTAGACTTTGTAAGCATGTTGTTTGATGTTTATGTTTTGGTGGTATTATACTTCCCTTCTGTCCTCCTGGATACGCTTGTTCTTATCTTCAAGCTTGAGTATCAGTTCTAGGATTTTTTGAAGGCCTGGTTTGGTAGACATGTATCCCTTCAAGTTGTCTTTGTGCTGGAAATCTTTTCTTTCTCCCTCAATCATGACAGATAGTTTTGCCGGCTATATCAGTCTGGGTTGGCATTTTTGCTCATTTAATACTTGAAGTATGTCTCTCCAAGCTCTTCTTGCTTTTACTGTTTCCATTGAGTAGTCATTTGTTATTCTAATAGGTTTATCTTTAAAAGTGAGTTGCTTTTTTTCTCTTGAAGCTCTCAGCACCTTTTCTTTGTCTTGAATGTGGAGTGTCTTGACTATTATTTGCCGTGGCGATTTTCTATTTGGGTCGTATCTGTTTGGAGTGCGAAATGCCTCTTGTATTTGGATAGGCCTCTCATTCTTTAATTGTGGGAAGTTTTCATTTATGATGAATTGAAATATTTCCTCAGGTGTGTTTTTTTGGGATTCTAGTTCTGGTATTCCATGAATGCGCATGTTAGGCTTCTTCACGGTGTCCCATATCTCTTGAATGTTCCTCTCCAGTATCTTTTTGGCTTTAACAATATCTTCCATTGAGCTGGTTAATTCTCCCACTTTGTCTTCAAGATCTGAAATTCTATTTTCTGCCTCATTTGTTCTGCTGATGAGACTCTCTGTTGAGTTTTGGGTTGAAGATAACTTGTCTTTTAGTTCAATTTTAAACTCTGCCTGAGACTGTTTTAATTGCTCCGTACCTATTTTTGTTTCTTGAACTGTTTTTCTGAACTCCTCCAAGTGCCTGTTGTGTTCCTGTTCAAAGTGGTTGATACGGTTGTTTAACTCTTCTCGGATTTCCTCTTTCATAGTATTAATCATGGTAAGGATCATACTCTGAATGTCGTTATGTTGGGTCTGACTTTCATGGCTATTTTCTGTGGATTTGTTCTGGTCGGAATCCCTCATTATGGGATTGATTCTTTCGGCAGGAGATTGGTCTTCTTGGGTTTTGTTTCTCGTGGATCTGCACTTTGACTTGTACATTGTTGTTTTGTTTTTTAGGGCCTTTCAGTGTCTGTGTTTTTCACTGAATCGATGTAGTTAGTATTGTTACGCTTGCCAGTTATTACTATTGCTTGCCTTGGATTGGGTATGTTTGTGTATTGTTATTATTATATCCTAGATGAGGCTACCAGGCTGTTAGTACGTCAGTTAAGTCAGGTTATGTTACCAGGGGGTGAATATTAGTTTGGTAGTTCACTTTTACGATTTAGTTTCTTGGTGAAATGTGGGGGTGAGTGGTGTACTCCCTGGAGTTGTAGGTTGTGGGGTGGCTGTATGAGAAAGTTGATCTACAGCATTGATACTTTAAAGGATCACTAAGGTGAAAAGAAAAAGTTTACTTATCTTTGGGTTGGATGAGAAGAAACTCGCCCACGTGATATAATGATTGTAGTGGAGTCCAGATGTATGGCCTGTGCTCCCTGTGTTCCTTAGAATTTTGCTTGAGTTTCCTTTGGGCTCTATTGAATTCTGAGTAGCAGTGTGTCGTCCGTGGACCACGTGCGTAGGTCCCTGGTGGGCCAGAGAGGCAGAGGGTCTGATGTTGATGGCAGAATTCTTCACCTGCGATCTGGGAAGGTGGGCGCGGAGAGGGGCGGGGCCCTGGGGGCAAAGCCAGCCGCTGCACAGAGCGGTGCTGCTGGCTGGGCGGCTCCCTGGTGATGGGGGGCGGGGCTGGGCTGGGCTCTTTCGCTCCCTGGCTCAATGGCAGAATTCTTCACCTGGGATCCAGGGGGGTGGCTAGGCGCACGGGGCGGGAGGATGAGAGGGGCTTGGGTCCAGGGCGGGGCCCAGGCTAAGCCGCAGTCGGCCTGGGTGCTCGCCGCCTGGACGCGTGGGGCTCCGGGGTGGTTGGGAGCTGGACTGGGCTCTCTCTCTCTCACTCACTCACCTTGGGCTGGGGCAGGGCGGCGCAGAGGGGGCTGGGGTCGTCCAGGCCGGGGGCGCAGGCCAAGCCGCAGTCTGCCTGGGTGCTCGCCGCCGGGACAAGTGGGGCTCCGGGGTGGGTGGAGGCTGGGCTGGTTTCTCTCTCTCTCTCTCTCTCTCTCTCTCTCTCTCACTCACTCACCTTGGGCGGGGGCGGGGCGGCGCAGAGGGGGCTGGGGTCGTCCGGGCGGGGGGCGCAGGCCAAGCCGCAATTGGCCTGGGTGCTGGCCGCCAGGATGCGTGGGGCTCCGGGGTGGTTGGGGGCTGGGCTGGGCTCTCTCTAGCTGATTCTCTTATATTCCAGACAAGAGACTACTTTAAATAAATATCAGGAGATGGAGATGACTAGATTTCTGCATTACTGAGTAGTTCTACTTTAATATGGGTCCTTCCAATGTCCTGCAAAGTTGTGTTTGTTGAAACTTCTTTTAAGAGACAGATCCATCCTCTGGCTTGTATCAGCTTCTCTTGACTTCTAATATAAACTTTTCAACTTTCAAAACCTTTTTTTTAGGGAGATATCAATTCTGCCTATCTTTCATAGATTAAGTTAATCTTTTTTTTTTTTTTCCAGAACTGCAAAATACTTTGAAAAGAGTGAAACATATGGGAGTTTTTAAAACACTGGAGTGATTAATTGTGGAAGAGATAGAAGAGCTTATTAATTTGACTTCATGACTAGGTATTGATTAATATGTGAAATTACAATAGTGTAGTCTATGAATAAGCACAGATATTATAGCTCAATAAGGTTAATCTTAAAAACATCCTTAGACAAACCAATCTCCATTTTCTATAAACAAGTTGCCTTTGCCTATGTGTCTTTGCCTGACTATGTTAAAGAATCAAGACATCTGAAGCCAGAAGAATAAGGATAAGAACTGATGCTACATGTTTGCTAGCAGTTTTGCCAAATGCTGAACAGATTTTGTCTATCTTTAATACCTGCCCATGGATAGTGTCATGACTATCATCTGGCCCTTCTCTCATCAATGATTCATTTAATGGAGTTTCATACAGGCTCATCCATAGCATGACTTGACAAAATAATTCTCCATAGGTATGTTCAGAAGCTCAGTCTCAAGTATGAAATTGACAGCTGAAATTACCTCATCACAGTCCTTGTCAATTTGACACACAGAAGCATCACTTTTAAAACAGCTTTTACCACATGTCTCATAGATGCTCCTCTTGTGTTTTATAATACATTTGGTTCAATTTTAAAGTGTTCAATAATCCAATATTAAATGTTTCCATAGTTTTTTAAATTTCCATAGACATTAATAGTTCAGTTAGTTTTAATACTTTAAATGTCAAAAGTGTCTTAACTTTGAGCTCCTATCAAAGCAAAGCAAGTTACATTCTCATACTTTATAATATCACGTTATGTATTCTTACTTAAAAAGAAATAATCAAGGCACTGCATGCAGCCATCAAATCAAAGTTAAAGAATAAACAAGCTAAGTGAACACCAAATTCAGTAACTCAATATCTACCTTACATAGCCATAATGTCCCAAAAGATGAAAAGCTCCAGATCTTCTTTCCATGGAAAATATAGTTTCTCTCTGAACCAGCTATCCTGCAGCCATGCTCAGAACACATTCCATGGTTCTGGTATTTCAAAACTCCTGGACTTTCCACTGAAGTTTTAGGCCTCACTGTCTATTACCTCTCATGGTCTCTCCACAGGATGTCCATCATACCATACCATGCCACAGCTTCTCCCCAAGACTTCTTTAATTTTGCATATTTGCCTTTAGAGAAAGCACCCTATAGGCAATACCACCAAATTCTGCTTCCAACTCAAAATGTAACCTGATCTCCTGAACCACAATTGTATTAACTTCCATTTTCTGAGCAATAGACTAGACACCAACATTAGAAGATCCAGTAAACATGTTAGCTTATGTTTTCTTCCCCTAAATTTTTGGGGTATTTACAAAATATAGCCTCCATGGGATGAAGTTCCCCAAGAACATTTCTCCCACTGTACCAGTACAAAGTTTTTCTCCAATGATATTAATTTCCCCAACAGGTACATCTCTAGTACTGTCTCTACTCTCTTTGTCTGAAGCTTCAAGCTTGCCAATATGCCGCTTTTCTCCATCAAATAAGTCAGTCCATTACCTTCAAATTCAGCTGTGCCAAAGTCCATGGTCTACTGTAAAACCTTGCAACTCAGACCCCCAGAATCCATATATCTCTCAACATTGACATGCTTCCAGTTTCCCATAGAACTGCTTTCAGATCCACCTCCAAAATTTGGAATGCTTCTGCATTTCTCTATCAAAATCAAAACAGTTGCAAAGGCATAAAAGCAACATTTTCAGGTTTACTATAATAGTAAACATACTTCTCTGGTATCAAAAGTATTAGTCTAGGAGATACAGTCCACTTCTGATACCAAGTTGTATTAACTCATACTTCTATTGCTTTAATAAGTATCTAAACCAATTTAGGGTAAAAAAGATATTTTATTGGTTTATAATTACAAATAAGAATTCATAAAGATAGGAGAGTGAGGTAACTGGACACAGCATATCCAAAGTCAACAGCTGAGAGAGGGGCAAATATAAAAATTGCTTTTCCCTAGCTTTCTAGTTTACCAGACTAGCTCTTTCTATATTTATCCATCTGCCTAGGAAATGCTCTCATCCACCATGGCTCAGTCTTCCCACATTAATTTCATTATCAAAATGATATCTCATAGTCTTGGCTAGAGATTTACCTCTTCTAAATAATTCTTTACAGGTTGCCCAGAGGCCCACATATCAAGCAAGCATCATGTTAGGATTTGAAACCAACTGGGTCAACAGGAATGACAAAAGTGGACCTGGAAAATCTAACTTAGGCTATTTACTTAATGACATTTTAGAAAGCTGCCAAAATCATTGAAAAAATGCCCCTGGCATAGGACGCCAGATGAATTTAGTTAAACCTTTCAGAGTTGATATTTCTTTCTCATTCAAATACATTCACAATTTTAAAATAAAAATTCCTTTTCAAATTGATCTAAACCTGGGCTAAAAAAGCAAAAAAAAAAAAAAAAAAAAAAAAAAACTGTCCCCTTTCCCCACCTGTCTGCGCAGTCCAGATGAGACTCATGGCAACCTAGGTAAGCTCCTCCCCACCCTGCACCCCACTCCCCAAACCTGAGGCAGCCCACTGGTCCAGCTCCTCCCACCAGCGAGCTGGAGCAGGAGCTGCTCTAGGCCAAATAATTCAGTTCAGTGAAAAAACCACAGAAATTAAAAGAAGGTCTTAAGAATTAAAACAACAATGCCCAAGTCAAAGTGCAAATCCATGAGAAACAAAACACAAGAAAACAAATCTTCCACTGAAGAAATTAATCCCATAATGATAGACCTCAACCAGAACAAACCCATGGAAAATAGTCAAGAAAGCCTGACACAGGATAACGACTTGCAAAACATGATCATTACCAAGATCAATTTTATGAAAGAGGAAATTCAGGAGGAATTAAATAACCACATCAATCACTTTGAAGAGGAACACAACAGACACTTGGAGGAGTTGAGAACAACAGTTCAAGAAACAAAAACAGGCATAGACCAGTTAAAACAGACTCAAGCAGAGTTTAAAAATGATCTAAAAGAAATGTTATCTTCAACCCAGAACTCAACAGATAGTCTTATCAGCAAAACTAATGAAGCAGAAAATAGAATTTCAGACCTGAAGACAAAGTGGGAGTATTAACCAGCTTAATGGAAGAAGTTGTTAAAGCCAAAAAGATACTCCAGAGAAATATTCAAGAGTTATGAGACACCCTGAAGAAGCCTAACATGCATATTCATGGAAAACTAGAGCAAGAATACCAAAATACCACACCTGAGGAAATTTTGCAAACTATCATCAAGGAAAACTTTCCTCATCTAAACAAAGAGAGACCCATCCATATACAAGAGGCATTCCGCATCCCAAACAGTTATGACCAAAATAGAAACTTGCCACGGCAAATAATAGTTAAAACACTCCACATTCAAGACAAAGAAAAGGTGCTGAGAGCTTCAAGGGAAAAAAAAAAAGTCACTTTTAAAGGTAAACCTATTAAAATAACAAATGACTTCTCAATGGAAACAGCAAAAGCAAGAAGAGCTTGGAGAGACGTACTTCAAGTATTGAATGAGCAAAAAACCAGGTTTATATACCCCACAAAACTATCTGTCATGATCGAGGGAGAAAGAAAAATTTTCTGACACAAAGACAACTTGAAGGGATACACGTCCACCAAACCGAGCCTTCAAAAAATACTAGAAATGATACTCAAACTTGAAGAAAAAAAAACAAGCATATCCAGGAGAACAGAAAGGAAGTATAATACCACCAAAACCTAAAAGCTAAACAATACACTTACCAAAGCCACTAAACATAATAAATGTCCGGAATTAAAAATAGTTTCTCCATTATAACATTAAATGTTAATGGAATTAATCCTGGACCAGATGGATTCAGCACAGAGTTCTACCAGACTTTTAAGAAGCTAATAACACCAATACTCCTTAAACTGTTCCATCAAATAGCAAAGGAAGGAACACTACCAAATTCCTCCCATGAAGCTAATATTGTTTTAATCCCAAAACCTAATAAAGATACACTTAAGAAAGAACTATAGGCCGATCTCTCTGATGAACACAGATGCAAAGATTCTCAACAAAGTCTTAGCAAATCAGATTCAAAAACATATCAAAAACATCATCCACGGGGATCAAGTAGGCTTTACCCCAGGCACACAAGGTTGGTTCAACATACGCAAATCGAATGTAATTCATTATATAAACCAATCCAATGTTCAAGACCACATGATACTCTCAATAGATGCAGAAAAAGTTTTTCACAAGATTCAACAGCCCATTATGATCAAAACCCTAGAGAAAATTGGAATGGAAGGAACCATATATTGATAACAATATAATAAAAGCTATATACGATAAGCCAACAGCAAGTATTTTACTCAATAGGGAAAAACTTGAAGCAATCCCACTTTGATCAGGAATTGGACAAGGCTGTCCACTCTCACCACTTCTATTCAATATTGTACTTGAAGTCTTAGCTGAAGCCATAAGACAAGACAGGGACATGAAAGGATTCAAATCCGCAAGGAAGAAGTCAAGTTATCTCTATTTGCAAATGACATGATCTTATACCTGAGTGATCCCAAAAATCTCTACCAGGAAGGCCCTAGAACTAATATCAAAGTTCAGCAGGGTGGCAGGATACATCATAAATGTACAAAAATCAATGGCCTTTCTATATGCCCAGGATGAAAGAAGTAAAAAAGCCCTGAGAGAAACAATCCCATTTAGTATAGTCCTTGAATGAAATACCTTGGTATAAACCTAACCAAGGAGGTAAAAGGCCTTTACAATGAACACTTTAAAACCCTAAAGAAAGAAATTGCTGAAGACATAAGAAGGTGGAAAGACCGCCCATGCTCCTGGATTGGCAGAATCAACATCGTAAAAAAGACCATCCTACCAAAGGCAATATACAGATTCAATGCTATACCAATTAAAATCCCAAAGTAATTTTTTAAAGAAGTTAACCAAACAATCTCACAATGCATATGGAGGCACAAAAGACCCAGGATAGCAAAAATAATCCTGAGTAACAAAAACACAGCTGGAGGTATCACCATTCCAAACCTTAGTCTATACTACAAATCCATAGTTGTAAAAACAGTCTGGTATTGGCTCCAAAATAAACAGACAGATCAATGGATAAGGGTTGAAGACCCAGATATAAGCCCACAAAAATACAGCCATTTGATCTGTGACAAAGGGGCCCAAAGAATCCAATGGAAAAAGAACAGCATCTTCAACAAATGGTGCTGGCAAAACTAGATATCCACATACAGAAGATTAAAACTGGACCTGTACTTGTCACCATGTACAAGAATTAATTCCAAATGGATCAAGGACCTCAATATAAGGCCAGATTTTATAAAAACCATAGTTAAAAGGGTAGGGAACTCCCTCGAGCTGATTGGGCTAGGCCAACAATTCCTAAACGGACATCCAATAGCACAGTCACTACAACCAACACTGAACAGTTGGGATCTTGTGAAATTAAAGAGCTTCTGTTCAGATAAAGAGATTGTAACTTGAGCACAAAGGCAACCCATAGAATGGGAGAAAATCTTCACTAACCACATATCTGATAGAACTCTACTCTCCAGAGTTCACAAAGAAGTTAGAACACTAAACACCAAGGAAACAAATGGGCCAATTAAAAAATGGGCCTTGGAACTTAAAAGAAACTTTACCAGGGATAAAATTAAAATGTCTAACAAATATCTTAAAAAATGCTCCACTTCTTTAGCCATAAGGGAAATACAAATCAAAACTTCCCTGAAATATCATCTCACCCCATCAGGATGGCAAAAATTCACAATACAAACAACACCAAATGCTGGAGAGGATGTGGAGAGAGTGGAACTCTCCTACATTGCTGGTGGGAATGCAGGCTCATACAGCCACTCTGGCGAGCCGTCCAGTGATTCCTAAAGAAATTAAAGATTGAAATGCCATATGATTCTGCTATTTTACTTTTGGAATTAACCCCCCATAAAGCAAAAATTCACCTTGATAGCACAAACATGACCATGTTCATAGCAGCTCTGTTTACAATAGCAAAGTCATGGAATCAGCTCAAATGTCCAACAGTTGATGAGTGAATAAGGAAAATGTGTACATTTATAGAATGGAATACTACTCAGCCATCAAAAATGATGAATTAATGTAATTTTCCAGAAAATGGGTGGAATTAGAAACAATTATATTGGGTGAAGTATCCCAGACACAGAAAATTAAGTGCCATATGTACTCCCTAGTAGGTGGCTCCTAGTACCAACCCCATTAGAGACACTCAAAGACAAATCTTTCTAATACCTACAGTAATTGCAAAGATTATAAACAGGAGGGATGGGGTTGGAGGGCCACACCAGAAACAGGAAGAGAGGGGACCATGTTACAGCACAGAAAATAGGCCACCATCAAGGACTGCAAGTAAATAATGAGACATCTGGTTAAGTTCACAAACTTTCCTTCCTGATCATTTGCAACTGATGGGGTATGATCTCACCAGAAGGGGAGGGCAGATAGTCTGGCAGATAGAAAGTAACCATTTTGCAAATGGGTGATTGACCCCTCTCTCACTGCGGTCTCCTACTTTTATTCCATCTACCTTTGAATATACTCTTATAACAAGACTCTAATTTAACAGGTTTTTAATCTCTGGCCAGGAGGTGACATCCAATACCCATCAGGATGAAGCCAAGGGCATTGCAGAAGCAGCAAAACTAAAAAAAAAAATCAACAAACCATAATTCAGAACATTAGAGACTATATCAACCACCAGGAACTAAGGCAGCCTAATCTCTTCCCATCCTGAACATCAGGGAAATTTGCAGAAGACAGGGTGGTAAGATTGTAAGAGCACAAGGATGGGAGGAGTAATGATATGCAAGATACTCCACACAAGTTAGGGTCAAAACAATCATAATAGAATTTTGCATGACCTGCGCTATGTCCAACATATTATTTACCTCACAAAGTCTAGCATGGACTAGAGGCACTAGGATCCTTGGAGACTAGGGACTGACAGTCACAGTAGTGTTCCTAAGCTTAAGTGGAACACAGGAAAGGGTTCTTGGAAATACCCCTGGGTCCTTGCACCTCATTGGAGAGGAGGACCCAGTGGAGATTTTGGCATGCACATTAAAGGATGCTTTGGGGATTGGTGAGTGGGGGGGCAGAGCCACTGAGGGGTAAGTACTGGGTGATGGGCAGGGAGAGGGGAGGAGAGGGGAGAGCAGGAAGGTGGGGGGGGAGGTAGAGGGAAGGAGGGCACCAGTTTACAAGTTTATATGAGTTGAAATATTAATAATTAAAAAACCTATAAAAAAGTATATACATTGAAAAAAAACTGAATTCCTATGGCATGTAAGTGATGATATAAGTGTGAATAGATATAAGAATGGTTAAAAATCTAAAGTGAACCATTAAACATATTTGACTCTAACTATCATCTGAACCCACAATTTTCTTTAGTACCTTGACATCATAGTAGAAAGAAAAAGTACTCTAAAACTAAGATTGGTTAACATAGCTGAACTGAGTCTCACTGACAAAAATCTGAGCTATATTCTTATACTAATACACAGCAAAAAATTTCAAGAGAAATAACACATTTATAAAATACTGTAAGATAATTATACCAACATATCCATAAGACAATAAGTCATTAGTGAAAAGGAGCTATAAATCTTTCTGGAGAACTATTGAGTACATGAAAAGTGATAGATATGCTTCTTATCAAATATATAAGTTGTTTATTCAATAGGCAAAAGACATCTCTGCATTTATTGCAATTCTGTTTAATATATTTCTGTATGGGCTAGGTCCTATGCCAAGCACTATTTGGTCATTGGAGTAAAGAACGAGCATAATTGTCCTTTGTAGGCCAGAGATGAGAGATGCAATGGTGTCAAGGTTGTTCTCCCAGTTTAATCATATACCATCCAAATTTCTTCTTTCTTTTCACTATTAAGTCAGAAAAGGAGCAAAATACATACAAGAGCAAATGATGACTTTCAAGTTCACATCTTTCACATAGTCAGGAGCTCAGTCACATAGCTACATCTGGCTGAGAGAAGTCAGGGAAACACAATCTGTAGCTGTTACAGAGGATAGAATACTCACATGTACAGTTACATAACAACCTAAACACAGTGGCTTCAATCTACAACATTTACATTGTTTCTCAAACTTTAGACAGATCAGAAGTTAGGTTCTTCTAAGCAGTTTAGGCTCAAGAGGTATCCCTTGCAGAAAATAGACATTGTGTAGTGAAGTAGTTGGCTTCTGATTAGACATGTCTGTCTCTTACAACCTTTAACTTTACCATGTACTCTTTTTCAATGGCTAGTTGGTGTTTTCTTTTAAGTTCAGCTTGTTAAAAGAATTGTGATAAGAGATGAACATATCAACAATTACAGAAAATTAAGATTGAGAAACTAACAAAAGTAAAACTTTTTTTGAAAATAAGTGTTCGTGTTCAGTTGCTCACCACAGATAACGAAAGACAGTTGGCAAATGTTTCTTTTAAAAGGGAGTGATTTCTTTCTGTGGAATTACCTTCATTTTAAAAAAGTCCTTAATATTTTTGTTTGGCCTTTTGCAGGTTCTCTTGCACTATCTTGCCTTGTGGCTACCCATAATGAATGTGGAAGCTTGATAAGCTGGGACACTTTGGAGCAAACATAACCATTTGCTTTTGTAATGACACATTGTTGTCAATACTTTTCCTCCAACATTTAGGAGTCCCTAGTTCTACCTGCTTTCAATTTTACAGAAAATAATGATGACTGAATATTTATTTGGGGTTTCATTCTAAACTTGTAGAATGATAATATTCTACAATATGATAATAATATGATCTGGCATTCCAGACTTTTGGGCAGTAAACTTTCTTATTCTGTTCCCATGCATAAACACTTGCATCTCTCACTTGTTCATGACTTAGATTCTAGACAGTCAATCATTTTTTATGCAAAATCATTGGCAGACAGCTGCCTCTTAATCCTAGCTTGTTCCTTTTTCATCTTTGCTTACAGGCCACCCAATTTTTGGTAAAAAGTCTCTTCTACTGCATATTACTAAAACGTATGAACATCCACTATGCCATGATATTCTACATTTTCAGTCAGTGCCCTTGAGATCAGATCCTCAAACACAAACAATTGTTCTGTCAAATGCTTTGCCCTGCCACATAATGAATGTCCAGATTTCAAGACTGTAGTATTAGTTATGTCATTTTTATGCTATGTTATTGGTAGTATCCTAAATTCCAAAATTCTTTCTAGATTTGGGGCTTGTGTGCTGAAAGAAAACTATCCCATCACATACTGTCTTAAATAAAGGATAAATTCATCTCTCTCTCTTGTTTTCAGTGTGTATTTGTGTGTGCACGCATGTGTGTACATATGTGTGCTTGGGTGTTTGTGTGCCATTCTTCTCACCTCTGCAGTCAGAAGCAATCCTTTGGGTGTCACCCTTTTCTTCTCCCATTTGAATGAAGAAGGACCCTATCCCAGCTGCTGAGCACAGTAGGCCAGCAGCTTGTAGCTACTGGAGAAATTTGATCACTTTGCAGTATACTTAGGGGTTACAGAGGCAAATCTATGTAACTCCCTATCAAGGGATTTACCTGCCAAGCCATCACCCCAATCAAATTTATATTTCACATAGTCAGTACAAAAAGTAAGTAAAGCAATAGATTGCTTCAAGAAGACTAGTCCTCATACCACTACTTCTACTAACTGTACTTGGAACAAATGACATAGCTTCAATAAGTTATCAATTTAGACAGTCCATGTAAAGAAAACCTTTGGGAACTTCTACTAAAAAAAAAAAAAAAAGAGGAGATTGAGAAATGAGAAATGACTAGAAGGCCCAGGACACTCAGGTGAGATCTAATGTAATTTTGTGGAGAGGATATAACCAATCATTCTAAAACTGACTTGGAATAATAAATGCAAGAGTAATTGAGCAACCACTGGAAACAAAGACTAATTCATATTTAGTATTAAAAAGGTATTGTGAAAATTGTGCTAAACCATATTTCAGCATATAAAATAAAAGAACTTGATAATACATTAAGTCAAATAGCTTAAAGATATTATATACAAATATTCTACAATATAGAAAAACATGAAATACATTAAATAAAAGGTTTCAAATAAATCAAGAAGTGATATTGATACAATAAGACTAGAAATTATAGAAGAATATATGCCTGAATAGTTTTGCACTCATGGAGCAAAGAAATATTTTGTAAAGATGTACCACAGAAAGAAATTATGAAAGATTGATAGAAATGTATGATGAACTCCTTAAGTAAAAAAAATCTGCTCTAATTAAAATGCAAGTGAAATCTTGAAATCCATATGATTTATATAATATGTAAATATTTAATGAGTGTGTAGTTGTTGCAAATGAGTGTCACACAGATCAGCAGTCTTATGGAATGATGGTTAAGGATACAAGTCTGAAAAAAATAAAGAAAATCATTTAAATTTATGAAAATGCTAGAAATAATTACATAATGTATTTATATAATAATTTAAGTTAAGGCAAAATTAAACCTTACAGAAAGTTCATATTTATATGTTTTATAGAATATCACATAATCCCTACAATACTCATATTATTTAGACAACTAGTCAAAACTCCTTAGAAGCTACACCTATGAGATGGCTCAGCTTGTAAAAGCAATTGTTGCAGAAACCTCTTGAGCTCATTTTTTTGGGTGGAACCCACATGGTAGAAGAAAGAACTGATTCCCAAAAGTTGCTCTCTGACCCACACCTGCATATAGTGGCAAACACATAACTGCACATGCCTACACACACACACACTCACACACACACACACACACACACACACACACACACACTCTTTCTCTTACATACACCTGAAAAATTATGAAAACGAGCATAATTACACAAGTTTATAAAAAACATATTCATAATTATGTTCATTGACTTCCTTCAACAAAACAAAGTACTGCCAGCTTTTAACAGTTGCACAAGAGGCTTACAAAAGACACATGAAACTGTGGGCAAAATTAAAATCTTTGTTCTCTATGCATCATCATATGTACACTAATAACAGGTGTCATAGTTAAGCACAGGTGTCAGCTTGACTGTTGAGGGTTTGAGCTCTGGGCACAGTTGTAGAGAGTTGATGGTTGAGTTAAACCTAGAGCAAACCTGAAAGAGGTTGTCTAGCTGATGGGCAAAACCCAGCCCATGGTGGGTGGGATTAGGCCCTGGACAAATCACAGAGAGCTGGTTGTGAAAGTTGGCATCATCCTGTTCACTTAGCCAGACATGGTGGTCTGGCAAGTAAGGATTGTCCATCTCTCAGCCATTATGCAGTGATGGTGTGGCCAGTTAGTGCATGCTCTCCTGTCAAGCTGGACTGAGAACTGTAACTGGACTATCGTAAGGAAATAAACCCCTTATTCCCTTAAGCTATGTAATGGTCATTTATCAGCAATGTTGCAGGCTGACTGCAACACCAGGGAATTTTAAATGGGAAATTTGCATTTTACATAATGTGCATACATATATTAGCTTATATATATTGAAAAGTTAAATGCTAATGTTTATATATCTTACTCTAAAATGATAATGGATTAGAAGAAATAATGTAATCAAATTAGGTATCTGAATCAGGTAAAAGAGTTACTTGTGTATGAGTAACTCATGTTACCTCCTAAACAGATTAGTTCTGTAATTAGAAATGATTATATAGGGAGTCTTTTTAATGCAGTGGAGTCTTTTATTGGGATTATACTTAATTATATCTTGTAAATTTGTATATGAGTAAAAATTTAATCTAAAACCACAGGAATAAAAAGATTCCTTACATAAATTAATAATGCATGCTTATACATTTTTCATTTTCATTTTGAGAAAAAATCCTTATAGAATAAGCAATTATTATCTCTATAACGACTTAAGATTGTGAGTGTATGTATATGTGTGTGTGTGTGTGTGTGTGTGTGTGTGTGCGTGTGCATGTGCATCAAATGTTTGTGCCTTTATTTTTACTTACTAGCTGAGGCTGCTTCCCTTGCCATTCAATAGAATGTCTAAAATAAATTAATGTCATTTTTTTCTGTACTATCTATCTTCAATTTGAAATATGTAAGGTATGTCATCTAGCTAAATGAATGCTTGATAGCCTAATGTAACAGGCCTTGAACATCAGAAATCAACTAAAAACCTTTTTTATTGGCTCACAGATGCCTACTTGGGCAGATGGTATTGGTTTTAAAAGAAAGACATAGTTTGCCTGGAGAATTTCAGAGAAATCTGTGCATCATTTTCTGATTCTGTTACAGGAGAAAGGTGTCACTTCCTTGACAGCCCAGCGGTTTCCCAGTTCCTGTTTGCATGACAGATGCCATGAACAGATTGATGTGTAAAGGAAGGCAAGGTACCAGACAATCATGTGTTAGAACTCATTTGCTGAAGTTAGACTTGCACTGCAGGGATTCTGCTGAGCATTTTTGATTCATGGGGAATGTTTAATAATCTTAATATTTGTGCTTTTTATTATGAGGAGACTAGACTTACCTATGTGACTTCTGCCTATGAAAAGAAAAATATAGCTGTTCATGGATAAGTAGACTTTCATGAATACAGGGTAACAATTAGTCAACCTCAAACACAACACTCAATGTCAATAATCTTTCTTTCTTTCTTTCTTTCTTCCTTTCTTTCTTTCTTTCTTTCTTTCTTTCTTTCTTTCTTTCTTTCTTTCTTTCTTTCTTTCTTTCTCTAATTAAAACTATCCATTGCTATCAAAAATTTAAAGAAGGCAAACACTGTGATCTAAAATATTGTAAATACTACAAGTGATATATTCTTATTTCACTGAATTTCATTTTCTAGTATTTTGTCTCTAATTTGAAATGTAAGAATGTCTGATTAGATTAGGAAAATAAAATATTGCTCTGTACAAAGGCTATTGTATCATTGCACCAGCATATTTCCTAGAGAAAATGATGGGGATGTTCGTTAATTATTATCCTGAAAACTAGCTTTTTACATTAGCAGGTTTATAGATTTCTGGCACTTAAGCTGTAGTTGAACATGTATTTTATTTTCAGGCTAAATAAAGATCCTAAATGCTTAGAGATACTTTCATGTCAATCATGATAAACACTGTTGAAAGACAGAGTGCAATGCTAAAAGTCAATTTTGCTCTCTGCACTAAAGGCAATCACAAGTGCTTGATTCTTTAAGGGGCATAAGGTGGTAGCCCCTGAATCCATAGAAGGAGTAATAATACAAAAGGCTGGGCTGCTTTTCTCTCATGCAAAATGCCAAGGCTACTCTGTCAGAATGGCAAGCAAATATACTCCACTATTCACATACACATACACAAAAGAATAAAAGAATGAAAAGAAATTCTCATGAAGTCTTCCTACAAATTATTTATAGAAATAGATCAGCTATGAACTTAGATTGTCTAAGATAAATGGAAACACACAATAAGTAAGAATAAAATAATGTTTCCTCACTACCTTCCATCTTGATCATTATTCTCTTACTGGAGAAAATGAAATTAAATAAAGCATGCTTATTTTCTGCTTCTTGGTCATCCTTTAGCTTCCCATAGCTCTCTCTAGGCAATGGACACATCATCACTCCAATCTAATCTATTTTTTCTCATGTATTGCTTTGCTAGGTTCTCTTTGACAGAGGTGGTTTGTAGTCCTGCATTCCATGTACCTTTTTACATAGACAATGGTATATTTTCATAACTGCGCACAGAACTTTTTACCATCCGTTCATACAAAGCTGCTTTTATGCCTGAGGTTCATTTCATGTAAATGTAGCAAGCTCGAATATCTCATTTCTCTTAAAGACCAAGAATGATCAGTTTCCTGTGCATTTTGGATTTGGATGTGTGTCTTAATTCTTGTGGATGATCATGTGGTTTGATTCAGCTCTCTTTGATTTCTCAGCATCAACAATCTTTTTTTAAATTATTTTATTTTTCTATTTTTACAAGCATATTGAGTTCTCATCCCTTATTGCCTCCATGTTCCCTCCTTCCCATCTTTTTCCCTTCCTTTCATCAATCCATCTGACTCCCTCCCACCCTTGCATTGATATCCTGGTCAATGTATTTGGATTAGAATTAATGTAAAGGCCAGAAAATTTGAAAGAGATCAATTAGTGGGAAGGTAGGAAAGAATTGGTTAGGTGAGCCATTTAAAGGGGGAGATTTAGAGTACCATGACAAATAGGGAGGAAATAATTGGGAAAATACATAGTGGGGAATAAGAGGATTGGAGACATTGAGACTTACAAAACAAAAATCTTAAGATTGTGAGGTGTAACCCCAAAGGAACCTGCTATTAATAATGGCAAAAAAATCTTTTAAAGAAAGGAACAAGAATGAGCAGCCCTTATGCAGAGGATTATAGAGTAAGAAAAACAGGGGAAAACAAAGCCCTGAGATGAACTTAGAACTCAGTAACAAAAATATACCAGAAGTAACAGGAATGTGACACTTCCTGATAATGTGTTGATCAGAGAGGTCTCAAAGGCCTCTAAACATTATAGGCTTTTGCCATTGCTCTTGGTTGCTCTACAAAAAAACTGTCAGTAAGGGCCTATTATTAAAGATGCAACATATATAGATCACAGAATGTTGGCAAAATATATCAACTAGAACTGGTCTAAGACCTTCCTCCTTGCCAGCAAGGAGCTTACACAGTACCAAGCAATACTGTCTAAGCTTCTGGGTAAGAGAAACAATCACAGGCCTCATCAACTCATGAGATGTGCAAGTTGCAGTATAGATCACCGTGGCAACAGGTGACCACCAGTGTAATAGTGGCATGAGTATCAAGGAGACAACCAAGAGCTTTCTGATTGAACTCAAGACTTGCTTGTCATAATGGAACACATTCTTGTTACTATTAACTAGAACAAGAACCTGAAAAAGGAAAGGAAATAGATCAATAGGGAAAATCAGCTATTGAACCCATAGATAGGAAGACAGTGAGCCAAACTGCTCTGTAAATACCTGCTATTATATCCAAAAATTTGAAAAACACTTAACACTGAAAGGATGAAGCTTAGGGCAATACAAGAACAACAAAGTGGATAGCAATGGCATCCAGTGCCATTGCTATGCATCAGTAACCTAGCAAGGTTCACCTAGAATGAGGCCAATCTAATCACTCCCCATCTTAAGGATTTGGGAACTTCATGGAGGAGGGTGAGGTAAGATTGTAGATGCCTAGAGATGGGAGAGTTCATCCATGGACAAGACATTCCATTCCAGGACTGCTGCATCTAGAAACTCACTGCAGTGAGACTTGTCCTTACCAGACCTGCATAATAACTGACATATATCAACATACCCCCATAGACTACAGAGGAACTCTAGAGAGATAAAAACATACTGTGAAATCTTGGGAACTAAAGTTGAATGAGTGAAAGGAAATGCTTCTATCAGTGGGGTGGCCCAAAGGGAGGCAACTTAATGTGCCACAAGACGCCTGAATCCCCACAAGTGTAGACAGGCCAGAGGGAACCCTAGGGTCCATAGAGACATTAATAGTTTTATCACTGATCAACCTTAACCATATGACCCTGTAAGGAACATCTGATAAGGAACTATTATCTATTTCTTTTAACTGTTCTACCTTGAATTTTTACATGAAGTCCTCTGACTATAGTTTTCTGCCTTTTTGCATCACCTGACTAGATAACACACATTTTCTGATATCCTAATAAGATGTCACTGAAGGTCACCTTTGTACTTTTTTCTCTGGAACACCTCATTTATGGCTTCATTATCTTATAGGACTTCCCACCATGGTCCCATTTTTCTTGCTAATGTTTTTTCTGAGATAGCAACACTGAAAATCTTCTCAATTTAATATCTCAGTGATTCATCAGAATGGGTCAAAGTTGCCTGCAAATTTTGGTTGTTTTGGTGCTACTAAAAAAATATGATTTCACTATTGATCAGCTATTGCCACCCACCTCACTCAATTTAACTCAGTAGCTCTTTTAACTCATTACTCAGAGCATTTTACTTGGAAGAGACAGACATAAGTTATCTAATGGCAATGAAATTCACAACTGGACATTGACAATTTCCCACAGATATTGTTAGAATCAAAATTTTGGGATATATTCCACCTGACTAAGAGACTTAGAACGAGGACTGATAATTTGGCTTTGCAACAAATTCCCAGGGGTAAGTTTTACACTTTAATAATACTAGTCCAGGAATAAAGCTTTCCTCTAACATTTTTTTCCTGATACTCAAAGATATCCTAAGGATACATACATTTCCTTTTACTCTCCCTCTTTCTCTTTTTTGGAATGTGTTTTCAGGTGATGTCAGAAAAAAAGAGACCATTCTACAATTTATTTTTAACTCCTAAAAAATGATGACTATATGTTCCCACAATTTATCTAAGACATCTGGAATATTCATGATAAATATTTGCTCAAAAGAACTGAGTAAGTTTGCTAGGATTGTACTGGATTCACAAAGAAAGTTTTAAGTTGTTGTCTTCTCCTTATTATAGCATTAATGATCTCACAAGGCTAGTTTCTGTTATAGTAAAAGAATGTATTGATAATTATCACAAAGTGGTTCAGATATAAAGAAGAATATCACCTACATTTTGACATGAAAATGTAATAAAATTCACATGTTTGGACCTATGGAATATGTATGGGGAAAAGAAAGAACTAACATGGGGAAAAAGTAAGTTTATGCTGAGCAATAAACAAAACAAAATGGAACCTCCATATGCTTTTCTGGCGTGTGAGAATTATTGAATCACATAGTATAACATTACTTCTTTAATATCATTTGGTGAGAAACAAGTCCTTTTCCCAGCACTAAGACCATGTAGACAGCTCTTGTTTCCAGAGAGAATTGTGTTTATAAGCTTTTCTGTCATATTTCTCCAAGTGTAACTTTGATTCTCTCACTCTAGAACCTTTATATAGTTATAAACTTCATGAAATCTATCCAATTTGTCACATATAATTACATGCTTATAAGGCCAACCAATATATAGCTAATACTGTATCTATTTTTAAAAGTTCCATATAGAAATGTACTCAGAAATAGATATTAATTTATCCTGCATTTTTCAGGCTTTCATTTTACTCTATAAATCACATAATAAGTTGTTTAGCATTTCCCAGTTGTTGGATATATTATTTGTAGCTAATGTTTGTCCTTATAGACAATGCCAACAATAACATTGTATATATTCTTTGTATATATTAAGTTGCACAAGATGCAATTCCAGGTGTAGAACTGCTCAGTATAAAAATAATGTGCTTCAGTCCTTTGAAACATATCCAGAAGGACCTACTTGCAGCATCTAATACTTGCAGTTGGTGCAAAATGACTGCTACGATTCTTTGAATGTTGTCTAATATGGTAGTTATCATTTATTCCTATGTATTCATTTATTTTGTACTAGTTTTTACATTGTAGTTGAACAGTCTTAGGATGTTTATATATTGCTCCTTTTTTGCTATTTATTAATCTATTTTGATTTTGGTTGGGAAGTAGGTATATTGTGAGATATGATGGATGTATGTGAATGCAGTGGTGTACACAGACATAAATGTGTATGGAGAGACTATAGTAGAACTTGTAGTGAATTCCTCTGTTGCTTTCCATCTTATTGCCTGAGATAGAGTCTAGCACTGAGAGAGAAGCTGGTTCAAGCTGACTTGGCTGATCATCACATTCTTAGGATATGCATATTTCTGCCTCCTTCCTAATGGTAGAATTATATGAACATGTAATCTTGTCTGGCTTCTATTTCTTATTTATATTGTTCCTTTGCCTTTTGTTCATTTGGTGGCATATGCAATAACAAGATTTTAAACTTTTCCTGAATTTTGTAATGTATGATATCTATCTCCTCTAGTACTTTTTAAATGACATTTTTCATAATCGTGACAACATCTTTGTGAATATGTGCAGTCACTATTCACACATTACGAACAACAATTCAAGATTATACAGTTAAATCCTTTCCAGATGACACGATATAATAAACAAAGGAAACCAGAAATGAAATATAGATGCGCCTGTAACAAAAACTTTCTACCCTCATGATCTCCTGGATTTGAAATCCAATACTGTTACTACTTCCTGCTGACATTCTTACAGGTATATTTCACTTTATTCTTTTAGTATCCATCATCAATGAGAGGATATTTTTATAATGTAAACAAGGTTCTTCTTGTTTTTGATATGTATTGCATTCAATTGTCCCAAATTCCTTCACAGAAAAATCCAAACTGCTTATGTAGCCCATATATGCATCCATGGTCTAGTTTCTTGCTACCCACAGCTCAGGCAGTGTCACTGAATGAAGCTTGTTTTTCAATATTACTTGTGTTATTCTTCAACATTATCACACTTTTACGTTTCATTTTTCACATGTACTGTGTAGTGTCAGTTTTTGCTTTTAAAGTTGTAAATTAATTTTTTCTTAATATATTTGTTAAGGGCTGGAGTGATAATTCAAGGGTTAAACCTTTGCCTCTTTGATATTTAATCTTTTGAGTTATTTGTATACTCTGGATATTAGTACTCTGTCAAATATGTGACTAATAAAGATTTTCTCCCATTCCATGGATTGCCTTCTTGCTCAGTTGACAATTTTGTGAAATCCATTGTTGAATGGTGGTCTTATTTCTTGTGATTTGGGATCCTATTAAGAAAATATTGTCCTAGACTAATCAGTTCAAGTGTATTTTCTACTCTTTCTTCTAGTAGTTTTATAGTGTCTAGTCTAACACTAGTCTTTTATCCATTTGGACTTAATTTTTATACAGTGTGAGAGATAATACTCTAACTTTATTCTTCCAATGTTTCCATAACCATTGTTGAAGTTTTGTTTCTTTTTCCAATGTGTTTTTTGTTGTTGTTTGACTCTGATATCAAAGTTGACTCTTAGTATATGAGGTTATATCTAGGTTTTTAATTCTAATCCTTATCTCTATATCTGTTTTGGGACCAGTACCATGATGTTTTTATTATTAGATCTTTGTAGCATAATTTTAGGTTTGATTTGATAATACCACAAGCATAGTTATTTCTCAGGATTGTTTTCACTATTCTGGGTTTTTGTACTTCAATATGAATTTTGAAATTATTTATCAATATCTGTGAAGAACTGCATTGGAATTTTATTCTGTATAGCATTGAATCTGCATATTGCTTTTGGTAGAATGGTCATTTTTACAGTATGAATTCTACTGATCCAGGAACATGGGAAGACTTTCCATCTTCTGGTGTCTTCTATAATCTTTTTTTAAAATTTATTTATTTATTTATTCAATTGTACATGTATGCATGTGTGTGTGTGTGTGTGTGTGTGTGTGTGTGTAGAACCACAGGCAAATTTGGGAACAACCATGGACTGCCTCTACTTCCTCCTACCACCCTACCAGGACCAGAAATGCAGGCCGCCCACACTTCTGCCCAGCGTCTATACATGGGGTCTAGGATCTGAACTCAGGACCTTCAGCCTGCAAGGCAGAGGCTTAACCCCTGAGCCACCTCTCCAACCCCTCTGTAATCTTTTTTATTTAGTGTTTTAAATAGTTTTCATTAATAGGTCTTTCACATCTTTGATTAGATATATTCCAAGATAGAAAAGTGGCAAGCCTCAGCAACTGTAATAAGAAGAATCCAGTAAAGCAATAGTAGTATTTAAGTCCCATGGGTAAACGATTTGCTCACTGAATGGATTCTAACTCCCTCCCCTTTATTGTCAGGGTACATATGCCTGACACTATAAACCTGCCAAAATAAGAGTGGACGGCATAGATACTAGACATGAACAGATGTCTTAGTGTTAACTATACATTTTTGAGTAAACTACCACTTAAACACTTCTTACTGTACTCTTAGATAAGAAAAACTCTCAGTACTCAATTTAGATGTTGCAATGGAAGATTAGTGAGGCAGAAAAACACAACTGGCCAGAAAGTAGAGTATTGGCAACTCTGAAATGCTCAGCCCTAAAGAGACCATTAAAATCTCTCCCAACCCTAAGGCTCAAGTAACCATGTGCAACAGGGACCAGTAAAATAATAACAGCTTAATAAAGTGGACAGGTATACTGTCAGCCAAGACATTCCAGTCATGAAAGGGCTCTACGTCCAGGAGCCCATTACAATGAGATATATTGCCACCAGCTCTACACAATGACTGGAATATCAGCATTCTTGGTGGACCAGTGAAGATCTCAGGAAAAATAACTACACTCAGAACGAGTCTCTTGACAGATGATAGACAAAAGAAATGAAGCTTAATGTGTTTTCCCACTGAAGGTCCACTTATACTACCATAAAAACCTAGTTTTCTACTACAACAGGCACCCTAAAGTGAGCCCTGGGATCCATGCAGAGAAATGGTGGGAAGGGTGGCATGGGTTAGATCAGTGAAGAGAGGAGAAGGAAGAAGAAGGCAGGGGGAAGATGGGGAGGGGGATAGGACAAGGGCATAGACACTTTTCATTTGTATATAAAAAATTCTCAATAAAAATGTTCAAAAAGTACCGGTCAGAAATGGTAGAAGCCTGCAATCCAGATCCTGGAGGGTAGAGACTGGAAACCCCAGAAGAAAGCAGTAAGGTGATAGAGCAATTAAGGGTTATTTCAGATGTCATCCTGTCATCCTTGGGCTTCCACAATCATACATACATTAGTGCCCTTCTGAACACACACACACACTTTTTTTAACTGCTTTTTTAAAAAATTTATTTATTTATTCATTGTGGGTATGTGCATGTGTGTATGTGTGTGTGTGTGACACACATATTTTAAGATAATAACTAATACCTTATTTTTAAGGTACATTTTGAACAATCACTAGGCTGATTGGCTTCACTTCTTTAAATATTTCTTGGAATATTATCTATGTTCTCACATCTGAAATTTCTTCCAGTTGTATGCATCTACCTTTATGCTTCATCCTCTGTGAAAAAGGTAAATGTGAAGTAGAATTTCAATTAAATATACCACTTAATAAAGTTATGAAGCTAAAGACTACATAAGAAATGCTGGAAAGCACTATGGTGAATGTATCTGTTTTCTTTCAAAACACAACTCAGTTGAAAAACTTCCTAATTCTTTTTTTTTTTTTTAAGTAAGACTGATGTAACACCTCTGTTAATGAGTGGAAAATTGTTACACTAGGTAGCAATTTCAGGTACATTATTTGTTGAGTCCAATACACATAAAATAATAATTGAAATAATAATTTCCAGAAGCTGGCAGACAGCACACCAGCTGAGTCAAGGCAATGACCCAATTTGCTTTAAAAAAATAAAAGAGGGCTTGCAGTGTATTGGTTAAAAATAAAAGATTAAATTGGGAGATAAATTGAAAGAATAGTAACACTGATCTAATTGGCTGAGCAAAGTTAACAACATAAACGAAGAGAAATTCAAAATATTTTAAGTTAAGAAAAGCCATAAACAGGAGGTAAGATAAAGAGATAAGGAGAAAGGTAGGGAGAAGAAAGAGGAAGAAGAGAAGGTTGTGGAGTAGGAAGAGTAAGGCAAAACAGTGACTCACTGTTTGCACACATGACTACAGCCCCAAATGCATCCATAAATCATTATTTATTTTTCTTACTAAAGCTGGTCCTTGTTGCATTACTCTAGCAATCAACATAACTTAAATGATAATATGTGGTATCTTCCACAAAAATGATTTTTTACCCCTTTACATCAGCAAATAAATGTGTCCCTGCATTCTAAAGATCTCTTATTCTGTTCAGCATATAAACGGATCCGTCTGGCTTTCAAGGCACTGAAAAATCTGGTCCTGTGATGAACTTTAGTGAACTGTTGTTTATTTATATAAAAGGTGTTGTGGGGGAGTAGGGGAAAGAAGATCCCAAGATTGTAGACAAAAGAATACAGTTAAACAGATAAATAAGGGCACAGTTAAGAAAATCTCATAAATATTGAAACATTTGGTCTTGTCTATTGTCAGTTTCCTCCGTCTACTCTTATTTACACTGGTTAACAGTACTGTGCATGTGTTCACTGTCATGGAGAGGGATGGGTGGGTTGGGAATTACCTGAAGACCAACCCCACTCTCTACTGAATCCTATTCTCTTCTTCCTTCTTTTAGGATTTTCTTATATAAAGACCTATTATAACAGTTTTTTTTTTTTTTAAATATTGGAATAGGAGAGGATCTCAACACAGAGACAGAGGACAAAGCAGACTACCGACGACCCTGTAATATTCACTTGGAATCAGGCCAGTCAAATGTCTCCCTAACCTTTTTATTATTATTATTATTATTTATTCAATTGTGCACGTGTGCGTATGTATGCGTGTGTGTGTAGAACCACAGATGAATTCGGGAACCACCACGGACGCCTCCACCTCCTCCTCGTTTACTCTGCCCAGGGATTCACAGTCTCCGCCCTACCAGGACCAGAAACGCAAGCTGCCCCCACTTCCGCCAGGTGTCTATACATGGGGTGTAGGATCCGAACTCAGGACCTTCTGCCTGCAAGGCAGAGCCTTAACTCCTAAACCACCTCTCCAGCCCCGTCTCTCCCCATCCTGAGGCTCAGGGAACCTTGTGGAAGAGGAGATGGTAAGATTTCAAGAGCCCAAAGATAAGGAGTTCCATCACTGAACAATACGTTCCACTCAAGATAGGGTTGCTGTATCTAGGAGCTCACTGCAAGAGAGTCCTGTCCTTGCCTTTGCAAGATCTACACAAATGACTCACAATTCAACATGCTCCCATAGATTAGCGATGATCTGAGGAAAACTAATTTCAAGCAGTAGGAACTTTAGGGGCTAGGGCTAAACGGATGAAGGGGAGTTAGTTCCCCATCAGTGGTTCTGTCCAAGGAAGGGCCACTTTGTCTGCCACAGAGGTCTGAACCCCTATTAAAGAATAGGTATCCAGAAATCATACAAACAGACTGACAGGAGGGTGGGATGGAGTGGGATAGATTGGTGAAGGGAGGGGAGAGAGGGAGAGAAGGGGGAGGGAGGGTAGAGGGCAAGGGAGGAAAGGGGGAAAGAGGGAGACAGGGATTATTACTCAAGTAATAGGTGAGTCTTTAACTTGTTTAAGGTTCTCTCCTAACCTCTTCTCTCCTCTCTCTTTCTGTAGGGAATAAACTAGATATTATTTAGATTGTTACTATATCTAGTCAATAAAAACTAAATACCTTGAGTGTATTTGACTCAGTGATGGCAAAAGGAAGAATTCGATTTCGATATTGTCATGATTTGATTATGAGTTGCCTACTGGCTAATGTGAATGTGCAAGTCACTGTTAATACTTGAAGCATGACACCTTCAGGAAGTAGAGGCTTGCTGGAGGGAAGCAAGTCACAGGGGTTGGACCTAGAGATTGGTTAGCTCTGTGCTGCTTCAGCTAATAGTCTCCTCTAATAGTCTGCAGCTTGCTTGCTTTCCTCCATCAGTATGTCTACAGTTACTTGAGTTGCCTGCAGCTTCCATCACCTGCCATGCCTATCCCTCCATAAAGAATTATGTCTCCCCTCTAGAACTATAAGCCAAATAAAAATCTCCTTTTCTCCCTTAAGTTTCTTGAGTTTTATGAGGAACAGAGAGAGAGAGAGAGAGAGAGAGAGAGAGAGAGAGAGAGAGAGAAGAGAGAGAGAGAGAGAGAGAGAGAGTAATCACTTCCGATATGTTACATTTAACTTAACATACATTTTTTTTACTTTGAACTTCATTTTTAAACTCATTCAGTTGAGTTCCATTCTCTAAAATGCCACAGAAATTTAGTAAAGTTCTAAATCAAGAACTTCCCATTTCCTACAGTCACAAATTTGTTTTTTTTTCCCAATATGACACAGGTAATACATTTCTTAAATATATTCCTGTAAATTTCACAAAAAATGTATTCATTAAAACTTTTATGGTTTATAAACTAAAACCCCATTTTAATCGTGGAGTAAATATGGGTAAATGATGTTATCCTTTGGGCCTTCATATTTTCTACTCTTTGAAATGAGTATCTGAATAAAAGTATTAGAGAAAACCCAGATCAAAGGATTGACCTTAACATATTCTTATAATATGAAAATAGAGTACAAAGCAGAGTTTGGCAAAAAGTTTTGTCTTCAAAGTGTGGGTAAACAAAGAAAATTGAAACTTCACTTCCAGAGTCAATTCCAGTTCTTGGCTCTGGGCAAATTGAAACATCTCGTTTTTTCCTTTATTCACTACTCCCAATGCACAATCAAGAGACATGGACTGGGTGGATAAATGGATGTCATTTAAAGGAGTTTCCTCTCCCTCATAGAGGACATCAGTGTCTGAGGAGCTCATGGCATCGGGGAGAGATGGCAGAGTCCTACTGCTTTCCTAGACCAGATTAGGAAATTTTCTAAGGTCAGGAGGTACTTTCTGTAAGAACAGCCTTTGTAGGTTTAGTTTGTAATCTTTCAGAAATTTAAACTTAATCCTAAAAATGAAACCAGAGTCTAAGTTTATAACAAGGCTAAGACAATAAAAAGAAGGAAGGCTGTACATCAGTTGAAGTTATGCCCTCAGAAATACAGGATGTTAAAATAAGTTGCAAGGTATAATTTAGGAGGAAAAACCTTTCATATGATAAGGTGGGAAGAGTCGGAAAGAGTCAATTTAAAAATTGATAAGTCAACAGGTAGAATTATTATCTATTTATATAAATGCCTGAAAAGAGAAGGGAAGCATGACCTTAAGAAAAGTATGAAGAATACTGTCTAAAAACCATAAATCAAGAGTTAAAAGAAAGGATTAAAAAGTCACAAAATAAATAATGCAGTTTATTAGTGTGGGAATCCAGCTTATTGGAAGAACAGTTTCTAATATGTTAGGCTATAGGTTTGGCCCTCAACACTGCGAATAGCTTGAATATCAACAGTTATAGCTTGAACTTTTTTATCATCTGAGAATACGTATAGAATTGACATGCATAAACAGTATGTAGAATGTATGGTATATGTACAGGAATAGGCTATATAATATCAGAAAAGAGAAAAATATCTAGATTTATTCTTCTAGATGAGGAATTCCAGTTTTACCATGACCATTTGTTAAAGAATCTTTCTTCAGTGTTTATTTTTGATATCTTTATCAAAAACTAGGCTACTGGTACGAGGTGGGTTTACTGTGGGACCTGTTTTCTAGACACTGATATATATGTCTGTTTTTTTATGTCAGTATTCTGTGTTCTTATTTCAGTTCTGTGTTGTAATTCAAGACCAGGCTTATAGTGTTTTAAGTGTGACCTTGTGAAGCACTTGTCTTTTTGGGTTTTGATATGAATTTTAGGTTAGTTTTTCTAGTTCTAGCGTGGTTGACATTTTGATGGGGATAGTTTTGAATTTTCCCATCACTCTCAATGTTATAGCTATTTTCACAATATTAATTTTATCAATCCATGAGTATGGACTTCTCATTTTCTAGTGTCTCCTTGAATTTCCTCAATGTCTAAAGTTTTCCCTATACAGAGAGCTTTACCTTCTTGGTGTATCCACATTTTTTTGTTAATGTTTTTATTTACTTCATTATTTACTTCATTTTTGAGGCTATCATGAACAGGACTTTTTCTGTGATCTTTCTCAGTAAATTCATTATTACTACAGACAAAAGTTGCTCATTTATCTCAGCACATTTTTCTTTCTATACCATGGATTCTTAGATTTGGTTTCTTTATGGTATCTCAATGCTCATGGGTGTTGTCTTCATGTCTATTTATTTTTGCTTTCACATTAATCTTTAAAGTATTTCAACAATTTGTGTTCTATTTTCTTCTGCATTTTTGAGTGTGTTAGTTCCTACCATTTTCCTCATTGCCAACATTTGTATTTTTGTCTCAAAGATCAGTTTCATGGGTATGTTTTTCTTTCAGGATGTTGTCATTGTTATTCCTATTGCTGATTTTCTCTTTATCATCATTTGACTTATTACCTTTGAGTTCAGTATTTGTGATATTTAGGTATGTCATGTTATCAAATACTTCATGTTTGAAATAAAGGTATTTTGAGACAAACACAACCCCAAAAGGGTTTTCATCCCAAAAGCATTGAAAAGAATAAATTTTATGACAGAAGTATATAAACAAAGAGAAGCAGAAAGACTATATTATGCCTAACATATAAAACTGGCAAGCAATATAAATAAGAGAGAAATACAAATAACAGAGAAAAGAAAAGAACAAATAAATTTAACCAACTAGAAAAATTGCTAACAGAATTGCAGTAAGTAGAAAGATTCCCTAATTTACTCTAATTTTACATGGTTTAAACTCTCTAGTCAAGATCAACTACATGCGGTCTCCAGGTAATATACCTAACAAGTTAGATTGAGAGAGAAACAATGGAAGCCCGTATCCCAAATAAAGAGAATAAAAAAAGTCAGCTTAAATAATTTATACACTTTTTAAATTTAATTTTTTGTGTGTCTCTGTGTGTGTGTGTTTATTTGTATATATGTTTATTTGTATTTGTATGTGTTTATCTGTGTGTGTCTCTGTGTATCAGAGGGCACTAAGTATGTCTCTGGAGGCTCAAGGGTGACTTCAGGAATCATCCTGGATTGTGTTACCTCCTCTTTGCTTTGCTTTGCTTTGGCATTTCTCAGGTTTAGTCTTACAGAACTGGAAATAAGACATCTGTTATTTCCTATTTCTGCCTGTTTTTTTTTTTTTATTATTATTATTTATTCAACTGTGAGCATGTGCGTGTATGTGTGTGTGTGTGTGTGTGTGTGTGTGTGTGTGTGTGTGTCTGTGTGTGTGTAGAACCACGGACGAATTCGCGAACCACCATGGACACCTCCACCTCCTTCTGCCCCGGGATTCGCAGGCTCCGCCCTACCAGGACCAGAAGCGCAAGCCGCCCCGCTTCCGCCTGGCGTCTATACGTGGGATCTGGGATCCGAACTCAGGACCTTCCGCCCGCAAGGCAGAGGCTTAACCCCTGAGCCACCTCTCCAGCCCCTGCCTGTTGTTTTTAAATAGGATCCCAGGTTTTAAACTCAGGACTTTCTGCTAGTGAGACAGAAGCTTAATCCTAGAGACAGCTTTCTAATCTCCACTAGAAATAAGTTAATAATTAAAAAATTAGGCTTCAAGACATTATATTGAGAAGAAATAAAAAGAAATAAAAAACACTATCTTCTCTGAAACCTAGAAACTTTCTCTAAAATAAATCATATTTGTTACATAAATAATTTTAGTTATTATTGCTTTTATTTTCATTACTCTTCTGTTTGGAGGGTCAAACCAGAGACTATATACATGTTATGCACTTCTGCTTCACAGATGTATCATAAGCCCAAAATAATTTAGTTTTTCTTTTGTTTAATTTTTTGTTATTTATTATTTATTCAATTTTGCGTGTATGTGTGAGTGCGTGTATGTGTATGTGTGTGTGTGTGTGTGTGTGTGTGTGTGTGTGTGTAGAACCACGGATGAATTCGGGAACCACCATGGACCGTCTCTACCTCTTTCTTGTTTACTCTGCCCTGGGATTCACAGGCTTCGCCCTACCCGGACCAGAAACGCAAGCTGCCCCCGCTTCTGCCCAGCATCTATACATGGAGTCTAGGATCCGAACTCAGGAGCTTCCACCTGCAAGGCAGAGGCTTAACTCCTGAGCCACCTCTTCAGCCCCAATAATTTATTTTTCCTTATCAGATCATAGTGGGACAAAACTAAAAATAAATAATAAAAATTCATAGACTACAAAATACTTGGTTTTTATTGATATATTTTGATTGATCATTCTACTAGTTTAAAAAATCAAAAGAGGGAATTTAAAAAATACCTAGAATCAAGTGAAAAGGAAACAAAATTTACCAGAATTTTTGGGTTTCAGCAAAGACAATCTCTAAGAGAGAAGCTATACCCCAAGAGTTCTTACAATAAAAAAATAACCAGAAAAATGAGCAGGCAGAATATCTCAGTAGAAAAAGGTATTTGTCACAAAGACTAATGCTTTCATTTTGATCCGTAGAATCCACATGGTAGAAGGAAAGAATCAACTCTTAAAAGTTGTCCTCTGACCTCCACATGTACATTGACTTCCACATGTACATTATGGCATGTATATACCCCAACATTAATTTTAAAAAAAGAGATGTCAAAAAAACCCCATAATGGCACATTTAAAGTCTTATGTAAACAAAAAAAGTCAACATTCAAACCAGTATATGGAAAGAAATAATACAATTTGTGTAGAAATCAATATTGTATATTAAGATGCAAAGTATCAGTGAAAGAATTGGCTCTTTCAAGAAAAAAAAAGTAAGAGTAACAAATTCTTAGTCAAAGTCATCAGAGTATAAATTAATTCAATTAGAGATGAAATGGAACATTATATCTGGTTCTACTGAAATCAGTGGATCTATAGAGAATATTTTCAAAACTTTTAGACAAATATAACTTTCCTAACTTATAATTATATTAATAATTAAACAGATCAATAGCAAGCAATAAGATTGAAAAAAACTATAACAGTTTCAAATGGAGATCTCAATATCCTACAGATTTATTGAAAAATTATTACCAAAACCTTAAAACAATAGGCATTCAAAACTGAGGAAACATGCATATAAGGCAACAACCTCTGGAAAAGAAGAGAATCTTTATAAGGTATTTGATAGTTCATCCTGGGTGTTAACTTGAACACACCCAGCTTTAACTAAGATCAGCTGTCAGACTACCTAAAGAAATTATGGAACTCAATACATTTACAACACAAAGATCAGCCCTAGATCTGAATGGAACCTCTTAGTAGCAGACCAGATAAAAGGAACCATAGAACAGACTTTGAAGAGAGAATCTCCAAAGCTGTCCTAGAAAACTCTCTCCTCCTGCAGCCCGGCTTCTTCACTTCTTCAGTTCTCCAGGAATCCTCCAGCCTTCAGCTCTCATCCACTGGCCTACTGGAGTGAACAGCTCTGAGCCTCCAGGAGGTTTTCATTGACTTAGCCTGCCCATCTTCAGCCACCAGCTATGACACCTCCACCATGAAAAACTGTTTCTCCCCTCTGGAACTATAAGCTGAATAAGTCTCCCTTTTTTCCTTAAGTTGCTTGACTTTGAATGCTCTCTGACAGCAATAGTAAGAATAACTATTACATCGTATATATCAAATGAGGTATTAATATCTGCAATTCAAATATAACACAAAAGTTTAACCCTCAAACAGATCATTCAATAATGAATGGACAAATTATAGATGAAGTTCTTGAGAAGATTAAAAAAAGTGCCAATATATTGAAAAACTATCCAACGTCTTCATTTACCAGGTAAATACAAATTAAAACTTCAAAGAGATTCCATCTTGCCCCAGTAAGAATGGTTATTATCAAGAAAATAATAGAATGAAGTGGAAATAGAACTACCATGTTATCCAGGTCTACTACTCATGGGCATAAGCCTGATGAACCAAGTTATCATATGGCAGAGATACTAATATATCCAAGTTCATTGCTGTGTAGCCTTAGCTAAGATACCTCAATACACACCAAAAATGAATGGATATCTATTTTTTTCATGTATGTGTGTGTGTGTGTGTGTGTGTGTGTGTGATATAAAAGTTGAAGTGATCGTCGGAAGTTTGGTCAGAGAAAAGGTACCTTGCCTAACATCACTGAGATTTTTCAGTTCTGCACATGGTGCTTGTAAGGAAAAAGCCTGGAAGCAGTGTTTGTGACTGAAAAGAACTGCTGAGAAGCATGTGCCAGAAGTGCTTCCTCACTGAACAATCAAGAATATCAGTTGTACACAAGGTGCTCAGTAGCAACGAGTTCCATGGTGGATTTCCAGGAAGAATTGGGATAGGCCTTCTTAATGGTTAAAACAGTACTCAAACATCCAGGTAGCAGATTTCAAGAAGAAACAGGATGTGTCCACTGTTGTGAAGCTTCTGTTAAACTTGTTTTGTTTCTAGAACTTGCATTATTACTTGATTTATGGCCCTCTCCTCAGTGTTATAGAACTGGAAATTTTCTTGTTGTAATTGGCTATTATGGAACTGCAATCATGATTGTGGGTAAGACTAGCAATATGCTGCAGCACATTGATTAGCAAATGTGATGTATCCTGCAGGATGGTGGAAATCTTCACTGGTATATTCAAACCTTTTGATAAGCATATGAATTTAATCCTTTGCAATGAGTTCAGGAAGATGAAGCCAAAGAAGCAAAGAAGCTAGAAAGTGAAGAAAAATGTGTTTTGGATCTGGTATTGCTGCCTGGATAGAGCTGGTGTCTGTGACGTGGAGGTGTCACTCCCTAAAGATACTGGCATTGCTAGGATGCTACTGGCTGGAGCTGCAGGAGGTCCTTGGATTGGAAGAGCAACTGACAGAGTGACAACTGATGTACCTGTTCTGCAGGCTCCTGTTGGATTAGCAGGCCCTATCCAAGGAATAGGAGGACCAAGCCAGCAGGAAAGCACTGTAGCGGTGCCTGCTGTTGATGCTATAGCCAGCATTGCTGGAGCCCCTATTTAGGACCTATTTAGCACTTCACCCTCATCTCAGCAACCCCACTTTCAGGATTATGGATCCTCCACCCAGTATGAGACTACCCATAGGTCTACCGATTGACTTTCCTCTGTGTGAGGACACCAATAGGCATATCTCCTCTAGGAATGAGACTCCCTCCACCAGGAATCAGAGGTCCACCTTTCCCAAGAATCCATCCAAGACCCTAGGAAGTTGCTAATCAAATCAGTCTTTCTCTTCCTGGAAGTACATCTTATGAAATTGTATAGCCTATAGGCCTTCTGTCCCCCCCTTCTGCATTAATTATAGGTAATAATTAATGCATAGAACAATTTTCTTTAAAAAGAAAAAAATGAGTAAGTTACTCAATAAAATAAAATTTAGAACATTCTGATCTTTCTGATAGAAAACGGATATGTTGTCAACTCCCAATTTTATGATTTTATTGTGTAGATATATAAGAGGAGTCCAGTTTACCAGCCCCAAAATTTCCAAAAATGAGTTTCTGGCATATGTCACTAGCTAAAACCTAGATCACTAAGCATATCTGCATAAGCATTCTTCCAAATAAAGCATCGGGGAATCTAGAGGCAATAACCTAGTGGTTACATGAGAATAGATTAACACCTTAAGTTTCAGTGTCAGGGAGAGTGACATAGTTTCAGTTGGAGTGAGAGCTATGTTTTGGGCATGAGTACACTTAAAGCTTCCTCTATGATTAAAAACAGGGGCAGGGTTTTGGTTAGAAATAAGAAAATGGATAATGTTGTTGCTAGTATATAAACTTGTACTAAGTCTCACTCTAGAGTTAGAACATGAGTGAAGGTGAGTCCTACATTTAAGTCTAGGTCTATTTCATAGGCCCTAAGTATTAAGTGTAGAACCGTATTCCTACATAGAAAAATAGAGATTGACTTAACAGGATGAATGCTGATGTAATATAATCTGTGTCCTGTTGTGAGTGATAGCACTGTTGTGCATGTGTTCAATGTTAATGAATCAGAAGTTTGAATGAAATAGACTATTATTAAGCAAAAAACACCTAAAGCAAGATTATTGACTGTTTGCCAGAGATGCTGTGACCAAAGAACCCCAGATTTCCCTGAAGAACACTAGTTAATTTGATGTTCATGAAATCAGACCATAACTACCTGAATAATAAGAAGCTTCCCCAAGTGGATATCTAAACTAAAGAAATTGAAAGATGTTGATAAATGAGATCCAATGTTCAGTTAGTAAGACAAACTAAATGGTCTATTCAAAAGCAACAAGAATGGAACTGTAATTAACTACTGAGGAACACAAAATAGCAGATGGAAGATGTGATTTGTTAAATAAACAATATATGTTATGATAAACAATGTCAGTTGGACCATCAATTGTATTTTGGAAATACATGTAGAACTTATTGTCTTTGTTGGTTTTATATGAGACACTTGTAGTGTGGCTCCATCTTCAAAGTATAACAAGATCATCAGATTGCCTACTTGTTGTACAGATAACCTTGGACTTATATGGCGAGGTATGCAGATCAAAGCAGCAAATGCTAAAGTCCAGAGTAATGATAATGGAGCTACTAATGCTCTCATATGGAAAAAGAGTGAGGAGAATCACAAGATCTTTAGCTAGGATTTCCCCATTTGTCCTTTTGTCCTTCATGCCCAGTACCCACATTGTAAGAGGCTAAAGCATAGAGGAGGTGGAATATTAATTGAGAGTAGGACTCTATGATACAATTTTCATGAGGTTGTCACAAAAGATGAGATGAGACTTTGAGATGATGTGGTTGTTTGGGGATACCTATAATTCAACCCCTCACTATTAATTCCATAATTGAGCCCAATAAACTTACTGAATCACTATTTTCCACTTTCATGGAATCTTTCCTTTGGTCTCTCATTCCCCATCTGGAGCAAATATACATTTGCTCCTGTTTCCCAGTTCCAAAGTAAATACAAAATGAACATTCATTTAAAATTTCATTGCATGCTGAATGTAAAACTTTCTATCAATACATTCTAATTTGTCTTACCTTTTCCTTAAGAATAATAAAATTATAACTGATGGTTAGACATTCCCATATAAAAAACTGCTATTTAATCAACATTTCACTCAAATTGCAATTCAGTTAACTCTAGAACATAAAGCAATGTTCAGGAAGTCTCTGAAAAAATTCAAATTCAAAATACCATGTATTTTCTTGAAGTTATTGAATTCTAAGTAATTCCTGCCCCAAAATATTTGGTGTGTAAACAATTATTTTCTACTTATCACTTCTGAAAGTAAATTTTGTAATCTTTTAGTGATTCTCTTTAGACCAAGAATTACAAAGGAACTTGCAGTGTAGAATGTGGTGAATATAAATAGCTATGAACATCTCATTTCCTATAGTGGACAACATTGTCATTTGTTTTGGCATTAGAACCATAGATTATGTTTTCATAAACCATGTGTTATGATTAATCCTTGGTTACAAGAAAAAAATCTACACATTAAGTGGTAGGTATACATTATTAACTTTATTTTACCACTCAAGCAATGCAAGTCTTAAAACTTGAATGTATTATGAAAATATAGGTAGCATAGTGACTATATCCTTAAAGTGATTCTCACTGAAACATATTGATTACATACATGAGTAATAATCTATAAATCATAGCAAAGGAGTGAAAATTCATTGTGTGTTAATGATTTTTGAATTACAAAGGGAATATTTCCATGTATAAAATTTTATCCAGGTATTCGAAAGATTTAGTGTTGTTCCCACCTAACAATGAACTTTCAAAGTTTCACAGATAAATCACTTCATGGCATTTGAACAGATTAAAAGCAACAAGAATTAAGTGATTCTTCCATCCAGTATTTATCTTCCAACATTGACAAGGAAATCTGATATATGAAATTTTCATTTTGGAAAGCATGGACTTTTGTGTACATGATAAAGAAGGTCAAGTTATAAAGAAACTAAGAAGCTCACCCTTTTGCCTTTTTAAGAAAGTGAACTTACCTATAACATAAAAATGACACTTTTCATTTCTAATGCAGGTTTATAGAAAAGGAAACTGCTTTATTTTATGCACTGTTTAGAATTTTTTAGCATTCATTGCAGGCCCTCATATATTCCATATTTAACATATTTTGTATGGAACTATTAGGAAATAATACAAGAAGCATAATTTAAAAATCTCTATGTTTTCAACCAGAACTTTGTAATTAAGACTAATGCTCTATGAAGTCTTCAGTAGTATGGAACAATACATGGATAATGAGTTAAGACCAAACTAAAGTATGGTTGTGACTTCTTGCCTTTTCCCAAGTATTTCCACATTTTAGTACTACAATTATTTCCTTTAGATTGTTGACATTAACAAATAATAAAACCATTTGTGATGGTTAGATTCAGGTGTCATTTTGGCAATTGTAGGCTGTTTGGGGTATAGCTGTGAAGAATCAATAGTTGGAGCTGGTCCTTCAACAAGTCTGCAGGTGATTGTTTAATTAAAGTGGGAGATCCAACCCATACTTTGTGGTACTTTCCAGATAAAAAGAAACACAAGAAAGAGGGATTTGCTTTTCCCACATTCTGTGTTGACTTGCTGTGTGAGTCTGTCGCCTTCTTTGTTTCTGCTGCCCACTGCTGCCTCTGTCCTTGCCTGACACCAGAGCGCAGTCCTATTGTCAAATAATACTATTTTCACTGCAGTTGGAGACTGGCCATGTGGGCCTTGCAGCTGTTAATCACTGACGTTGGAGTCCAGCTGTTCTTTGCCAGAGTCCAGCTGTTCTTTGGTGAGGTCACAATCCAGCGTCTTTGGCCTGGCTGCTACCCATACCTGACGTCAGAACCTAGTCTCTTCAGCCATAGGGTTGAAGGTGATTGAGGTTTGGACTTTTCCAAACTTTTCCTTCAGTTCTGCAGAATATACATATAATATTGGTTCTGTTCTTCTAGTGAACCCTAATACACCATTATTCTTAGGTAGCTAAAAACTTTATGCACTATTTTTGTCTAAGTAATTCCATTTTGATTAGTTATATCCATTCTGATTATTCCCAGAAGCAAGTTTATACACAGAATATTTGGATAAATGTGGCCCACAATGAATTCTTTTGCCACAGGAAATATAACTTAAAGCAGCATAAAACTGGGTTAAAATTAGAGGGGAAACCTGAATTACGGCAAGACAAAGAAATCAATTTTGGAAACTGTTCTTTAGAGTCTTCTGGCTTAGTTTCTGGAATGCATATGCAATTCCTTATGTTTCTTTTAAAAGAAAGCAAATAAGTTATGGTATTAACAAATTTAAGGAGGGATTCTTAAATTTGTTAATACCATAACTTATTTGCTTTCTTTCAAGAATTATTGAGTATTTATATAGTGCAAATTCCATGAAGGATACTTCAGCTAGTGCCTTAAAACTCTTGCTCCAGGAGTTTTCCAAAATTCAGTTTTAGGGTTTTGAAAAAAAATTTAGATAAGACAAATCGTAGTCTACAAAATCTTAGAAATCTTCACTATCAATAACTTCATTTTATTAAAAAATTTTTCTCATAGCTTTCTGTTCTAATATACTATAATTTTTGTTATATTTTATAAAAAACTTGCATTCACCTGAAATATATTTAGTTGTACTGTGGAACCAATTTTTTCAGTCGTTATCTCTCAGTTTTAATTTGCTGCCCATGAGGTGATGAGGAGACATGCATTTGAAACTATCTTCCATGAATTATATTTTAGCTGTTTCTGAATTAAACGGGCAAAGACAAGAGTTGAATATGGTCAAAGTTCATGAGTTACTTCACTAAAAATTTTATGATTGAAGCTTATTGCTTTTGCTAATAAATATAGGAAAATGAGCTGGAAAAATCATATGTAAAAAGAAACAACAATTTTAGCGCTCTAGGAACTGAGGATATGAAAAAAAATGACAAATATTCTTGAGAAACTGGAAAAAATTTTAAAAAGCCATGGATGTCTCTTGTCATTGTCATTTTTGCCTCCAGGGGCACTCCATCATGGTTATAGAGGCTCAGTAGAAATGGAGGTCCTGGCAGAAAACTGGCCATTCTTGCAGCTGCACTGCCTTTGTTTAAAGGGGTTCACTGACTGGGAGCACTATGTCCATTTGACAGTGGCAGTGACATCTTGAACACTAAGAGTGGGGAAGGACAGTCAAACCTGAGATGGACCTGAGATCACCTGACTTGTAGTACACTTCTGTCCACGGTGCAATCAATTCCAGAGGACAGAGGCATATATGGTATTTTAACATTGCTTCTGTAGGTACATTGACTGACTTCTGAAGTTCAGCAAGAGACCAACAACAGACTCCTTACAAATTATATGATTATATAGCACATTATTAATTATCTCATTTCAATGAAAATTCAAGCTTAACCTGCAAAAACCTTCCAAAAATGAAAGCTAATTAAATAACTCAAAAAAAATACAGAGAATCAGAGAAAAATCTATGAAAAGAAAAGAGTGGAAATTAGTAAATAGAATATTTCCTAAATAACTTTGCTGGTGATTTTTTCTAAATATTTAAAGTAGACAATATTCAGAATAAGAAATTACACAAAATCATTTTATGAGTTAGGCTCAATAGTATATTCTTAGAAAAATCCCCAAAATACTTTTCTTAAGACATTTATATAAAAACATTTTATTTCTTTTTGAATATTCATGTGTGCCTGTGCACATATGCACATGTATGTGTGTGTTGGAGGGGAGTGTGTGTGTGTATACACGCACCATGTCACAGAGCACATAGGGAAGTCAGAGGACAATTCCAAGGGATGAGTTCTCTACTTCCATCACTTACGTTTTGGGATTTAATTCAGAACATCAAGTTCTGATGCCAAGCACTGATACTCCCTGGCCCAAAAATATGTAGATCATAGAAAAATATCAAGAGATAAATATTATCCATGGACACAAAACACAGATAAAGATACCATTAGCAAAGTATTATGAAACTAAATGAATAAGCGCTATCAGAAAGATGAAAGCCATGACTGAGTAGAATTATCCCAACAATTTTGAAAGAATCAATGTAACATATAAATAATAAAACACATAACTCTGATTACCCTCTTATGGGACACTGAAAAAGAAATTGAACATTACTGACAAAAAGTGAATAACCTAGGAATAGGAAGAGATTTCCTCTAAATAAAGGCATCTACTAAAAATCAGTAGCTGTTAATACTGAAGACTAATATTGTCCCCTGAATTTGTAATAAAAATGACATACTTCCCTCATGTAGTCCCTTATATTTGGAGGATGCTATTAGTGAAATAAAACAAAAATGTAGAAAATCCTAAGAAGTATGTAAACAGTATTCTCAAGGTCAGTACTATAACTAACAAATGTAACAAGATATCTGTGTTTAGAACCAATGTATGAAAGCCAACTTTATGATTTATTTGCAATATATTATCTAAAAACAAGGTTGGGAAAGCAATCTTGTTAAGAGATTAATTTTAGTAATGTCAAATTTAAAAGCTAAAAATTGCTGATGACATAAATGAAAAGAGATCTGAATAAAGGAACACACATTACAGGACTGGAAAACTGGGTATCATCTAGATTACAATTCTTCTCAACTTGACATAAAGAGTGAACAGAATATCTGTCAAATATCACAAGACATCTGAAAAGATATTAACAATATGATAATAAAGAATGTTGGGAAATACAAGGTAATAAATCATTGTGAATAATTTTGAAAAACTGATAGTTTTTACCATGTGTCTTTGTGTGTGCGCGTTTCTTTGGGTGTACCTATGTGTATCAGAGGGCACTGTGTGTGCCTGTAAATGCCCAAAGGTAACTTTGGGAATCATCCTGGATTGTGCTACCTCCTTTTTTTTTTTTTGCTCTGGAGTTCTCTGGAGTTCTCAGACTCCACCAACCAGGACCAGAAATCAGGCTGGCACCATTTTCGTTTGATGTTTTAAGATAGGATTTGGGATCTGAACTCGTGACTTTCTCCTTGAAAGGCAGAGGCTTAACTCATGCCCTATCTCTCTGGCCCTAGAAAACTGACATTAATGCATTTAATGCATTTACTACATACGAAATAGCACAATAAAGTTGAAAGAGCATATTTTTATAAAGGGTTTGAGCAGGAGAGATGGATAGATGAGGGAAGGAAATGGGGTAGGAAAATTCACTGTGTACATAAGTAAAACTGACAAATGATAATAATAAATAAATTGTGTGAATTTACAGCATCATGGTTTTATTTATTTATTTATTTTTAACATTTTTTATTATTATTTCCGCTCATACAAATTTAATAGGTACACCAGCTCCCTCCCTCCCTCCTCCTCCTCCCCCCAACCCTTCTGCTCCCCTTCCCCTCACCCCTCTCTCCCCATCCCCTAGTGCCTCCCCCCCAATCCCTGGAGAACCCTTTAATGTGAATGCCAGACTCTCCTCTGGGCCTTCCTCTTCGATGATGTACAAGGACCCAGCGGCATTTCCCTGAACCCTTTCCTGTGTTCCCCTTAAGCATAGGAACACTACTGTGGCTGTCAATCCCTTGCCTCCAAGGATCTTGGTGCCTTTAGCAAATGCTAGACTTTGTGGGGTCAATAGTGTGTTGGACATTGTGCAGGGCATGCAAAGTCCAATTATGATTGCTTGGGCCCTAACTTGTGTGGAGTATCTTGCATATCATTACTCCTCACATCCTTGTGGTCTTACAATCTTACCACCCCCTCTTCCGCAAATGTCCCTGAGCTTCAGGATGGGGAGAGATCAGTCTGGCCTAGTTCTAGGTGGTTGATATAGAGTCTCTGAAGTTCTGGATTATGGTTTGTTGGTTTTCTTTTGCAGTTTTGCTGCTCCTGCAATGCCCTTCACTCCATCCTGATGGGTATTGGATGTCACCCCCTGGCCAGAGATAAAAAAAAGCTGTTAAACTAGAGTCTTGTTATAAGAGTATATTCAAAGGTAGATGTAATAAAAGTAGGAAACCGCAGTGAGGGAGGGGTCAATCACCCATTTGCAAAATGGTTACTTTTTTTCTGCCAGACTATATGCCCTCCCCTTCTTTTTTTTTTTTTTTTTTTTTTTTTAATTTTTTTTTATTATTATTTATTCAACTGTGTGTATGTGCGCGCGCGTGTCTGTGTGTGTGTGTGTATGTGTGTGTAGAACCACGGACGAATTCGCGAACCACCATGGACGCCTCCACCTCCTTCTGCCCCGGGATTCACAGGCTCCGCCCTACCAGGACCAGAAGCGCAGGCCGCCTCCGCTTCCGTCTGGCGTCTATACGTGGGATCTGGGATCCGAACTCGGGACCTTCCGCCTGCAAGGCGGAGGCTTAACCCCTGAGCCACCTCTCCAGCCCATGCCCTCCCCTTCTGGTGAGATAATACCCCCTTAGTTGTAAATGATCAGGAACGAAAGTCGGTGAACTTAACCAGATTTCTCATTACTTACTTTCAGTCCTTGATGGAGGCCTATTTTCTCTGCTGTAACATGGTCTCCTCTCTCCTTGTTTCTGGTGTGGCCCTCCTAACCCATCCCTCCTGTTCATAATCCTTGCAATTACTGTGGGTATTACAGAGATTTATCTTTGAGTGTCTCTAGTTGGGCTGGGTGGGTTTGGTACTAGGAGCCACCTATTAGGGAGTACATACGGCACTTAATTTTCTGGGTATGGGATACTTCACTTAATATAATTGTTTCTAATAACATCCATTTCCCGGCAAATTCCAGTAATTCATCATTTTTGATGGCTGAGTAGTACTCCATTGAATAGATGTACCACATTTTCCTTATCCACTCATCAACTGTTGGACATTTGGGTTGATTCCATGACTTTGCTATAAACAGTGCTGCTAAGCATCATGATTTTATGACTTGTAAAGATGCCAATCAATAAACAATACATTGTCTAAAGAATAGACTGACTATTGAAACAAAGTAGAAGAACTGGGACAAATTCACAAAACACTGTCAACTGAGAAAGGCATGAAGATAATGGAAAAATAAAATGTTATAGGTCAAATGATTTGACAACAAAATGAAATGTAGCCTGACCTGTACTTCTCAGCAGAGTAATTTATCTAAAAATGGTATCATAGACCTTAGTACATCATAAAACTAATAATTTTTAAACTTTTTTTATTATTATTTATTCAACTGTGTGCATGTGCGTGTGTATGTGCGCTCGTGTGTGTGTCTGTGTGTGTGTGTGTCTGTGTGTGTGTAGAATCACGGACGAACTCGTGAACCATGGACGCCTCCACCTCCTTCTGCCCCGGGATTCACAGGCTCCGCCCTACCAGGACCAGAAGCGCAGGCCGCCCCCGCTTCCGCCTGGCGTCTATACGTGGGATCTGGGATCGAACTCAGGACCTTCCGCCTGCAAGACAGAAGCTTAACCCCTGAGCCACCTCTCCAGCCCAAAACTAATAAGTTTTAGAGAAAATTAAAAACTATTTTGATTCTACTGACTTAGATAGATGTTTACATTTTTATGATCAATAAAATAAATGAAAAATTTAATATTATTGTAATTGTTTTTTTAATATTTTCAAGAGTACTGTTGAGTCATAAAAATACACATTCTATAATAGTTAAACAATAACAAATTGTGGGTCTATTAAAGGACTGGTATTCAGAATGTATGAAGAATAAATACACAGTCTAAGAAGAAAATATTTTTCTTTTTTAAATCAGCGAAAGGTTTAATATTCACTGAACAAAATATAGATGTTGCTAAGAATCATATGATGGACTGTTGGACATTGTTATTTTTCAAGCAAATACAAACTGATTTTGTTTGACACTCAATATTATAGTCACAATCAATAAGAAAGGTAACACTGTGTTGATGAGATTATGGGCAAATGAAAACTCACACATTGCTGATGGGTGTGAAAATATTACAGCTGCTTTGAGAGTAGTTTGATAACTTCTTGAATTGTTAAACCTTTCTTTCATCTTTTAGTATATAGCTTACTTTCACTCTTATAAATTTTCTCAAGAGAAATTAAGATGTATGGCCATGCATAAACATACCTGTTCATGGAAACAGTTTTGACAACAGGCAAAAGTGAACACTGCTCATCAAGTAAAGGTACTGACCAGGAAGCTTGCTAACCTGATTTCTATCTCTATAGTTCATGTGGTAGAGGAAGAGAATCAACTTCCACAAATTGTCTTGTAGCTTTCACATGTATGCTTTCTTTGAGAAACTGCAGAGCCAGTAATGTGTAGAGACAAGCAGATTATTGAGTGTCAGTCATTAGGAAAGGTGTATGTCCTACCTGAAGAATTAGCTGAGTCTTCTCTGGGTTGATAGAAATTTTCTCAAGTTATCTTGTCAAGACAATTGCTAAGATAAGATGAGAAATTTAAGTCCATATTTCTACAATGACATTTTGAAATGCTTTGGTTTTATTGTATGAGCTCATCTAAGGAATCATCCCATTTCCTATGAGGAATCATATGAACTATGTTTGAATTGCTGCTTACTGATTATGAGTTTAGTGACTGTGGAAATGCATCCTACACCTCAATTTCCTCATGTACTATTAATTATGTTTAAGATGATATGGATGTGAGGGAGTCCTGCATATTCCTTTCAGTAACATTTGCTTTCTTGGTATTCTCTGTAGCCATTACCCATAAAGTCGCTCATAGCCCTAGAGAGAGGACCTAAGCTTCTTTTAACTGTAAATGCAAAATTATCTTTTGGAACATGGAAAGATTTTATTTAACATTTTCCATTCTTTGGGTCTAAATGCTATATTTCCCCTTTGGTATCCGAATAAAATTCAGATTTTAAGAGAGGCAACCATTAAATGAGAATGCTTAGCTGAATCTGAACTGTAAGATTGTGATCTGCAAGGTGTGATCAATGGTAAGTGAGACACATAGGATAATGGGAGGTAATGATGGCTATCTTTCTGTAGGTCAAAATCGTGGGTGACAAAGTTTTTACATTAAACAAACCATTTGGTTGACAGTAATGCTTGCATTGTTCTGAATGGGTGAGCATAGTGTGAAATTTTGCTTTCTCTTCCTTCTCAAACTGCATTGGATGAATGATAAATATGAATGGAGAGAGAGAGACTATTCATCATAATCCTGAAGACAAGAATGGTATTGCAAATATTTCAGAAATGATGATGAATTTGGACAGCAAAAACCAAGTGGTTTGCATTATTGAATACACCATAGGAAAATGCTTCTTCTAAAATAGGAGATGTTCTTTTCCCAAAGCATCTGATATGGGACATTAATCCTGACATGGAGGAGTCTTTTTTCAAACCCTCGGATTCATTCTAACATATATATATATATATATATATAGAGAGAGAGAGAGAGACACACACACACACACACACACACACACACACACACACACACAGAGGAGAGACAGAGACAGAAAGAGACTGTAGATTCTGCTTTATATGGAAGTGGGGGAGATCCTTACCTATAAAATAAATAAAAATAAATGAGAAGTACCAGGTACGAATTATAGGCTTTAGTAAAAGTGTTGTACCACTCTAAATCCCTTACATTCATATGTATTAACATATGAAATTCATTAACCTCTGTGCATGTAATATGTGCATGGTCTTCATCCTACTTACAAAAACCTAAGTCAATATTACCCACCACATACCTGAACTATAAACTATAATTTTCTTCTTCTAGGGAAAGATGACTGTGGGTGATGACCTGTTTGAAGCAGAAAACTTGTGCTAGGACCTTTAGAATAATAACATTCCTCATTCATGAACAGCAATTAAGTCACATTTATATAAACAAATATCAAACAATGAATAGGATCAAACAGAGCAAACTCTTTACAGGAAGATCAAACATAATTTTGATAAAATCAAATTTCAAATTTTCAGAATATAGTGCTGTGAACCAGAAAGCAAATTTACATGTAAAATTGTTAAATTATATTTTCATTTAGTAACTAGGTATTTCACAAAGATAGAGAAGATGTGCTTGACTATAAATAGTGATGTTTGAGGATGTGAAGTAAGTTGGAGGGCTGAAACAAAATGTAAGCTTTTCAAAATATTGTGCTGAACTGAGAAGAAAAGGAAATGAAATCTTCCTATCTCTGTTGGCTCTGTTTCTGCTCTGTAGCTTTCTGTGTGTGTGTGTGTGTGTGTGTGTGTGTGTGTGTGTCTGTGTGTGTGTGTGTGTGTTACAATATGGGTTGTGCAGAAAGCTAAAATGCAGGAAAAATAAGTGTAGGCAAAATTTGAAAGTTCGAATGCAAAACAAAGATATCAATAATCTTACTCAGCATACACAAAGTCCATATAAAATTAATTGATGGAAAAAGGGAGCAGAGAAAATGGAAAAGCAATCCATTAATAAAAGACAAACTAAATTGCACAGTTTTCTAATTGAAGTTTCAATTAAGTGCTGAGCAGAAGGTATAAAGGAACTTGCAAATGAACTTGAGTCTTTGCAAAGGATAAAAATGCTTCTTGTGTGTAAAGTAGTTTCTGAAGGAAAGGCTAGGTAAGACATTGTTTGGATGCAGATTTTGTTTCTGTTGAACTTTACCACACTCCTGTGATGCGAGGAATAAGTCTGGCCTAAACCATCATTTAGAGTGTACATTTCAAGGTCAAAAACTGTTCTTAGAAACAAACAAATAGATAATCTATGTACAAGGATGACATTTCTACAAGGTCACCTGGAAGTAAAACTGAAAAATTTGAGGTCTGTCATGCTTTGAAATGTGTCCCCCACAGTGTCATGTGTTTGGCACGGCCATGTCACCCTGAGACTTGGAACCTTGCTGGAGGAAGCCGGTCACAAGGGGTGGACCTTGAGGTGGATTAGTCCCACTCTACCTCTAAGGGAAGTCTGCTTTTGCAGCAAGCAGTCTGCAGCTCTCAGCTTCCAAGATGTCTATGGTGACTTAGCCTCCTCCAGCTTTGGCCAGCCAGCCATGCCGCCACCCCTGCTTTGAGAGACTGTACCTCCCCTTTGGAACCATAAGCTGAATAAACCTCCCTTTCTCCCTTAAGTTGATTGACTTTGAGTGTTCTCTCACAGCAATAGTTAAGAGTAACCATTACAAGGTCTATTCAAATTCTGGACTAATATTTTCTATTTTCACCAAAGAAAATCCTTTTCCAATGTGATATCTAGTGATGGACAGTTTGGAAGGTCTAGGCTGTCATCGAGATGGAGCATTGTGGGTGTCTTTGCTATTGGATCTTGTCATATAAGCAACACTATGTTTTAGTGTAATTTTTGAAAAACATCATAATCAGTTGAAATGATGATAATTAGACTTTTAGAAAGCTATTTTTTTCCTAACAAAGAGATTGTGGACCAAGCCTCTGGGACCAGCTGCCATTATTAGCAGGTGCGTAGGGCTCCACTTTTGTCAATGGAGTCTGATGCTAGCTCTTACTCCAAGTAAAGAGGTATGTTTCCTTCAGAAATATTTTCTCTGAAAGCAAAATGTGGAGCATGAAACACATGGTGACTTGGTCAACTCATACCAAAGAAATTGCAAATTGTACTGACATCACAAATGACAGAAGAATATTGGAAAACAACATAATGGAAACTGAAATCGGTTGCGTTACTATGTGAGCAATTAAGTAGTATTTTGTCAGCCAGTTTTGGCATTAATTACGTGGATTTTCTCCAGCTGTCCTTAGCCTATCCGCATGCCTTTGAATTATAAGTTAAATCCTACAGAACATGCTTTCAGTTCAGCCATTTTATCACCAGAGCTGGGGAGTCTTTGACATGCAGGTTGCCAGCTGACAGTAGATAAGCCCAAAGCAAGATGCTAACTATGTGGTGCTTCAGGTGCAGTATTGTACAAAAATATTTAACTGCCAACATTTAAAAATTAAGATGTTTTAAGTTTGATTGGTGCTTCTAATATATTGGAAATCCACATTATCAGGCATGCAATATTTTCATTAACAAACAGGTAAGTAGTAGCTGACATCATCAAAAAGGTGTTTAAAATGCTACTTCACCACAACTACATAAACTCCCCCTTCCGTTTCAACATCCAACACTCTTCTCTCCTTTATCTTTTTTTAATATGCTATTTTTCAAATAACTTTATTTATTTATTTATCTATCTATCTATTTATTTATTTATTTATGTGTGTGTGTGTGTGTTTATCAGAGGACACTGTGTGTCCCTGTGGAGGCAAAAGGGAATCATTTGAAACACTTCTATCTGCTTCTTGCTTTGCTTTGAAATTTCCCAGGTTATATCCACCAGGGCTGGAAGTGCAGGCCACTGCTTTTTCCACCTGGGGTTTTTATGTGGGACCTGGGATCTGAACAGGATCTTCTACTTACAAGACAGAGCCATCTCTCCAGCAGCTCTCCTTTGTCTTAACAGCTGAATCCTATAACAAATGATGAACAACCTCTTTGAATAAATTAGAGGTGAAGAGAAATGATGCACAGAGAAAGTGATATGTGTAACCTTCCAGAATGTTCTAACTAGAGATCTTCACATCAAAGTCATTGCATCTTATCTGTATGTCATAGATAGATAGTTGTCAACTTGGCAATTACAGGCTGAGCTCTGGGCACATTTTTACAGAATTAGTACTTGAATATCCTGAGGAAGTATGCAGGAGATTTTCTAATAGATGGGGGGTAGGGGGCAGACACAGCCCATGGTAAGCAGAACAATTCCCTGGGCAAGTGGATAAAATGGATGGAGCTGGTTAAGTAAATTGGTTTTCTTCAGCATCCTTGGGATAGGCATGCTGTCTGGCAAGGAAGTTTGTCCCAATCTCAGTAGTAATGTGAATGTGGACTAGCCAATTTTCTTGGCCTCTGGGATGGGTGTAGACTCTCCTACAAAGCTGGACTACAATGGTAACCAGACAATCATAAGCTAGGGTAAACATACCTTTTTACTATAAGCTATTTGTCATGAATTCATCAAGAACAAACAGAATAACTGTAGAACCATTCTAACTTCTTAATTAAAAAAAGAACTGGTATATTGTGTGTAAGTCTGATGCCAAGTTATGTCCACATTCTTCTTGATGTTATTTCAAATAAAACTTTATAATAATGCACTGCAGAAACAAATATTTCAAGGATTTTTGGCAAGGAATTAATATGTGACATGTTTGAAAACACTGTCATATAGAAAGTCCCAAAAACATAATTATTTTCTTTGCTAAAGCTTATTTAGAACCTCACTGAATCTGATGAAGGTGTTTGCCTCTTTTCAAAGTAGCATATGCTTCCTTTCTTATATTTACAGAGGAGAAGATGTTTTTAGATCTGGCTTCTCATACATGTTGAATTATCCATATCATTCTAAAAAAGAAAGATGCCTATTATTCTTTTTTTTTGTAAAATTACTTTTTCTAAAGAACAATCATTCACCAAATAATATGTTCATTTCAACAAGACTATTAGCAAAATGAACATTACACACACACACACACACACACACACACACACACACACACACACACAATGGTCAAGTTTTAAGTATACAAAAGCAAAAGTTAGTTAAATTTTAGATTCAAATGCAACCAGGAAAGTTCACACCTGTATGGACTGAGTAAGCTCTTCAAAATGACACAAAATATTTGAAAAACTGAGAGCTTTTATTTCTTCCAAATATCACATAGGGCAGGTTTCCACATATGAGTCCACTGTACACCTTTTTCATGGAAGAAGCTTAACATGTACACACACACACTCACACACGCATACACACACATACACACACAGCTTGACTTCAGAACTAAATAAGGAATACATTATTTTTTTAATCAGATTCAATGTGTGCTACATTCCATTCCTACAGTAGGACATGGAGTGAAGAAGAGAGGAGCAGAGGAGAAGACGTATTTGTCAGTTATGGTAATTGCGTGACTCCCTATTATCCAGTCATCAAGATCATCTTACACAGCATCAAAAAAGTAACGGTAATGCTTCAGATAAAAACAGAGACTTAACTTCCATGGTTTCCTTCGCTGTGTGTCTGGAAATCCTCAGAATAGACATCATTTAAGATATCTGTGCTTTCTGATCCTACCTACCTTTGCCAGTCCTCTCACACGAGAGGTCTGTCTGCTTTATTAATATTATATGATAATCATCCAGTTTGCTATTGCTTTGCACATGCCCTGTGTTTAGCGCTTGCGTTTTTAATAAGAAGAGAAAGATAAGCAACATTTTGAAGAAAGATAAATACATAATAAAAACGAGACAATGCCCCCCTCATCCACAGATCAAGGGGGCTGGGATAATGAAATTATCTCGAAGGAGCTGAAAAGCATGGGCTGGTTCTGACAGAAAACCCTGGCAAACCTGAGGTTATCCTGATTAATTTGCCTCATGACGTTTGCCCCACTTTTTTAAACCACCAGTTTAACAAAGACAGTTTTTCTTTTCCTATTCCAACTGAAGGAAAAATAATTACCATTAAAATCCCAATAGTTCTACAAAGTCAATGAAAATAGATATGAAGGTATTTCTAAATTCCAGGTTATTTCATATTTCATCAATGATCTGAACTGAAATGCATTGGTCAAATCTCAGTACTGTTCAAAATACACCATTCCAAGAAGAAATAAACAGCAGATTTTTTGACCACCTATAAAAATATTAATGTAAAGAAACTGTATTTAGCAATAAAGAAAACATTTGTTGTTGTTTTTATTTGTATTATTCTACACTTTCACATATGAATACAATGCATTTATTTTACCTCTTACTACTCACCACCCTCCTCTTCCCACAGCAAGCTTTTTCTTTTCTAGCCAGTCTCCATCCTACTTTCATGTCTTTTTGTATGTGTCGTCTATTGGGTTTCAGATGGGATGTCTATACTAGCTATTGAAAAATGGTCGACTTTATCATTGGGTTAATCATTTAGGAAAGTTCCTCCTCTTCTCCAGTCTGGCATTAGCCTTCAATAGTCTCTCAGGGAAGTGTGGGCACTTCTTATGATGGTCCCCTTCCATAAATGTTGACAGGCCACATATTGTGCAGCTCTCCTGAATTTCACCTCTAGACTGAGTTCCTGGGTGTACCAGCCTTGCTGCAGTCTAACAGTACCAGTCCCGTCATAATATTGTCCAGCAGCACTTTTTCTACTCCTCAGCTCTTAAATTATTGGTACTCCCTCTTTCACAAGTTCCCTGAGACTACTGGAGCTGGGGGTGATTCATATGAACTCTTCAGAGCAGAGTCGTTCACAAGCTGTTATTCTCTGCACTGTGGCCAGTTAGGACCCTCTGTATTAAAAACCTTCATTGCAAAAGGACAGCTCTTGGTCTAAGGTTGAGAATCGTTCCAGTCTATGGGTAATTATTTGGTTAGTAATCGTGCAGAATCTTGGGAAAGCTCCCCACCTTGGACTGACCAGGGATACAAAGTCACCCCAAAACTATCACATAATATACAAAGGAGATTTATTGTCAAGTAAGCAAGAGGGCTAGCAGGTAAGCAGCATGAGAGGCAGCCTGGAAATCCAGTTCTGGAGGTCTCTTATGGGGCAGGGGCAGGGGCAGGGGCAGGTGACTGTGGGGTAGAGGCATGTAGTTGGAAAAGTACTGGTATTTGAGGGGGGGAGGTGAACAAAAAGTCCTTGGGAGCTGCAAACAAGCTGGGGGCTGTGAAGCTGCAGACAGTGTGTGAGCTGTCCTTGGGAGAGTGGCTATAGGGAGCCGTTAGGAGTGTGCCCAAGTGGTCCTGGGCTTTGAAGAGTCCTTGTCTGGAGGCATGCATCTGGGGGGTGGGGGGAGGACAGCTTGGGCCATTTTGAATGGCTATTCACTATTACGAGTCAATAATTTGTTCCCACTTACAGCCTCTGGTCTCCCCTTCCACAGGTGTTTGACCTGATTTACAGTACTAGGTTTACAGTACCAGGAATGTGTTTCCTCATCAAAATGTGAGACTTAAATCCAATCAGAATGTAGTTACTTATCCTATACCTTTCATACTTGATTGCATTAACAATCATCTCTTACCAGTATGAATTTGTACTGTTGCTTGTTTTTCTCTCCTGATAGTTTCTCTTCTGATCATCTGTGTTCTTTACCTCCCCTCTTTTAAGTTCCCCTCTAATATTCTCTACACTCACATTATGGTTCCTTTCAATGCTTTACTAGTCAAATACACAAATCTGAAGGGTCAGTGCTACCATCCACATGTAAGAGAGACTACCCAGTGAGGAGCCTTTTTTTTTCCGTGGGGATCAATGCTTGGAACTTAGAAAATTTCTTCTTTCATGAACATTGATATTTTGAACTGTCCTTTGCAATTCTTTGACTTTTCTTTAAAATATTCACTCCTGAGTTAGAGAACTGATTAAGCTCTTATCTCTCGTATTGCTCTTTGGGTCTCTATATCATGTGATCTTTGTCTCCACAAAGAAAACTCAATAAAAGACTTCCTATTGTAGTGACATTTATGCAACAAACAATAGAAATTGTGGGAAAGTGAACTGGTTTCACTCCTCTAATTAAGAGAAAAACAATTTTCATGTTTAACAGGCCAAGAGAGAGCTCAATAGATAAGTACAGGTGCCTGTTTGCAATCCTGGTGATCTGATCTTTTTCTAAAAGTACACATGATGGAAGGAGTGAATTGATTTCTGAAAGCTGTCATCTGACCTTTACTGGTATACCATGTCATGAATGCGTATTCTTCCTTCCTTCCTTCCTTCCTTCCTTCCTTCCTTCCTTCCTTCCTTCCTTCCTTCCTTCCTTCCTTTCTTCCTTCCTTCCTTCCTTCCTTCTTTCTTTCTTTCCTTCCTTCTTTCTTTCTTTCTTTCTCTCCCCTACCTTCTTGTCTCTCCTACTTTCTCAAATAAATAAAATATTATAAACAATAAGTTGTGTTCTTTATGCAACCCTCTTAATTTCAAAACTGAAATTTTCATAGAGTCCATTATACTAAAACCTTTAAAATAGAGTATAGTAATCCTTGGTATGAAGCTTGTGATGCTTATCCAAAACAAACTGCAAATTTATACATTTTGAGCTCTCATACATGAAATGAAATAGATCATTGAAGCATTTAAAGTTCTTTAATTCAATTGAGTATTTATTATTTATTTAGGACCAAAGATATATCTGTAGAACATAGAACTGTAGCTACAAACCAATCAGAAGTTTTCATTGTCCTCATGAAGTTTTCAACCTATGCATTATTTAAGACTGTGAAGCTTAGTGATTTAGGAAATATTAACAAAAGTACTTTGTTTTAATCTTCTAATAATTAGTACATGGATAATTAGAGAGGGAACTAAAATGTTAATCAAATTCCCATACTCATTGAAGAATATGTATTGTAATATTAAACACGCATTACTTATTTTCATTAATAATCCTGTTGGGTAGATCAGAAGTTGTTATATTCATTATCAGATTCAGAACATAACAGTTTATAGGAAGTTATCTGCATACCCAAGATTACATAGAATGAGAATGAAAGTTTGAATACATTTTAAGACTCCATTTACATTGTCACATTTTTTCTCTATGCAGCATGCTAAAAATAAAGTCTTACATTATCACCTCTCACAGTGACTTCATTACTGCATAGTTACTTGGCTTCATGTCTCTCCTTTCCAGGAACCATGAACTTCTCCCTTAGAGAGATAATGGGCACGCTTTGCTGTGCATTCACTTAATGACATAGAAAATAACTGTGGCAAATATGTCACTATATTTAGGCTTGCTAATATTTTATCATGTAACCTATATAAGGAGAAAAGATGGAAATAAATGTATTATTAATTGAAGTAGAGAATAAAATAATCACAAGTCAACCATTGTAACTTTTTTGGACCTCAGTATTTAATCTCCTAGTCTTGATTTACCACACCAATCATCCATAAAAACTTAGTATGCAGGACATCCAATTCCACTCAGGGTAAATAAACAACTTACAGAAGGCAAATCAATATATTGCTTCTGACAATTTTGTCCCAGGTTTGGATTTTTAGTTTTCCTATACTGCTATAGCCAATTTAGAGTCCACTGTTGTTACTTGTATCATCTATAAATCTCTCCCTTTTATCCAAAGAAAGACAACCAAGACAGCCTCCCAGAATCAATCACTCTATTAGCAGAAAACACTAACTGCAATCTAGTTTATATTGAATTTAAGGTGGTTTTATCTTATTTCTCATGAACTTTTTACTTTTGAGTTTAATACCAAGGTCAAAGTTGAGGAACCAAATTTATTGGGGATGTTTATAGAAGTAGGAGTGGGGGTTACTTAAAGGAGAAGGGGTGATTCAAAGACTGCTTCAGTACCAGAAAGCCCACCTCAGCAAGGATGAGACTCTCTGTAGTTTGACCTCATAGAAGAATCTCCTGTAGGCTCTGAACTGATTCTGAACAACTCGACAGTTGAGGGTTTGAGCTCTAGGCATATTTGTAGAGAATTAATGGTTGAGTTAAACCCAGAGCAGACCTGCAGGAGATTGTCTAGCTGATGGGAAAGTCCTGGCCTATGGTGAGTAGGACTAGGCCTTGAACAGATGAATAAGATACGGACAGCTGGTTGAGGATTTGACATCCTTGTGTATACTTGGCCAGACATACTGGTCTAGCAAGTAAGGATAATCCCTTTCAGACATTACATAGTGATGTGGCTAGTTCTCTTAGCCTGGTGCTGGCGTGAGTTCTCCTGTCAAACTGGACTAAGAATTGTAACCAGACAATCTTTTTTTTTTCAATAATGTATTTATTTATTTATTTTTTCCACTTACACAAACTTAATAGGTATCCCAGTCCCCTCCATCCCTCCACGCCTCCTGGACCTCCCTGCTTCCTCCTCCCTTTTTCCCTTTCTTTCCCCCCTCCCTCCCTTTCTCCCAGTGCACCCTTCCCCCATCCTTGGAGCATCCTTTAATGTGTATGTCAAACATTCTTCTGGGTCTTCCTCTCTGATGAGGTATAAGGACTCAGTGGCATTTCGTAGAACTCTTTCTTGCATTGCCCTTAAGTATAAAAACACTATTGTGGCTGAGGATCCTAGTTTCTTCTAAGGATCCTAGTGCCTTTAGTCCATGCTACACTTTGAGGGTGTCAATGATATGTTGGTCATTGTGCAGATCATGCAGAGTCCTTTATGATTGCTTCGGCCCTAACATGTATGGAGTATCTTGCATATCATTGCTCCTCCCCATCTTTGGGCTCTTGCAATCTTACAGCCCCTCTTCCACAAATTTCCTTGAGCTTCAGGATGGGGAGAGATTAGGCTGGCCTGATTCCAAGTGGTTGATATAGAGTCTCTGATGTTCTGAATTATGGTTTGTTGATTTTTTTTTTTTTTTCAGTTTTGCTGCTCCTGCAATGCCCTTAGTTCCATCCTGATGGGTATTGCATGTCACCCCCTGGCCAGAGATAAAAAGCTGTTAAAATAAAGTAGATTCAAAGGTAGATAGAATAACAGTAGGAGACTGAAGTGGGGGGGTCAATCTCCCATTTGCAAAATATTTACCTTCTATCTGTGAGACTGTATGCCCTCCCTTTTTGGTAAGATCATACTCCATCAGTTGCAAGTGACCAGGAAGGAAAGTCTGTGAGCTTAACCAGTTGTCTCATTACTTACTTGCAGTCCTTGATGGTAGCTTATTATCTCTGCTGTAGCATGATCCCCTCTCTCCTTGTTTCTGGCGGGGCCCACCTTCCCCTGTTTATAATCTTTGCAATTACTGAGGTATTACAGAGATTTATCTTTGAGTGTGTATCTAAGTGGGTTTGGTACTAGGAGCCACCTATTAAGGAGTACATATGGCACTTAATTTTCTGGGATTGGGATACTTCACTTAATATAATTGCTTCTAATGGCATCCATTTCCCAGCAAATTCCAGTAATTCATCATTTTTGATGGCTGAGTACTACTCCATTGTATAGATGTACCACATTTTCTTTATCCACTCATCAACTGTTGGACATTTGGGCTGATTCCATGACTTTGCTATTGTAAACAGTGCTGCTATGAACATGGTCGTGCTTGTACTATCGAGGTGAATTTTTGATGTATGGGGGGTTATTCCCAAAAGTGGGATAGCAGGGTCATATGGCATTTCAATCTTTAACTTCTTTAAGAATCACCAGATGGCTCACCAGAGTGGCTGTATGAGCCTGCATTCCCACCAGCAATGTAGCAGAGTTCCCCTCTCTCCACCTCCTCTCCAGCACTTGGTGTTGTTTGTATTGTGGATTTTTGCCATCCTGACCGGGTGAGATGATATCTCAGGGAAGTTTTGATTTGCATTTCCCTGATGGCGAAGGATGTGGAGCATTTTTTAAGATATTTGTTAGACATTTTAATTTCATCCCTGGTAAAGTTTCTTTGAAGTTCCAGGGCCCATTTTTTAATTGGGCCATTTATTTCCTTGGTGTTTAGTTTTCCAAGTTGTTTGTGCACTCTGGACAGTAGAGCTCTATCTGATATGTAGTTAGTGAAGATTTTCTCCCATTCTGTGGGTTGCCTTTGTGCTCAAGTTAAAATCTCTTTATCTGAACAGAACCTCTTTAATTTCATAAGATCCCATCTGTTGAGTGTTGGTTGTATTGATTGTGCTATTGGATTTCTGATTAGGAACTATTGGCTTAGTCCAATCAGCTCGAGGGAGTTCCTTACCCTTTCAATTAATGTTTTTATAGTCTCTGGCCTTATATTGAGGTCCTTGATCCATTTGGAATTACTTCTTGTATGCGGTGACAAGTACGGGTGCAGTTTTAATCTTCTGCATGTGGATATCCAGTTTCGCCAGCACCATTTGTGGAAGATGCTGTTCGTTTTCCATTGTATTTTTTGGGGCTTTTTGTCAAAGATCAAATGACTTAGTTGTGTGGGCTTATATCTTGTAACCAGACAATCTTTTTTTTTATTTAATACATTTTTTATTATTATTTCCGCTCATACAAACTTAATAGGTACACCAGTTCCCTCCCTCTCTCCTCTTTCCCCCCAAACCCCCTGCTCTCCCTCCCCTCACCCCTCCCTCTCCACCCCTCAGGGCCTCGCGCCCCAATTCCCAGAGAGTCTTTTCTTGTGCATGCCTGATTCTCGTCTGGGCCCTCCTCTCCGATGACGTACAAGGACCCAGTGGCATTTACCTGAACCCTTTCCTGTGTTCCCCTTAAGCATAAGAACGCTGCTGTGGCTGCCAATCCCTTGCCTCCAAGGATCTTGGTGCCTTTAGCAGATGCTAGACTTTGTGAGGTCAATAGTGTGTTGGACATTGCGGAGGACATGCAAAGTCCAATTATGATTGCTTCGGCCCTAACTTGTGTGGAGTATCTTGCAAATCATTGCTCCTCCCATCCTTTTGCTCTTACACTCTTACCGCCCCCTCTTCCGCAAATGTTTCTGAGCTTCAGAATGGGGAGAGATTAGTCTGGCCTAGTTCTAGGTGTAACCAGACAATCTTAAGAGACAATAAAACCCTTGTTCCCTTAAGTCATTTGATGGTGATTTATCAGCAACCATGCAGGCGAACTGCAACATAGTAGACTATTAACTTCTCTCTCTCTCTCTCTCTCTCTCTCTCTCTCTCTGTATTGCTCTCTCTCTCGCTCTCTCCTCTTCCCTTTAGCAGTTTCTTCCAAACTGTGTGGCTGGCCTCTTCCAGGCTGCCTAGAACTCCTCAGCATCCCCATTTCCATCTGTTAGTTTGGCAGAAGAGTCTCCTCCCCCCAGCTGCTGCTTACTATTTTTCCACAGCCTTAAAGGGAGCTCCCATCCCACCCCAGCTTGTTAATTTCAGGAATTTCCTGAGCCCAACTTACTTGGATTGTTTGATTTGCTAAGACTTCCTTCATAATAGGATGTTTAAAATTGTTAAATAACTTCCTTAGTTTAGACTGGGAAATGCTCCATGGAGCATCTTTGTCATCAGTGAGGAGGTAATTTCAGCTAGTGAGTTGCATATTAAGGGTAGATTTGTGAATTGATTTAAATTTGATTAGAGTTCTAGCTACATTCTTCACAGAGTGCACTCAACTATCTGACAAGAATTGTAGAAAATCAGCAACTTTCAAATAAACACCCAAAAACCTATGAAATCGTAGCCCCATGCATTAACAAGTTGTTCATACTAGCAAGACTGTAATTACAATAAACTTCTTGTGATAAAATATAGCAGTTTAAATAGTCTGTATAGGGAGGTTGCACCTTAAAATAGTCACACATATTTTGCTACATTTCATTATTGGTTTAAGAATAACATACTTTTATAATTTTATATGGAGACACTAAGAATTAGGAGAAACTGTACAATCTGTATAAATTATAGCACTACTGATACCTAGCTACTTATCTTTCTGATAATTACTGTTATGCTTCTGTTATGTCTAGAAATATGAATACAAATAGTTCCGTAATCCTTTTCCTTCAATGATGTAAAATCAAGAATTAGACATATCAGCATCGGATACTATATATATATATATATATATATATATATATATATAGATATAGATATATATTATCCATATATGTATAGATTATGTACCATTGCAACATTGATATAAGGTGCTTTGAAAACATATAAATGGGAACTGAAATTCAGTTATCAATAAAAATTTCATGACAATTCTATTTTTAATGCTGCTTTATAAGATAAACTAAAGATTTACTAGAATCAATATATTGAAGATCAGTTGAGATAGAAGAACCATCTTTACAAAAATAAATGGGCACATTTAAGGACATATATTCTTAGAGAAAAGAATGGGAATGCAAGTAAAAGTGCTCCACAATGGATGTGCAAAGATGTAAGAAGTCAGCTACCTCCAAGTGATGAGCAACTCTAAAGAAATGATTAAGACTCATATGATTAAATGTGCTTCTATGTATGCTATTTTCCTTAATTTTGCAAGCAGAAAGAATTTTTTTGAATATCAAATGGATAGCATCCAGGTTAACATTAAAAAAACTAATTGTAATTATGATAAATTATGGTTACTCTATATTGGAGCCTTTGTGTTGAGCTACTACAAAATGCAGCAGCTTTTCCTTTGGGGAGGAAAAACTGCTCCCAGCCTAGGTGCTCTTTCCCCAACCCAGAATAGTGCTGGGCAGGGGAAGGGGGGAAGCCCTCCTACCTCTTGTCTCTTGTGCCTGTTCCCAGAGGTGGCCCCAGATTTCCCTGATTCTGTTAATAGCAAAGTTTTACTTCTTATGGTAGACATCAGACTGTTTTGTTTTCCACAGACTGGTGAGGTCTGTGGTCTTTGCTCACTCTGGACACTGAGAGGTTCACTTCTCTTTCACTTTGTGTACTTATTACACTGGAAATAAAGAAATATACTTATTTTTATAAACAGCATATATATTTTAATTTTAAGGATGACATGTGATAAGCTGTATGTTGTAGAAAAAAATTTCTGGTAGGATTGAAATCTGAAGATTTCAACAGTAGCTCTGTGAAAGCACAGTTGGAAACATGTTTGATCAATGTTTTGTAAAGAATTAGCTAGCCATATTGATAAAGTACATAAGAAAAATTAAGAAATGCAAAAAGAAAAACAAAGAGTTTCTTAGCTTGTTTAGTGATAAAGTGCTAGAAGAATACAACTTGGAGAATGAAAAGATACTGGGGGTGGCTATGAATTTGGAAGAACACCTCTGAATGGAATGACACTTAGAGTTGCTTAGATAGTTATGGGAAATTGAAGCATTTATGTTATATTGTTTCCTGATCACTGAAATCAAATCACAGGTAAGGGGTTACTGAGCATAGCTTGCAGACTTGATATAATAGGCATCATCTTAAGCATTCAGAATTCAGTAGTTCATCTAGCAAACTTGACTTATCTGAATATGAATTTGCACATTGGTTAGTTGTTAGGGAAGGTGCAAGAAGGTTCTACTAGCCTTTCCTATGTCTGATATTCCACTGTTCCCTGCCATCCTTGATAGTCCACTGTTCTCATTGTAGCTGATCATAGTTCTACAATGCTAAGCAAGAATAAGAAAGATTATTCCAGAGTCCCTTATGGCCATTAGTTCTGCAGTACCTTATTATTTAAAATAGGTCATGAGCCCCATCAAGATAAATATGATGAGAATATATCTAATAGCCTGTGCTACCTGATCAAATCAAATCAAATGTGTAATCAAAGTTACTTGTGAAGCTGAGCTAAGAAGATTAAGAGTTCAAGACTTGCCTGAGCTACATTGTGAGTATGAGGCCAGCCTGGAAAACCTATAAATAACCTGTCTAAACCACCACCCTCAATAAAAACAAAAACAAACAGCAACAACAAAATCAAACTGGGAAAGCAGTTGTAGCTCACAGGTAGAATGTTGCCTATTACACACAAATCCTACGTTCAATCTCTGGAACTTAAAAAAAAAAAAGACAAGAACATACAGTCTCCCTCTTGAACAACAACAAAAAACAACAAAACTTCCATGCAAAGTATGCAGTATAGGTAAAGATGAAAAAGTTGAGACTCGATTTAAGAAGTTGTGGTATTATCTTTATAAATACATAATCACCATTATCAATGCATATTTAGCTAGAGTTATTTAGTGTTTCAAAGTTAAGAAAGTTTAATAAATAATATTTTCTTTTAGAAAAAAAATCCCTATCCAATTAATCATGTATATAAAATCCTCAGCACAGAAACCTTACTTAAAAGGCACATGTAATTATTTGCTGACAGCCCTGTGGCAAAGCAATTATGTAATTTTTGCATTCATTATTAAGCACAAAAAATGATTTGCTTATTTGTGATAGTCAGAATTGATCACCTGTCTCATAAAAAATCCTTGAGAAAAGCAAAGGTTTAACATTACTTTGAATATGTCAAAATTTATCTTTGTTTTTTAAGTAGCACAAAATGACAAGAGGTTTACCCAATATCACTTGTAAATGCTGTTGATAAGTAATTAAAGGTAAGTCAAACTAGTGCATCAAATGTGGGTAGCACCACACTTCAATTAGGTAGATGTGCCTCAGAGGGGCATGGCAATACCCTAAGCAAAACACAATTATCTAAAAAAAATCACTGAAACTGAAACTACTAAAAATGAATGACTTCATAATTATTGAAAGTATGATGAAGATTATTAGATATGTGCTATATCAGTGAAGCACTTCTGAGCTTGGCAGCTGATACAGAATCAGGAAGGGAGAAGGAATACAAGGGACAGAGAACTTTTCCAAAACTTGGGATATGTGTAATCACCCAAACAACATGCAACTCTTCACACACAGTTAATGGGACTTACTGAAAACCAAAGATTTTCTGAGTGTTGATCTGATTATATTCTGGATAATGTATTGCCCTTTCATTTGTATTTCCAATTGACCAATCTCCAAGCACAAAACAAAGAAAGCAAAGACCCATCAGTCAACACAATTGAAAGAAAATTATTCTTTTCTTTCATTTGTGTTTATGGTGTGTGTGTGTGTGTGTGTGTGTGTGTGTGTGAGTGTGTGTGTGTTAAATGTGAGTGTGTAACATGTGTATACAGTTATCAGTTTAGGAGTCAGTTGATAGTGTGTGTCTGTGGAGACCCAATGATAATATAAGGCATCCTCTAACAGTCTTCCACCATGTTATAACTCTGGGTATATAATTAAACCCAGAACACTCAATCTGGGCTAGTCTTGCTAGAAAGCTTGCTCTGGGGATTTCTAGGTTGTGACATCCAGGACAAAATTTATAGGTGGACCATTATATTCTCTGGTATATTCATGTGGGATTTGGGAATAAAAATAAAGCTCTCCTTGCTTGTGAAGCAAGGGTTTTAAACATTGAGTCATCTCGCAAGCCTTAAAAATTGTTCTTCTATTCAGTTTAGTAAAATAACTTTTAGTTTTCTAAAGAGTTATGAGAGAGGCTCAGGACATGAAAATCAACAAAGCTAGATGGAAAACTAAAAGAAAAAAAAGAATATTATATCATATGTGAGGTCATAGGTTTAATCCTTGGTATCAAGAAACAAAACAGCATGGGCATTTAGGTACACAAATATCCCAGCATTTGGGAAACTGATGCAGGAGAAACCTGGGCTATGCAGTGAGACCCTGTCTTATAAACAAAACAAACAAATGACAGCAACAACAAAACTCTGAAGGAATACTGTTCTTTGCTCTCCTTTCCTTTACTGAGTATGATGAGGATTGCAGTAAAATGAGGAAGAGCAGATGACATAATTCTATATTATGACCATTCATTTAATCTGTCAGCAAATTGCACAAATGATGAGTTTCTATGTTTATCTTCTAGGATGATGTAGAAACAAGAGGGTAGAGAGTGAATTTCTGTGTAGAAAGTATTTGTCTCCTATATAAGGCAGATTCTGCTTCAGAAATTGAGGTATTCATCTGTCATGGTTTGAATGTAAGTTTTTCACCACAGGCTTATGTGTTTGACTTCTTAGTTAATATTTGGGAATGTCATAGCACCTTTGGGAGGTGGAGCCTTGCTGGAGAAAGGCATGTAACAGGGTCCCAGTTGTGCTGCTTCCTCTAGCAGTCTGTTCTTGCAGTCTACAGCTTGCTCTTTCAGCCTCCATGACAGAATTGACTTAAGCACCCTTCAACTTCTACTGCCTGCCATAACTTTTCTTCCGTAATGAACTGCATCTCCTATAGGGAACCATAATTCAATAAGTCTCCTTTCTACCCTTTCATTCCTAAATTATGGGTGGTGCCTCACAGAAACAGAAAGAGAAACAGACATCGTCTTTGTAAAACACTTCAAAATAATTACACAAAGAATTTGCAGCATTTTTATGAAATACTTTTACTACAGCTTTCTTTGAGTCAGTGTTCCAGTTATTCTTCTCTTCTGGTATGAAAACACAAACAAATAATTTATGGCAGCAAGAGATTATTATTGGCTTGAAGTTTTTGATTATAGCTTATCACCATGGCAGAAGAGTTCATTCTAACATAAAGAGCCTAGGGAACTGGCCATACCATACATAAGAAAAACTGAAAGAGGAGCTTCCTTCCTCACTCAGCAGTCTGAATATTAAACTAGCTCTTTTCATCTTATCCAACCTCCAGGGAATATTTCCACCTACTATTGGGTGGATCATCCTATACCTCAATTAGATAATCTCCCTCAGGATTGCTAAATCCTCCCCTTAACTAATTTTTCAGAGACATGCCCAAATGTTCATATTTAATTGTAAAGTTGGCATTTGTAACTATATGCCATAGTTGACCATTTTTTCTCAATATATTTTTTATTCTTTGCACTTTGTCAATACATGTTGGATATAATCTCAGTGTTCAACAAGATGAGAGGTTGGGCTACATAGCAAGTTCTAAGTTGTCTTGGGATAAAATTTAAGACCTTGTTTCAACAAAACCCAAACCATACTATATCAATGACACAAAGACTAAGAGTACAATGCAGTTTTTTTATTGGATTTTTAGAATGCCCAGTTGATAAGAACACAGATTTGCTATGACAAAGCACATTGATTTTTGATATATAATCTTATTTCCAAGTGCCCAAGTTTGTGGGACAGAGATAATGGAAACACTTTGCTACTTCATCCTGTCTATCCTCTGCTAAACAATTGTGAACCCTGGCTATGAAAGAAAGAAGGAAAGAAAGAAAGAAAAAGAAAGAAAGAAAGAAAGAAAGAAAGAAAGAAAGAAAGAGAAAGAAAGAAAGAAAGAAAGAAGGAAAGAAAGAAAGAAAAAAAAAAAAAAAGAGAAGAAAGAAAAAAGAAAGAGAAAGAAAAGAAAGAAGAAAGAAAGAAAGAAGAAAGAAAAGAAAAAGAAAGAGAAAGGAAGAAGAAAAAAGAAGAAAGAAAGAAAAGAGAGAAGAGAGAAAGAAAAAAGAGGGAAAGAGAAAGAGAGAAGAGAGAGAAAGAAGAGAAGAGAAAGAAAAGAAAGAAGAAAAGAAGAAGAAAAGAAAAAAAAAGAAAGAATAAATAAGACATAGAAATCCCTAACTCTAAAGAACCCAAGCTAGCCAGAAAGAAGAAAGCAAAGACCTCAAACAAAGGAGCCCGGAGGGGAAGGAGGGAGGGAGGGAAGGAGGGAGGGAGGGAGGGAGGGAGGGAAAAATCAAAATATGGTAGGTTGACTGAAAGTAAGAGACAGTTAATACACTTTGCTGACCTGGTGACTGGACTTCTATGGAAAATGACTGTGGTCCATGGTAGAAGAGATCCCAGAGAACAGGGGATTTACCTGTGCTGTTCTTCAAGTTTGTTTTCCTTGGAGGCTAGATAATACTGCTAAATAACTAAAGTCTTCAATAACCATATATGGAATTTCTAAAACTGGCATGATGTGGTAATAATCCTAGGGTGTATCTTAGGGTAAAAAGAGCAAATTGGAAAAAGTTAGAAGAAAGAAGATGAAGAGGTGAAGAAAAATGGAGGCTTTGTCTTAAAAAGTAGTTATTGAATATAAAAATAGAAAACATGACTGTTCAGATAGCTCCATGAGTAAAGACACTTATTTGTGTGTGTGCATATAATATATATATATATATATATTAACTTATAAGGTAAAATCAAAGTAGTCTGATAATAGTTGCTTGTCCCTTATCAGTTCTTCAGCTGAACATTTCAACAATTCCTTCTCAGCAATCCCATTCTAACAGTCCCATCTCAGCAATTCCAGTCTGAATTGAAGACAAAGGATGCCTGGACATTCTTGCAATAGTACCAGTCATTTGTTGAAGACCCTGAAGACCAAAAATTTCCTGAACTACCCTCATGCTGGAGGCCAAAATAGCTTGGCTTCAGTGTAAGTGATAAACAAGGACAGGGCCAAGTGGCTGGGCTTGTGTCAGCAAAGAACGAAGGCAGCAGTAGCATCAGCAGCACTGAAGAAAGGAAAAAGGTAGCAGCAGACGAGTAGTGGACTCAGCACGTCAAGTCAACATAGAGCAAAAGAGAAGGTAAATCCTTCATCCTTGCACTTCCATTTTTGGGTTCAACACTGGTAAGAATTACCCATTGTGGGCTGGGTCTTCTATAGCAATTAGACTATTGTCTTCAGGCTTCTTCAAGGGTTTGCCTTAACTAGGAGCTCTCCACAGCTGTGTCTCAAGCTCAGCCTGCAACTGTCAAGATGACAGTTGAATCTATCACACTGTACAAAATTGACAACCTGATTTTGGTCCCCACAACCTATAAAGCTGGAAAGACAGAACCAGTTCCACAGAGCCATTTTTTGATCTCCACACGAGTATTAGCTTGCATACTTTCTCTCTCTTTCTCTCTCTCTCTCTCTCTCTCTTTCTCACACACACACACACACACACACACATACACACACACAAACACACACACAGAGCCACATACCATACAAATGTATAGGGTCATAATAATAAATTTTAAATTAAAACAGGAAATATGAGCTCTGCCTTAAAATATTGAAAAATCCAATAGACTTGCAAGTAGTAAGAGTTTTCCATTATTCTAGGATAATGTGAGTACAAGTTACAGGATCCTTAAGGTTTCTATCAGAAAAAAAAATCATATATATACCTATACATCTTTTTATTATTAAAGGATAATTTGGGATTCTCTGTTGGTGCTCTGAACATTTGATATATAAGAATGCAATTTACCCATCCTTTAAATTCATTTCCATTATTAAGAGTTAAACTTATTTTCCTCCTGGAGCTTATGATTAGATGCCTGTTTTAAGGTTTAAAAATTGAATTCTCTTTGTTTTTATATTAAATGTCATTAAGAAAATATGGAGAAGATGGAGTACAAGGATATTAATAACAGTTAATACCTTTATTTTACCTTTATCAACTCAATTATGTCATTATGATTTTCCAAGGGATCTCAGTCCTTTTGTCTATTGAAAATATTGATTCCGCTCTTACATGGGATGAGAAAATAGAATTGGACAAATAAGCAAATAAATTCAGATAATAGGATGTGTTAAGTATCACTAAAAGCTATGTGCATCGACATAACTAACAGTCTAATGTGCAGAGATGTGAACACATGTACTTTATTTAAAGCAAGCAGACAAGTAGGCATATGGAAGAGAGTTAAGAGTGACATAATCAGCAAGCACTTAATCAAGAGATTTTGTCACAGAAAATTCCCTAAAAATTAAAAATATTAGCAAAATATGGATTGGCATGCACCCTTGAAGGACATATTGAGGTCAGAAAGATAGATTGGCAGTAAGACACTTTCTTGAAAAGTTGTTAACCTGAATCTTATCTCTGGAAGCCCATATGGTGGAAGGAGAGAAACTGACTGCTGAAATTTGTCTTCAAACTTCTGTGCTTATGGCATGCATGTATTTTCTCTCTCTTTCTCTCTCTCTTAATAAATAATCTTTAAAATAGTATATTTCTAAGAAGGGATGTGATAAATTTGAAAATCTGGCAAACACTTTCAGTAAATGCATAACCACAAACAATTTTTCCCTAATGTTATTGTTTCCTCTATATTTGATGAAGTATTGGTATCTTTTTTCTTTTATCATCTAATTTTCCCTCTTTTCCCTCTTAAGTTGCCTTTCATTCTCACACCTCAAATAGAAATATTTTTCATAAATCACTGTACATAATTGTATCTTTAAGTCAGTGAATCACTACTTATATGACTGCTCTTAAATACTCTCATCTGAAACATAAAACATTGTGTTATATTTAAAAAATCTGACCCAAAGGTTTTTTTTTACATCTATAGTTTACATATTGGAGGTCCTCTCATATTGGATCTTGGTGTATTTGAATCTTTTTAGAACATTGCACATCCAGGATTTTCCCTGCACATAGGCCACATCAACTAAAACATCCATCTGCTATGTTTGTCTTCCTTAAAGTAATTTGAAACACATGTGTGTTATGTAGTTTTGATATTTTCTTATTTTCTTATGGTTTTCTTTAAATTTGCCAGTATACCTGTAAATGCTTAAACACACACACACACACACACACACACACACACACACAACCTGGTTAAGTTCACAGACGTTCGTTCCTGATCATTTACAACTAAGGGGGTATGATCTCAACAGAAGGGGAGGGCATATAGTCTGGCAGATAAAAAGTAATCATTTTGCAAATGGGTGATTGACCCCTCCCTCACTGAGGTTTCCTACTTTTATTACATCTACCCTTGAATGTGCTCTTATAATAAGACTCCAGTTTAACAGCTTTTTGTCTCTGGCCATGGGGTGACATACAGTGCCCATCAGGATGGAGTGAAGGGCATTCCAGGAGCAGCAAAACTGCAAAAGAAAATCAACAAACCACAATCCAGAACTTCAGAGACTCTATATCAACCACCTAGAACTAGGCCAGACTAATCTCTCCCCATTCTGAAGCTCAGGGACATTTGTGGAAGAGGGGGCGGTAAGAGTGTAAGACCACAAGGATGGGAGGAGTAATGATATGCAAGATACTCCACAAAAGTTAGGGCCGAAGCAATCATAATTGGACTTTGCATGCCCGGGGCAATGTCCAACACACTATTGACCTCACAAAGTCTAGCATCTGCTAAAGGCACCAAGATCCTTGGAGGCAAGGGATTGGCAGCCACAGCAGTGTTCCTATGCTTAAGGGGAACACGGGAAAGGGTTCAGGGAAATGCCACTGGGTCCTTGTATGTCATTGGAGAGGAGGGCCCAGAGGAGAATTAGGCATGCACAAGAAAGGACTCTCTGGGATTTAGGGCGGGAAGCACTGGGGGATGGGGAGGGAGGAGTGAGGGGAGGGGGAGCAGGGGGTTTGGGGAGAGGAGGAGGGAGGGAGGGAACTGGTTTACCTATTAAGTTTGTATGAGCTGAAATAATAATAAAAAAAGTATTAAAAATACTCTAGGTGTTTTTTCTGGATATTTTTTGTCTCTGTCAAATTTTCCTCTCATGTGACAACATTACAATACATTCTTTTATCTCTATTTCCACTTCCATCTCAGGCAGGACTTTCATCTCTTTCCTGGACAACAGTTGCCATTGCTTTTCTTGGAACATAATATCCAGTTTTGCTTATTTTCTTCCTGTGACAGGTTCACCAAAGAGATATTCTATATATGTCACTTTCCCCTTGCTGATTAAAGTACTCTAGCTATTTATCAAGGCTCTGAAAAGCTGTGTATCCTTGCCTGTTTTTTCTCTCTATCTCCTGTCTCTTTACATTGCTTTTGTAGTTTTCACTCTAACAGATTAGTATTGGTTCAGTTCTTTGTTGCAGACACCTCATTTCACACCACACTGTCCTCTCCTGAAACATGCCAATTTCCTCCATTAGCCCTTGATCGAGTTGATCGCCAGGCATTCTTAGGTTTCCATCCTGCTGTTTCCTTAAACTACTTCCCCTGACTTCTCTGACAGTGAACTTCCTCTATTGGTCAGCAATGCAATTACACAAAGCTCTCCTTTGAAATCTTCTTTAGTACCATATATCCAAGTCGTAATTTCATCCTGTACTGTTTTGTTTTGTATCCATCGTTTTGTATCCATTCTTGCAAATAGACCCAAAGCTTGAGGGGAAGGCAGATTATCTGTGTTCCATATTCTGTATTGCTCTGAGAATTGTCAAATCAAGAAGTTTGGTGCTAACTTAAACTCACCCATAAGCAACATGTTATATGTGAGTAGACTTTAATCAAGTTAGAGGCTTGAGGAGCCCTAGACATGAATTATGTGTGGAGGAGACTTAACAGAATTTTTTAAAAAGGATGAGTAACAGGAAAAGAATGAGGCAACTTTCCTTTCCAACACTATTTAAAATAAATTAACACATTTTAGAGATACATGAAAATTATTTTATTTAACCTTCATTGAGCACTTGCAATGAACAATGCATTGTAATTACACTTCAGAAATATCTCAGAAACCCTCAGAAGTCTGATATGAGGAAGATGTTATTGCATCATCTTACCAAAACCTTGAAAAAAGTATGAGTTATAGTCTACCTAAACAGAAAATAAATGCCGATATTTACAACAAATTCAGGCCCATTTGATTCCAAAATGTATCCTTTCTAACATAAAAGTAAGTGTTTCAAGAAACTGCATCTACCTGAGAGATTATTTAAGTCTTATTTCAAACAGGAAAATGGGAGTTCCTTTAATGAGTGATTTGCCCACTGAAAAATCATCCATGCTCCAGCAAGTACTCAGGCACTTGACAATGCAGGCATCCTAGTGAAACTTAGCTGGCCCCATGTACAAAAAGATGTGTAAGTGGGTATGAGACTGGTTGGAAGCAAGAAAGTATGAAATGGCACAGAAAGAGGGTGATGGGATTGAGTAGTAAAGGTTTTCACCTTTCATACAAATTTCACCTTTCACATACAAATTCATATTTATGCAAGAAAGTGTCAAATAATATGGATAGATAGATAAATAGGTAGATAGATAAATAGATAGATAGATAGATAGATAAGAGTTGAGTGCTTATCTAATTTCAGTAATATGTGAAGCCTTTTTAATAGACAAAAGATTTTTGGAAAATTTTTGGTAATACTGTAGAATATTAGCATTATATCATCACTTAATTATGTTAACATAATAGCTATGAAATTCTTATAGATTTCTAAAACTGAAAATGAAACAATACAATTAAAAATAATTGAACAGTATAAATTTTATAATGAAATAGAAACAAACATATGAAGCAAAATGTAAAGTTACATCACTGTGACTGTTTAATAATTTACATGTGTATGTGTGTGTTTCAGTACATAGAAGAGAGCACCTGAGCATGTGTGCCTGTACATACCCATGGGAGTGACTCCTGCATTGCTTTGTTCTGTGGTTTGTCAGGCTCTGTCTTCCAGGGTGGGGATGCAAGCTGTCCCCATTTCCAGTTGGCATTTTTACTTAGGATCCAAACTCAGGTCTCTTTTGCAAAGATTTTGTACCCTGAGCCATCTTTCAGCTTACATTCTTATTTTACAGAATAGAGGAGATGAAATGCAGATTCTTCATTGACATCTATATCCAAGCTGTACTTTAGTCTGCATGTGGTAGATTCTGCTGCAGTGACCAAGCTTTCTTAGTTTTCAGTGGTTTAACAAAGATTTTCTAAACCATTTATGAAATGTGACTTTCTAGGACACTTTTCTCATCTTAATTGAGAGTCTTTATGTTGGAATAAAAATAAACAGACACAAAATGCTTTTTTCCTGTTTCAATGGCCAAATACACATATCTAATTTTAAAATCTTGAGAACTATATTCAAGCCATCCCACTTTGTATTAATAATGACTACTAAAAGTCTAACATTGAAATATCATATTCTAAGATCCTTAAAATTATGACTTGATATGGACTGAAATTATTGAGCATAGCTTCAAAGATTTTCTCATTGTTAAGTATAAATATAAGTGGATAAGTGATTTGAGTTATTTTCATATTATGAACATGGGCAGTAAGCTATATTTCAATGGATTTGAAACCATGGTTATTATTTAGTTATCCATGCTCAAGGGCCTTTACAAAAATACAAATTCAAGTGTGAGCCATGACCTCTTGGAGAGTTTTGACTCAAAACTTGGTCATTGTGATAATTGGAATAAGATTTTTTTTATTATTATAAAATAAACACTCAAAGTAATGTTATATATAATTCATGGCCACCTATGAAAATGCATTGCCACCCTCAGAGTTCAAGTAACAAAACATATAGTCATTTTGCCTGCAAAACTATATGTCGGTATGAGTGTACAGATATTTAAAGCATTTAAGAAGAGAATGCTGTAGATCTAAGTGATGTTGGAAGTATTCGCAGTCAGGAAGAGCTTAACTTCAACATTGAAAAAATAGCCTTAAATAGATATTAAGAGATAGGGAAGTAAACTCTTAGCAGTTTGAACATCACAAAAAAGATCTGGGTAGAGGGAGAAAAAGGTATACTCACAGGTTAATAAGGCAAACTTACTTGCAATAAAAGGTTTATTTTGAAGAACCTATTTTCTTTTATGTATCTGGAGAAGTTAGAAAAAAATCTGTGTAAAAACTGTCTCAATGAAAATAGAGTTTTTGGACAAATAACATAAATTGTAATTAGGGATTAAAAAGGTATGTTTTCTTTGAGTGCAACATATTAAATATGTATTTGATATATTAGGCATCATATTAAATACTATCCTTGCTTTCCACACAGATAATATAATATCAGAAAAATTGAGACTTGATAGCAGCAAGAAATATCTTAAAAGAGGCCATTTGGGTCCTCTCTGATACTAAAATACAGATACATTCTACATTACATTAAATAAAATGACTGCACACATTTAAACTTCTATTAAGCAAATTAAATTTATCAATCATGTTATTTTATTTATTGTGATCCTTAAATTTTGCTTATTTATCAAGACTAAGATCATAAAATTTCAAGTGACTTATGACATATTATTTGTGGCAATGAAAAAGAAAACAAGCTAGAATTTTTGGAAACATTTTCACTGCACTAGAAATTAACATGTGTCAAATCTTTATTTCACAATCTATGGATCACATGTCACTTTTATCAGGATTCAGAAGCTATCTACTGCATCTACTAGGGAACTTACCCTTGCTGCTATCTCTGGATTTTGCCTCTCCTATCTTCTGGTTTACAATTGCTGTAAATCTTTGAGTGTTTACTTATCCATTCATCCATCCATCCATGTTTCTGATTGGAAACCATGACTTATTAGGGCACCACAAAAGCATGTTGTTTTATTGGAACTTCCCTTGAATCATGGATTTTTACAAATTTTGCCTATTACTAAATTGATGTTTAATCCATGAATCTGCTGTTTTGAGTGCTTTTTTTGTTTGTTTGTTTTTATTTATTTCCGCTCATACAAACTTAACAGGTACACCAGTCTTCTCCCTCTCTCCACCCCCCCCCCAGTCCCTACTCCCCTCTCTCCTCCCCTTTCGGCCCCATCCCCCAATGTCTCCCCTCCCCCCCATCCCCGGAACATCCTTTAATGTGCATGCCAAACTCTCCTCTGGGTCCTCCTCCCAGTGGCATTTCCCAAAACCCTTTCCTGTGTTCCCCTTAAGCATAGGAACACTACTGTGGCTGTCAATCCCTAGCCTCCAAAGATCCTAGTGCCTTTAGTCCATGCTAAACTTTGAGGGGTCAATAATGTGTTGGACATTGCGCAGGTCATGCAAAGTCCTATTATGATTGCTTTGGCCCTAACTTGTGTGGAGTATCTTGCATATCATTACTCCTCCCGTCTTACAATCTTACCGCCCCCTCTTCCGCAAATTGCCCTGAGCTTCAGGATGGGGAGAGATTAGGCTGGCCTGGTTCCAGGTGGTTGATATAGAGTCTCTAATGTTCTGAATTATGATTTGTTGATTTTTTTTTTTTTTTGGTTTTGCTGCTCCTGCAATGCCCTTGGCTCCATCCTGATGGGTAATGGATGTCACCCCCTGGTCAGAGATGAAAATCTGTTAAATTAGAGTCTTGTTATAAGAGTATATTCAAAGGTAGATGGAATAAAAGTAGGAGACTGTGGTGAGGGAGGAGTCAATCACTCATTTGCAAAATGGTTACTTTCTATTTGCCAGACTATATGCTCTCCACAGAGGCTTCTCTATTAAGAAAGTACCTGGTCATTAAAACAAGTCCATGAAACTTGTTTTGCTTTTCATGAGCATAAGTCATTGTTGCCTGGATTTCTCATACCTCAGTGGTCTGTCCTTTCTGGGTCCCGAGTGGCCATGATAAAAATCATGAAAATGCCAGTTGCAGAGATATATGTGTCTCTTTTCCTTTTTTGTCTTGAGGAAGATTGGAAAGTGAATTTGCATATATATGTGTATATATATGATCTATATATATACACATATATCAAAATGGAACCTAAGAGTTCAATTTGACAACCCCATTGAGACAAAAGTAAAAGAGAAAGTCATCCCATGACTTTGTGACTTTAACCACTATTTGCCAAGAAAAACATTGTGAAAATATTATTTTAAGATCAAAGCAAAATATAGCAACTTTAAAGTCATATGTGTAGCTCAGTTCTAGAAAACAAGGTCCATAAAATATAGTCTCCATTGGAAGATTGTAGGTTATCAGGTAAGCAAGCAAGATCTAGATCTGATATGTGTTAAAGAATATCCATGGCAAGCCAACAAGTTAATAACTAATTTTGCTAATTTTGGATTATTATTGGGTTCACTTTCTTCTCCATTCAACAGATGAACTGCAAGTGCACTTGGTAAGCTGTATGAACTTTCTATTCTACACAGTAAAATGATCATATAATTTACCACTAGACCTCAGGGAATTATGTGGGAGAGTACTGCATACAATTGTACCTTGAAATAAAATTAATCAGATACATCCTAAGCAAGTAAGGATGCAGGGCAGCCAACTTGACTATTCTAGAATGTGCTTCATGAAAGGTAAAATGATGTTCTTGTAGCTCTAATTCAGAATGTTTTTCTTTTGGTAACTTACTTATTTCAGTTGCTCCACCTATTGTGTCCCACATTATCCAAGCCTAATGAGCAGAAAGGATGCTATTATGTTATTATTATAAAAACCAACAATTAAAAATACCAACAATTAAAAATATTCAAAATAATTTCCAAATATTAACACACTAATAATATCAAAAAATCTTGGTGCTGAAAACATTGCTTCAACTTATTACTTGTACAATAATATTTTAGTGATTTATACAAAAACAACATGTTACTTACAGATGATTTACTTGAATCTAATTTCAGTTACAAAAATTATCCAATAAAGAATCATAAGAAACATGGTTATAATTCCACCTATTTTTCACGTAATTTCAATATAAAAATGTTTAAAGTAGAACAATCTTGAAATTTTAAATAGTTATTACTTTGTTTCTTGTCTTTATTTTTATGAAATTTTTTTGTCTTTTGTAATACATACATATTTGATTTTCCATGTCAGAATATGTAAGTGTGATCAATTATAACAAAATTTTATCTGGTTTGAATTGTTTTTTGACTTGTCGTACAAGATATGTAATTTTAAAGTTTCAGATTGTATCTTAATAATGTGCCATAACCTTATCGTTGGACTGTTAGCTTTATATTGAAATAAATGTTTAACTATTAAACATGAAACATTCACAGTTTATGATTTTTACAAATTTGCCCAAATTGAAGATTACTTGGCCAAATGATGAAGGTAGTGATAAAAAAGCTATATAGCCAACACTGTTCAGTTATATTTGTTTCTTGAAATGTCTTGATTTTGATCTACTTACCAAACCTCTTGTGTACGTTTGCTTAATGCAGCAAAGACACTGGTATGTTTTTGCTTCAAAATTTGGTTTGGCTCAGTCAAAATGCCTGGATACAGAGTACAACTACAGGCAAAATGGATCAGTTAGGAAATGAAGTGTTAGTAATCTTTGAGTATGTAATATATGGCAAATTTTAACTAAGTCAGCATTCAGAGAGACAAGCTATTTATTTCATCTAAAATAAGTGAGATATTAATCTTCTATGTGCTGAGAGTTTTCCACTAGTAGTTGCATTAAAAATGTAGTATTTTAATTAAAAGTGTCATATAATCTGGGGCTGGAGAGGTGGCTCAGGGGTTAAGCCTCCGTCTTGCAGGCGGAAGGTCCTGAGTTCGGATCCCAGATCCCACGTATAGACGCCAGGTGGAAGCGGGGGCGGCCTGCGCTTCTGGTCCTGGTAGGGCGGAGCCTGTGAATTCCGGGGCAGAAGGAGGTGGAGGCGCCCATGGTGGTTCGCGAATTCGTCCGTGGTTCTACACATACACAGACACGCGCGCACGCACATACACACGCATATGCACACAGTTGAATAAATAATAATAATAAAAAAATTTCATAAAAACTTTAAAAAAAAAAGTGGCATAATCTTGTTGTATGAGGTTTTTTATTTTGTTTCTGGTGTGATACAAGGATAATTGCATTTAATCATAAATATAGGTGCATATTTCTTCAACTTTTTATTGTCTGTTTGCTTGTCTGTCTGTTATTTGGGGTAAAACTAAGGGCCTCATTCATGCTGGACAAGTGCTCATGAACTAAAACATTTCCATTGGTTCTCAATTCCTTAGCTCATACTGTGTATTTAATTTGTCTGGTACATGTCTAACATCTTCATTTTTGTGAGTTTAGGTGTAGGTATGTATGTGTGGGGGCATGTGTGTAGAAAGGCCCAAGTGTGACTTCAGGAAACATACTGGATTACTTTACCTTTTTATTGCTTTGCTCTGCAGTTTTCTAGGCTTCACATTCCAGGGCTGGGTGTGCAGGATACCACCATTTGCATCTGACATATTTATGCAGTATCCGGGATCCAAATCTGGGTTCTTTGAATTCTAGCTAAAGGCTTAACCCTTGAGCAATTTTTCTAGACCAGTGTATCTGTCATCTGATTATCACTAAGAGAGATGTACAACAGACCAGGGTAAAAAAATGAAGGAAGATTTTAGGATGATTTCTCTAAATGTGTTGTGATAAGCCCTTATTGGGGATGGGGGGTTGGAGAGAGGGAGGGGACCGGTGTACCTGTTAAGTTTGTATGAGTGGAAATAATAAAAATAAATTTAAAAAAAGAGCACTAAAGTGCTGTATAGTTACCTTAATGAGTATTATTCACAGCACCATATTTTGCAAGTATTTTTATTCACATTTTATTTATTAGGAGAAACCAGAAACAGAAGAAACGTTTGGGAATGTGAAAGCATAGTGAAGAGAAAAGAACAATGAACAGTAATGTTCAGCCATTACAATCAAAATAAAGTATGTAGCAATGCTGATTTTGTTCCTACATAATGAAGGATGAAACAATTTAACAGTTTGTGTTTATGGAGGAATGTGACCGCCAAACCCTAACCCTAACCCTAACCCCCCTTTTTGGTGACAAGTCACAAAACCTGACCTCAAGAAACTCTTCCAAGGTCATTTAATCTCAAGCTTTGCCCTGTGATGATTGATTATCACTGCCTGAGTAAATTAAAGTCCTGTCCCTATCTTCTAAATAGTGGAACTCTCAGGTTGTTGAAAATTATTTATTATTGTTGAGTTTATTTAAGAGTCCAGTCGATTAAAGGAAAATAGTGTCTGAATCTTCAAGGAAATTATGCAGGTTTTAGAAGGTGGTACCAAGTAATTGCATGCTTCCTTAAGTATTCTCAGCATCTCTGAGAACTCTAGAGATTCAGAGGACATCATTTCAAGTACACACTTCCATTTCATGGGTTCTTCCACTTTACCTCCCCTTTAAATACACAGAAATTCGCAACATTTGCAGTGGAATTTTGCAGGCTTCGTACATGAGAGCTTTGACTAAGAAGAAGCATCACTTTGGGCTTCAAGAGAGACAAACGCACAAATAATCAGATGAAGTATTTACAACTTCCCAGGTAGACAATTCTCTGTGGACCCTCACTGAAAGGAATAGCAATTTGAATTGTTTAATTTTATGAAAATAAATAGCTTCCATTTTATAACTTAACCTTAAAGAAAGACAATGGCTGTAATATATTAGCACAATGATTCTTCAAGTGGGATTTTAAAATATGATGTACTCAAGAGATAGATTCATCACACATCAGTCCAGGGAGAATCTTCTTTAAACACAACAGGCTGGCTAATGCTATGAAACATGTGAAGACAGCATTTATGTAGCATGTTTTGTTGCAAAGCCACATAAATGGTTCCCACTGAGATGCAAATTTTCCTTTTCATTTGCATTCACTTCATGAGGAAATCTCCAATACTCATAGAAACAACACTTAGCCATATTTTTAGGTTTTGTGGTCTTCTCTTTTAATTAAAATGTATTCATGTAGATTTAATCTAGAATTTTTATTTCTTGAGAATAAACGCAAGTAATGAGGTCAGCCAAGTTTGACATGAATATTGGGTATTTATTCATGTACATTTACCACTCAGTCCAACTTGTCCACATTATGTTGGCACTTCTACTGAGAAGAACTCAAATCCTCTGCCACAAAATTTCTTAAACGTGCTGTACATCAGCATGTGTGTAGAAGAAAATGTGTGTGTGTTTGTATGTACACAAATAAGCAAAGACCTGCAATTAGAAGCTTTCAATGGATTCAAGTCAGATCTAAGGTATTTCTGTTACATCTTAGGTATTACTTAATTTGGTTTAATAGCAACACCAGTGGTGAATCATAGCACTTTTTTATAACATTTTTAATCATTAGTATAAAAGGTATATCTTATGGCTCTGAAGGCTCTTCTTGTATGGTTTCTAATATGCCAATCATCATCATTTAACTCTGAAAAGGGTACTCCTTGCCTTTTGTAATCTAGATGACTAAAATAGTCAGAAAACATAATTCTTGCATAAATGAAAATAGACAAGTTTAGAGTGATTCAGGGAAGTCCTAAAGTTTCAAACATGTTCAGTGTAGATTCACAGTTCATTGCAAATACAGAGCTGATTGCTGCGAAGACTGTATAAGACCATGCAAGCAAAGTAGATAAAGTATAAAGCTATTTTGTTCTAACTGAACATTTCTCCCCCAATTGCTGGCTTACTATCCCTTACTTCTTTTGATGTTTTCGTATCTGCATCAAAGCATGACTTCCATACTGTGGAAAATGGTGTTTTGCTGCTAATAACAGAGGAAAGGACTCAATTTCTATTTCCTTCTCAGACATTTTCAATATGTATAGAATTTTCAAGGAATAAAATTTCTTAATAAAAAAATTAGTGCACTCCACATTTTCATCAGAATTACAAAGTTCATAATGGAGTTTAAATATTCCTTAATGCATCCATTAGACTTGATTTACAATAAAACTTAAAAAACCTGAATTCATTTGTAATTCTTCAGAGTCAATTAAATTTCATTAAGCATTTATAATTTTCTAAAAAACTGAAATAGTATTATTAATGATAATCACTGCTTTTGTATGACATGCATATTTGCATATATTGAACTGTTTATGTGATATTCATATTTTACTGTTGCCTTAGAGTCAACTAGTTCATTTTCTTTTAAGGAAAACTGTCTTTATTTGGTCATTGATCTTTGTGGTTGAAATAATATTGTGTCATATATGTCTTTTTTCTTGTGGGCCCAAATATTTCTCATAGTCTAAATTGCTAATCTTTATAGAAAGATGCTTCTTGTTTGGAGCGGGCATCCCCTGTGGTCGGTCAATCTCATAACTTTGCTTTCAGACCTTTTCTAAGTTTTAGCTCTTCCTTATCTCCTGACTCATGCTCCTTGTAGGCAGCCTCAGAAAACCTTATAGAAGACATGAAGGCCAAAAAGAGAAAACAGTAAGGTCTTACTAGTTATATACAGGACATGCAAGTATGAATGAAGAATGTTGTGAAAGATCTTCTTTCTCATTTAATTTTTCAGCAAACTCAGGCTTAAAGAGACTACATAAAGTAGAGAGATGGCTCCGGGGTGAGAGTCTTTGCTTCACAAGCAAAAGGACCTGATTTAGAGTCCCAAATCTGAAAAACAAGAAAGCACCTTGAAAAAAATGACTGAAGTAGTAATTCCCACCTTGGAAGGAGGCGGGTTGAGAAACCCTACAGCAAAGCAATAAAAAGGTAGAGCAATCCTTGATGATTCTCAAGTAATCCTAGTGCCTCCACAGTTACACACACTCATTGCTCTCTTCTACAAGCACATATACACCTTTGGGGGAAAAAAAGAAAAGAGAGACAATACACAATCAAAAAAAAAAAAGCACACGATTTGTATAAATAAAGAGAGATGTCAAAGGTAATATGCAATTGTGGTCCTTTCAGTTTGTTTGTAATTGGTATTAGTGAGGAGCACTCTTGAGGGTCAGTTGTCTGCATGCATTCTTTGGTAGAATGGCACACAGAAGATCATCAGTGTGATTTTATGTTGTGACTTAAATAATTTGGTGATATCTTATTGAACCTATTTTCACATAGACATGCTACATCTTTATAGTAGGACAGTCTTACTTCTTGGTTTTCCTAAGTATTTATTAGAGAAATATTGCAAAAGGTAGAACCACAAAGTAGTTTGAGGGAAGACTGACTACATGAGAGTGATTCTCATGCCTGTTACAACTCCTTACTATGTAACCCGGGCAAATTATTTAATCTCTTTATATTTAGGGTTTTGTTTATAGCATGGGCATAGGAATATGTGAATAACATTTGCAAAGCAATGCCTTCTATATCCTAAACCTTACTAAATTCTGAAAAATAAATAAGATGGCTTTCTTATCAAAGCAAAATAGAAATTCAGAAAATATAAGAAACAACAAATAGTAAAAAAATACACAAGACATGATTGTTCAGCAGTCTTGTTTGCTGTTTAGATTATTCTAAAGAAAGATTCTTAATGGATATATTAGAACTTCGGTCTTAACAGTGACTTACTCTGCCTCTATGGTCAATAACCTTTGAGACTGTATATTCATTTTCAGCTATGCAGTGTACTATGGTTTGTCTGTCTTTGATGCTTCCTGCACTAGACTCTTGTGAAGCTGTCTATTTGGGATCTTCCCAGAAGATTCATTAAGTTGTATTGAATGTGTCTGCTTGCCTCATGGGCAAGGCATAGCATACCGAACATGAAACACCTGTGCTCTCAAGTTAGCATCAGTTCCATTTCTTGCGCCAATTCAGCATTTAGTTTATTATTTATAACATTCTGAATGTGTTGGGACCTAATTATTTCTGAAAGTGCATCATCCCCCACTTTGTGTCATGACAGTTGCAGCTGGCTGAAATCCTTCTATTCTTAGATTCAAATTGAAGCATGATAGTCTCAGTGGAATTCCTTTGCCTTCTTGAAGATGCTCCTTTTAGTTATCTGCCAATGTTCAGCTAAGAAGAGTGTTTAGGTCATGATTTATGATACCCTCAAGTTTTGATCATTTTTTCTAGAACAGAGAAAAATAGATTTAATATTAGTAAGCTATAAAGGTTTTTAGTTACTATATCATATGGTAATCATTATTTTTGAAATGTGAAAAATAGTGCCATCACAATAAAATTATATATATGTGTGTGTGTATATATACATGTATGTATGTATGTATGTATATGTGTGTGTGTGTGTGTGTGTGTGTGTGTGTGTGTATACATCCATATATAAAAGAGGAGTGTTTCTATACAGATACATTTCAAATCCATTCAAGAGTTTCTTAGGGCCTACTATCTAATGGAATGATTTGCTTGTTTGTTTTTGTTTTCCATTTTTCACATTCATGTGCATGTATATATGAGGTATATACATGTGTGCATGCATATTGAATGTATGGTTGTACCTGTGAGTGATGCTCTATACCCATTTGATGGGATATAACCATTTGTGTTTAAGTGCATATGGAGGACCAAGAATGATATCAGGTTTCATTGTAATCATTCTTCTACCTTGTTCTTTTGAGGTAGATTACCATGATAAACAGAACTGCTTTAATCTGCACATATGTATTTATCTGTGATCTTGATGACCTGCCAGGCATACTATTGACCTTTTTGTTAGGATCTAAGATGACCACAAGTGAGAAACTTCAGAATTTGCCCATAGTTTGCCTACAAATTCCCAGGAGTCTGCTAAAGGAACCATTAGTTAAAAGTTTCTTTCTTGGCACCATCCACAGTGTAACCTGGGAGTACTGCTGGCTCACATTCAGTTTAAAAATAAGAGCATCTCATCATTTTCATCTGACTCCTAGTTTTCTGTTAAATCCATAGGTTGAATTTAGCAGACCTTTGTTTTGGCAAACGAGTTATCTTCTCTGCTCACCTCTGTCAGGTACATTTTCCATCCCTAGAGAAGCACAGATTACTGCACTTTTGGGTTCTAGCTTTTCTTCACATTCTCTTCTCACCCTCTCTGTGTAGCTTTCCTTTTGTAGTATCATCTTAGTTTCTCTTCCCTCTATGCTCCCTGTAATTAAAATCAGTCCTTCCTGTGACTTCAACCAATAAACTTTATGTTTGTGACATTCAAATATTTAGCTCTAGTCTCTTTAAAAGTTTGGAGCCATCTTGACTGTCCATATAGTCACATGCATGTCCAACTATAATTGTACATTCAGTAAATCTGATTAACCACCTGTTTACCTCAAAAAAATTATTCGTAAACTTGGCCACTTCATCTTCCAGCTTCAGAATTTTAGAAATATTTATCTTTGGGTTAGTTGTTCTCAAGTTAATTAACAATTACTTTTTTGCTATTTATAATATGTCCTTTAAAGAAACTTCAGGAATCCTGGAAGCTTTGACCTAAGGAAGTATTCCTCTGTAAAAGAGGAATAATGGAAGCCTTTGCTCAAGACAAAAGATTATTTTCCAACACTGAATTCAAGAAAAATGTAGGCATGTTGCTGAGCCTTTCTCATGTTGTTGTTATTCAACATTGCTAGAAATTTGCAGCATTCATTGCTATACTGGAATTTTAGCATTATATGCAATGGATACAGTCCCAACACTCACTCATGGAGAGTAAAAGTAAATGCATTATCAATGATAACACAAGTTAGAAAGCATTCTGCTAGTAGAATTCTGTTTTGTATTACTCTCATATTTCAGTGGATTATTTTTGTTTTCTATTTTCTCATTAAAGTTTGTAAACATAACTTTCTATACCTTGGCCAAAATCTGAAAAGATATAATTAACCTAGTTTTCTAGGAGTGTGCTTTCTTCATAGAAACACTTTCAATTATTATTTTCATTTTTTATCTAGAAAATCTATTAAATAATCTTACTAAATGCAGAGAATTGGCCAAATAGAAAGAAGAATTTTAGTGATCTTGTTCATCTTTTTTCAATATGAATGCTGAAAAAGGCTGGTACTAGTAAACCTATTCAAACAACAGTGGAAAGGGAGAAAATAGACATTAGATAGAACATGTATCTTAATGTTAAGAATAAATACTTGACAAACTATCATCTAAACACTTTTTTCCAATTTTGATCTTTTATTATCTGTGTATCTTTTATCAGTCATGTATTATTTATAACTTTTAATTTATTTTATTTTTATTTATTTCTTCCACTCATACAAAGTTGATAAGTATCCCATTCCCCTCCCTCCTTCCACCCCTCCTGGATCCTCTTGTTCCCCTCCCCTTTTCCCTTTCCTTTCCCCCTTCCCTCCTTTTCTCCCAGTGCTCCCTCCCCCTCCCTCCCCATTCCTGGAGCATCCTTTAATGTGCATGTCAAACTTCCTTCTGGGTCCTCTTCTCTGATGAGGTGAAAGGACTTGACTAGAGCTCTTTTTTTTTTTTTTTTTTTTTTGCTCCCCTTTAGTATAGGAATGCTATTGTGGCTGTTAATCCCTTGCCTCTAAGAATCCTAGTGCCTGTGATCCATTATTGAGGGGTCAATAATGTGTTGATCATTGCGCAGGTCATGCAAAGTCCTATTATGATTGCTTCGGGCCTAACTTTTGTGTAGTATCTTGCATATCGTTGCTTCTCCCCATCTCTAAACTCTTACAATCTCACCACCCCCTCTTCTGCAAATTTCCCTGAGTTTTAATATGGGGAGATATTAGGCTGGCCTGGTTCCAGGTGGTTGATGTAGAGTCTCTGATTTTCCAAATTATGGTTTGTTGATTTTTTTTTTCAGTTTTGCTGCTGCTGCACCCCCCTTGGCTCCATCCTGATGGGTATTGGATATCACCCCCTGAACAGAGATAAAATGCTGTTAAAATAGAGTCTTATTATAAGAGTAGATTCAAAGGTAGATGGAATAAGAGTAGGAGACTGCTGGGCGGGGGGGTCAGTCTCCCATTGCAGGATGGTTACCTTCTATCTGCCAGACTCTGTGCCCTCCTTTCTGGTGAGATCATATGCCATCAGATGCAAGTGATTAGTAAGGAGAGTCCGCGAGCCCACCAGATGTCTCTTACTAACTTGCAGTCCTTGATGATGACTTATTTTCTCTGCTGTAGCATGATCCCCTCTCTCCTTGTTTCTGGCGGGGCCCTCTTTTCCCTTCCCTCTCTGCTTATAATCTTTGTAATTACTGTAGGTATTACAGAGATTTATCTTTGAGTGTGTCACTAAGCGGGTTTGGTATTAGGATCCACCTATTAGGGAGTATATATGGCGTTTAATTTTCTGTGTCTGGGATACTTCACTTAATGTAATTCTTATTGTACCCATAGATAAGAAAAGCTCTTTGCACTCAGTGAAGATGCACCTTATTGACATGGAAGGTTAGTGAGACAAAAAACCTGAAGCGGCCTCAGTGCAGAGTAGTGGCAAGCCTGGAATGTTTACTCCAATCACACCATCAAATTCTTTCCCCATCTCTAGCTCAGGGGATCTTGCAGAAGATGATGGTGTTAAGAAAAAAGTTTAAAGATGGGTAGGTGTACTGTTGGCCAAAACACTCCAGTCAGAACAGGGCTTCTGTAAACTGGAGCACATTGCAATAAAATCTACTGCCATTAGACTTACGCAATGTCTGACATGGACCAACAGGTATCTCAGGAGAAACAACTACACTCAGAAAGAATCCCAGAGTCAGGTGCTAGATGAAAGAAAGGGAGGCACCCCACTTGTGAACCTGCTCACTGAAAAGCCACATATACTACCACAGAGACCTGATTTCTTACTAGCACAGGCACCCCAGAGGGAGCTCTGTGATCTACATGTGCAGGACAAGAGAGAAGGAGGTATATGGCAGGACTGGTGAAGGAAGCGGAAGGTGGAAGAAGGGGATTGAGAGGAAAAGGGGATGAGATAAGGACAAAAATACATGCTGTTTTTATATAAAATTTCTTAATAAAGAGCACATAAAAACAAGTAAAGAGAATGGATAGCTTGCTAAAAAATCCACTGAAATAGTAAGTTTGAGGTTTCTTTTGGATTCACAGGTGAATACTTTAGCACATATTCAGATAAAATATATGTAGCTTAGACTAAAGCACTGGGATACAACAATGTATAAGCACATTCAAAAGTATCACTACAGATTAATTTATTTTAAAAGATAATAACTATATTTACACATAAAAGTGAATCAATCATGTTGTCCTGCCTAAGAGAACTATTTACTCTGGCAAAGATAAAAAATCTGTTAATGAATATAAATTGAGAAAAGGGGTTGATCATGTGATTACACACTCCATGTCAGTATAAAAGACCTAGAATATCTTTAAGTTAGAGAAGCTCACAGAAATACAGTTAAATTGAATGAAGTTGGGAAGGGCCAGTCACAAAGAACCTTGAGCACCCCAGACAACTCCACATTAGGACAAAGGCACTGGGAAATTATGTTGGTAGCTGATCAGTAAAGATGACTAAGTCTAAGCACATTTCTGAGCAACAGACCCTCAGAGGACCAATTCACTAACCATAGCACAGACATTACATAAAAAGAAGTTGGGGCTCAGATAAAATTCTTTTTTTTTTTTTGCCTTCATTTTTTTTTTTTATTAAAAATTTAATTATACATTTTAAAAATTTTTACCAGTTCCCTCCCTCCCCCCTCCTCCCCCTCCCCTTCCCCCAGTGCCTCCCCCCCAATTCCCAGAGAGTCCTTTATTGTGTACGCCTAACTCTCCACTGGGTCCTCCTCTCCGATGACATATAAGGACCCAGTGGCATTTCCATAAGCCCTTTCTCTTGTTCCCCTTAAGCATAAGATCACTACTATGGCTGTCAATCCCTTGCCTCCAGGGGTCTCGGTGCCCTTAACAGATGCTAGACTTTATGATGGCAACAGTGCTCTGGACATTGCGCAGGGCATGCAAAGTCCCATTATGATTGCTTTGGCCCCAACTATTGTTGAGAATCTTGCAAATCGTTGCTCCTCCCATCCTTTTGCTCTTACAATCTTACCGCCCCCTCTTCCGCAAATGTCCCTGAGCTCCAGGATGGAGAGAGATTAGGCTGTCCTAGTTCTATGTGATTGATATAGAGTTTCTGAGGTTCTGGGTTGTGGTTTGTTGATTTTCTTTTGCAGTTTTGCTGCTCCTGCAATTCCCTTCACTCTATTCTGCTGGGCACTGTATGTCACCCCCTGGCCAGAGACAAAAAGCTGTTAAACTGGAGTCTTGTTGTAATAGCACATTCAAGGGTAGATGTAATAAGAGTAGGAAACCTCACTGAGGGAGGGGTCCATCACCCATTTGCAAAATGATTACTTTTTATCTGCTAGACTATATGCCCTCCCTTCTGGTGAGATCAGGAAAGAACGTCTGTGAACTTAACCAGGTTTCTCATTACTTACTTGCAAACCTTGATGGAGGCCTATTTTCTCTGCTGTAACATGGTCTCCTCTCTCCTTGTTTCTGGTGTGGCCCTCCTAACCCATCTCTCTTGTTCATAATCCTTGCAATTACTGTGTTACATAGGTTTACTTTTGAGTGTCTCAATGTGGGCTGGGTGAGTTTGGTACTAGGGTATTAGGGAGTACATACGGCGCTTAATTTTCTGGGTTTGGGATACTTCACTTAATATAATTCTTTCTAATGACATCCATTTCCCAGCAAATTCCAGTAATTCATCATTTTTGATGGCTGAGTACTACTCCATTGTATAGATGTACCACTCTTTCCTTATCCACTCGTCAACTGTTGGACATTTAGGTTGATTCCATGACTTTGCTATTGTAAAGAGTGCTGCTATGAACATGGTCGAGCTTGTGCTATCGAGGCGAACCTCTGCTGCATGGGGGGTTATTCCCAAAAGTGGGATAGCAGGGTCATATGGCATTTCAATCTTTAATTTCTTTAAGAATCTCCAGACGGCTCGCCAGAGTGGCTGTATGAGCCTGCATTCCCACCAACAATGTAGGAGAGTTCCCCTCTCTCCACATCCTCTCCAGCACTTGGTGTTGTTTGTATTGTGGATTTTTGCCATCCTGACCGGGGTGAGATGATATCTCAGGGAAGTTTTGATTTGCATTTCCCTGATGGCTAAGGAAGTGGAGCATTTTTAAAGATATTTCTTAGACATTTTAATTTCATACCTGGTAAAGTTTCTTTGAAGTTCCAGGGCCCATTTTTTAATTGGGCCAGTGTTTTCCTTGGAGTTTAGTTTTCTAAGTTCGTTGTGCACTCTGGACAGTAGAGCTCTGTCAGATATGTGGTTAGTGAAGATTTTCTCCCATTCTGTGGGTTGCCTTTGAGCTCCTGTGACAATCTCTTTATCTGAACAGAAGCTCTTTAATTTCACAAGATCCCAACTGTTGAGAGTTGGTAGCAGTGACTGTGCCATTGGATGTCTGTTTAGGAAGTGTTGGCCTAGCCCAATCAGCTCGAGGGAGTTCCCTATCCTTTCAACTATGGTTTTTAAAGTCTCTGGCCTGATATCAAGGTCCTTGGTCCATTTGGAATTAAGTCTTGTACATGGTGACAAGTACGGGTCCAGCTTTAATCTTCTGCATGTGGAGATCCAGTTTTGCCAGCACCATTTGTTGAAGATGCTGTTCTTTTTCCATTGGATTCTTTGGGCCCCTTTGTCAAAGACCAAATGGCTGTAACTTTGTGGGCTTATATCTGAGTCTTCAATCCTTATCCATTGATCTGTGTGTCTATTTTGGAGCCAGTACCAGGCTGTCTTTATAACTATGGATTTGTAGTATAGACTTAGGTTTGGTATGGTAATACCTCCAGCTGTGTTTTTGTTACTCAGGATTGTTTTTGCTATCCTGGGTCTTTTGTGCCTTCATATGAACTTTGAGATTGTTTGGTCAACTTCTTTGAAGAATTGCTTTGGGATTTTGATTGGTATAGCATTGAATCTGTATATTGCCTTTGGTAGGATGGTCATTTTTACAATGTTGATTCTGCCAATCCAAGAACAAGGGAGGTCTTTCCACCTTCTGGTGTCTTCTGCAATTTCTTTCTTTAGGGTTTTAAAGTTTTCATTATAAAGGTCTTTTACCTCCTTAGTTAGGTTTATACCAAGGTATTTCATTTTTTTAGGGGTTATAGTAAATGGCATGGTTTCTCTCAAGGCTTTTTCACTTCTTTCATTCTGGGCATATAGGAAGGCCTCTGATTTTTGCACATTTATTTTGTATCCTGCCACCCTGCTGAACTTCTCAATTAGTTCCAGGAGCTTTCTGGTGGAGTTTTTGGGATCCCTCAGGTATAAGATCATGTCATCTGCAAATAGGGATAGCTTGATTTCTTCCTTGCCGATTTGAATCCCTCTTATGTCCCTTTCTTGTCTTATGGCTTCAGCTAAGACTTCAAGTACAATATTGAATAGAAGTGGTGAGAGTGGACAGCCTTGTCTAGTTCCTGATCGAAGTGGGAATGCTTCCAATTGTTCCCCATTGAGCATAATCCTTGCTGTGGGCTTGTTGTATACAGCTTTTATTATATTGATAAAGGTTCCTTCCATTCCTACTATCTCTAGCGTTTTGATCACAAAAGGCTGTTGGATCTTGTCAAAAGCTTTTTCTGCATCTATAGAGAGTATCATGTGGTCTTGGACTTTGGACTGGTTTACATGATGAATTACATTTATTGATTTGCGTATGTTGAACCAAACTTGTGTGCCGGGGATGAAGCCTACTTGGTCCCCATGAACGATCTTTTTAATATGTTTTTGAATACGATTTGCTAAGACTTTGTTGAGAATCTTTGCGTCTGTGTTCATCAGGGAGATCGGCCTATAGTTTTCTTTTTTAAGTGAATCTTTATTAGGTTTTGGGATTAAAACGATATTAGCTTCATAGAAGGAATTTGGTAGTGTTCCTTCCTTTGCTATTTGATGGAACAGTTTAAGGAGTATTGGTGTTATTAACTCCTTAAATGTCTGGTAGAACTTTGTGCTGAATCCATCTGGTCCAGGACATTTTTTGGTGGGAAGATTCGAGATTACTTCCTCAATTTCCTTATATGTTATAGGACTATTTAAATAATTCACAACTTCCTGATTCAATTTAGGTAAGTTGTGTATACTTAGAAATTCATCCATCTCTTTTGTGTTGTCAAACTTCACAGAGTATAAGTTTTTGAAATATGATGTTATAATTCTCTGGATTTCTTGGGTATCAGTAGTGATAACTCCATGTTCATTTCTAATTTTGTTAATTTGGGTTTTCTCTCTCTTGCTTTTGGTTAGTTTAGCTAGGGGTGTATCAATCTTGTTGATTTTTTCAAAGAACCAGCTTTTTGATTGGATGATTTTTTCTATCGTTTTCTTAGTCTCGATTTCAGATATTTCTCCCCTTATTTTGCTAATCTCTTCTCTTCTACTGCTTTTGGGATCAGATTGCTCTAGTTTCTCTAAAGCTTTAAGCTGCATTGTTAAGTTGTTTATTTCTGATGTTTCCATTTTTTTGACGTGGGCATTTAGAGCTATGAACTTACCTCTTAGAACAGCTTTCATTGTGTCCCAGAGATTTTGGTAAGTTGTATTTTCGTTATCATTCACTTTCAGGAAATCTTGAATTTCCTTTTTAATTTCTTCCTGAATCCAGTTCTCATTCAGCATCATAGTGTTAAGTTTCCAGGAGTTAGTGTATTTTCTCTTGTTTGATGTGTTGTGGATGTCCAGCTTTAGGCCGTGGTGGTCTGATAGGGCACAGGTTAGAATTTCAACTTTCTTGTATATGTGTAGATTCATTTTGTGGCCCAATATGTGATCTATTTTGGAGAAAGTTCCGTGTGCTGCTGAGAAAAATGTGTATTCTTTGGTGCGTGGGTGAAAAGTTCGATAGAGATCTGTGAGGTCCATTTCTTTCAGGGTTTGATTAAGTTCCAAAGTGTCTCTGTTAAGCTTTTGACCTGTTGATCTATCCCATGTAGAGAGGGCGGTGTTGAAGTCCCCAAGAATTATCGTTTGGGGGTTGATTTCTTGCTTTAGACGCTGTAGGGTTTTCTTAATGAATGAGGAGGGGCCCGTATTGGGTGCATATATGTTCAGTATTGTGAAATCTTCCTGGTGAATTGTACCTGTGACTAAAATGTAGTATCCATCCGTGTCTCTTATAATTTTTTTTGGTTTGAAATCCACTTTGTCTGATAGCATAATGGCTACCCCTGCCTGTTTTCTGCTTCCATTTGCTTGTAGAATTGTTGACCAGCCTTTTATTTTTAGAGCGTGCCTATCTTTTGTGGTGAGATGGGTTTCCTGTAGGCAACAGATTTATGGATTGTGATGTTTAATCCAAGTTTGTAATCTGTGTCTCTTGATCGGTGAATTAAGTCCATTAACATTTAGTGTTATAATGGAGAAACTATTGTTAACTCCAGACATATTATGTTTAGTAGCTTTTATAAGTATATTGCTTCGCTTTTAATGGTGTTATATTTGCCTTCTGTTCTCCTGGATATGCCTGTTTTTTTCTTCACGCTTGAGTATCATTTCTAGCAGTTTTTGAAGGCCTGGTTTGGTGGCCATGTATCCCTTAAAGTTGTCTTTGTGGTGGAAAATTTTTCTTTCTCCCTCGATCATGACTGATAGTTTTGCAGGGTAAATCAGCCTGGGTTGACATTTTTGCTCATTCAATACTTGAAGTATGTCTCTCCAAGCTCTTCTTGCTTTTACTGTTTCGACTGAGAAGTCATTTGTTATTTTAATAGGTTTGCCTTTAAAAGTGACTTGTTTTTTCTCCCTTGAAGCTCTCAGCACCAGTTCTTTATCTTGAATGTGGAGTGTTTTAAGTATTATTTGCCGCGGTGTGCTTCTATTTTGGTCGTATCTGTTTGGGGTGCGGAATGCCTCTTGTATATGAATGGGCCTCTCTTTTTTTAGATGAGGAAAGTTTTCCTTGATGATCATTTGAAAAATTTCCTCAGGGGTGGTATTTTGAGATTCTTGCTCCGGTATTCCATGAATACGCATGTTAGGCTTCTTCAGGGTGTCCCATATCTCTTGGATATTTCTCTCAAGTATCTTTTTGGCTTTAACAACCTCTTCCATTGAGCTGGTTAGTACTCCCACTTTATCTTCAAGGTCTGAAATTCTGTTTTCTGCTTCATTAGTTCTGTTGATAAGACTCTCTGTGGCGTTCTGGGTTGAAGATAACTTGTCTTTTAGCTCAGTTTTAAACTCTGCTTGAGTTTGTTTTAACTGCTCTATGCCACTTTTTGTTTCTTGCACTGTTTTTCTCAACTCCTCCAGATGTCTGTTGTGTTCCTCTTCAAAGCGATTGATTCGATTATGTAATTCCTCCCGGATTTCCTCTTTCATAGTATTGAACATGGTAATGATCATATTTTGAAAGTCGTTATCCTGGGTCAGGCTTTCTTGGCCTTTTTCCGAGGGTTTGTTCTTGTTGGAGTCTAACATTATGGGATTAATTTCTTCAGTGGGAAATTTGTTTACTTGAGTGTTGCTTCTCATGGATTTGCACTTTGACTTTGGCATTGTCATTTTAACTCTTAAGATCTCTCAATTTCACTAAACTGAATTATTTGGCCTGGGGTACTGGTGGGCGGGGCCCGAACGGGGACTTACCTAGTGCGCGGGGTGAGGCCCGGGTGGACCGCGTGCGTGTCTGACCGACCGGCGGAGCGGTGTGGGGCGAAAAGGGACGATGGGCGCGTCGGCGTGGAGCTATTTAACCCGAAGGCAGCTGGGGCGGGGCCTGGGCGCAGGGGGAGGTCCTCCTCGTCCCTCGGCCCCCGCGCGGCTCCGGCTGGATGGTGGGAGTCGGAGCCGGGTCCCTGTGGGCTGACCTGGGGTCCTAGGGCGCGCGGTGAGCTCAGATAAAATTCTTAACAGGAAGTTTGTCATAAGAATCTCTAGGATTCCAGGGATTCTTTTACAACATAGATTTGTTGAAACTTTCTTTATTCTTATAATTCTATAGCTCATGTATATTCCACAAGGCAAAAATTCTTCCACCAAGTATTCACTTGCATTTTTCAAAGTAATCAGTACCTGGCAAGTGTCAAAGGTTGCTGTCAAATATAAAAAGGAAACTTCAGTAATTCACTTTCCCAACAAGTTGATTTCTAAACCTGATTTTTTAGAACCAAAATCATGTGTACTAATCACCTATAGATAGAAGATGTTGAGTCTCATCACTTCAGCATGTAATAAACCAAGACTCAAAATAATCATTTTAATGAAGCACCATTGAAAGGAAGAATAACATCAATAATATTGTATTTAAAGAATAATACACATACAAATTTATGTTCTATCCTATTACACACTTAACATAGATCTCTTGCCAATAGGTATTACAGTAATACTTATTTTATAAATTAAAACAAGAAGCTCATACACGCAGTGATCAAGCAATTTGTTAGATTGTATGAAACTTGGAAAAAGCACATGTAGGATAAAACATGATTTCTGTTTATCCCTGTGTACTTAAAATAATTCTGTTGAGCTTTAGAACTGTTGGTGTTTTCAATATTTTAATTATGAGAGCTTAAATAATTCATTACTACAACATTTAAATAACTATTGCTTGAATTTTTATTTCAGCAATTGAAATCAAATGTTTTGTATTTACATATCCAAAGGTTTTTGTAAGACAACAAGAATGACAATAACATAGGTTGCACACACTGGACACTGTTTTTAGTTCCAGATACAGTGAAACTGGTGTTCCATTAAATAATCTCTTCTCTTAAACATATGACTGTTAGTGTTCAAGGACATACAATTTTTACAGCCATATTGTCTATGATTTTCAATTGATTTTCTGACATTATATTGCTGGCTTACTTCATAGTTGGTTGCATGAGGTAGTAAGAGGGATAGTAATCTAAAGAAAACTGCAACCTCTTGATGAAGTTATACCTGTGAGAAAATGCAATACTATAATCAGATTTTCCTATCACAAACATATTCATGTCTTTACACATTAAAAATACAAATTGTTTATATATTAAATGTTATTTTGCTCATAATTTTATTTACACCATTGATGCAAATGTTTGAAACCTGTAGTAAAATCCCTGAAGGAAATTTACTCAATTTTTATCTTGTTATGAAATCTGCATGCATATACTTTTGTTATTGATTTGCTCCCTTTTTATTACATATTTTTCTGCCTACTGATATAAGCTCAATCGGTACCTCCCATCCTTTCTCTGCCGTTCCTCTCCCCTGTCATCCTCAGTGCACTCTCTCCTTGCCCTTTCTCTTCCCTCTCCCTCCTGCTCACCTAGTGCTTCCATCTCCCTCTCACTCATCCCTCAGAGGACCCATTTATGTGGACACATATCCTCCCTCTGAGTCCTCTACACTAGTGAGGGTTCAGGACTCAGTGGCATAGCTTGAGACCCCTTATTGGGCTTCCCGCTAATATGGGAGTTCTATTATGACTGTTTACTCTTTACTGCTAAGGATCATACTTCTCCCCTGTGATCCATCCGTACTAGACTTTCAGGGGTGGTTGACCTGACAGCCACCATGCAGATCAGGCAAAGTCCAATCACATCATGGCTATATCCTGGCTGCTGCAGCACTGATTTGTGTGGAGTATCTTGCACATCATTGTTCATCCCCATCTTTAGGCTCTTACGATCTTGCCACCTCCTCTTCCACAAGGTTCCCTGAACTTCAGGATGGGGGAAGATTTGGCTGGTCTGGTTCTAGGTGAATAATGTAGGGTCTTTGGTGTTCTGAATTATGATTTGTTGTTTTCAGTTTTGCTTTTCCTGCACTGTCCTTGGCTGCATTCTGATTGGTATTAAAGGTAATCTCCTAACCAAAGATAAGAGACTCAAAGGCAGGTGGAAGAATAGAAGTCAGACAGCAGTGAGAGGGGTCAGTCTCCCATTTACAGGTTGATTACCATCTAACTGCCAGTCCCTATTTCCTCCCTGACTGTGGAAGTCAAACCTGTTCAGTCCCGAGAGAACAAGAAGGGAAGTGAACGTGAGCTGCACCAGATGGCTTGCTACTTACATGTGATACATGACCATGGCCTAATTTCTCTATTGAAGCATGTTCCCCTGTCTCCTTTCTTTTGAGGCCTCCTTCCCCTTCTCTCCTGTTTATAATTCTTTGTGATTGCAGTGGGCATTATTGAGATTTACCTTTGAATATGTCATTGAGTTTAGAACTAGGATTTACATAAGGGAGTACATATGGCATCTAACTTTCTGTGTCTGGTATACTTCACTCAATATAATATTTTCTAATTCCATCCATCCCCTGAAAATTTCATTAATTCATCTTTTTTGATGGTTGAGAAGTATTTCATTGTATAAATATACCACATTTTCATTAGCTATTCATCAATTGTTGGGCATTTGGGTTGATTCCATGACTTTGTTATTATAAATAATGCTGCAACGAACATGATTGTGCTTGTGTCACTGTAGTGAATTGCTGCATTTGGGGCAATTATTCCCAGTAATTTCTTTTAGAAAGTGCCAAACTGATCACCAAAGTAGTTGCATAAGCCTGCATTCCTACCTTGCTTGCTTTTTTAAGCATGTATTAGTGTGTTAATAAACATCTTAAATGTCTAAATATTTTGAAATTATAAGAAAAAAAGGTTTTTCATAGTCTATTTTGAAATGTATTTACAATTGAACTAAAGAATTCATTTTAATATAGAAGGTAATAGCAAACATTGTCTTTGCTAGGTCATTCATTTACGTATACTAACTTATTTGCCATCCACACTTGTGTAAGGAATTTTCCATAATTAATTCATCTGCAATGCAGAAACTGAGGCACAGAGTGTTCTGAGGCAAATTTCCCAAGATTATGTTGTTAGAGAGAGAATGATTCAAAAATTAAATGTACACTCTTTATTGCTCCAGACATTTTATTGCATTAAGCTGAAATCTAATTGAATTTCCCCAGAAGCTGATGAAAATCTTCTTTAAAAGCCTAATATCTAGGAAAAAATAGAATTCCATTTTGAACATATACACACCACACAAATGCACACACAGTTTCATGTAACAGCATTTTGATCAATATAGGACAAATCTCAAGAGGTGAATTATGAACAGTCATGGTCAACAAACATATAAAAAATGTTAAACCTACGAGCAATCAGCAAAATAGAAGTGAAAGTTATGTTAAGATCCAATCTCATCCTAATCAGATGGGTAGTTACTAAGATAGCAAACAACAGTAAATCTTGTCAAAAATGTAGACAAAGCGAGTCATAATGCATTGTATATCTGTGTAGGTCTTCCTCCAAGACTAAAAGTAGACCAACCATTAACCTCAGATAACAAATCAGAAACATCTATACACCAGTGTCTATTATAACACTGTTAAGATAAGTATTCATCAACAAAAACAGATTAAAATGTAGTTTATTAAACAAATTTTTTTCAGTCACAAGAAGTAAAGCTATGTTATTTGCATAAAGATGGCTACAGCTAGGATTATCATATTAGGTAGATAAGTAACACTCCAAAGTAGAGCTATTGCATTTTTTTTTCTCATTTCTGGATCCCATATCCTACACAGATTCACTAAATCATATATAAATAGATTATATTAAATACACATGTCTAGAAGAGAATTGTTGGTATGAAGATAAACAAACACTCTGCTGTGTTGCCTTAGCACTGGTGCTGAGAAACTTCTGAGCAACACCCAAAGACTTAAAGAATTGCTTTTTGTCTCCTTATTTTTCTCTCTTCATAGTCCTAAGTTTCCCATTTGTCATCATTGATAAACCATAAGACTGAACACTAAGGTACAGCTGTTGATAAAGAAATTGAGGTCACCAAGAAGTGTAAAATATTCCATCTTCATATCTCTACATTTGTTACTCTAAGTGGCTTTAGGTTCAGACACTGTTCATAGAAACTGTCCACTGTGGCTTCCCATTGTGTCAGAACAAGCTTCATTTCCCCATTTTTATTTGTTTATTTAATTATTTAGGTTTTTTGCTTACTTATTTAGCGTATGTATATATGTAAAAAGGGTTTTTTTTTTAGAGGATGACAGTATTTTAATTGCTTAGGCATATATTACATAGTCTTCCTATTCCTATCACTGAAATGATAGACATACCCAGATGAAGCACATTGTTCATCTGTCGTAAAAAGGGGTTTTTGAGTATATGTGTCTGCTAATGTCCAAGGATGACAACATGAATCCTCTTGGACTGTCCTACCTCCTTACTGATTTGCTCTAGGGTTTCTCTTACTCTGGCATTCAGGGCCAAATTATCAGCTACCACCATATCCCCCTGGTATTTTACATTGGATCTGGGGATACAAACTCAGGTACTTTGGCTTGTGAGGAAAAGTGTTTTAAGCATCAAGGCATTTTCCAAGTCCCAAAGTTTCATTCCCAGAGAGTGCAAATGCATGTGAAAACAGAAAAAAGCTACTAGCATGTTGATAATGATTTTTAAATCAGCCTTAGTGACCATGACAAATTTCACCCTAAAAGTGAGCTTAAAACCAGGCAGTTTTTCACATTTCATAAAAACTTTATACTATTTTTGAAACTACTTAACCATCCTAATTTTCCTATAATTATCTTCCTTTTTCAATATCCATTATCTTTGTATGCTTAGGGTTTATACTTAAAAATCAAGCTATGGCCATAAAAATAGAGACCCAATTTTAGAAACTATTGCCATTATACTAAAAATACATCTGGATCTATAAGACTTCATGAATTCAGGACTCTTTCCCAATACAGAATGTCTTGAGTTTCCTATAATTGAGTGAAAGAACAGTACTGCATTGCTTTTCTAATTAAAGTGCAGAAAGTTAATAGCTTTGGACATGTCTGCAAAATGAGTAAATGTGGACCCCTGCCTTGACATTTCCTCCAGCATTGATTTGAAAACACTAAATATATTTTATTTTGTGGAGCTAGAGTACAAAATTTCGCCCAGTAATTGTTTCCCATTGATATTCCCTCTGTGAGTTTGCATTTGTAGGATAAGAATTGGCATCTATAATTTACAGGCAGTCCAATTATAGAATTTATGGACTGAAGCTCTTATTTTTATTAGTATAACCTTGCAAAAGAATGAGATGATTTTCTACAGCCTATTCATTTATCTCTTATTTCAAAATTGATTAAGTAACAACTTTGCCAATAGGCCTGAAAAAGAGATATTTCTTCCACAATGCCTTTTTTCAGATACATTTCTTAAAATTATTTTTGAGATCAACGTACCAGTAAGAAATAAACTTTTCATTCAATAATTTAAGAGAGAACAATTTAAATTGTAGAGGTTCAAGTCTAGTGAGCAGGACAACTCTCTAGGATCTTGGGTGACCTTAGGAATTCTTGCCTCCACCTAGGTGTTGGAAACATGACTAATACTCTTAATATCGATTATATGCCAGAAGGAAAAAGTCATGGTAGTCATGTGCAGATAATGAGATGAAACTGTGATAAAGGTCAAATAGTACATAAATGAAACATCAGCTCAGCCACCATGAGCACTCTCTCTGAGGCTCATAGGCCAACTCTGAGAGATTCTGAAAAACCTAAAAAAATCTTATATAATCCATTTCTCAACATGGCCTGAAATTTTGATGGGTACGAAGAGTTAAAATAAATGCGAATGTTATTCACCCTTCAAGCCACAATGTAGAATGGAAGTTAACAAAGAATAATTCCAGAAACTTGGCTTTAATGTGGAGTTGTTTGTATAAAGGGGTTCAGAATTTTGTTTCATTTTTTCTTTTTATGGGAGTCCAACAGGCAGAACCACTAAAGATATGTCTGGAACAGTTAGAAAATACATAAATATGGGGCTGGAGAGATGGATCAGGGCTTAAGCCTCTGCCTTGCAGGCAGAAGGTCCCGAGTTTGGATCCTAGACTCCACGTATAGATGCCGGGTGGAAGCGGGGGCAGCCTGCGCTTCTGGTCCTGGTAGGGCGGAGCCTGTGAATCCCGGGGCAGAGTAAACAAGGAGGAGGTGGAGGCGTCCATGGTGGTTCCCGAATTCCTCCGTGGTTCTACACACACACACACACACACACACACACACGCACGCACGCACGCACACGCACACACACACACACAATTGAATAAATAATAAAATTAAAAAAAAGAAAAACAAAATACATAAATATGAGCTCTGAAGCAAAAGATGTTCCGAGAAGAGAATCTATGGGCCCCTTTCCATTGACTGCAACATGTGTGTATAGTTAGTGACTGTTCATCTTAGTTTTCAGCCTTAACTTGCACATTGAGTTTTGACAAAATACTTGCACTACACTGTAAAAGTAACTTCATCTCTATCCACATGCTTCTGCTCCTGATAGAGATCTGTTATCACATAATCATATATTTGGGAATCTAAGCCATGAGAATTTATTAGTGATTTTCACTTAGTACAATTAGATCTCCCACAGCCATAGGAATGAGTCCCTTCCTGGTTTTCAGCCCTTTCTTCTTGACTACTAATATTAAATCCATGCCCTAGTTCTTCTATCACCATGCCATGTTTTGGATGAGTGGTCTCATATAAGCGCATGTATTTGAATCTTCAGCTGAAGATAATCTTGAGAAGATTGAGAAGAAAAGCTTGCTCAAGGAAAGCACATACAAAAACAGACCTCAAGACTTGGTAACCCACCCGCTTCTTTTGGGGCTCCTATCTTAGTCCAGATGGCTGTGGTGACCTGAATTTGCTTCCTGCTTCTGCTTCCAACCTTCCCTTAAACTACATGATTTCCGCCACAAGTGGACTATTTCTCTCTGGAACTGTAAACCAAATAAATACATATATCTCCTCTAATTTATGTATGAGTATTGCCTCAAGGAAGAAAAAAGATTACCTAACACATGCAATTTATTGCACTCATCTTAAAATAAAAGTAGGAAAAATGGTGGACAGATTTTTCTATTTCTTTTTTTTTATTATTTATTCAACTGTGTACATGTGTGTGTGTATGTGCTCGCTCGCGCGTGTGTGTATGTGTGTGTCTGTGTATGTGTAGAACCACGGACGAATCGGGAACCACCATGGACGCCTCCACCTCCTTCTGCCCCGGGATTCACAGGCTCCGCCCTACCAGGACCAGAAGCGCAGGCCACCCCCGCTTCCGCCTGGCGTCTATACGTGGGATCTGGGATCCGAACTCGGGACCTTCCACCTGCAAAGCAGAGGCTTAACCCCTGAGCCACCTCTCCAGCCCAGATTTTTCTATTTCATAAAGATAGTTTCTTAGAAGAAAAATATTTTCCTTGGATTTCAGAAAACAGACAAGGCAGATGTTGCAGATATTTGTGAGATAATACTTCCAATAATTTAATTTTCCTTCAATTCAATCAGTGTAAATATTGTTTCCTAATTCAGTTCTGTAACTGAAAATATTTTAACAAAATATGACATCAATTTAAGAATATTAAGGACAAAAAGTATTTCAAACATTGGTTACTATTTGCACAGAAGTGTCTTAGAAGATGTTATGTTCCACACAATGAGTTGATGGAGGGCTGATAGGAGCTAATATATCTAGTTATTTATGACACAAAAACGCTAAGATTTAAGCATAGGGACTGAGATGTGACTTAGTTGTAAAATGCTTGCCTAGCACTATTCAAATCAAGGTATCAACTCTGAGCAAATTTAACTGATGACTCTGCTGTCTATAAGGAGACTAGATCATCTGAATACTTGAGATCAAAATATTTGATGCATTCAGATTTTTAAAGAAAAATTGAAAACCATTTGCAAAAATTTTTGAAAACAAAAAGTGATGAATTAGTTTATCAGAGTTCTCCCCATTATTTAAATAAAATTTTTGAACCATAGTGATCATTTTTTTTCTGATGTAATCAAATAAAAATATGAGTTCTCTGTCTCTAATTCAAACTCTACTAATTTCAAAAGACAAAATTATACTATTATTCCATATGGATCATTATCATTTTAATAAAAGTACAATTCATAACTTGAAGGAATTCTAAATTAATTATTTAGCTGATAATTGTGATAACTATTTTCTCAATGTATTTTTCATCTATTAGTTTATTTTAATCAAGTGGATATTTTATAGTTACCAATATATCTAGAAAAATATGAGATAGGAAACATTGTTTTAACAAGATAAAGAAACTGTAAATTTCTTTTATGTTTATCTGATTAACATATGTTCTCCTTATTCTTTCCTATAATATTGATTGTAACAAATTAGAGATGACCCAACATAACAACAAAAAGTAATCTTATAATCTCTGTTCATTTATTTTTTCCAGAAAACTTAATATACCTAAGTAGATATTCATACACATGTCACATTTGTAAGAAGATACTTTTGTTTTAATGCATGATTTAAAAAAATCAGAAGATGCTGTTTTTTCTTCCCCTATTATTGATATAAATGTCTATTCTATACTGCTCAGACATCATTTTCCTAATCAGGAAATAGTGAAGGTCTTAACCACCCTTTATCTCATTTACTAATTGTTTAAGTATGAAGACAATTACCACTTGTCTCACTCATAGCCTATCAAATACCAAATGCAATTTTCTTTGAGTTATTTAACATCATTTTATTATATATATGATATTTTACTATTATTTCTCAAACAGTTTGTGAGTTCTTCATGATGGTAGAAGTAATACATTTTTTGCAATATTTGCAATGAGATTTCAGTTTTTCAAATACAAGCTTAAATATAAGGCTATATGGAAATTTTTTGGTATACTATCTCATATTTTTCTAAATATATTGATAACTATAAAATAGCCACTTGATTAAAATAAACTAATAGATGAAAAATACATTGAGAAAATAGTTATCACAATTATCAGCTAAAATAACTAATTTAGAATTCCTTCAAGTTATGAATGTTATTATGTACACTATGCTCCAAGTTCACTCTGTGCATATCATTAAAATTACAATACTTTTAATCACATTCTCCACTTACCCTCAATCAGAACATTTAGATAGAATTATATATAAATTTAAGGTGTGAACAGGAATCTAAATCTGGAAAATGCTTTTCAAGGGAAAAGAAAATAAAGAATTGTTAGTTATTCAATTCCCTTGACTGTAAATCCTGAATTTCTTATTACAAATTTGTGATAGTTCAGAAAACTTTGAAGGGAAAGTCTAAACCTGTCATCTAGTCTCCTGCAAATTCAATGTGTTCTTTACCCATAATATTAGATTCACACACAGTTTCTTAGATAAAACATTCGTTTCTGCAATGCATAATTGAAATGATTATGGAAATAACTGAAACATATTGACCTAGAATAAATGATTTCATTTTTCTTCATGTTGATCCATTATGATGAATTCGGTGTGTCAATAGTATCTGTTCCCCATGTCTAGTAGAAAAATTATGCACTCAATATTAATTTTGTCAAAGAGAGCAGAGTATATTCTAGCTTAAACTTATGGTGATTTAAGTTTTCATAATTTATGACACTATAAACATTCTTATTAAAACAGACCCTTGCACTTGGTGGAAAAAGATAAAGAAAATATGAAAATAATCATCCAAACTAAAAAAGTGACTTGTGAGAACATATGAGGAATATAATTAAAGTTTCTACAGTTGTCTTAAAATTGGGGGTCAAATGGTATGCTAAATCCTGTACAAAACATTGATTCCCCTTCTCCTGACTCAAAGAACCTCAAAGAAGGGGACACATTAGAAAAGAATTAGAAGGCAAGGAGGGATGTGACCAGACAGAATCCTTCAGAGAGAGGATTACACTCATGAGTCACCACAGTTGCATCTACTGACAAGATCAATACAAGATTTGGAACATCATCATGTCACACTGCCAAAGGGAAGATCCTATATGGACACATCTCCCAGACAGACAATTGAGGATTTATGTTGAATGGAATAACGGGATCTACTTTCCTTAATGTTATACCCATATCTACAGTAGGTCCATATTTCAAAGTCCAAATGCTCAAGCACACATCAGCACAGATAATTGAGAAGTCATGGGGCACACATTCAAAAAGACTTGAAAAGAAGAGGGAGTCTGACTAGCGAAGAAGAACTTTCATATTGGGAGAAGCAAGGAGAAAGATATTGGGAATAATGGGGTGCAAACAACTTAATTCATTTTTGCGAGTGTGGAAAACATAAATAGAATAAAAAATGGTGGCCAAAATTACTTTTAACTGTCATAAGTTATTGCTACAAAGTGGTATCTCAGACATTCAGGAAAGTCCAGACTGATTAAATGCATAAGACTTATTAAAAGTTTGTCAAAGTCATACTCAAAGGTAAATCTCTGTAATACCCACTATAATCACAAAGGATTATAAATAGAAGAGAAAGGGAAAGAAGACCTCAAAAGAAAGGAGACAAAAGAACACACTTCAATAGAGAAATTAGGCCACAATCATGTACTGCATGTAAGTAGGGAGACATCTGATGCAGCTCACTCTCACTTCCCTTCCTGTTCATATGGGACTGAACAGGTTTGATCTCCCCAGTCAGGGAGGAGATACAGGTTGGCAGTTACAGTTAGATGTAACCAACCGGCAAATGGGAGATGACCCCTCTCACTGTTATGTCCCACTCCTATTCTTCCATCTACCTTCAAGTCTCTTCTTTTATCTTTGGTTAGGAGATGCCCTTAGATACCAATCAGGATGCAGCCAAGGACAGTGCAGGAAAAGCAAAACTGAAAACAACAAACCATAACAAAGACCCTACATTATTCACCTGGAACTAGACCAGCCAAATCTCTCCACATTCTTAAACTCAGGGAACCTTGTGGAAGAGGAGGTGGCAAGATTGTAAGAGCCTAAAGATGGGGAGGACCAACGATATGCAAGATATTCCACACAAGTCAGTGCTGCAGCAGCCAGGATATAGCCATGATGTGATTGGACTTTGCCTGATGTGCACATGTCAACAACCCCCAAATCTATCACAAATCTCAGGGGAAAAGGCTTTAGGCAGTATGATCCTTAGAGGCAACTGGTTAAACAGTCATAATAGAGTTCCCATACAAGCAGGCAGCCTGAAAAGTGTTCCCAAGCTATGCCACTGAGTCCTGAACATTTACTAGTGTAGAGGACTCAGATGGAAATTCAGCACCAACATAAACAGATGTTCTGGAGGATGGGGGGGAGAAAGCAGGAAGCACCTGCAGGGTCCAGTGACCAGCATGCTTACCTCACAATCCTGATAGGTAGGTACCAGAGTGGGATCAGCAAGAATTAAGTCAGGCGGATCAAGAGGGGATCTTGGAAAAGCAGAAAAACCAAGTCAAGTTTATTATGAAGCCCAGTCCCTTATATACCATGAAACAGAGTGGTGAAGTCTGTACACTTTGCAGAGTGATGACATCACTAGTGACAGACTGCAGATGCAAAGTCCACAACAGGTGGGATCACCACCAACAATACAGCCCAGCCAATCCTTAGACATGTTAATAGGCCTTAATGGCCCCATACAGGGTGGAGAAAGAACAAGTCAGGAACATGGTGATATAATTATAATGATAAAGCTCTGCACCAGTCTTGCTTTTAGGTATGCTAATTAATATCTAGATGTCTTCCAAAGAACAGGAAAAAATATGTCAAAACACCTCTGCTCTTGAACCCAATTCCAGAGAGGACGAGATCCATCCCTACCCCTTGAGTTAACTGGAGTCAGCCTATGACCATACTAGCTAAGCTGGCATAAGAGGCACACTGCAACTGAGACTGAAAGGGATGTCCTTGGCATCCATCTACAAGAAATGGAGATCTCGGGCTTGAATGTTCCCTACAAGCACCAAGAGAGGATGAGGGAATGAAAAGGTGTGAGAGGCGGAAAGGTAGAGTGAGAAGAGAGGGAAAGTAGAATGGGGAAAAAGAAGAGGGAAGGTACAGAGGAGGAAGAAAAAGGGGAAGGCTACTTAACTGAATTTGTGTAACTATGCAAAACAATTAATGAAAAAGAAAAAATTTGTCAAAGTGTAGATGAAAGTGTCTAGTGAAGAGAAAATCGTGTATAAAGAACTCTTTCTCCTACACATTGAGAGGAAATGGCAATTTTGATTTTAGAGAATACCAAAATTACTTTATGATTAGAATTCTAACTAATATTCCTCAAGCATGTTGGCCTTACTCTTTTGTATAAAAGTCAAAAACCATTCTGCTATAAAGTATTTTATTAAGAAATTATGACCATAAACAACCTCTAAAATCTGTCAAGAAAAAATCCTATATATTGTGAAATATACCATTATTAATCTTTAAAGCTTTGTTTGTAAACTAAACATACTTTTAGTAAAAAAAAAAGTTACAGGAACAGTTTGTGTGAAGATTGCTTAGATGATTCTCTCTTTTGCTAGTTATTGTCAATGAGCAAGACAATGGTGGCGACAGGAAAAGAGAAAGGAGGGTAGGGACAGGATATCAGAGGACATCCATAGTGCCAGGAGAAGGAAGGGTAAAAAGGAGGAGCAAGAGACAGGCAACCCATTTAATATGGTATTTATTACATGAGAGAAATAGTTTTATGGAAAGACAAGATTTATCTATTTATTTATTTATTTATTTATTTATTACCCGATTTAATTGTAAAACTACTATACCTTGTTCCTTATTGGACAATGGGAACTATACATTATTATCTCATAAATACCTTTGTTTCTTCCTCTTTTTCTCTCTTTCTGTCTCTTTCCCCCTCTCTCCTGCCCTCCCTTCTTTCTTTCTCCTCTCTTTTCAGATATTTCTTTGTCGTATTTTGTTTCTTATAAAAGTCGTTATTTAAAATGAGTCACCATATCATTCTACAGTAAACTCTGAACATAAATCCTATTCTCAGCTTTATTAGCATGTTATTTCCCAGTGAGAGTATTACTATGAGGGCAGGAAATGTTTCTCTGGGGAGTAATTCTCCATTCTGCACATCTTTCAGTCCTAAATAGCCTTCTTTGAGTTCACTTTGTACTCTACTTCCAGCAGTGCTGTGTGATTCAATTGTGTTTTTCCCAATTGGATCTGTGCTATTATTTAAGTTCACTGTTATTAAATAATCACAACTCAATTAAGTCAAAGAGATCAATCAGACGATCTTTTGATTTTCTAGAAAAAAATTCCAATTTGAAAAAGAACTGGTTTTGACCCCAACAAAGATATAAGACATTTTAAAGTATACACATTCATTGGATACACACACACACATACACACACACGCGTAAACAGTGAAGCTTTTCTGAACACTTCTAAATCATGTAACCTGTTTTCTATAATTCGTTGATAACTAAGGCAGATTGAATGTGATTTCAACATTTTTAAATGACTAGATTAATTTGTTTTAACTTTGCAAGCAAGCATAAACACCATTGTCACTATTTTATGCTCATCTTTAAAGCTATAACAGTTTTTTACCTGCCTTCAATGTTCAGTATATTTGTTTGCTTATATTTAGTTCTGTTCTCCAAAGAGACCATGTCTGTTTGCTCACTATTGTTTCTAATGCATCATTTGAAAGACAACAGGCAAACAATGAAGACAACAGGCAAACAAGTAAAAATGCATGCCTAGACCTCCCCAAAATGATGGCATGCCAGAGCTAGAACCCTCTTGTAGAAAAGCACTCTGTTTTTGGTCAATACAACTACATGGGGAAAATAAGTACAGAATTCAAATATTTGTTTAGGGAACAAAACCTGAAGCTAATTGAAGTTCACAGCCTGTGAGGCTAACAGAAGATACCAACACCCCACCCCCCAAATGAATAACTAATCAGGATAAATACACTGTCAATTCCTAACCTTTTAATGACTAAATTAATTCTGTTCATTTGATGCAAACAAAAGTTACTCTTTGGAAATTCTACAGAAAGCACTAAAATGACACATTAATGGTTTATAATTTTAATTCCGACATAGCAAGCACTTGTCTCTGACATACCCTGATAGAATAATGTTATTCTTTCCATTGGCTTGCTGCTCTGTGGCAGGTGTTTTTATTCCCTCATGTCATTGTCGACTCTCCTATTTCCATACACAAAGTAACTAGCCAATGTATGAAACCACATTTCCAATCTTACAGAATCTTAGGCGGTATTATTGCAATTCCTTTCTCTACCTCAGACACTGTGAAAGGCATTAGTTGTAAAGTATTGTCGAGTTGACAAGTCTGGAGTTGCTGCTGACATTGTAGAAAAAGACTTCACGAAAGGTTAAAACCTACATTTTATCAAAGAAAACAGCAATGAAAGACTTGAACTATTGTGTCTTGAATTACGGCTGGTCGAGATACTCTCTTGAATCACTTAATCCTTTTAATACCTGCCTATTTTAGCTTTTATATAAGCATCTGCTCATACAAAGCTTGAATCAAACTCCAAATCCAGGAACTATTAGGACTGCTTGCAGGATTGATGGACTGTACTGTTCACTGTGAAAAGATTGAGAAAATGAAGGAATTGGTACCACTGCAGCTCAGGAGGCATAACACTTAGATACTGGGACTTTCTGCCTTCCTGTTACGAACTTATTGGATTTCTTCTAATACCAGATTGTTTCCAGCACTGGCAAACAAAATGGTGTCAGGAAAGCAGGCATGTTGATGTAATTATTTTTGTTAAGCTGCTAGATCTATTGATTGAGACTATCATAGGAAAAATACTATAGAGGCTGTTGAGCCACCTGACTTTGAAATCAATTACAACTGAGTTCATGTCTCATGTGACAAATCTAATGGGAAAGATTGATCTGTTTAGTGCAAGGTAAGTACTTACTATTGAGATTTGATCTGCTGTGTTCTGGATGGGATAAAGGAGGGAGAATAATGAGGAAAATCTCTCAAACCTAGGGCAGCAGAAAAATAGTCCTAACACCTGCCCACCATGGAAAGGGGAAAAGAAAAAGCAGAAATGTGAAGCAATCTAGATTATTGAAATAGGAAACATTTTCCCATGCAAGAAGAGTTTAAAATATTCTAAAGCATTGTAAAAAATGACTATGAAAATAAACATGAATTATAAAAATACATACATACAGCAAACATCACATTATGTTCCAAACAAGCACAAAACCCTCTTTTAAGAGTACTGAATAAGGCCAAAAATTTCAAAAATAATATTAAATTTTTGCACACTTTTTTACATTCTGGCCCTAATCTTCACACATTAAACTAAAGTCCCTCTTCAAATTATTTTCATAACATCTGAAGGGCATCATGTGGACTTAGATTGAGGAAAGATGCCAAAATAACCACTACTTCATGTTTTTATACATGTGCTTGTTCATGAATTTAAATCTAAAATTATGTAAATAGATGGTGTGAGAGGCCAGCAATTATATCCGAATATAAGTACTGCAGGTAATCTATTTCCTAAGTAAATGGTTGTGTCATGACATAAAAATATAAATCTCATATTGTGTAACATACAAATTTGTTTTGAAAGTCTAAGTACTTGACTAATGGTCAAAATAAATAATATTATGTCTATTATAAATGCTTTTTTTTCCATTTTCTACGATCTGTATATTATTGACACCTGCCATAGCTTCTTCTCCTATCACTGTGATAATACATCCTGACAAAAACAACCTAAGACATTAAATATTTCCTGGGTAAATCCATCATGGTGAGGAGTCAAGGTGACAGGAGCTTAAAGCATATGATCCTTCACATTTCATCCACAATCGGGAAGCAGAAAGCAATGGATGTTTGTATTCAGCTAGATTTCTCTTTTATTCAGTCCAGTGTCTAATCCCAGAGAACGATGCTGATCAATGAATCTAGTTAGCATAATTCCTTCCAGATACTCACTGAAGAGTGATCATTGGACTGTGACCCTAGAATCTTCACTTCTGAGTAATTAAAACTCTTCTAAAGCTGAAAATTTATACCAACCATCCCAACATCCTGTTACTTAATTCTTGAGGATGTCTAGATCTATGAATGATGCTTCCATACTTTTTGTCTATTCCCATATTTCATTATAAAATTTCCTATGTAGGAATTTCCATACATATTGTCTTATTTTGAGAACAGAATAGCTGCCCTGAAGTTTTCAAATTTGCATTTATAAATAACCATACTTGGTTATTATTTACATGAAAAAGATAAAAATGAACAGAATCAACAGATAAGATATTCACAGTTCACCATGCTGTCTTGTAGCTCACAGAACAATTAAATTTTCATTAAAAGATGCCTATCATCCCAGCATTCAGTAGTCTGGACGGAACATTAAATTCAATGTCAGCCTGGATTTTATAGAAAGAAGAACAAAGAAGAAGAGGAGGAGGAGAAAATGGCAATGTGGAAGAGGAGTAAAATGAAGAGAAGGATGGATGGAAGAAAAGAAGGAGAAGGAGAAGGAGGAGAAGGAGGAGAAGAAAAAACAATAGCAGCCGAATACAAATAGCAAATACAAATGTTCGTCTACACATTTATCATTCATGAATGCACTCAAGACCACATTTTCTGCTGATATGTAATTAGGCATCAAACTGCACATGTAAAATGAAAATTGAGCTATTTAGAAAATACTGTATACTGGGTAGTACCAATACAGTTGGGATGTTCATTATAAGGATCCATGAGCTGTAAAATGTCAAATAGCCACAAATGATTCATTCTCAAATGTAAGTAGACATTACTGTAAAAGAAAATATATGGAAACATTAGATGAATATAACCTGGAATGAATGCAATTTACTTAGAAATGATACATGATGATGTTAGTATATTTCCTGTAGAGGTTTAAGAAAAATAATAATGAAATAATCCTTCTTCAACTTAAGTGCTTCCTCCTTACATGAGGTTGAATAATGACTTATTCTCAGTAGAGAGAATGCCAATCTGAATGGACACTAAAGCAGGAAAGTTAATGGTAAAGGAATTTCTAAGAAGCAACATTATTTTGCTAAATTTAAATTTATTTCTTGGATAGATATTTCATTTATAAAAATTTTTCACATTCTAATACTAGTACAAAATTTAGATACAATTGAAGTAGCAATTAAAACTAGTTAATCTGACTCATAGTAAAGTGTTTGCTTTCATAATTCAGTGCATGTTCAATGGTATTTTCCCCATCTCGACCTCACAGAAAGTAACAAAGATGCACACATCTACTAGAACTTGTACTTTCTAACTGATAAAACATTTTAAAATATATAGCACTAGGTTAAAAGAAATAGTCATCTTGCCTATGGTGAAAATTTTTGAAATTTAAGCTTAATTTCTATTCAGAGAGAGAGAGAGAGAGAGAGAGAAAGAGAGAGAGAACAAGACAGAGACAATGACACAGAGACAGGATATTGTCCTTATTACAAATTTCTTAAGAAATGTTTATGTTTTATGTCTCTTTCTGAGACATCAGCTCAGGCTAAAGGGGTAAGTGATGAAAGTCAACTCAGGTTTCCTGTATATAGACAGATGCTTCTGAAATGCCAAGTTAGACCTTTTTCTCTTTACATCTTTGTAACTTACTTTAGTGATCAAATGGCAGATGTGGTTTTTACCCAGATTTGAATATTAAAGAGCTCTAAAAATAGTGATTTTTAATCACAAGTCCCTTTGGAAAATGTCCTAAAGGTCTTTGTAACCTAGGAAGGGGACCGCAGCATGGATAAAATATCCCAAAATATGCATAGTCACTAGGAAGGAGGCCCGTCTCCAGGCTACTATGGTTCCCTACCCCTAGAGAATCTTGAAGCAGACTGGATGGCATGAATCTGGAGTAGTTGGAATATAGTTTATTTCAAGTACCATGACGGCCCATCATGGTTCAAGCTGCAGACTCAAAGGACTACTAAGAGAAATGCTTGATATCTTGCTCAGCTTGTTGCTTACATGTCACAGAATTAAATGATCTGTGCTGATCTCTAAAAAAAAAACCTCTCTGCTCATTTACTTCAGCACTGACCTGCGGTGCCTCATCTTATAAAGTGCTGACTTTGATATGATAACCGAGGCATCTCTCCTCATGATTTTCCAATTTTGACAGAGCTTCAAGTGCTATAACCTCATCTCCATTTTCAGGATCACTGTTTGGCTTATGTTTAGCCTCGCTCATGGAAGTTTTTAAAACTATTATTTACAAAGCAACATTTCCTATATGTTGCTTTTTCATTTCCTAGGGTCTACAGCCCCTAGAACTGGAATTCTAAAATATAGTTCTAATACATTTTCTTACCATAATATTGGCAAGAACTCCTAGAGATGGAAGGGCTTTCGTGTTCCCTATTGTGTCGACCCAACCTTTCCCACGATGGACTGAGAGTCTGTTCTCTTTTTATTTCCCTTTGCCCCATTTTTGCCCCTTTTATTCAGTTATCACTAATAGATCCTCAATCATACGGAATCGTCCGTATCTTCTGCTTTCCCAAGGCTCTCCGACCTGCTTGGAGCAATCCTTTGCTTCTGTGCAGAAACAACTGCTTTTAGTTAGGGTGTCTGCATAGAACTGGAGAGGGCAGCAGAGATCCAGTCATAAACAAAAGTCTTAAAGGCATGATTTAAAAAAATGGTGAGCCTCTCCTTAAGGGAAAATAAGAAAGTGGGAGGACTTTTGGAGTGGTGGGTGATATGCTCTGGATTTTAAAACAGGACCCTCCTCAGTAGCACAGGAAGAAAGCAGCTGGGCAGTAAAACGAGCTTGGGATGTGTGAGGGCAGAAGGGAGTTGGTGGAGTCATGGGGTTCTGGGGAACTGAGAGAGGCATGGGTGGAGAGAAACATTTTCAGCAGCAAGTTCAAGACTGAAATGAACTTGACTCAGGAAATGAGCGCGCCACCAGCACTGCATTCAGGAAGGTGAGCTCTGGCTGGGGGAGGGGTTTCTCTCTTTGCTGTTGTGATTTCTGAAGCTGGATATCACCTAGTCTCAATCTCTATCAGATTTTCTGTGACTTGTAAGTAGATGAATTTTCTATTTTTGTACAAAGTTGTGGGAGAAAATGAAGGTTTCAGTAACTGCTTGACTTACACAAGGTATGCACTTCATAAAGCTGAGCAGAGGCCCTTCTATCTCAAATACCCTGTCAACTCTGTTAAAGTGATTTTTAGCTCAGAGTGCAGGGCTTTTCTTAAAAGTCAGAACTTCCCTCCCCCTTCTTTTCCCAGAAAGAACTTCAATTAAATGAGGCACAGCAGAATCACATATGAAAAAGAACTAAACCTGTTTCTCCCACATGACTTTGTCAGAAAAGGAGGCTTGTGGCTCTTGGGTTGTTTATTAATGGTGGTACTGCAAGACCACCTTATGATCTGGTGCTGTCATTTCTCTGTGTCCTCTAAGAGCTAACAATGATGATAGTTACATGAAACCAAAAATGTTCATTTGCTCAGCCTGTCTGCCACCCCAAAAGTCTCTGTGGAAAGCATGCCAACATCTTTCCTTTGAGGAAACAGTTGGTTTTCTGTGTCCCTCTTCAAGCCACAGGAGGTAACTTGAGCAAATGAGCAGAAAGGCAAATAGTACACTGAAGCTTGTAGCAGAAGCTCTGTATGTTCACAGAATGAAATAGTTCTGACTTCCTAGGGTTGCCCTGCAAGAGGGAATCTCAAGAGAAAGTCACAGTTGATTTGCATAGATTAAGTTCAACCCTTTCTCCTTTTCCTTCTGATAACCTCTGGCCAATTGTGTTATAAACAAGCAAACAAATAATAAACAAACAAATAGGCCAGTCAGTCAGTTCCTTTAGAAAAGGCATACCTAGAGGAGATGTTAGTGATCTCAGGAGCCCAAGTGATAAAAGGAGAAAACTTATGTCAGATAATTTTGAAAAGCAAGTACAACACAAAACAAAAGAATGAGGAAAGAAAAGATCAAGGCATGGAGGCACTTTCAGCTGGCCAGGTGTGAAGACTATACCTCCTGTGCTCATGTGCCTAACAGGGACCAAGAAGTTGCTTCAAGGTTCAGGTTAGCCATATCAATTCCTCAGGAATCTTTTGCATGAGCTTGATTTCCCAGAAAGATGGAGCAGAGGCAGGAAAGTGGAGGGAAGCTACTGTAGGTTTGGGTAGGAGGGTGGAGATAATAGCTCATATTTGAGATTCAGTTCTGAACTATTTTATTCAACAGGGAGATTTTTCAATTATGTGAAACTGCGTTGTTACCATAATTGCTGTACACAACTTACAATTTGCAAGGGTTCCCTTTTCTACAAATCTTCACTGTTACTTGTCTTATGATCCTTTGTCTTTTTAAAATATCACTTTAACTGTATTGAATGATGATTTCTGTCATTTGATTTGTATTTCTCTTGTCATATGTGACACTGAACATTTTTTCATATGCATGCTGAACCTCTTTGGAACAATATCTAGTTATATGTATTTCTAGTATGGTAAATGTATTATTATTATTATTGTTATTATTTTGCCATTTAGCTTAAAACCAGCAACAGGACTACTGAGGTAATATATTGAAAGGAAAAGTAAAAAATATGGTACGCGAACCCATGTTTGCTGTGACAATATTTGGATAGATCAAGAAATAAATTGTTTATTGAATGACAAACGGATAAAGAAATTTATATCAATATTTCCCAAAGTATCCCCTTTAACATGTAATCCTTATAGAATTAAGTAAAGAAATAATTTCTGTGAATATAAATTATTAATGAGGACAGGTGAGGCAGAAGTTTAACTTGGGAAAATGATTAAGAAATGAAAAATCTTGGTATTTACTGCTGTAGGAACAGCAAGGGCCCCAGGCACAAAATTTGATTGCATGTCCTTAGCTGTAGAGTATTGTTTTCCTTGTGAGTTAAAGCTGAGGCTCTTTTCATTATTCAGGTTCTCTAAGGTCTTAGCCTCTTCTCAGTTAGAACTGTAGCACCTTAGCAGAGCAGGGCTCTAGGTCAGTGAGGCAGTTACTGAAAGATGGATAATTACTTCACCTGAGTAAAGGTCAGCACTCAGCTGGGTACTTATCTGAGCTAGGATGGGGGCCAGACAACGCAAAGTTTTAAGATTTGAGAGAGAAATGAGATTCTATAAATTCCTGCAAGAGTTTATGAAGACGGTACACATCAATGTCAAGAGCTGGAAGGTAGTAGAAGGTTTATTGTACTTGAAATCTAACTTGCTTGCTTGCCAGAGTTTAACAGATTCTGACAAAAGATAAATGGTTCCTAGGTGATAAATAAAGGATTTTTATCACTCCTAGCAATAGCCAGAGCACCAGCTTTGGCTTTTCCCATTTCTCTAAGCTTCAGTTCCCGGAGAGATGGGAAGGAGATCCAGGATACTGACCACACAGCAGGATCAGTTGCAGAGTCAAAGCCCAAACACAGAGATTCAAGAAATATTGATGACCGCTATGCATGTTTGACTATCGTTCCAAGTGTGAACACCATACCTATCTTTATAAGTTGTCCTAGCTCTTCCTATGGATATAGTGTGGTTTACTCCATTTGGTTCCTGGTTATAATTCTCTGCTATGAATGGATGGTAGTTATGATAGCCCAAAACTGTGAGCATCAAAATGAAATTTAGCATCAAAATGCTAAGGTACCACCATCTTAAAATACATATATGTTTATAATCAAGATGAATGATTAATTTCATCTAGTAAAGAAAACCAATACTTGTGCATAAACATGTATTTCCAAGATTCATATTATATGACTATGTTTTAGTCTCAATACACCTTTGTAATTCTTATTCTGTTTCTTCTGTAATATATTTTCATGCTTTACTGAAACCTGACAACTTGACATTATCTTTTCTTCCCCATCTCTGAGATGTGGTTCTCTTCACATGAAATGCTCCACCACTTTATATCTATCTGTCAAAATGCTACCAGTACATTTGGATCAGCTCAGAGTATTAGTTGAATTTTCAATTATCTTCTCTCACTTCCTTGAAACTTCTAAGCACTTTTATCTCTCTCTTTCTCTCTCTCTGCAATAAATAACTTCTGATTTTAATTGCGCTACATGTGTTCTTGTCATTTTATATTATATACTGACTCAAAATTGCAGTTTTGATTATTTTAATGTTCTATTGATTTGTACTGTGTATGCTAGATGAAAGAAGAATCTTCATTAACTTTTCAGTAAGATTTCTTTTCCTTTAAATTAGTTCTCACTATTTCAATGTTAAATTTCTCCCTTTTACCTTTCTTTTTGTGTCCTTGATATATCACACATTGAATCAGGAATGAGTTCAGCTAGAAATGAAATGCTGCCTCTACTCTCTGAAGAGTACATTTTTACAATGAAATCAACAGTGATATAATAGATTGTTAAATTAATTATGGAACACAAGTGTCATACAATGTTACAATTGAAAAATCACTCACTGTAAATAAACATAGGTCACCATCAGTATGAAGAACATGAGTTCATACACAGCTGCTTATTGCTCTAGTGTACACAAAGACACAGATAAGTTATGATCTTCATTTTGTCCTCATCTTGCTCAAAGCATCAGTCAGTAGTTCACACTAATTTGGAGCAAAAGTTGTGTATACATACACTCTCCATCTTTACCCAACATGTCACATTTGAATGTGTTTCATTTCTCTGGGACTTGTATGAACTGGTTCCTGCATGTTTTTGCAAAACTCAGTAAAAATGCATTAAATCACTCCTTTTCCTCAACAAGTAGTTTGTGTATTTCTGTGGAGTTGTATTATGAAGGACTTCTCTATGTTAAGATATTTGTTGATAAAGAATTTTCATTTTGTCACCTGGAAAGCACCTTCACTTGAATAAGTCTTTATCCCATTGATGCAACTTTTGTCTTCTGGGAAGCTGGGATGCATTATTAAATAAAACAGTCTCTTTCCTTTTTCTTGGTCTTTTGGAGTTTGTTCTATCATTTGATTTGTGAGCACATTGCATTAACTATATATTAGTCTAGGTAATATCATAAAGCTCTTCAACTATGCTGTCTATATGAATATGATCATTCTACTTGTATCTGTATGATTCATTTTTGTCTTAGGAATAATACATCAGGGCAGGATACATCAAAGGAACCTCAGATTTTCACATTGTTCACAGTGACAAATGACATCCATGCTTAGGACACAGAAAAGCATAAAGAATATAGCTGTACATAGCGTAAGGAACTGTGCTATCAATAGCTTCTTATCTTTCACTTTATTATTTACTGTGATAATTAATTTACTTCTGTTCATCAGCTCTAAATTACATCATTTTTCTCATCTTTGATACAGATTGATATGTAAGAAAATTATTAGACTAGTACATTATCCTTGTCTTTGTTCATTTAGATTGCTACATTTCTTTCGTGAAGCTTCTGAAAAATAATCTACTGAGAAAGAATTAAGAAAATTAAGATGTTTTTAACAATCCTAGTTAAATTTTTATATTATTTAACTACATGCTTCCTTAAGTAAGCATGTGAGAGTCATAAACACAATCTTAGTATTAAACATACTTTCATGCTTCAAAAGATTCTTGGAATTATGTCATTCAGGTTGTTTTTCTCAATGTTTCAACTATTTATTTCTTCAGAGAAGAAGGTGGGAGGTTAATAAGTTATTTACAAGAAAAGTGAGAAAAATAAGAATTAATGAAAGTCACTTAACAGACATCATTGAGGAGAACTGGATATAACCACTCAGTAGTTTTAGTAGTCATAATCTTTGTAGAATGTTAAAATTTATCATTTATTATAAACAGTTTGCTCTTCAGTTAATTGTTCATCAGTGTTTTAAAACTTTCTTGTGAAATATTCAATTCAGAAACCAGGGTTATATTTTATCTTTCAGTTTGTTTTGTGCACACCCCCCCCGTGTGTGTGTGTGTGTATGTGTGTTTGTGTATGTGCATGTGTGTTTGTGTGTGTGCGTGTGTATGTGCTTGCCTGTGTGTGCTTGTGGAGGTCCAAGATGATTTTGGGAATCACCCTGGATTGTTGTACTCATTATTGCTTTGTGTTGGGGTTTCCAGAGCTCTGCTTTCTGAGACTAGAAGTGCAGACCACTCTTATTTCTGCATATCATTTTTGCATGGCATCCTAAATCAGGTTCTTTCATTTCATTTCATTGCAAAGACTTCAACCCCTGAACCATCTTCACAATCTATCACATATCTATCTTATATGATAATTAATATCTTTAGTAGCAATTAACTAGGTCCAGAATACAATTAATCATCTAAACATGGGCAAAAATTGTAAGTGTGAGAGAGAATCTATTAACATTAGGCTAAAATAACAGGTGCAAAAACCAATCTTTCCAAAGTAGTCACAATTGATGCAGTCTAACTTTGTTCTAATTTCTCAGAGATGAGAAAAGATCAAATTTACTTTCCTCTGTCAAAAATTCCGATTATCCCTTATCCCTTTAATTTTTCCACAGAAGAATGAACACAACAAAAAGAGAAAATAGCATTTTGGACATAGATAACTGTCTTTTCAAATTCAAATTTGAAATAATTCCTATTAGATTTAGAATTCTGTTCTTCTATTATACCAGTATTTATATGTAGAGTAGATGCATTTAGCTACTGACTATTATTTTACAGTACAGATTGAATTCCACCATTGCAAAAATTTCAACTTGAGAGTAATGTGGAGATCTTATGCATCCTATCATGCTCACATCAGATAAGTGCTATATTCATCAGTCAGGATGGTTCTCTCAGGATGGACAGTTTCCTGACTTCAGTCACCTGTTCAGAATAATTGGCACCACTATTTGCCTCTGTCTTCCCTGCATGATCTGTCTTTTTGTCTTTTTGATTATTCCCTCTCTTCCCTGCTTCAGGACACCTTCTTTTCCTTGTGCCTCTTACACTTGCTATACTTTTGTCCTCTTGGGTTCTTAAACTATGTTTCCATAGGCTTTTCCCATATACATTTCACTAGGTGCATTTTCCTACATGTTAAATCTACTGTGACTTGTTAAATGGCTCTCCCTTTAGCAACCTCATTGCTAAATAGTCCTGGATTCTTTTAAACCATCATCAAAATTGCCTTCAAAGAGAATATAAATTTGCATTTGTGTGCTCTTATAGTTTACACGGAAAATGACCCCTACAGACACATGTGTTATACACCTGATCTCCAGTCAGTGGTTCTATTTGAGAAAGTTATGTGACCTTTAGGGGATGGAGATTTATTGTAGGAAGTATGTCATTGAAGGTACCGAGTTTGAGTTTTAAAATGGCCCACATTCTCACTTGCTGCCTTTATTCCCCCCCCCCTCCGAAATTCTCTGTTTCATGAGGGTGGATGAGATACAAACCAGCTGCCATTCTTTCTCCATCATGACAGACACTATCCATTTGGAAATGTAAGATAAAGTTAACCCCTTCTAAAGATTAAACTACCCTTCATCTGTTTAAATCAAAGTATTTTAGCACAGAAATAAAGACAAAGTAAATCAGAAATTAGTACTGAGAATAGAGTCTAAAGAAAAAGAATGCTGACCATGTGGATCTTGAGTTTTGAAACCATTTGAGGGGAAGGAATGTAAAAGAGTTTTGGACTTAGTACTAGAAATGCTATTAGGTACTTTATGCAGAGCTTAATGGGTCATTCTAGTAGAATATGGTAATGCTGAGATAAATATCACCTCTGTAAACCTGGGGAAGGAAAGAACTGGGTTGGAGTCCATTCAGGTTAAATTTTTACCAAAGAATTTGAACAAATTCTATTCATGTCCTGAGAACTTTCATTGGACTACATTAAAAATGAAATGGGTTGATATCCTTGGTAGAGGAAATTCCAAAAAAACAAAGCATTGAGTAAGTGGTACCACTACTTGACAATACTTTTATTCAGTTCTGTAATAAAGAACAACAATAAGTCAGGGAGAAAAAAAGTTAAAAATGTACAGTTTCAAGAGGAAAAGAGCAGGAGAGAAAGCTTGATTTGCTGCCAATACATGGATTGACCAACTTGCTAGTACCATTAAGAATTCTTTTGTTCTGTACTAAAACAATAGAAAAGGACCTCTGAGGGGAAGACCCCAACAATCAAATAGAAAATGTGAGATCATTTGAAGGACAGAACCTAAGCCTAAATACCAAAGCGCTTGCTCCTCCTGGAAAGCAACTGTCTGGGAAGATTTTCCCTACCTGCAGCACTCCGAGTCTTCAGCTGTGGTTTAAGAGGGCTGGGTTCCACCCTGGGATCCACCTTGAGTCAAGAATTGAACTTTGCAAAATTGTGCATGTGGTATTGAAATGCATGAAACAGAGAATTTAGGGGATCATGACTTCCTCCAAAAGTTCAAGGAGCCACTAAGTCCAGGTGATAGGTGATTGAATGGGAGCCCCTGCAATGAGGAGCTGAGACATCATTGTGTAAAGCAGAGAAGGTAGAGCCACTGTCGTATTGGAGACCCCAAGATGTTGGAGGTGCTGGTGACATACAACACGTGCCAAAGATGAATGCACAGGAATATGACAGCCAAAGACAGAGACTGCATGTGCTGTAGGAAGCAAAGCAGGAGCCTAAGAATCCTAGATACTGGATATGGAACTGAAAATTTTGGTGTTGACTCTGGGGGGTTTCAGCCTCGTATTGGTTAGATCTTGCCTTACAATACACAGATTTCTCCATTTGGGGATGGAAATTTTACATTGTGATATTGTATGATAGAAATACATAATTTGTTCTTGTTTTTGTAGGAGGTCACAACTACGAGTGCCTTAAGTCAGAAGAGACTGTGGACTTTTAAAAGCGTGGGGAGGGTGGGACTGAAGTGGTGAGGAAAAGAAGGTAGAGGGAGCATGGGCATAAAGTCATTTTGTTTGTATATGAAAAATTCTTAATAAAATATTAAAAATGTACTTAATAGAGAGAGGAGACAGAGAACAGAGACTACATGACATGGCACATAAGTAGAGATCAGAAGACTATTACCAGAAGCCAGTTCTCCTTCCACCATGTGGGCTTTCAGAATGCAAGGTTAGCGAACTTGTCCCTTATTTACTGAGCTATTTGGTCAGCCTTGAGACATTGTACTTTTGAACAATGTTGGAGATAATAAAGAAAATAGGGGCTTTTAAGTTTGACAGGATTCATTTTTGCATCATAAAATGGCCATGACACTGGAAGCCAGGATTGGCCTGATGTGGTTAAACCTGAAGTGCCTCCCATAGGCCCATGTGCTTACATACTTGATTCCCAGCTGGACCTGATCCTTGAAAGGTTAGGAAACATTTAAGGAACGGAGATTTGTTGGAGGAAATACGTAATTATAGGCGGGCCTAGAATTTTTACAACCCAGCCACATTTCTCTCTCTCTCTCTCTCTCTCTCTCTCTCTTGCTCTCTGAGTGGGGGTGCACTATGAAACAACCACCACGTCTTCTATACTATCCTTCTTGGACTATACACGAGTCAAAATAAACATTTTTTCCCCTATGTTGATCTGGTTTCTCTAGAATATTTTATCACAGCATTGAAGAAATACTAAAACTTTTCCTTTCTTGCTCTATACTTCTCAAGAAAGTCAAATACTGAATATTACTTGTATCTATGGCAGATTAATGGTAGTAATAAATGAGTAAATGCTTATTTCTCTTTATATTTGAATCTCTATCTCAATGGTTTCTGAAAAGTAGATATTCATGGAAAAAATGAATAACCCTCAGGCTTGAATAGACTAAAAGTATCATAAGGAAAAGCTATAATATTTGATATAGACACAGAATTTGGAGAACATTGAGTTCTGTTTCCAAAGGGTATCAGTTTCCTTCCTTTCTCTTATGTTGTTTATGTTTTCTTCCACTTCACTCCATTGTTAGGTTGCAAATGTAAATGTGAAGTGGAAATCTGTGCTCCAAGTTAAGATAATGATCTTTATTGACTCAACATGACCCACTGCAGGAAGCTTGCTGTGAAGTGTCCGTCTTCTCAGGGGTTAAACTCAGCTTTGGTTTTAGAAGAGTATGTCCTGCTGGGTTATTTGATCTGCTACCAAAGGCAATCATTTCTCTTTCCCCTCAGGGCTTCTGTCAAGACAGAATTTTAATATCCCTGACATCTCTGACTTTAAAGTTAATGTTTAAAAGAAATTGTAAATTAAATTTCAATGATTAATGATGTTCAGTTTCATCATTATATATTTTATTTACAGGTGTCTTTGAAAATATTTTTAAGAGGATTACAATGATCAGATCAAGGATTCACTATTTTTTTTAATGTCAAAGAGTACTAGTAGTGAAACTGTATTTATCAAACAGTAAGAAATCCTAATAAAGGATTTCTTAACATAATAAGTCCTTTTTAATAATTAACTTTATTTTTAATTCATATTAACAATGATTTTATGTGTTTTTTATCACCCACTATTTAACCCCACCTCTCACCCTGTCCCATTTCATGTGTTTTAGCTTCCATCCTTTGTTTCTCTCCATGTCCCATGTCTCCTTAAATGTGTGATCCACTGTTCTGCATCTTGGACAAGTGGCTAGTGGCACTCGCCAGGGTATGAGTGGCCCACTAGTGAATAAACTGAAGAGTTCAGAGGTGTTTCCTGTCTTTTGTATAGCACCATCCCAGTCTCAGGGTAGGGCCACATACCCTGGGACCTTCCCTGTTTTCCATGGCAAAATGTTGATATTTCAGCTACAAAACAGGTCCAGTTGATGTAGACAGCATCACACCGAGTTCTTGGGTATGACAGTGCTGATATGGACAGAGGCTACAGTTTGACATTACTTCTTCTTGCTTATTTCTCTCTTTAGTGATATCACTAGCTCTTCCAGGATGCATAAAGACAGCGACAAAGACTGCTGTTTGTAGAGACTTGCTAAAAATTTTGCCAATGTTAAGAAAAACATTATGTGGCATATATCTCCCTTTAAAGAAAGATAATTAACCCTCATAATGATTAAGTGATCTATAATTTTAATTGGCTAGCTTAAAGTCACGCTTGTATTAAGTGACACATTTCAGATTAACAAGTGATATTGTTTCCATACTTAAAATCATCAAGTTAATCTGCTCATCAGAAGTTCTAGTCTGCCCATGCCTTAGTAGGGTGGGGAGGCAATTCAATTTCAATGACTACATTGAATCTGTCATGTCCCATGCTTATGATTGATACCCATGAACTTGCTATTGGTAAATAACTCTTTCCTGGGACCTGTTGAGTAAAGAAATAAGCCTTGGGAAAAGATTAGTGCTTTAGCTTCATGTTGTGCAATGAACTTCATTTTGCATAGACGAGGCATATGCTCTTAAGTTTCAGTACTAGATCTACTTTCTACCGTCAATTCCCTTGAGACATGGTGACAATAATTGTGCTTTCTGCAAAGCTTCATAATAAAGTTTACACATGAATTTCTTCAGAGTTCTTGGCATATCATGCTACCTCTTATCATTAATTAATGTAATTGTCTTAGGTTCATAAAAAGAAATACTCAAAGCTATTCTTCAGAAAGAAATCAATACCTAAACTCATCAATATAAAGTGAATAATAGAGAAATACAACAAAACTAATAAAATAATATTAATATGACAACATATCTCTTAGCTTATTCTAAAGTATCAAGTGTATCAAGAATGTAATTTACCAATTGTTTCTCAACCCCATTTGGAATCATTTGTAGAATAATCGTCTCAAGATAGGTCAGTTGACATAGAGTAACAGATGTCTTGTCAATAAGCTATTAATCAAATAGGAAGTTAGTGCTTAGAATAAGCTGGTTTTCATATCTGGATATGAATAGTGTATCTTTCCTGAACTTAAAAATTCTTGGAAAAAAAAAAGAACTCTAGGGATATGAGTTGCTTCAATAATAGAGTTGACAGAATTCTACGCCAAAATATAACATTTGAGAAAATGTCAGTGGGAATGTTTTTCACCTTTCCTTTTGTGTTCCCCGAAAGAAGTCAAAGAACCATGGTAGGATTTTCCTACTTTCCCTAAAAGCAAATGGGAAGCCACTCATGTGAGCGTGCCCTATTAATCCATATCTTAAGAAATGTCAAAAAAAAAATCAGGTCAAGTAGGAAAATGCTACCATTAAACTGCATTTTTTTGTTCTTTCATATTTTTCTAAAACGATTCTCCTCAAAAGAATACAAGTTTAACACTATCCTTAGTTCTTTGTTTCTTTTTGAGTGTCCCTATGACTTATAATACTGAATTTAAGATAGAAGTAGATTTCTTTTTTTAAAATTTTTTTTATTTCCACTCATACAAACTTAACAGGTACACTGGTCCCCTCCCTCCTCCAACCTCCCACCACCCTTTGTCCCCCTCCCCCCATCCCTCAGTGCCTCACCCTCCTATCCCCGGAGCATCATTTAATGTGCATGCCAAACTCTGCTCTGGGTCTTCCTCTCCGATGAGGAGAAGTAGATTTCTTTCTTTATTTATATGTCTCTTGTTGTAGAGTCCTCAGCCATGAAGCTGACATAGGTGAAGAAATGATATTTTTTTCCTTGATATCACTGAGCATACTACATGTGAAGTTTCTAAATTCTTCCCTTCCCCCATAGATATCATCTCAGTTTTGATAAGATGAGTATATGTGTCCAGGTTTATTCAAGATGAACAAAAAAGCCTGACTCTGGTGTATATAAAATACCCCAAGGGAGATTGATTAACATAGGGAATAAAGTTGTGAAAAGAATAAGATAAGTAGCAGCCACAGGGAGACTTAGGAATCACACATCCTTAGAATGGAGAAGCTTTGAAATCATGGCAGAGGTCTTTTTTGGTTATCATAGAAGATCCACAGCCCATGAGATATTCAGGGAATGTTTCTAAGAATATTCAGGTAGTTGTTTAAGGCAATTTTTCAGTTCAGAAATTAGAACTCTCTGAATTGCAGAACAGCATCTGTTCCACGAGCATATTTACACTTAGAAGGAAGGAAAGAAGGAAAGAATGAATGAAAGAAGGAAGGAAGGAAGGAAGAAAGGAGGAAGGGAGGGGGAGGGAGGGAGTGAGAGAAGGAAGGAAGGAAGGAAGGAAGGAAGGAAAGAAGGAAAGAAGAAAAGAAGGAGGGAAGGAAGGACAGGCTGGAGGGAGGGAGGGAAGAAAGGAAGAAAGGGGGAAAGAAAACACACAAATATATATATGCAGATGTATATGTATATATCTGAACATTTATATCTATATATATACTTCTATATATAAGTATAGAGAGATTATGTTACATAATATTAAATAAATTGCTATGTATATGATATAATTTAAGCAATAATTTACTTACATAACCACCCAAAACTAGTGTGTTTGCAATTCTGTAGAATAATATTCAAAGTCATAGTTTTGTACCCAACACAAGCCTTTTGAGAAAAGCTGACTTAGATCTTCCATAGCCAAAAACAAACAAATGGAAGGGCATCAAATGATCCCTTCCTTCCTAAAATAAGACTGTGAGAGCCCCTCACATCTTCCTGTAATAACCTGCTTCTCAGTTGGCACTTTTTTTTTTTTGAATGGTAGCTGTCTGTAGTTGAATGGAGCCTTGGAAGCAATCAAAGATAACAGTAGGGACAGTGATTTTTGACTTTCAGACCTTTGTTCCTATTCTTACTCTACGCATTTTTAAAGACATTCTTCCAAGGCTGATATTATCTATTTTTGTCTTCTCTGCCTGATTTTTTTCTGCAGGAAATGAGAAAAAGAACAAATGTGTTAGTGAAACTTTTTTATTTATATCCCATGAACTAAGTGTTTTTTCTCTAATACTTCCTTCTGTTCAGATTCATCCTTGGCCTTGTGTCTTTCTGCTGATACCTGAGGGTGCACTTCTTGTATCACAGTATTTGATATAAATAAGTCATACCATTCTTTGTATTTACCAAAATTCTTCACCTCTACTTCCTTTGTGCTTTTAGGAGAGGTATTTTCCCTTAATTAACACTTTCTTCCTCACTATGAATTAACCTCAATTTTAACTGATTGACATAACACTAAACATTATCATAGTTCATAATTTGGCCTAGATTGTCCATCCTCCGCCCTTTTTAACTGTCTCTGCACATCTAATCTGATGGTTAAGAGCTTCTGAATGGAGCCCTCCTTCATTACAATGTGTTTTCAGCATGACCATATGAAATAAGAAAGCACCTGCCTGCACTATCACTTGTAATTCAACTTCACCAGTGTATCACGCTTTTCTAGATTCAGTAGTGCTCGTTTTCCCATTTGCCCTCTCCCTTGACCATGAGTCTCTTAGTGAATATGTTGCCTGATTCAGCTGCTACCATCTCATAGATATGTGCCCTCTAACTTCATTTTATTTTCTCACCAAATCGTATGCCATTCTGTTTCAAAAATGTTGAACACATGAATGAAATAGTAAGATAAGTATTATAATGGATACATATAATTCATGGTGAACCTAAATTAATAAAATTTGTAATCAGGAAGAATGTGAAAGTTATTCTCATTGTAATTTAAGCAATGTTTATAATGAGAAGATATATTCACTTTTTAACACAGAAATTGAATCTCTCATTTGAGCTACAGCTAGTAAGTCATCTAGCAATCCCTAATTGCTACATGTTTTGACTCTTCCTGGCTTAGGTTTGTTGTGTAACTAAAATGAATGCCACCGCCACTCTCTGAGGATGTTTGCATCCTTCCTTCCACAATCTACTATACTTCTATGTCAGATGAGCATCTGGGGATTGTAGAGAGATCACAGTGGTAAGAGTGCTTACTATACATGCATGAGGGACTGAGTTCAAATTTCAAGACATTTTGTAAAAAAACTGAGGGCAAACACATGCATGCCTGCAAACTCAGGTGATAGAGGTGGAGACAAGATCTGTGGGGTGTACTGACTACTACTTTACTCCTAACCTCACTGAGAGGCCATGTCTTTAAAAAATAAGACAGAGAATAATTGAGCAGGACATCTGACTTCCTATCTTGGCCTTGACACTTTTACATGTTTCACATGGGCCTGTGTTTCTGCATCTCATACACCAATTAAACACCCTCCACACACATACACACACACACAGACACAGACACACACCCACACACATACCTTTAAGATATTTACTGTGCCTACTGCAAATATGATTGTATTGCACATTCCCATAACAGAGGCCTTCACAGATAGAAGACAATATTATTTAGCTAGGCTTTGAAACATGTAAGAGACCATTAAATATTAATAAAAGTAATCAAGTAATATTCCTAGAAGAAGAAATAGCAAATACCAATGTTACGCTAGGAGAGCCATGATGCAAAAAATCTTGCTTGCATTTTCAAATCCAATATCCATGATTGGAGTAAGAACCTATATTAAAATGGGAACCTCAGTCACTAATTCATAAATGTGCATTTCCATCATTTTGCAGCTATAGAGAGAATCCAGGCTCTAGTTCTTCTCATGGATTATTGGGAATATTACATCCAGAAGCATGGACAACTAATTTTCAAATGCAAATTTGGAATATTAGCAGGAAAATACCAATATAGGTTATTCATTTTAGAATATAAAAGAACTATCACGATGAGAATTTTATAAATTATTATGTTTACATAGTGTAAATGAAGAGATCCTTAATATATTATCCTATTGTTATTGACTTTTAGGTTGGGACAAGGAAAATTGAAGACATTGAATTATTTTCTAATAATAATAAATTTGTGTTTGTGCCAGGACAGGGGAAAACTATCTGGGCTTCTTAATGATTTTCAGTTTCACAAATAAAACAATCAATTTTTAGCTGAAGCACATTCTTTTCACTTGCATTCTGAGAAATAGCACTCTACCAGTTTTCTATTTACCAATTGAAACATCTCAGTATCTTTGCTGAATATTAAGACTATTTCTATTAAAATGCTGTATTGGGTGCACCAGAATTCACTCCCTGGAGTTTATGTGGACAAAGTTTCTGTCTACATAGTCTCTCAATGAGATCTCATTCAATACTATGGTTATGTAGCAACTTTATGCAAATGACTCCTGAATTTCAAATTTTCAAACTTGGGATGCTTGTGGCAACTCAATTTCATTCATAAATTTATTGTTTTCCCATGCGAAATTAGTTTGTTTGCTGATAAACTTCATGAAGTGCTGCATATGCTATATCAACAAGCAAGGCAGCTTCCTTGAACTTGTGCATTCTACATTCGAGAAAAGACTAGAGTGGACTAAGATGTGTATCAAAACAGATTCATCCATGCATGCACAACCAGGTGCATACACACATGTGAAATACACCTGTGCCTCCCTAGGAAAGAGCTTTCTATTCAGGAAAGGAATCCAAAGTCTGCCAAGTTACTCCAGTGGCAGCACTAAATATATTCCTTACCATTCACCTTATCTTGCTTCCCATCAGCATCAAAGACAATCTGACTCTTACCACTTCTCATAGCATTGTCTTCACCAGTGTATACAATCCAGCAACTAATGGCTTCCAATGTTGCAATCTGCTCCTTATTATATTCCTGTATTATTACTATTACTTTTCCATTTATTCTCTGCAAGCAGCTAGAATTATCTTATTGATCACAAGTCAGATCATTTTCCTGTCCAAAACCCACTAATAGTTTTCTTGACAACCAAATTATGAAACTTGCCTATGCCTAAGGCACTTTTTGATTTATACCAACAAAACTTTCATTTATACAAAAAGATTTCTCTTTCTCTTTTCTCTTCTGACATGAACCACTTTCTGGGCTTGTCCTCAAAGACATAGATATATTCCCTTCTACCTTTTGACTTAGGTCATGAATTTCTTTACTTAAGATACTTTGATTCAGATAGTTTTTCCTGACTTTTCTTACTTCAGACCTTTGCAGATATTATTTCATAGAGAAGATTACCTGGCCCAATCAGCTTTGGCTTCTTAACCCTTTTTCCTAATTTACTATCTAATTAAATGTTTCTCTTGGATCTGTCATTAAATATTATTTATCTAATTTTTTCACTAATATTTTGGAGTGGCACTACTATAATTGAAAGGGGTTATAGCACTTGACACTTTCTCCACAGTTCTAGAAATGTGTTTGTCAATCAGTAGTTATCTGGGTCTTAACTCAGTGAATTAATTAGAGCAGGCATATCCTCTGCCTTAGAGGATGTTACAGAGAGATGGATCTGAAATGGAGCAAAATTCTCAATGAGAGGTTGGGCTTATTTAAAAAAAAGTTCAAGTTTTCTTCCCACACTTGCTTTTTTTGACTTAAAAAAAAGATGGTCAATTTTGAAGTGTGGAAAGTGCATAGCATTACATCCAAATCATGCAACCTCCGGATGTTCTTGGACTGTTCGTTCTCTGCTTTTTTTTTTTCTCAACAGTTTTTTATTTGAGAAAAATTTATTCAAGAATTCACGTTACACACAAAATTTCAAAATAATTCTTCCTTTTCCCTTTGAATACTATTCAAAGCAATGTTCCCTATTTCTCTTTCTGTTCTTTCACTTTCTTATACTACTAATGAGAGATGCTAGAACACGTTCTACCCTGCTTCTGATATAGTCTGACATATGTTATATGAGGCAGAATGTTTGGAAGATACTAACATTACCACTCTAAGGTGATAGGATAATTTGATGTGAAGAAGTAGCAGGCTGGTGCCATGAAATCCTGTAGAATGAGAGCATAATATGGCTTTAAACCTTTCTTCATGTGTACGTGTATAGAGGATGTACTTGTGTGTCGGCAAGTGCTTGTTTATTCATGTTTAACCATATGTAGGGACGTGTGTGCACATGCATGTGACCACATGCATATATGAATGTGACTTTAGTTGTCTTCTGTGACTTGGTTTTTAGTATTAAGGTGGGATCCTTTACTTGAACCCAGGACTTGCCAATCAAATAGACTAACAAGCCAGCGTGTTAGTGTGGATTCTTTGTCTTTGTGTTCCTGGCATTGGTATTATTGGCTTCCATCAACTACTTAACTTTTATGTGAGTTCTGGGGTTCTGATCCAGGTTGGAATGTTTTCTGTTTTGTTGTTCCTCTGTTTTGTTTGCTTGTAAGGGCAAATACTTCATCCAATGAATCGTCTCCCAAGCTAGCTTTAAACCTAAATGGCCTAAAGTTCTCTAGCCCCCAGAGGGAATGAAATAATGCTGGTATACTATTAAGTCCTGAACAAATCCTTGCTAAATTATATCAATTGATCACAATCTTTTTCTGCCTCCAGATATGCAACTAAATGAAGGTAAGCATCCCTGTGAGATTTTTCTGTTTCATTCTCTTGTCAATCTCCTTCTGTTTTTTGGTCCGTTTTGTTTTTCTATCACCTTTCAGCTTTGAAGGTCTGCAAAGGCAAATCAGCTGCTTTGAAGCAGGTGGGTTGGTGGTGATTTGATGGGACATGTGGTTAATGGGCTCTTTATTTGGGGGATGTTTAGATTTATCTGAAAGAGAAACAGCTGTTTCTCTTCCCTCTTAACTGCAGACACCTCAGGAAGAAGCAATAGGGAATAATAACACATTATTTTATTCTCTTCATCTTGAGCAGCAAGATTTTATAACTAGCTAACTGAACTCCACCTTCTCCCATCCCATCTGGAGAAGCAAAATTGATGAAACCACCTGAGCATTTGAATCGCTTAAGAAATGTAATTTTTAGTCAGAATTTCTTCATCTTAGCATCATCATTGGGAACTTAGCCATCACTTATTTCCACTGCTGGTGGAGCAATAATAGTGCTGGTAATTATAAAAACTAAAGAAAGGGCATGGAGTATAAAGATCCAGCATTGCTGCTCTGAAAGAGCCCAAAATTGATCAGGTTTTATGGAATATTTCTCAAGGATCCTTACCTGAGATATGGAACCCTTGGTTTCTGTTCACTACTTTTCTACTGCAAGGTTCTCACCATAGGCAACCCATTTTCCTTTAAAGATATGCTAGCAAAACCAACTGAAATAAACTAATCTAGCTAGGTTTGTTTCTCCAAACAGGAGCTTGACACAAATCAAGAGTATGTGTTTCATTACCATATCTTCACCATGTAGGTTGCCATTGTTGAAAGCTTCTGGGTCGATGCATTGAAGGATCCTCTGAACTTGATCCTGCTCTCACTCGTGCATTATCTTAGCATCTGTTCTCTCCACTATTGCTGCAAGATCATAGGTCAGGACAGCCTCACCTCCTGTCTCTATTACTTCCTCAGCTCTCAAACAGGCGACTAGCCTTTGGTTATGACTACATGTCCTTACCAGAATTCCAGCTGAATTTTCTGTACCACATACAGCATTATGCAATTTCCCAGGAGTTTTCTTTCCTCTTTGTTTTGAAATCTAAATGTTAGTTTGCAGATTTGGTTTATAATACCTAGTGTGTTGCTGCTTTATGAAATATACATTTTCATATTTTCCTATCATTAGTAAAAAATTTCAATGAGACAATTTATATATTTTTTAGATTCCCAATGTCATGTTAAATGGCTTAGTTCATGATAAAATTGGAATAGCTATTCTTTTATATTTGTACATGAAATTGAGTTGTATTTTTATTTGGTACCAACAGATGTATAATGGGCATTAGTATTTTACCTTCATTTTCATTCTAGCTCAGTACAGGTCATAACTCTTGACATAACTGGGAAAACTTTGTGGACAGTTCCTTGGCTAAAATTCTTCTGAGGAATGCCTCATAGGTTTTATGGAGCCAACTCCATAGAATGTAAGTGTTTCTTAATAGGATATTTCCAATAACTATATGAGACCAAAATATATTTATATCCCTAGAGGTCATTAAAATATTTTTAAGAAAAATGGTTTGTAAGCAAATTTTAACTACTATGTAAATAAAAATGCTTGAATACCAGAATAATTTTTGTGAAACCGAAAGTGGGTCACATGTCTTAAGGGAAAGGAGCTCCCTTGTACATGACTGTCCCTAAGAGATGTAGCCCAGTATCTTCTTAACGTAAGTGATTATGTCTTATTGTGTTTTTTTCCTAAATGTGTGTGCATATACAGTCCTTTCACAGTTACCGTTTGAATTTGCCTAGTAAAACCAGTGAGGTACATCATGCATAGTTAAAGAGGTTACAGGAATGATAAATTAGAAGTTACAATTGCATTTAAAAACACTTGCCAATAGTCATTTTACTATTGAATAAGGATGGTGGGGAATGTTTAAATATTTTACAGGGAAAAATTTCATCACTTATATATAGTTATAAGACTTTATTTATATTTATTGAAGTTGCTTAAGCAGTTGAATTAAGATATGTGGTAGTTTACTTGATATCTTATAGAGATGGTATGTGTCACACCTTTGGACCTCTTCTTGAATAAACAGTGATTTATTTTTACAAGTCGACTGAGTCCCAATTCATGATCAGAAAAGATTTGAAGTGCTGTTTATGTTATTTATGCATTTTACTTTTTTCATAATGTGATGATATTCTTTACAATTTTTTAGGAATGGCAGGGGACTCACCCTTTCATATGCAAAATAGTCATATTAGTCCTCTGTCTTCCCTATGCATCTTATGGAACAATATTTCCTTGTATTGAACATTCTTAGGCCAAGTACCCAGAATCCAGAACCATGTCTACAGTTTAGACTCTTTTGAAACTATTTAAACTACTGAATCCTAAACTGCTTACCATATACTTCTTTTTAAAAAGTAATACCAAATCCTACTTTGACATGTTCACTTACTTTTTATACTTTAACTAAAAGCATAGAAAAATGCAACTTATATCAGGAAAAACATATAAAATGCAACTTATATCAGGAAATGTTTATTTTGGTTCAGAATTTCAGAGGGTTTAGTCAATAGTAGATTGATCCTAGAGATTTTGGGGAGAACATCATGGTGGTGGCAGCAAATGGAACAGGCTCTTCTTCATTCCTTCAGTGGAGAGGTAAGAAGTGAGAAAAGCAGCACAAAGGCATATGCCACAACACAAAATAACTCTCAAAGACGCTCTGAGAGGCCTACTTGCTGCAGCAATACATTTCACCATCTCTCAAAAGGTCCATCATTGTATAAATCATCAATAAATTAATAGGTGTTTCTTAATCCATAAACTGATAAGTGATATTGGCACTGAACTTTCCCCTATTCTTGCTTTCCTCCTTCTCTTCCTGAACATCCTGAGACTTGTCCATGTGGCTTTATGTGACAAGCTAATCTTCATGTATCTGGCATGAAGTATAATGAGAGTATAATGAGATTGTTTTCCCAAAACACTTGCCTTCTTCTCTTGTGCTTCTGTTTTCTTCGTGACCGCAGTTTTTCTTCAATAGCTGATAGGTTAAGAACAATAATACAAGCATAGAGTATTTTATGACTCCATACACAGCCAGAGCCAATTCTGGAAAATTCACCAAAAATTAGCCAAAATCCACTCTGCATATAAATATGCAAAAAATAATTAATTCAGTAACCTATCTTTTTGTGTATTTTACAAAATTTTAATTGATTAGCAATTGACTATTACCATCTAAAATATCATCTAATGATGACACAGGGGTTGCTATGTAGATGTTTTATTCAGATCCACTTCTTGGAAAAAATTTGCTAATGTTAAGAAAGATGGACTTGGCCAACTTTTGTTATGACAAGAAGCCAAGTGGTTTATTTTTATTTCACTTGTCTGTTTGTCTTTGGATCTAATAATAAACAGCCCCTTCATCATTGTTCCACACCACTATCTTCTACATTTATAGCAATTGTCATGTTTTGTTCTTATAGTTTATGTATGTTATTCAATTAAATCTCTGATACTTGGAGGGCAGAAACATAAGATTCTATTTCTGTGATAAATTATCACAGGCCAAAATTAAAAATTACCATATGTTTAACCAAGAAATTATATGAAAAATTGTATATTTGAACTCTTCTTAAAAGAACAGAGTAAAAAAGTGAATTAAAAAACAGAATTCTGCAAATAAGATTGCTATTTTAATTTTTGTAGTATTGAGATAGAAGCTTGATCTTGCACATATGTTAAGCAAGTACTCGGCCACTGAGTTATAACTCCATGCCATTTGTTGCTATTTAGCTCTCTCTCTCTCTCTCTCTCTCTCTCTCTCTCTCTCTGTCTCTGTGTGTGTGTGTGTGTGTGTGTGTTAGATACAGATGTGAACTTGACAACTGAAGACTAAGACTTTGGTCACATTTTTAATTACTAATTAAGGCAATGATACATTACTTAATTGATGAGGGAAGAACTAGCCCATAATTGCTAGAACCATTTCCTGGGCAGGTGGATAATGGAGGACTAGTTTGGCATATTTCCATTTCTATGGAAGGGTTGCAGACTTTTCCCTCTCTCAGCAATTCCTGTGGATATATTTTGGCAAGTGATCTGGGCTGATAACATTGGCATAACTCTTCTGTCAAGCTATATTGAGAAATGTAACCTGAATTGTACACAAGAATAAAACCCCTTCTTTCCTTAAGTTGTCTGGTCTTGTATTTGTTGACAACATGAGAAAAAACTGCAACATTATTTATGCCTAGTTTATTTCTGTATTTGTTTTTGACAATACTTATATGTTTGGGATTTCATATTGTACATAATTTTACATAATATATTTTGCATATTCAAGGTTCTCTAAACAAAAAGAACCAAGAGAATAAAAATCTATTAAAAAGGAATTTGTTATATTGGCTACATGATGCAGTCTAGGTAGGCAAGCAATGGCTGTCAATAGCTGTTCAGTACATGCGATTGAATCCTTTATCAGTCCCAATTTGACACTGAAGGTCTAGAATATTCCTGGATATCCATTGCTCTTCAGTCCAAGTTGGAAGGTGTACTAGTCAGGGTTCTCTGAAAAAACAGAATCTATACAATGTAATATATAAAATAACTCACAATAAAAAATAGTGTCCTTCTTGCTATTGACCAGAATGTTCTACAAAGGCAAAAGATCCCAAGAAGGTCTCAAACCTTTACTTCTCTGGAGAGTCAAAGATGCTGGATTCTAACTGACTTCGGTGAAGAACAGCTAGACTCTGCCATCAGCGATGAACAGCCAATAGCAGCAAGGCCCAGAGGCCAGGCTCCAAAGGCAGCGGTAACAGCAACAACGTAGTGGAAAAGATGAAACTTGGAGTCAGCCAAGGATGGAGGCAGCAGCAGCAGCAGCAACAAGGAAGGCCACCATGCTCTAAAAGTGAACATGGCATGCAGAGTGGACTTCACAGCAAGTCGATACTGGATAAGAGAAGAGGAAGTCCCTCCCCCTTTCACTTCCTGTTATCTAGTCCACCACCGGAGAGTACTACCCACTATGGCCTGGGTTTTCCACAGCAGTCAATCAAGTACCTGCAAACTTGTTCAAGACCCATTCCAACCATTAACCCCCCACAGCTGCACCCAGTCTACAACTGTCAGGTTGACACTAAAATTCAACCATAACAGAAAGTCAAAGAAACAGGAGGAGAATGGCACCATCTGTGGTCACCAACAGAGAAGTTGAACCAATACAACAAAAACGAAAGTGAAATAAAACTTTCTAGGTTTTTTCTTATGTTTAGCTTACCATGGGATAGTGTCATCCACATTTGAGATGGGTTTCTCTTTTCAGGAAATTTGATCCAGACAATACCAAACAAGTATGACCAAAAGTTGGTGGTCCGTTTGTTGATTCCAGATCAGATTGAGTTGATAGCCAATATCACACCTTTTATTTAAGATAGTGGTATAGAATTTGAAGTGCAATTCCAATTCAGTATATCTTAACATTTAACACATAATTTTGGGTTTTAAAACTACAGACATATCTATTAATTTTAGCTTTGGGTATTCTCCACTAAATCTTGTGATTTAAACATCTGGTCAGCAGTCTTTGACAGGCTTTGTCAAAATGACATGATTTCTAGTAGTTTATACTATGAATTATAGATTGTAAAGGAAAATTAGTCTTCACCTGTTTTGAATAAACAAAACTTTATTTTAAATCCTCAAACAAGATATTTGCCTGACTTCCCACCTGCTAGCTTGGAGATTTTATAATTGACAAGACACAGGTTCTGATAAGCAAGTAGTAATTTACTCCAAAGACCTCATCACAGATCCTTTTGGACCCAGTAGGCAATTTGCCTCTCAAAGCAGATTAAGTTTTCAAACCAGGTCACTTCATGTTGTAGTTTAGGAAAATATTTTCTTATTTTTTTTTTTACCCAAGAACAATGGACGTTTTCTCAACTCTGTAATATAAATAGAACTGGAGCACTCACTCAGATTGCTTTCACAAAAGTGAATTTAAGTCACTATTGAAAAATAACTGCCTATGACTTCAAAACAGTAGTGTGTAAACTTTCCTATTATTTTTCAAAAATTGTCTTAGAGAGAAAAGAGCTCAACAAGGCACTACATTATACTACTTTAGGATTCTGTTTTGAACTGCAGATCCTTTGGAATATAGAATGTTTCTTTTAAAAATATATCTACTATGGAAAGCAAAGGTCTAGTGTCTAGACAATTACGGTTATTGTTCTTCGTACACTTGAAAACTTGCAGATTGCATATAGTAGTAGCCATGTATAATTGTGTGTGAAATAGACACTATAGAAGTCATAACCTAGGTTCACAGATTTCTGAGGAACCTTTCAGACAGAGGTGCCAACATACCCTCCCACATGTACTGGTAAGAACAGCTATTCTCTGCAAGTGTCAGTAATATTTAAAGATTCAGTATGAAATCTAACAAAGGCTTCCTAATTTCTCACTTACCTGATCTATTCCTTAGGATGGAACTTACCTGAGGCCAATCAAGTATGGCTAAACTTGCCCCACATGAGTCAAGAAAGCTATTCAATAAAAGTGGTGTTCAGTGAACAAGGAGAGTACATTTGGAAACATGATAGATAATGTATGATACTATTACGGGATTTTAACTCAAATGAGACTAGCATTGTCCAGAGGAGCTCAGATTTCTCTCCCATATATTTTGCTATCTAGTTTCTTTTGAAATGCTTCATTCTCCATTAAAATTGGTGCATCTGTCTATGGTTATATATTAGAAGTTTATGTCTGTTTACTAGAATGAAAACTACTTAATGAACAGACATCTTTCATTTCATTTGTTATGTCTAAGTCCTAGAATAATAAAAACCATAGCAAAGCAAGTAAGAATAAAAATAAGTACTACAGTTTATCATGATAGTATAAACTGCACTCATCAGGCTGAGGCAGGAACAGGATGAGCAAAAGGCAAGCCTGGGGTGTATAGTAAGGCCAAAGTCATCTGGGCTACAGGTAAGAGATTCTACTTAAAAACCGATTCCATAATTGAATAAATGAATGTGTTGGAAAAAATTAATTATTTAGAAGTTTCTTTCCACAGACATTTTTCTTTGGTTGAAATTATTATGTTATCTGCTTTTCAATTGATGAAACTCATTGAATGTATGGAACACAGAGTAAAACATTTCTTTCAATTGACAACATCAATGAAGATCCCATAATAGAAACCCTTTTTCAGTTATTAGGAAATTACAAATTAAATTCACATAACAATAAATTCAGTAGAATAGCAAATCAATGAAGAATTAACAACCCCAGTTCAGTCAGAGATGTGAGGGAATTGTATTCCTCATGTAGGAATGCAATAGAAAATGTAATGTTATTTTATCACTTTGAAAACCAGCCTGACATTTTCCTGTGAAACTGAACTTTCTAGCTACTTGCCCAAGAAAAAGGAAAAGATATAAACGATATTCATGTTTGCTTTCTTCATAAAATGTCAAATTGTAAATAGATCAGATGCTATCAATAAGAGATAACTAAATTGAGGTGTTTATGATGGAATACCATTCAGCAACGAAAGAGAAAAATCTAGTGAAATGCTAAAAAAATTGAATGCATCCACAAGACAGCAAATGTAGGTAACAGAATGTGTTTGAAAAAGAATGTATGTAGAGAATGTCCTTTAAGAGAATTTGTTTACCAGGAAAGATTGGCTGGAAAATGATTTTTGAAGAACATCATGCAAAGACCTTTTCCCTGTAAAGTGTGAAATTGTGAATATTTTAAACTTTGTGGATATTATGACACATGCTTAACTACTATACAAAACTAACCTTAGTTGATATGTAAACAAATGTGTACCTGAGATTGGATGAATTGTCTCAGTTCTCTATGTCTTAGTTTCTATATTTATATTTAATAGTAGACCCTCAGAATTTTGCTGAATTAACGCTCTATGCATTTAAAACAAACAAAGATAAATCCATTAGAAGAATCAGGCTGACATTCCAAATGCTTCAGCAATTTGTATAATGTTTAAGGTAATTCTATGAATAACATATAGTTTTAATTAAAGCTGTATGGATGGAAAGAAGTTTATATTTATGAATAAGTGACTCCAAGTAGCTTTTTGAGAAACCCCAGATTATCTAAGTCAGTTTTGTTAGAGCATCAGGGTGAAGCACAGCAAAAAAATTATGGTGTTCTTTTTGTTTTTTTTTTTGAAAGGTAAAAATGTATAAATTGTGCATTCTGCCTAACATTTTTAAAATTTATATATAAGAATAACTTGTTTGAAAGACTGTTCTATTTAATGTAACACATTTTTGTTCGGAAGCTTATGCATTCTGATTACTGCTGAAAGTAAAAGTTCTCAAAATACCTCTTACAATTTATCCAGTTCAAGTGTCAATGAGATTGTGGAAGATGATGAATAAGTATCAGGCACTTCCTTTGTTAGCAGCTCTGCTGTCCTTACTCCCTGAGTCTCAAGCTGTGCATAAGAAAACAAGATACTTGTGACATGACATCTCCAAGTAATTATTAGATTACTCTCAGTATAGAACTAATGACAATCAGGAATTCCACTCTTATCAGGCACTCATGGTGCCTGATAAGATATTCGTTTACTTTACACTGCATATAAACTGTTTTCTTTCGATACTTTCCTTCTTATATAGGATTGCTATAATGGGGTTCCCAGTACATTAAGCACCAATGCAATTATTACCTTCCTTGTATAGAGCCATCTAAATTAAATACCATTAAGTGAAATACTGTCATAAATATTATATTTCTTTATAGAACTATTATCTACATTTTCTGAATATGCTGCACTTAATTGATCCAGTGGATTTAGGTTTTATTTTTAAAAAATAATTTGGATGGAATTTAAGGCAGTACTCAGGGGTATGTGAGGCTTATGGTTTCCAATTTGTTGGAGCACACATTTGTATGTGTGTGTGTGTGTGCATGTGTGTGTGTGTGCATGTGTGTGTATGTGCATGAGCATGTATGTGTGTGCGCCACACTTTGACCACCATGCTTTTTTTTTTAGTGTCCTTTTACTTTTACTTCAATGAACCCCTTTTGGATATGATCCTTCAGGTAAGCTGTTCTCTTAAATCCAAGTTTTTATGCTCCTCATGTATGTTGCTTTTTTGAGATACAGACATAGATACAGATACTGAGCAAAACTGATCATGAAATATGGATAAAGAATCACAAAACTATCTTACAATAGTTCATAGTTTGCTTTACACTATAATATCTCATTTAAACATTAAGAATATTGTTTCAAAACAATTAAGTGAATCTTTGGTTAAAAGCTAAATTACTAACTTTTCAAAAATTTCTCCAAAGGACTTCTGAATTTTGGATACAGTTATGGACAATCAGTTGAGCAACAGTAATTTAGATAAAGAAAAATGCCTTGGACTTTATGATACAAAGATAAATTTTTTCAAGATTTCAGAAAGAAAATTTTAGGGGCAAAAAGATATTATAAATCAACCAAATTGTTGATGTTTCTGTATCTGAAAACTTAAAGTAAGTTCATTTGAATAGAGTGCATTCCTTGAAGCTTGAATGCTTAGCCACAATCACCAAACTATGGCAGCAGTCACCAAATTCTGATTATTGAGTCTATAAGAAATGAGAAATGGATCACTGAGTATGATAATAACACAATCATATTTTCCCTTTGTTATGAAATCATCAACAGAACAAAATCTCTTCAAAACATCTTACATAGTTTATATTTTTAAAATCTTCTAACAGTATCCATGACAGTACACACAATTATACTTTGTTTAATTCAAAGCATCCTTAGATAGTTGATAAGGCACAAGTGTGTCCTTGACTTAATACCATTAATTGGCAGTAGTTGTCTTTTAACTCTGTAAAACTTTCTTTGTTTTAAAAGCTGATAATATTCAGTGTTGTCATAAAGTGACTAAACAAAGGAGGTAAAATTTTTAGTTTTTAATAACGAATCGAGAATTCAGAAGTGGTATGGTATTATGATCTGGAAAAAAATTAAAAAGAGAGGCTTTAAAACTTTAACTCTAAAATGTTTTTGATGTTTTAACTTAAAAATGAACAGAATTTTGCATTGTAAACAAGTATTGTCATATTGCATGGTATGACAGTATTGTTCCATGTGCATATAGTGAAATTATTTCTCAATTTTTGATACTTTTTCATACTGTAGATCTAGAGTAGACCATGTAAAGCAATATTTGCATCTTTTTTGTGCCGAGCATCAAAAAGCAGAAGTGATAAAGTAGCTGTGAATAGGTGATCTAAATGGAGTTTAGAGAAGATAGTTCTGCAAACTTCTTTCCTGAATATTTAGTCAATACACGTTACATCATTATTTTTTAACTTGTTGATTCACAGAATTTTAAAAACTCGGTCTTTAGTCACAGCGGTTATAAGAAAAAATAAAATTACATCATCCATAGATCTTGGTTTTCCTAGGACAAGATTCTAAAAGTTTTAGAAGTATTTAGATGTGTTTATAATCACAACTCTTGAGAGGTAGAAACTGAAGATCTCAAGTTCTGGTCACCTTCTATTAAATAGGAAAAAAAATTTTCACATCTCCATTTGCCATCCAGCCAGCCAACCAACTAACAAACCAACTTAGCACCTTTCACAAGTCAGATCATCACAGTAAAATTAATTGATTTAATGGTTTGAGTCCATATTTCCTTTCCCAATATAAAAAAAAAACAAGCATAGTACTACTTTCAGTGACAATTCATTTCAACATAAAGGAATCAGCAAATTCATACTCAGTAAAGAACCTGGCCCATAGAAGTGTTTGTATTCACACATTCAAAATATTTTAAAAATATTGGCCGACATTTTTAAAAGTCAGAAAAGCTTAGCATTTTAAAATGTTTCTAAATTTTATAATTAGGATACTTTATATAAACTTCCAAATCTCAGGTGTATTGTGAAAATAGCAATAGCCATGTAAACACCACTGGGCTTTCAGAGTGCCTTCCTTTCTCGGTAGTGTTTATCCAGAGTAGATGAGCTGCTGTTCCTTATGGGTTGCCAGATGTTATGCAGTTTGGCAGTATCTACCTGGCTCATCTCACCTGTCTAGCTCCTAAAACTGCTTGAATAATTAATTCCTAGAATCTTTAACAATGGGGCTTCTATAATCACTCTTCAGTTGCTGTAAAATAATACCTGAGTCAAACAATTTAGGGGAACCAGAGGCTTATTCTTGCCCATGAATTGGGGTTACAGTCTGTTATGATAGAAAAAGAGTTCATACTAACATCAAGAGCTAAGGGAAGGGACCACACCATCTCCATAGAAAGAACTGAAAGGACATACTTTCTAATGCTAAATTTCAATTGTTCTTGCATCATCTTATCCTCATACTAGGAACTGTCCCACTCTGCACCTATTCATTTCCTATAGGCTTGCGCATAGGCTTGCCTTAACTAAATATTTCTTCATAGATATGCCTGAAGTCAACCTCTCTCTGAATTGTCAAATTGACAACTGTAATAATGGCCACAATGCTACAGAGAAGTGATACTGTAATTGTCAGTTTGGTAGGATCTAGACTCACTTAGGACAAAACCTCTAGGCACATCTGTGAGGGATTAGAAAGGTTATAAAGTTTGACTCAGAATGACTTGAGGGATTATTTTGATTAGATAAAATTAATGTTTGAATATTTACTCTGAAACTGTGGATTATACCATTCTCTTGTATAGGATTTTGGGCTAAATAAGTGGAGAAAGAGAGCATTCATTACTTTTTTCCTACTGGCTATGGATCTATATCATGGTCACCAGTCTCCTCCATCTCCTGATACCCTGACTTCTGCACTATAATGGATTGCATCTTGAACAACGAGTCTTATTCTTTCAGTGGTCCATTGTAAGGGTGTTTTATCACAGAAAAGTAGTCAGGGCAACATATGAAGAGTATTAAAATTAAAATGACAGTGACTCTGATGCTCAAGATTCTAAATTATATCACATATTTTATTTCTTTTTAATTGTTATGGTGTCAAGAAGATGCAACATTTGTCTTTTGAATGCATTTAAGACCAAAATACTTCAGCTGGTAAATAAAAGCCACATGTAAAGTGTCTTGCTTTCTGCAGAGTGGCTGTTTGTTGAACTTTTCATGTTTCAGAAATTAAAAATTATCATTCAGGAAGGTAACTGTCCCAAAATTTCTTGTGCTTCCCAGACTTGAATTGCAACCTTCAAAGTTTGTTAGATAGCAAGGTGGAAGTGTTGACAAAAATCAGACTTTTTCGGGGTGGATACTGTCAGAGAGAATCTAAATTTGCTGCAACATCAAACATGAAGTGGCATTCATACTTGACCTACCCTTGGCCTACCTCTGGCTTCAGATGCTGCTGAGATATACTGTTCCATGTGAATTCAAACACTTCTTGTACAGATGGCATCTTGCTTCAAACAGAACAGCAAGGACCGATCCACTAATGTTTTTTGACCCTGGTTCCCTGGAGCATACACAACTTCAACCTGGAAGAAAAGTCAGTACTGTTGAGAGCAATTTCTAATTAATGGGTCTGTGGACTAGCAGATAAATGATCTCACCTACTGTCCTTCAGAAGACAAAAAGACAAAGGAGTATTAGAATTTCTTTCCTTTTTAGTAGTCCTCTAAAATTCCTAATCAGTGAAAAACACATACAAAAGGATAGATTATATTGATATATTCATAGTTAGGCAGCAAGGACATTTTATTGACCTGAAAATTAGTGGCATGGTATAAATTACCAGGAAGAACAGAGCCAAGAGATAAAGTTGATGGATATCATTTCCGTTTTCAGTTTCGTGCACAGCAGGCAAAGTGATATCTTACTCTCTTTTTATAGGAGTCAGAAATAGAAACCCACAGGCAGGAAAGCTACAAGCATATGGAAGGAAAGGCCAAAGAAAGGATATGGTGAAGAGCACTGAGACAATCCGTACTTGACAATTATGTCTGGAATGACACAGAAACATGCATGATAATTTAGGCAAAAAATAACTTTGTGATTAACTTTACATTTTAGACTTCTGTAGATTTTCTATTTAGAATGAAAATTTCCACACTTCTTCATCTTTTATAGTGGAAATTTGACACTGTTTGATTTTTATCTGTGAGCTACATCCTCTGCTTTGAAGGCATGCTTGGCATGCTGCTTTAGTTACTCAGTAAATTTATGCTAAATAAAGACTAGAGAGTGCTCAGAGACCAAGTATGATGGGCTGCTCTATGTTAATTGGTTAGCTCTTTAGAGGGTTTGGCCAAAACATCTCTCCACAGCTATTGGTTAATGACTTTCTATCCCAAGTGAATGATGTTACATGGAGTTTTGTTTTAGCTTTATCTCCCTGACAACTGAATTAGATTGAGAAATTATTGCTTCAGGGGCCAGGGAATAGCATATTTCTAATAAATTTGCCAGCATTATTTATTAAATGAACTAAACACTTCCATATCTAAATATACAATGACATTTATATTGCTGTTCAGAGTTACATTAAATAGAACCAAGTTACTGATCATGAGACCAGGTCCAATTTACTACAGAATTTGGTATGATTCTGAAATTGTGTCTTATCTAATACTAGTTAATATTTCAATATATAATAAAAAGACAGTTACTGAATTTCTCTTATTATTCATATTGTTTGGTTTTACTATTTTTAAGGGAGATTTATTCAGCTTACAGTTCTGGAGGGGAGATAGTCCTTTTTGGTGGTAGTGACATGGCTAGTGACAGAAGGTAGAGACAGGCTAACTTACATTCATCTGGACAGCTAAGAGATGCAAGATTTCCAACTGCAAAAGCGAGCCTCTTCCAGAAGTAGGGTAGAATTAATCCACCACAAGGCCCATCCCCTCTGACTGCTTTCTTACAGCAAGTCTCCACATCCTAAAGGTACTATGACTGCCCCAAACATATGAACATATGGCGGACACATATCAAACAATGATATTCTACCCTTGATCCCAGCTGGTTAAGTTACATCCATCTGGGAGTCTGAGAACTGTAAGACTGCCTTTTATTTGATTTTCTTAAGGTAAATGTTTACTATGTGTCTGAATGTTACTAGATGCTGGAATGAAAAGCTAAATAAAACTGCTCTTTGAAAATGGTAATGAATATACTACACAATACCTAGTATCTCTTGCCTAGTATCTCTTGCATATTTGGATAATTTTTATCAAATGGAACTTTTTCTCTTATTTATGTGTGTTTGTGTTATATGCTTCTGTGTGTGGTGTATATGTGTTTTACATGTGAGCGGATATATGTGTTTGTCTGTGAAGGTGTATGTAAACTAGTTTACTTGAGTATGTGTGCCTTTGCAGGAGAATCATTCTCAATCAATCAATTTTCCACCTTATTGTTGTGAGCCTTTGTTTCTAATTAAACCCAGAAAATGCCAATAGAGCTAATCTAACTTGACAGTTTGCTCTGAGGGTTCTCCACCTTCTAGGGCTAGAATTACAAGTGGTCCACCACTCTGGTCTGACATTATTATGTGAGATATGGGGATCTGAATTCAGGTCTTTTTGCTTAGGAAGCAAAGACTTTAATCATCAAGTCATCTTCCTAGTCCTTAAATAGATACTACTTAGAGAAAATAGTAGTTCCTATAATAGAAGTTTAACAAGCCAGGTTCTAAAATACACTACACTTTGTTGGAATGCTTGTGACAGACACTCAGGAACATGGTACATTCCTGCCAGATGGTGCCATCGATATTGTCTTTGTCACAAAAACTGATTCCAGAAAAGCAGCACTAGGTCCATTCCTCTCCACCTGGTAACAAGCAACACATGAGAGTTCTGTAGGATCAAATCTGTCATAAGTCAGTGTCTGAAGATGAAAAGACTTCCCTAGGTGGCTGCCAGACTACGGGTCAATATAGTTTCTTCACCAGATGAATTTTAGGCAAAACTTTGTAAGTTTATGAGTAATGTCCAGTGACTCCACAGGTCTTCCTCATCTGACCATAGGATATATTCCTAATAAATTCTTTTTCCTCCTAACTACTGAAGTACTGGTATTCCTTATAAACCAATATTTAAACAGATATACACAAATATAGGTACACACTACTTAACCTAGTACCACAAGGTAGATGCACTTGTTATGAAGATTCATTCTTATTAATATTTAATGATTAAGATTCTATTTGGAAGTGTATACATAATAAAACCTTCTATGAACTCAATACCACATGCACTAAAATTTGGTAGGTATAAAAAATCCAATTTGAACTGTACAGACGGCTTAGGGTTTAAAACCTTTGACTCACAAGCAGATGGACCTGATTTTAGAAACAAGGCCCCATATAAACACATCAGTCAGAAATAGCAGCTGCCTGTAATTCTGTCCCCCAAAGGTGAAGATGGGAAATCTCAGAACAAAGCAATAAGGAGTAGAGCAACCCAGAATGATTCCTGATATCATCTATGGACTTTCTTAGGCACATCACTCAGTCCCTTATGATACACAGACACAGACACACACACACACACACACACACACACACACACACACACACACAAGAACACACGCAAAAAATATCTGGTTTACTTATTGGTACTAAGGAGTATTGAATAAATGAAACAAGTAAATTCATGTAGTGTAGAATACAGCTTATGACACATAATGGATGTTTAATAAAATGTATCATCTTTTTTATTAATTGTTGAGTAAATGGTTTTTCTCTTAGCTAACAAAATGGTTTAAACAACAACAAAAATGATTTTCCAGTTCTAGATGATGAAAATATGGTTCTTCAGTTTCTTCTGAAGTCTATGAGGGAAAGTCTGTACCTATTTCCCAGTTTGTGAGCTTGCTACAATAATACAAACCCATTTATTTATCAGATGCATCACCTTAATCTCTGCTTTCTCTACATTTCATTTTGCCTATACTTGTGTGAGTCTCTAAATATACTGTTAACGTAATGGCCTCATCTGACATTGATCACTTACAAAGGTGTCTTTTACACATTGCTAGATGCAACAACTTAGGATTTCATCCTTTTATTTTTCTTTTTAGGAAACACGATTTAACTCACAGCATTCCATGACCCTAATGTGTTCAATTAACATATCTGATCTCCTATCCTGTCCCCGTGTTCTATCTGTCATCGGTCTGCTCTTCTTAAACCTTTCTTCATCTTGGGTAAATGATATCCATCCTTCTATTTTCTCAATGCCAATACCCAAAGAGAGATTCGAATAATATAGGGGAAATCAATGTCTTTGAAACCATAGGATCTTGGTGTGAGCTATTTCTCTTTCAATTATAAGTAATACATCCTTAAAATTTGTATAATTCCTGTCTACATCCATTTCCTCAGTTATAAAATGGAGATAATTATAATATCATTCCACGGATAAAGAATCAACAGTTCATTTAAATTAGCAAGTTGTGCATGTCAAAAGTCAGCAAGCTTCCCCTCTGATGTTGAATTTGCTGAGAAGAAAAGTTACTACTTCCTATCTAGTCTTACTTTTAAGAAACCAATAAAAGTTAAATTTTACCCAAATATTCCATGATAGAGATCTGTAAATGGAAAATGAGACAAAACTTAATAATACTTGTTAGGAGAAAAAAGACACATTTATCTGCATAAACAGTCCAGGTATGTTTTAAAGTCTTTTTTCAAATAGCAGATTTAAATACCAATGAAATAAATCAGATTTTGGAGAATGAGAAGTAAATCAGCTTAAAAAGTGAAGTATCTCATGTTTTAGAACATGTCCTCTGAGCTAATGTTTTAAAATTCTTCTTTACAAAGTTATAAGTACATTTCTACTTTTATGATGCCCTATATTCAAAATGTGTGAAATATCAACAAGATTCTGTGGCCTTAAAAGAGGAAATATATGGGAAATGTATTATCACATGTAGAAAATGAGTCATTTCTTGCTAATAATGGAAATACCAGGCCTAACATCTGGGGAATGAAGTAGCAATGTGGTTTAAAAATAGCAGGCAAGTTTGCATTCTGACTTTTAAGTATAAAAGAAAATTTAGATAGTCATTATTATTATTAGGAAAGCTGTTTTCTTTCTTTAAAGATTCTAAAATACTTTTAAGATCTGAACTTGTATTCTAATTGCTGAAATCTGTGATTCCAATTTAAATGCAGCAAGATAAGTTCAGTAGTATGTGAGGCAGCTCATTCTGAATCAGGGAGAACAATTGCCTGGCATCTGGGTAGATTGACTTGGGTTGCTTACTTACCAGGTCTAATTGCAATTCAGATTTTAGTTGGATAATGTTGTTTTATAAAGCCATTTCATGCTGGATTTAAAAATCTTTGTTAATATATAAAGTAGAGTAGATTTGAAATTAAATCAATAAACTTCATTAATTCAGTCAAAAATGTGTAATGTGACTTTCAATGCATCAAGCTATCCAAACAAAGAGCTCCATTTAGTTAGTCCTCCAGAAAAGGAGGATAAACATAGATTATCTTTTAAAAATGTAAGATTCATTATTTCAGAGTCCCTGGTCATGGTGTCATAGTGTGGCCTCAAGGTGGGAGAGCATGAGAATAGGAGAGACAGCTTAAGGTGGGAGAATCTCAGAGAGCCGCTATGTTTAATATTGACTGTGAGTTGGAAAGTCAGGTCTAAAGCCCTCAGAGAATGGTCTCTAAAGCCTCAAAATTCTCATAGCCCCCAGAACTTTCTCACTTTTACAGCATTTTAGGAAACGTTTGGGAGCTTATCAACACAACATAGTGTGGTGTGAGTGATGTGTCAGAAGTCAGGAAAGCACTGATACAAAATTGCTGTAATTTAAAGTTGTCTTGGTCTTGACTTTGGGAGAGGAGCTAATCTGATTACAGATGCAAGAGAGAGGATGGTAACCACTAAGAGAAAGATAGACTTCAGGATTATGGCCTGATTTTTGGGAGAAGCAACTACTGGATCTGTGATCTAGCACAAACATTACAATTTGCTATTTGAAGATAAATTCATAGTTTTGATAAGTCTTTTATCTGTTAATGAGCATGGTTTTCTCTGAAGATCTTCAGATTTTTAACCGTTTGATGTAAAATTGTTACCAGATTAGAAGGGCACATTTTGGGATACTTTCCTAACTTTACATAAAAGGTCTTTGAAAGTCTTTGAGGTCATTCCCCCTCACTGCTGGGATTATCATGAAGGATACAACATACTAATGAGGAGGAACTGGTTCTGATCCATCACAGAGATAAAGTCACCAACTTCCCCCAACCATGTGTTTATGAAAGGACTTGGAGAGGTGCTCTACATTACAGATAAACTTGACCATGAAGTTGGGCACAAAAGCAAGGAAGCTGAATCCTGATATGAACAGACCAATGAGATGTAGAGGACCAAAAATTTCAATTAGATTTACAGAAATTGGAGCTATTCAATAACGAAAAGACATTTTCCCCAGGCCTGTCTGTCCCTAAATACCCCTGATCCTGTCAGCCACCTCTGGTGTTCTTTCACCCTTCATGGATTCCATGTCTGGAGTCCACAAGTTCTTGGTTCTCTTGCCCCTCGAAAAATCCATGTCTGTAAACTCCTTCTTCTAATAAAATCTGCCTTATTCTCTTTGTGCATTCTGGTTTCAATCTTTGAATCCAGAACACAAGAACCTGAACATAAAAACTTCTCTCCATCAAAAATAGGATACGAGAGATGAGAGGTTGCTTGTCTTTTTCTACTTGAGTCTAATTAACCTGAAATATCAAAGGCTGGTTTGCATATGGAGAAGCCTGTTCTAAGGAGATGAAGGGCTAAGAAGGCATGCAATCAGTTACCACTTTTCTTTGAGAAGTTATATGCTCTCTTAAATTGAACTGATAGATAAATATCATGTGCATGTATGTGTGGGTTCATTGAATGTGGTTACTCAGGTTACACACAGGTTGGGTCTCTTTTTCTATAGCTCTCCACATTGTTTTTAGAGATAAGATCTCTTACTGAACCTAAAATTCATTGATTCAGCTAGGCTGATTGTCCAGGGAGAATTGAGGTTACCAATATGTGCCACTGTGCCAGATATTTTTCAGTGCAGGGTAAAAGAGCATAGGTTTTCATGTTTGCACAACAGACACTTCAACAAATGAGCCCTCTTCCTGGTGCCCGGATCATTGCAATATTTATTTTCAAATAATTTTATTGACTTTTCATAATTATTTTGCAAAATGGAGTGTTATAATAGAATCTTCTGTGAAATTTGTGAACAATATGTCTGATATTAGATAATGTTGAGTTGTTAATTCTTATAGAGAAATGTCTTATAAATGGGCATAGCCCAAAAATATTACTTTTACTACCAATAACGTTTTCTTTACTTTCAGTCAGATTGTTTACATTACAGTTTGTTGTTAGCAACAACAACAAAAAACATTGTGCTTCAAAGAAGGAAACACTAAAACACAGTCTTATGCATTCCCATAATCCTCTGACGACAATATAATTGCTGTTTAGTTAATAAGCCTAAGTACCAGTGATGAATGTGATGAATGTTAGTTTATGTATGGCATATTGATGATAATATCTGAGTAGGATAAGCTGCCAAATGAGAGGCAACGAAAAAGAAATATTGCAGTCCAAATTGCATTCCAAATAACTATTTTTCTCTCTCTGCAATCAAAATTGTATAGTGTGCAGTTATTTCCATAAACACCCTTTGGTGCTGTAGAATGAAAATAATAACTTCATGTGATTCACAGCAGATGCTGATAACATAAATCTACACACCTGGGATGAATAGGACTCAGTAATTTCTCCATGATTAAGGAAATATATGCTTACTGTTCAGCAATTGCGATGGGTTGTTTATCTTTTCTATTATACTCATAATTAATCATCAAGGCATGAACTGCTTGGTGCCAGGTACATATAACATTCTGGGATGTGTGTCAGGGTTGCACACAGAATGGGTAGCAACAGAAATGAAACACATGAAGTGCTCTCCAATATTTCTTTGTTCGCCAGCAATGCATAAGGTAAATGAGATGTAGAGGGAGGGTCTAAATCAGCAGTGAAAGGAGAGCTGTGTTTAGTTCCAGCTAAATACTAGACTGCCCTTTTTACACTTGTAAAGTTTGGATGGATCTATTCTGCTATTGTTTGTGAAAGGGAAATGGGTTTCTGCTAATTTAGGAGGCTAAAGTATGCATCCTTTAAACTGTAACAAGATGATGATGTAAACATTGTGACAGCCTGTATAAGGACATGAACGAACTGTGGTAGCTCAAGAGTCCACTAAGAGAGCTAATGCTCTCAGCCAACTCTAGTAAAATCTCTAAGTAGAGACTTTATGCTACTGAAATTGCATATAAAAGACCCTACCTGCTGGTAATTTCCAGAGAGAAGTAGCAGAAGCATTAAAGTTGAAGTGCTGTGGGGAGTTTAGTGCTATGAATAAGAATGAGGATACACTTTAGAACATTTTTGCAGAGGATGGAGGGGTTTCCCCCTGTTTTTTTCCTAGGTTACTGTGTAAATTAACCTCAGCGCCCCCCCCTTACTCTGTGTAATGTTTGCTGCAGTTGCTTGTTTTCTTTATCTCAACATTTTAATAATTTACAAGAAGGTTTTAAAGACTAAAAATCAGTTCAGTCCCAGAGAGTTTTATATTGAGCTGTTTATTGACCAAGGGAATCACTGGGAGGTAGAAGAAAGCTGACCTGTTCTATCAGAGAATAGTAAGTAATTCAGAAATCTTGAAGAATATAAAATATGGAAAGCAAATAGGGAATGAAAACTATTGGTGCTGGGGTTTGGTAAGAGCTCTTTGGCAGGTAAAGGTGCCTGCACACAAACCTGGAGACCTGAATTCAAACCCGGGAGCCCATGTGGTGGAAAAAGAGAACTGACCTAAAAATTATACTCTGATCTCTGCATGCATGCCAGGGTACATACATCCTTTCCCATTCCCCTGAATTGCCTTTCTCTCTCTCTCTCTCTCTCTCTCTCTCTCTCTGTCTGTCTGTCTCTTTCTCTCTCCCTCTGTCTGATTGTCTGTCCCTGTAATGAGTAAAAGTCTTTGAAAAATTTCCATAAATTGCAACCATTTATATGTGATTATATTAGATCATGAATTTGGTGAAAATATTGGACCCGAAAATATTGGACCTATCCACAATAAGATGAAAGAATCATTGTGAGAATCCAGACTCATCTGAAATAAATTATTTTCATAGAATGATATTAGTCAGGATTCTAAGCTTTTCATAGGTATGAATAAATGTTAGTGGTTCTGTTTTAAAAAATTTGGCAAGCTATGAATGAAAAGACGAATGGAAGCCATTGTCTGTTTTTTAACGTTTTATTGTCATACAACCAAGGACTTTTATAACCCATGGCTGCTGGTGAATTACAATAATGATAGAACTTAGTAAATGTGACAATTGGCCCACAAAGCCAAACATATTTACTATCTGGCTTGTGTTAAAAATAAGTTTGCCAACTTATAGATTAAATAATTTGAATTTTACTTTATAATACTACTTGAACTGCAGGAAGTGGCAGTAGGCTCAAATACATGCAACTTTATCAAGGAAAGAGATTGTGCACTTCAGTGAATTGCTGACTTAGGAATTGTTCAAGGACTAAAATTCTCTTGGTAAAATTATAGAAAATATTTTCTATCATTGTCTTCATTTCCATGAAATTGGTTAAATGTTTTCCATTTGTGTTTCTGTTACTAAATCTAAGGAGAAATGCTTATTTAAAGTATGACTCAAGAAGTTGTGTTATAAAGTAACTGCTTTGTCAGTTCCATTTTAAAGTGTGAGATGTTGAAGTTTTAAGTTTTAAGAAGCATTTTTATTTCAGACAGCAGGCTTGTTTACAACTGACTAGCCCTAGGATAGTATTAAATTATTCCAACAATGCATACCTTTGAGACTAGTAAAAACTCTACTTAGAAAAAATAACAATAAAGACAAGCAAGGGCATATGAAAATAGCTTTCTTCCTTCCTAGAAGGTTACTTAAGTTCATGAGCCATGTGGACATAGGAAAAGGAAAAGAATTCAGAAAAAAAAAATCAGCCATCATCCTCTCAAGATAGGAAATCCAGATGCATGGAAATAAGAATATTCATGCTTTTGCTAGATAGACCTGAATGGCTTATTAGCATTAAATATCTGCAACATCTAAAACCAAAAAAGAATTAAGATATTTCCTAGTCAATCAATGCTTATTTGTCTACATATGCATTTTGTTGCATATTTAGAGAGTAAAATAAAAATAGTGATCATAATATTCTCTGAAAAACAAGGTGATTTAACATCCAGTTTTGACAGGTAATAAAAGAAAAGTTAGTTTAACTTCCTTAGGAAACATCTGATGATCAGCTAGTGTGCCTATCAGCTGATCAAAATTTGGAGATTTTTGGGGTGGGTGTACTTACTTCTTATTTAATTTTTTTTTCGTGAAATGAGTCAAAGGCTAATTTTTATGTCTTCCCCTGGCTCCTCCATGCCACTTTCCTATGTCATGTATAGAAGCTGCTTTTAGCTCTCCCACTCTCCAATTATCTTCCTGACAAAGTTATGTCAGAGACAATAGAGGGAAAAATTGGGTTTCACAACTAAAGCAATGAGGCAGGTCTCTCAATAGGGATTTTCCTGATGCTTTTGTTTTTCCCTCCATATAATGTCTGTAATCTTCACTGACTTTGGGCATATTGTTGATGTACTCTCTCTGGTTCAATATTTGAAGATTCTGAAAATGCATTGTGCTTTCTTACAAAAAATAAGCATTTTTAAAGGTCTGTGGTTTCTGCTCTGAGTCTGTATGTAACAAGTAATACATGGAATTTTCACTCTGATAATTGAAAAGAACTGCTCTCTACAGTTAGAAAATAACAATACAGATAAGAGGTACCTCTATAGATATGACTCAGGCATGTCTGGAGCTGTAGTCACCAGCTTCTCCTGTCTTCTGTGCATCCAGCCTTTAAGATTCTGATGAATGCACAATTCAGGATGCATAAAGTACCCACTTTGAGCTTGTTAGTGTGAAGTCACATAAATGACAGATCATATTCTCCAGATTAAATTATCCATTTAAGCATTCATTAGAGTAAAAATAATAATGAATTGCTGTATTCTTCTTACTCTGTGCCAGTTTTCCATTGACAATACATCCAGATAAGTTCAGTGAAACTGTAGTCAAAGTAGCAGACTTCAGGAGCAGGAACATGTACTATTCTAAAATGCATGCTAAGTAATATATGAGATGATTAAAGATCATACTTTTGTCTGGAAAACCCTGCTGAAGTTTGTAGTTTACAGACAGGTAAGTAGAGGATGGATGTTATGCATGAATTTGGGACAATGTTTTCTCAAAACTTAAATGGAATAATGTGAACACATTTGTAGGAGGAACGGACCAGCCAGGCTTGTATTGTCTGTGTGGGCCGCATGCGCAAAAGCAACTTCCCCAAGCTAGAACCTGCCGCTGTGCCTGGTGCTGACGTCATACCGCCTGGCTGAGAGGACCAACCCCGACAGGACAACACAGCAAAAACCTCACGCTGGGACTTATGGGATTTTTGGGTGGGGTATATAGGCTGCCCCATACTTATATAAATGAGCCAGCCTGCAAGCCTACGAACCTGCTTTTGCCACTCGCCTGACTCCCCGAGTCTGTGTCTTTGACTTCTCACCAGCTTATCCCCGCCCCCAAGGGTCTCCGTGGGACCCTGAGATTGCAACACACATTTAGAGTGCATAACAATAATAAAATATGCAATCAAAATTTCCTAATACAATAAAGACTTTTATTTATTATTCCTACAAAATCCCAACTGAGCAGCAGTAGATCATGACTTTATTTTAAGGCAAGCAAATAAAACCCAAATATCATCTCCCTGCAGCATGGCTGTCATGTTTACTTGAGAATTTCCATGCACCATGCATTGGATTCATAGATAAGACTATATATGATACCTTGTTCCCTGATGTTGTATATGCAGATAATCTGCTTTTCTTATCAATTAGTGTGATTAAATATCATGTTGCAAGATTATGTATAAAATTAACATTAAAAAAAGGTGATTATTTTACTATACATTCATATTGTCCCTTCTGTAGCAAAAGATATTAAAGCCATCACAGCTGTCCCTCAAGAAAGGCAATTATAATTAGGCACTGTGCATTGGTTGATCTGATAAGTGTAGTGGACTGAATGTGAATTTTAGCCCATGAACTAATATGCACAAATTGTGTTATGGTATGCTTTAGTTTCCTTTTCTTATTGACTTCTGAGAGTTTCACTTTATTTTTTTAAATTTATTTTTACCTAATCATACAAGTTCAATAGTTATCTTGGTCCTCTCCCTCCCTCCACCCCTCCCCAATCTCCTATGCGCCCTCCCTCCCTTCCCTTTTCTTTCACCTCCTCTCTCCCCCATCTCAGTGCCTCCCTCCTCCCCCCTCCCATTCCCTGGAGCATACCCCTGTGTGAATGCCAAACTTCCCGCTGAGTCCTCCACTCCAGTGAGGTGTAAGGACTCATTGGCATAGCCAAGAGGGCTCCTCCTGTTCTCCCTTAGAATGGGAACACTATTATGACTATTAATCCCTTGCCTCTAAGGATCCTACTGCCTGTGATGCATGCTAGACCCTGGGGCCGGGGGTCATTGACACTTCAGTCATTGTGCAAGTCATGCAAAGTTCCACTATGGGTACTGTGGCCCTAACTGGTGTAGAGCATCTGCATATCATTGGTCCTCCCCATCTTTAGGCTCTTACAATCTTGCCACCCCTTCTTCCACAAGTTTCCGAGCTTTAGGATGGGGAGATTTGGCTAGTCTGGTTCCAGGTGATCAATGCAGGGTCTTTGGTGTTTAAACTATGTTTTGTTGTTGTTTTCAGTTTTGCTGTTCCAGCACCACCCTTGGCTCCATCCTGAACGGTATTGGAGTTCACCTCCTAACCAAAGACAAAAGGCTGTTTAAATGAACATCTTACTATAAAAGGAGATTCAAACATATATGGAATAGGAGTAGGAAACCACAGTGAGCAGGGGTCAGTGTCCCATTTGTAGGATGATTACCATCTATCTGCCCATCTCTATACTCTCCTTGATTGGTGAGATCAAACCTCCTCAGTCGCAAGTGCCCAGCAAGGAAAATGAGAGTGCACTTCACCAGATGTCTCGCTGCTTACTTGCAATACTTAATAGTAACCTATTTTCTCTACTGAAACATGATTTCCTCTCTCCTTATTTTAGGGAGGAGGGCTTCCTTTCCCTTTATCTCCAGTTTATAATTTTTGCAATTTCTGTAGGTATTACAGAAATTTATCTTTGAATAGGTCATTAAGTGGGTTTGGTACTAGGATCCACCTATTAGGGAGTACATACACTGTCTACTTTTCTGCGTCTGGGATACTTCACTCAATATAATTGTTTCTAATTCCATCCATTTCCTGGCAAATTTCATTAATTCATCTTTTTGATGGTTGAGGTGAATTTTTGCTGTATGAGGGATTATTCCCAAAAGGGGAATAGCGGGGTCATATGGCATTTCAATCTTTAACTTTTTCAAAAATCGCCAGACTGATCGCCAGAGTGGTTGTATGAGCCTCCATTCCCAACAGCAATGTAGGACAGTTTTCTTCACATCCTCTCCAGCATTTGGTGTTGTTTATATTGTAGATTTTTGCCATCCTGACCCAGGTAAGATGATATCTCAGGGAAGTTTTGATTTGCATTTCCCTGATGGCTAGGAGTTGGAGCATTTTTAAAGATATTTGTTGGATAGTTTCATCCCTGGAAAAGTTTCTTTTGAATCCCTAGGCCCACTCTTTAATTGAATGATTTATCTCCTTGGTGTTTAGTTTTCTGAGTTTTTTGTGCATGCTGGATAATTAGCTCTATCAGATATGTGGTTAGTGAAGATTTTGTCCCATTCTGTGGGTTGCCTTTTTGTTTCACTTTACAATCTCTTTATCTGAACAGAAGCTCTTTAATTTCATAAGATCCGATTTGTTGAGTGTTGGTTCTAATGACTATGCTATTGGATTTCTCTTTAGAAACTGTTGGCCTAGTCCAATCAGCTCAAGGGAATTCTCTACCTTTCCAACTAGGGTTTTTATCATCTTTGGTCTGATATTGAGGTCATTGATCCATTTGGAATTAATTTTTGTGCATGGTGACAAGTATGGGTCCAGTTTTAATCTTCTGTATGTGGACATCTAGTTTTGCCAGCACCATTTGTTGAAGATGCTGTTCTTTTTCCATTGAAATTTTTATGCCCCTTTGTCAAAGATCAAATGGCTATAATTGTGTAGGCTTATATCTAGGTCTTCAACCCTTATTCATTGATATACATGTCTATTTTGGAGCCAGTACCAGGCTGTTTTTTTTTTATTTTTTAACATTTTTTATTATTATTTCCGCTCATACAAACTTAATAAGTAGACCAGTTCCCTCCCCCTTCCTCCACCGCCTGAACCCCCTGCTCCCCTTCCCTCCCTCCCCGTCTCCCAGTGCCTCCCTCCCCAATTTCCAGAGAGTCCTTTATTGTGTAAGCCTAACTTTCCTCTTGGTCCTCCTCTCCGATGACGTAAAAGGACCCAGTGGCATTTTCCTGAACCCTTTCTTGATGGCTAAAGAAGTGGAGCATTTTTAAAGATATTTGTTAGACATTTTAATTTCATCCCTGGTAAAATTTCTTTTAAGTTCCAGGGCAAATTTTTTAATTGGGCCATTGGTTTCCTTGGTGTTTAATTTTCTAAGTTCTTTGTGCACTCTGGACAGTAGAGCTCTATCAGATATGTGGTTAGTGAAGATTTTCTCCCATTCTGTGGGTTGCCTTTGAGCTCTTGTTACAATCTCTTTATCTGAACAGAAGCTCTTTAATTTCACAAGATCCCAACTGTTGAGAGTTGGTAGCAGTGACTGTGCCATTGGATGTCTGTTTAGGAAATGTTGGCGTAGCCCAATCAGCTCAAGGGAGTTCCCTATCCTTTCAACTATGATTTTTATAGTCTCTGGCCTGATAATCAAGGTCCTGATCCATTTGGAATTAAGTCTTGTACATGGTGACAAGTACAGGTACAGCTTTAATCTTCTGCATGTGGAGATCCAGTTTTGCCAGCACCATTTGTTGAAGATGCTGTTCTTTTTCCATTGGATTCTTTGGGCCCCTTTGTCGAAGATCAAATGGCTGTATTTTTGTGGGCTTATATCCGGGTCCTCAACCCTTATCCATTGATCAGTGTGTCTATTTTGGAGCCAGTACCAGGCTGTTTTTATAACTATGGATTTGTAGTATAGACTAAGGTTTGGTATGGTAATACCTCCAGCAGTGTTTTGTTACTCAGGATTGTCTTTGCTATCCTGGGTCTTTTGTGCCTCCATATGAATTTTGAAATTGTTTGGTCAACTTCTTTAAAGAATTGCTTTGGGATTTTAATTGGTATAGCATTGAATTTGTATATTGCCTTTGATAGGATGGTCATTTTTACGATGTTGATTCTGCCAATCCAGGAACATGGGAGGTCTTTCCACCTTCTGGTGTCTTCTGCAATTTCTTTCTTCAGGGTTTTAAAGTTTTCATTGTAAAGGTCTTTTACCTCCCTGGTTAGGCTTATACCAAGGTATTTCATTTTTTTAGGGGCTACAGTAAATGGGATTGTTTCTCTCAAGGCTTTTCAATTCTTTTATCCTGGGCATATAGGAAGGTCTCTGATTTTTGCACATTTTTGTATCCTGCCACCCTGCTGAACTTCTCAGTTAGTTCCAGAAGCTTCCTGGTGGAGTTTTTGGGATCCCTCAGGTATAAGATTATGTCATCTGCAAATAGGGATAGCTTGATTTCTTCCTTGCCGATTTGAATCCCTCTTATGTCCCTTTCTTGTCTTATGGCTTCAGCTAAGACTTCAAGTACAATATTGAATAGAAGTGGTGAGAGTGGACAGCCTTGTCTAGTTCCTGATCGAAGTGGGAATGCTTCCAATTGTTCCCCATTGAGCATAATCCTTGCTGTGGGCTTGTTGTATACAGCTTTTATTATATTGATAAAGGTTCCTTCCATTCCTACTGTCTTTAGGGTTTTGATCATAAAGGGCTGTTGGATCTTGTCAAAGGCTTTTTCTGCATCTATTGAATGTATCGTGTGTTCATGGTCTTTGGACTGGTTTACATGATGAATTACATTTATTGATTTTCATATGTTGAACCAACCTTGTGTGCCTGGGATGAAGCCTACTTGGTCCCTGTGAATGATCTTTTTGATATGTTTTTGAATCCGATTTGCTTAGACTTTGTTGAGAATCTTTGTGTCTATGTTCATCAGAGAGATTGGCCTATAGTTTTCTTTTTTAAGTGAATCTTTATTAGGTTTTGGGATTAAGATGATATTAGCTACATAGAAGGAATTTGGTAGTGTTCCTTCCTTTGCTATTTGATGGAACAGTTTAAGGACTATTGGTGTTATTAACTCCTTAAAAGTCTGGTAGAATTCTGTGCTGAATCCATCTGGTCCAGGACATTATTTGGTGGGAAGATTTGAGATTACTTCTTCAATTTCCTTAAAAGTTATAGAACTATTTAAGTAATTCACAACTTCCTAATTCAATTAGGTAGGTTGTGTTTACTTAGAAATTCATCCATCTCTTTTGTGTTGTCAAACTTCACTGAGTATAAGTTTTTGAAATATGATGTTATAATTCTGTGGATTTCTTGGGTATCAGTAGTGATAACTCCATGTTCATTTCTAATTTTGTTTATTTGGGTTTTCTCTCTCCTGCTTTTGGTTAATTTAGCTAGGGGTGTATCAATCTTATTGATTCTTTCAAAGAACCAGCTTTTTGACTGGTTGATTTTTTCTATCGTTTTCTTAATCTCGATTTCAGATATTTCTCCCCTTATTTTGCTAATCTCCTCTCTTCTACTACTTTTGGGATCAGATTGCTAAAGTTTCTCTAAAGCCTTCAGCTGCATCGTTAAGTTATTTATTTCTGATGTTTCAATTTTTTTGATGTAGGCATTAAGAGCTATGAACTTACCTCTTAGAACAGCTTTCATTGTGTCCCAGAGATTTTGGTAAGTTGTATTTTCATTATCGTTTACTTTCAGGAAATCTTGAATTTCCTTTTTAATTTCTTCCTGAATCCAGTTCTCATTCAGCATCATATTGTTAAGTTTCCAGGAGTTAGTGTATTTTCTCTTGTTTGTTGTGTTGTAGATGTCCAGCTTTAGGCCGTGGTGGTCTGATAGGGCACAGGTTAGAATTTCAACTTTTTTGCATATGTGTAGATTCATTTTGTGGCCCAATATGTGATCTATTTTGGAGAAAGTTCCGTGTGCTGCTGAGAAAAATGTGTATTCTTTGGTGCATGGGTGAAAAGTTCGATAGAGATCTGTAAGGTCCATTTCTTTCAGGGTTTGATTAAGTTCCAAAGTGTCTCTGTTAAGCTTTTGACCTGTTGATCTATCCCATGTTGAGAGGGCGGTGTTGAAGTCCCAAGAATTATCGTTTGGGGGTTGATTTCTTGCTTTAGGTGCTGTAGGGTTTTCTTAATGAATGTGGAGGGGCCTGTATTGGGTGCATAGGTGTTCAGTATTGTGAAGTCTTCCTGGTGAATTGTACCTGTGACTAAAATGTAGCATCCCTCTGTGTCTCTTTGGTTTGAAGTCCACTTTGTCTGAAAGCATAATTGCTACCCCTGCCTGTTTCCTGGTTCCATTAGCTTGCAAGATTTTGGACCAGCCTTTCAATCTTAGGATGTGCCTATCTTTTGTGGTGAGATGAGTTTCCTGAAGGCAGCAGATTGTTGGATTGTGGCTTTTAATCCAAGTTTGTAATCTGTGTCTCTTAATCGGCGAGTTAATACCATTGACATTTAATGTTATAATGGAGAAATTATTTTTAATTCTGGACATTTTTTATGTTTAGTAGACTTTGTAAGCATGTTGTTTGATATTTATGTTTTGGTGGTATTATACTTACCTTCTGTCCTCCTGGATACGCTTGTTCTTTTCTTCAAGCTTGAGTATCAGTTCTAGGATTTTTTGAAAGCCTGGTTTGGTAGACATGTATCCTTTCAAGTTGTCTTTGTGCTGGAAAACTTTTCTTTCTCCCTCAATCATGACAGATAGTTTTGCCGGGTATATCATTCTGGATTGGCATTTTTGCTCATTTAATACTTGAAGTATGTCTCTCTAAGCTCTTCTTGCTTTTACTGTTCCCATTGAGTAGTCATTTGTTATTCTAATAGGTTTACCTTTAAAAGTGAGTTGCTTTTTTTCTCTTGAAGCTCTTAGCACCTTTTCTTTGTCTTGAATGTGGAGTGTTTTGACTATTATTTGCCATGGCCATTTTCTATTTTGGTCATATCTGTTTGGAGTACGAAATACCTCTTGTATTTGGATAGGCCTCTCATTCTTTAATTGTGGGAAGTTTTCATTTATGATGAATTGAAATATTTCCTCCGGTGTGATATTTTGGGATTCTTGTTCCGGTATTCCATGAATGCGCATGTTAGGCTTCTTCAGGGTGTCCCATATCTCTTGAATGTTCCTCTCCAGTATCTTTTTGGCTTTAACAATCTCTTCCATTGAACTTGTTAATTCTCCCACTTTGTCTTCAAGATCTGAAATTCTCTTTTCTGCTTCATTTGTTCTGCTGATAAGACTCTCTGTTGAATTTTGTGTTGAAGATAACTTGTCTTTTAGTTCAATTTTAAACTCTGCCTGAGACTGTTTTAATTGCTGTATACCTATTTTTGTTTCTTGAACTGTTTTTCTCAACTCCTCCAAGTGCCTGTTGTGTTCCTTTTCAAAGTGGTTGATATGGTTGTTTAACTCTTCTTGGATTTCCTCTTTCATAGTATTTTTTTTATTATTATTTATTCAATTTTGTGTATGTGCGCACTGCATGTGTGTCCGTGTGTGTGTGTCTGTGTATGTGTAGAACCACGGACGAATTCGCAAACCACCATGGACGCCTCCACCTCCTTCTGCCCTGGGATTCACAGGCTCCGCCCTACCAGGACCAGAAGCGCAGGCCGCCCCCGCTTCCGTCTGGCGTCTATATGTGGGATCTGGGATCCGAACTCGGGACCTTCCGCCTGCAAGGTGGAGGCTTAACCCCTGAGCCACCTCTCCAGCCCCCACTCTTTCATAGTATTAATCATGGTAATGATCATACTCTGAAAGTCGTTATGTTGGGTCTGGCTTTCATGGCTATTTTCTGTGGATTTGTTCTGGTCAGAATCCCTCATTATGGGATTGATTCTTTCCGCAGGAGATTGGTCTTCTTGGGTTTTGTTTCTCGTGGATCTGCACTTTGACTTGTACATTGTTGTTTTGTTTTTTAGGACCTTTCAGTCTCTGTGTTTTTCACTGAATCCACGTAGTTAGTATTGTTACGCTTTCCAGTTATTACTAGTGCTTGTCTTGGATTGGGTATGTTTGTGTATTTTTATTATTATATCCTAGATGAGGCTATTAGGCTGTTAGTATGTCAGTTAAGTCAGGTTATGTTACCAGGGGGTGAATATTAGTTTGGTAGTGCACTTTTACGATTTAGTTTCTTGATGAAATGTGGGGGTGAATGGTGTACTCACTGGAGTTGTATGTTGTGGGGTGGCTTTATGAGAAAGTTGATCTACAGCATTGATACTTTAAAGGATCAGTAAGGTAAAAAGAAAAAGTTTACTTATCTTTGGGTTGGATGAGAAGAATCTCGCCCATGTGATATACTGATTGTAGTGGAGTCCAGATGTATGGCCTGTGTTCCCTTTGTTCCTTAGAATTTTGCTTGAGTTTCCTTTGGGCTCTATTGAATTCTGAGTAGCAGTGTGTCTTCCGTGGACCACGTGCGTAGGTCCCCGGTGGGCCAGAGAGGCAGAGGGTCTGATATTGATGGCAGAATTCTTCACCTGCAACCTGTGAAGGTCGGCGCGGAGGGGGGCCGAGCCCCGGGGGCAAAGCCAGGGGCCTCGTGGAGCAGTGCTGCTGGCCGTGTGGCTCCTGGGTGGGGGGTGGGGCTGGGCTGGGCTCGCTCTCTCACTCACCTTGGGCAGCTGGCCGGGGCGGGGCGGCACCGCGCGGAGGTGGCTGGGGTCTACCGGCGGGCGGTGCAGGCCAAGCCGTAGTCGGCCTGGGTGCTCGCGGCCTGGATGCGTGGGGCTCCGGGGTGCAGGCTGGTTTTTTTTTTAAACTATGGATTTGTAATATAATATAGGTTTGGTATGGTAATACCTCCAGCAGTGTTTTGTTACTATGTTTTTACTATCCTTGGTCTTTTGTGCTTCCATATGAATTTTGATAATGTTTGGTCAATTTCTTTAAAGAATTGCTTGGGGATTTTGATTGATATAGCATTGAATCTGTATATTGCCTTTGGTAGGATGGTCATTTTTATGAAGTTGATTCTGCCAATCCAGAAGCATGGGAGGTCTTTCCACCTTCTGATGTCTTCTGTAATTTCTTTCTTTAAGGTTTTTAAGTTTTCATTGTAAAGGCCCTGAGAGTTTCACTTTAGATCCCAGACAGCATATGGGACAGACTTTCAATTTGTGAAAATACTCAAATTTTAGACTCTTATCTTTTAGAATTTCATTTATTTTTAGAACATTAAAACACAAACATGGCAATTATTAAATGACATTTTTCTTGGCCAGTCCCAATTTTCAAAAGATCTTGCCCATTTTCCAAGAATTTATGCCATATCAACTCCTTGCTGGCATAAAGGTACACTCCACTGTCCTGCTCACTAATGCTGTCATCATTCAGAGTGATTCAAGTACCTGAAAATTCTGTTTTAAAGTATTTCCTGGCTCTTCTATGCAGCTTTATAAGCACTGGAGCACCTGTTCATGCATATTGTTCTAGGACAGCAAATCATTTAGATGTTTCAAATATGAAATCTGTGAACTGCCATTTCCACTTTTTGATTTGTAACCTACTCACTTGTGAAGAATCTCAACATCATCATCATCATCACCTTCAGCACCATCACCATCACCATGATCGTCATTGCCATCATCACCAAAATCATTATCATCTAATGTGTAAAGGAATAAAAGATACAGTGTAAGGTAGAAAAAAGCTGTTATTCTTTTGAATATTGTGCTTGAATAGGAGTTGGGCAAAATCAGTCCCACCTCACATTCCCAGACTCTTCCATGATCAAAGAAACTGGAGATATGAAGATGCACACCACAAATATGGTGTGAATAGATGGAGAAGTTCATATTGGTGTGAAGACACATCTGCATTTCCTGGGATAGAGTTATAGTTATGCAAGGCCATCTCTCACGCACACACATAGGTTCTGTATTTGAACAAAGTATTCCAAAAGGACCCAAAAGTTCAATTTATAAAGTAGCACATTCATTGTAATTACATGTTTAAATATTTTGTAAAGGATTGTGAATGTGATTGTTTGGTTGACATCATAAAAAAGCATAAATAGGCAGAAACTAGAAGTTTAATCATTATTCATTGCAAATGGGTGGAAGGAATTCAATATAGCCTAATATGGCTTCCAAATCACTTTGTAGCGGGAAGATGACTTGTGCCTCCATCTCCTGTGCTGGTTCATTTTATCCATTTTATCCATGAAATGAAAATTATCAAGCAGCAAAAGAGGTGAAAATATTTATGTTTATTTTAAAAAAGAAAATAATGTGATTGGAAATTGGGGAATCCAAGTAGCTGCAAATGCTGGGACCTGGCATGCTTAGAGATTGCCAGGGACACATGGCTAAGAAGTTAGAGTCCTCAGAGAGTTAGCAAAAAGCTCACCCTGCTCCAAATATTAGGGATGCTATATTTACATTTCAGTTGCTTAGACAGAAGCACAAAAGAAAGAGTGAGTTTTGTTTGCTGAACGATCAAGGAGAATTTTGCTTATAAGATCTCATCTTTGAAATTTCACAGGACCCACTTCCCAGTGCTATATCCTCTGTCTTTGTATATCTCCAAATAAATTACTGGGAATATAGCCAGGGGATTGATCAGAGTGATTTAACTTAAGGGTGGAGACTTTGATTCCACTGTTACCAGGGAAATGGGAGATACCAGTAATGAAAGTGAAATTCAATTGGCAAATCCTTTTTATCTGCACTAGGTAAAAAATAGTAACATATTAATAAACTGCATGGCTTTCCTCACAAATTACAAGTGGTAACTTCTCTCACCTTAAGAACTCAGTAATTGCGCATTGGTTCTTGATTACTATTATATGTTACACTCCAGATTCCTTATCTTGTGAACACCACTTGTTATACTTGTGATTCCTTATCTTGTGAACATCATAGGAGTTTTATATTCAGGATACCAGAAATCAGGATGTAAGGAACATGAATGAACAAGAGATTGTTTAACTTTTAGGAAACAATTCAATCATGGTTGTATTAAGACTGCTTACAGTTTTAGGGAATGATGTAGGGAAAAGGAAATGCAGACCTACAAATGCAAACAGGAAAATGAGTACCACTGTCATTTAATTTCAACCATCAAATGGGTGGGGGGGTGTAAAAGAGGTGCTTAGATGCAAAATCAATTAGAAAATAAGTTGTACCTATTAATTCAAAGTGGATGTGACTTTTCCTTACAGAGTGATTATTTTGTTGCATTATAGATATGACGTGGAAATGAAAGCAGGAAGCTTTATAGACTTTAACCAATTTGTAAGTTTTTGTATTGTGAAGCTCAGAGGAATTGATTCAATTATGCCTTCAGCAGGTTGACAGAAACAAACAGATACCGTGTGACAAGATGACATCTATTAAAAATTAACAGTAAACACTTATTTCATTTTTCAATTTTATTTTACCTTCAATTTGAGTGATGAGTGTTCATAAAAATTCTTACAGCACTGACTTTAGTAAGCACGTTTAACAGAAGAGATTATTCATTTTCCATTATGAATCTGTTGTTCTAATATAATGCAAAAGGACTGCAGGTTTGGGGCAGCTTGTTAGATGGCTCTAAATGTTTTCACCAATATCCAAATGTGTGAATATAAAAAGTTAATGTTTTAGAAAACAGTTTGTCTTTGTTCTTTTATAGCATGCATGCATTTTTATATCAATCTGTTTCAGAAGGAAGCATATTTTATCTGGAAATGGTATGTTTCATGACATGAGGTGTTGATCAATCTCACATTTCACTGTCTTCCATCAAGTCCATTACATTAAGCTGAAAAATTCTTAAAATGTCTGTGTATTACAACATGCAATTCTATGCATTTTATTAACAAGCAAGATGAATATACCACATTTAGAAATAAGACTCTCTTTAATCCTTGCTTTTTAACTCAACTGTTCAGTGATGGACTAACTGGCGTCAGTTCTGTAATAATTGAAATTCCCAATTTATACTGTCAGATCCATATGTAGGTATATTAAAGCTGATTGTTTTTCCTATTGACTTTTATTTGCTTGTAAAAATCACAACTCATTTAGATAATAGTCAGGTATTTTGGTTTTTAAGTTCTACTGAGTAAAAATTGCTCATCAAAGACATATTAAACAAAGAAGTTTTCATAGTTAGCCCTGGAGAGGTAATAAATTTTCAAGCATTTGCTATCTGGCATTCATAAAGGAACTGTATCTGCTTTCTAAATAAAATTCTGATAGAAAATAAAGGATATCAGCTTTCAATAGAAGTCTTCCTGAGTATGAACATAGATATTTTGAAGGTAATTTGCTGTTATTCAATTTTAAGGAAGCATCAGTAGGACAACTCCCCTTAGTACCTACTGGTTCCTCATGAGTTTTGACTGGGTTACAGTTGAATGGATTCATTCTTGTGGAGTAACCCCAAATACAGTCAGAGAGTACTGAGTGTTTGAACATTTCTTATAAAACTGTAGTAAAGCCATCTGGCCTTGGGTTTTTCTTTTGGTTTGAAGACTTTAAAATAAACTGTTTTAATTTTGCAGTTGCTCAAACATCTGTTTAAATTGTTTCTTTTAATTTGATTCATTTTGGGTAGTTCATAGGGCTATCTACAAATTTACTCATTTCCTTTAGATTGTCAAATTAGTGAAATATAGAATTTTATGGCAAAACTTTATGACATTCTGATTTCAGTGTTACCAATCATAATAGATATTTATTCAAATCTGTATTAATTTAGATCTTCTCTGACTGGGCTAATTTGACTAAGGATTTGTAAAATATCTTTCTGAAGAGTCAACTCTTCATTTTGCTGATTCATTTTGTTGTTTTTGTCTTTGTTGTTGTTTTTGTTTCATTGGTTTATACACTCACCTCAATTATTTTTCTCCACCTTACCTCTTTGTTCTGGTTTGGTTTTGTTTTTCCAAGAGCTTAATTAAGTTGTGTCATTAAGTTACTAATTTGTGATATTAGCACTTAGTACTATGAGCTTTACTTCTTTCATTGACTCACACAGATTGTGGCATGCTATTTTACCATATTTATTTAATTCTAGAAATTTTTTTCCCTTCTTTATTATGGCATCAGAAACTTGGTTATTGCTTAATGGCATGTAGAATTATATCTTATCATGTGCTTTTGGTAGATTTTAATTACTAGCTTCCCTAGTAATTAGACAGGCCACAAGAACATAATTTAAATTAGGTGTAGAGGTGATACTTTCAAATTTAAGGCTACTAAATCTTTATTCTTCAATGTGTGGCTTTAATGAAGCTGTGGAAAGACTATATGATTATCAGATAATGCAATAAATGATGACACATATTCAGATGAAAATGTTTGTGTTTGTCTGTTTACAATAGCAAAGTCATGGAATCAACCCAAATGTCCAACAGTTGATGAGTAGATAAGGAAACTGTGGTACTCTATACAATGGAGTACTACTCAGCCATCAAAAATGATGAATTACTGGAATTTGCCGGGAAATGAATGTTATTAGAAACAATTATATTAAGTGAAGTATCCCAGACCCAGAAAATTAAGTGCCATATGTACTCCCTAATAGGTGGCTCCTAGTATCAAACCCACCCAGCCCACCTAGAGACACTCAAGGATAAATCTCTGTAATACCTACAGTAATTGCAAGGATTCTGAACAGGAGGGATGGGGTAGGAGGGCCACACCAGAAACAAGGAGAGAGGGGACCATGTTACAGCAGAGAAAATAGGCCTCCATCAAGGACTGCAAGTAAGTAATGAGAGATGTGGTTAAGTTCACAGACTTTCCTTCCTGATCATTTACAACTGAGGGGGTATGTTCTCACCAGAAGGGGAGGGCATATAGTCTGGAAGGTAAAAAGTAACCATTTTGCAAATGGGTGATTGACCCCTCCCTCACTGTGGTTTCCTACTTTTATTACATCTACCTTTGAATATACTCTTATAACAAGACTCTAGTTTAATAGCTTTTTATCTTTGGCCAGGGGGTTACATCCATAACCATCAGGATGGAGCCAAGGGCATTGCAGGAGCAGCAAAACTGCAAAAGAAAATCAACAAACCATAATCCATAACTTCAGAGACTCTATATTAACCACCTAGAACAAGGCCAGCCTAATCTCTCCCCATCCTGAAGCTCAGGGACATTTGTGGAAGAGGGGGCGGTAAGATTGTAAGACCACAAGGACGGGAAGAGTAATGATATGTAAGATACTCCACACAAGTTAGGGCCGAAGCAATCATAATTGGACTTTGCATGCCCTGCGCAATGTCCAACACTATTGACCCCACAAAGTCTAGCATTTGCTAAAGGCACCAAGATCTTTGGAGGCAAGGGATTGACAGCCACAGTAGTGTTCCTTTTTTTAAAATTTTTTTATTATTATTTTATTCAATTGTGTGTGTGTGTGTGTGCGCACGCTCGTTTATGTGTGTGTGTGTGTGTGTGTGTGTGTAGAACCACAGGCGAATTCAGGAACCACCATGGACCGCCTCCACCTCCTCATTTACTCTGCCCCGGGGATTCACAGGCTCCTCCCTACCAGGACCAGAAACGCAGGCCACCACTGCTTCTGCCCAGCGTCTATACGTGGGGTCTAGGAACCGAACTCAGGACCTTCCACCTGCAAGGCAGTGGCTTAACCCCTGAGCCACCTCTCAAGCCCCCACAGTAGTGTTTCTATGCTTAAGGGGAACACAGGAAAGGGTTCAGGGAAATGCCACTGGGTCCTTGTACGTCATCGGAGAAGAGGACCCAGAGGAGAGTTTGGCATGCACATTAAAGGATTCTCTGGGGATTGAGAGGGAGGCACTGTGGGATGGAGAGGGTAGGGGTGAGGGGCGGGGGAGCAGGCGGGTCAGGGGAAGGAGGAGGGAGGGAGGGAACCGTTGTACCTATGAAGTTTGTATGAGCGGAAGTAATAATAAAAAATGTTAAAAAATGTTTGTGTTTGATAGTTAGATACAAATGTCACCTTGACAAGTTTAGGCTGAACTTTGGGCACAGCTATGTAGAATTGATTTCTAGGCAAGCCATTGGGCAGGCCTGCTGGAGATTGTTTAATTGATGCGGATAACCTAGCCCATAGTGGATGGGACCTTCTTTTAGCAGACCAGATAAAAGAAATAGGAAAGGTAAGTGTTGGATTCTCTTTCTCTTGCCTTGTGATGGGGAGCCCAGTCTTCATTTCTGTCTGTCCACATTCCACACTGCTGTTGATCTGTTGTTCATTGCCACCATGTCAGGACTGCTGTGAGACTTCCACAATGCCTTCAGCCTTCAACACCAGACTAGGACTGCTGAGATATTCAGTTCTTGAACTCAGAAGCTGTGTATGCCTATTGATGGACTGCTCAGCTTTTTTCTTGTTAGTCAATCTAATATATTACACAAACAGATATACCACACACATAGACACACACACGCACACACACACAGACACACAGACACACACACACTATTATTTTTTCTCCTCTAGACAAGCCTGAACTAATACAGTGTCCTGGATGGAAGGAGAAGAGGGTCTACCTGTGGAAAGAACACACACTTATTAAAGGATGACAGATGGGAACCGTAGTATCACAAAAGAAGAAAAGATGGTGGCTAACTGTGGAGTGAGCACGCATGAGACGCAGGGCTCAGATGGCAAGGTTATGGGTCCTATAAAGAGGGAAGAGTGGGAGCACTACATAGTGAGTACCTACTAAGATACATCAATGTGAAGGAGAATTAAGGTCCAGAAAACAGGGAAAGCTACCTTTCAAATAATAATGAGTTTTAACAACTCTTTCATTCACCTCTAATCAGCAAACACTTTAACCAACTTTCTAGATTTCACAGGGTATTCTTTACTTCTGGAAGATTGCTAGGAAAATTTTGTGAGAAAATTTTAGTAACATTATGCCACAAAATACATAAAGGACTAAACATTTAATGCGTTATAACTCTTGGTCATTTTTAACTGGAAACATATTTTGCCTTGACCTCAGACATCTTTATAAAATATGGACATGCTTTGCTTCCCAGGAGAAATAAACTTGGCAACACATTAGGCTTTTGGGTTTCCTTTGTCTTCATTGTTACTTTGAAATAACCATGTACAGTGCTTCTATAGTAATGCAGGCTGAACCAATCCATGAGATCAAAGAATATATGTGCCTCTTTGCTATAGACTTCTTAATTGTTCTTTCTCATGATAAAATGTTTTATGTATTCTTATGCAACTATAAAGGGGACCAGGAACAGGGAGATAGCTCAGTGTGTAATAGCACTTGCTGTGTATTACAGTTCGCCTTCATGTTGCTGATAAATTCATGACCAAACAGCTTAGGGGAACAAAGTATTTTATATATTCTTTCTTATAATTCTTGGTTACAGTTCATAATACAGCTTGCCAGGAAATTTCATACCAACAAGCTAAGGGAACTAGCCATACCATAACCACAAGAATTGCTAACAGTGAAGCAAACCTCACCTGCCAGAATGCAAGTCTGTCAAGTAAGCAGAGAAAAGCCAAACTTTACTGAATCAGTTGCCTCCATTTTATCCACCTGCCCAGGTAAGGATGCCATTGACCATGGGCTAGGTCTTCCCACGTGAAGCAGATAATCTCCCACAGGCTTGCTCAAGTACTTGCCTTAACTACCAATTCTTCATAAATGTGTCTAGAATTCAGCCTTCAATAGTCAAATTATCACCTGCGTGCCTAACCAGCACAGACACTAGAGAAGCCTTAGGACATGGATTTAATCCACGGAACACACATAAAAAGCCACATCGTTAGTATACAACTGTAATCACAGCACTATAACTTATATGAAGATAGGAGAATTAATTGGAAGTTCACAGGCAAGCTACCTAAAGTATACAAAGAAGCATAAACAATAAGAAAAAAACTTTTTTTAACATGGTGGAAGTAGAAAATTAATTCCTAAATGTTGCCCTCTGACCTCATGACACATAAACTCATACCCCTCCATATACACACACTAACAGAGAGAGAGGGGGGGGAACGGGAGACGGAGAGGGAGAGGGAAAGAGAGAAAGAGGGAGAGGGAGGGAATGAGAGAGATACTCACTTACCTAATAAAAATATTCTGGGGTGAGATGATCAGATTCTTGGGAAAAGTGCTGCAAGTGCACCACATATTAAATATAAATTCTCTTCTTATGAGGCTCTTGTATCTTGTCTCCATCTCCTAATCCATTCTGACTGAGAAACATTGTACAAAAAATAAAATCATCCAGGAGAAGAGCTATGCCATACCTTATTGAAACCATCTGTCCTTCCTATAGCATTTTTTCAGAGGTCATATTTTAAACAAATATAACATGTGATGTTAGAGTTTTCTTTGATGCAAGGATAATATTGATGAAATGCTCCATGTAATTTCGTTGTCAAAAATACATAGTACAACTGGTTAGTATGTAAACCCAAAAGGATAAAAGCTTCAAAGAAATTAGATATCAAAGGGAGTATAATTTATGATTTATGATTGCAAAGAACAAGTACTGTGTAATCTTTAAGATTTTGGGCTCTGGCTTTCCCATACATAGTTACAACTTTTAGTTCTACTACTAACTAACTGTCTGTCTAAGAGGGGGAAATATTTATTAAATGTCTCAAATCTTAGTTTCCTTGCCTGTAGAATGAGATATTAACATTTTAATCCCTGTACAAAAATTAAATGAGATAACACTAAATTGGTTAAGGTAGTATATTTCTAACACACATTTTGATCTTCTGGGCAACAGCCCAATAAGTTGGATGAAATAGATTATTGTTCACAACCAAATACAAGCTCTAATGAATCATGAATGATCAATAGTGTAAAGCATTTGTTGAGTCACTATCATGTTGGGAAATATGTATCTTAAAGAGATGACTTAATAAGTATATGTATGTATTAAATCAGTTAATGATAGCAAATCCTGAAAGGTTCAGAACACTTTCTGCATAGGATTGAGCATTAAAATAAGTTAACAGCACCAACCCTTGATAAACAGTTTATCATCTCTTAAGGAAGATAAGATAGTAACTTTTGACTTTCTACACTGACTACTTAACTCTGTGTCAAAATCTATCTGATGAGAATGAATGCATTGCCTTCCATATGCTCAGCCACATAGATGAGAAATCAAGAATGAACAGTGAAATTAAATGCTTTTGTGCGAGACCTGACTCAGCAATTTAACTATGGTAACTTGGCTTCTATGTGTATATGACTTAAATGTGTGCATATGTATCTTATATATATATAAAACCATTACATAGAGTAAAGGGGCAACCTTTATGAAGAAATAGTGCAATAGTCATGTTTGACATGCAACAGGTGCCAAATTATTAACTGATTTGTCATCATGAGGTTCCTTTTTCATGCCTCAGCAGAGCTTTGTGAGCAAATTGACAGTATAATTCAAACTTCTTCCAGGCTGGATTAAATAAGGATCTTAACTTTGTCAATAGTGTGCTTAATTAGTCAGGCCAGATGAGTGTATCAATAAGCAATGGACAGAGGCTTGATATAGATAAGCTTGAGAAGAGTTTTTGTGGAATGCAGGTACATGACTAATCATGTGCCAGCACATTCAGAGGATTATCTCTAAATATAGGGCACTGCCTCATTCAACCCTCATGTATGAATGCAACTCCTTTGCACTATGCTGTATCAGTCCTACCACACTTTTCCATGTGTGTGTGTGTGTGTGTGTGTGTGTGTAAAAGCATTGTAATATGTGTTCTTATGGTGGTATTCTAAGGATGATCTCTGGAATCATCTTGGAGTCTTCTACCTCCTTTTGGCTTTGTTTGAGCATTTCCCAGCCTTACATTTCAGGACCAGAAGTGCAGGCCACCTCCATTTCCACCTGCCATTTTTATGTAGGTTCTGTGATCCTAACTCAGATTTTTCTGCTTGAGAGGCAGAGGCTTAACTTCTGAGCCATATCTTCCGATCCCTTTCATGTTTCTTAGAACCTCACATAAACATTAGAAATGGACAAGCATACTGAAGCAAGAGATGCTCTTCTTCATGGACAGATTTCTGAGTATTCCCTGACCTCTATCCTCCCATCTCCATACAGTGATTAATTTAGTTAACATGGTAACAGCTTTCAGTGGCATTTGTTTCATCAATCTCTCCCCAAATAGTATGTCCCTCTTAAGCACATCATTATTTATATTTGTTTTGTGCATATGTGTGTGTCTGTGTGTGTGTGTGTGTGTGTGCGTGTGTAAAAGTGCACCTTGAGTGTGTGTGCCTGTGGAGTTCCGAGGAAGTTCTTGGAAATCATCCTGGATTGCTGTGCCTACTTATTGCTTTATTCTGGGGTTTCCCAGACTTCACTTTACAGTACTGGAAGTGCGGGACACCACCACATCTATCCTATAGTTTTACATGGAATTTGACATCTAAATTCAGCTCCTTTAGCTTGGGAGGAAAAGGCTTTAACCCTTGCATCATCTCTCCAGCCCAAGAAACTGTGTTTTTAAAATTTCATCTGAATGAGCAGCTGCTTTCATCAACAGTTTCTGTATGAGTCTAAGCATTTTCAGAATATCACTTTATAATTAAAACTGAAAAACATGATGCCCATGTAAAGAACTTATTGGCATGTGAAAGTTGGCAATTCTCTTAATGAGATGAGTATTCAACATTTTCTAGTTTTACTTGCAAGAGGCACATATGGAAATAAATTATGCACATATTTTATAGGTTGTGCTTTTTTAGATTGCTGCATTTTATGAAACAGTAAAGTAGATTTGGTATCAACATACTAAGAGTATCTGCATTAAATGGGACCAAGCTATCAACTATGAGGACAGTGTCATGGAGATCTGCCCCTAAAAATGCCTCATAAGAAGGGAGGGAGATATCTACTGACAGTTTTTTCATTTTGACTGTGTCTCATAATACATAATAGATCTCAACAGCTTTGCTCACAATGAACTGATTTCCCAAATTTTGGATAGACTAGAAACCCCCAAAGACATGCTAAGTACCCAGAAATGAATTTCTCTTGGTGTCCTTTCACTCTACTCTGCAGAGTTTTGGTATCTAGCTTTCAGTTGTCTATCTGCTTCAAAATGTTTGTCTGGCACTTTGGTTCCATATTGTTTACCAGCGACAAAAGCAGCTCAGCGCCAAATATGTACTATATTACTTGCTGCACTGTATTTCTATAGGGAATCAATGCAGCCACTGAGTGCACCTTTAATTTTCTCAGCTCAACAGAAATGCTGTACATAAAAATAATGTCCGGTGGTGGAGCTGCTACTTCCATCTTGGCAACAGCTGAGAATGACCTGGATAAAGAGAAGGGGAATGGTGGCCTCAGTAACTTATCATTGCCCTCTAGCATTTGCCAATCTAGCCAAATAAGGTAGGTGATTTGAGGGAACCCAAATTTTTACTTTTATCCCTCCTCATTCTATCCTTGGTTACTATTTTATCCTTTTGAAGCCCCACAAATGACTGGGGTCACATAACTTTCCATTTGTAACTCTAAATATATTAATACATGATGAAGCAATCTCAAAGTCTACAAATACATCAAATTACCACACTGAACACCATAAATATGTAAAACTGTCATGTGTTTATCAATGATAATTTAAAAGTTTAAGTGCATGGAAATGCCAATTACCCTAAATTAATCACTGTATGCTTTGTACATGTGTTAAATTATCAAATATTTCATAATTTTTTATAATTAAAATTATAAGGTCTGGACCTATGGCTCAGGGGTCAAAGCCTTTGTGTCACAAGAAAATGGACCTAAGTTCAGTTCCCATATAAAACGTGCTGAGCAGATATGGATGTGACCTGAAATTCTGGCATTGGAAAGTGGCATCTTGGAAACCCCCAAGCAAAACAGTGAGTGTTAGAACAATTCAAGATGATTTCTGATGTCACTCTGGTCCTCTACAGCAGTCAAGTGTCTTTTTGTTCCACACATACACCACAACACACACATACATGAGAAATATGAATGCATAATATGTGTCTATACATGTATATGTATCAGATTTGAGCAGCAGGCTCAGCACATTAGTGAGATACAAGAAATGCCACAATACCTGCATCCAGCATTGGTCAACAGGAAGGGAACCAGTTATCTTTCAGAAGCAATGTCTGGCCACAAGGCATGCAACCAATGTTTTAAATGCTGAATGAATTTTTCTCATTTACCAGATTCACCTGACCTCTCATCAACTGACCACCATTTCTTCAAACATTCAGGCAATGTTTTGCAGGGAAAATAGGTGTATAACAAGAAAGATGCAGAAAACACTTTCCAGGTTTTTTTTTTAAGTCTGAAAGCATGGAATTTTATGTTACAAGAATAAACAAATATTTCTCCTTGGAAAAAAAGGAGTTGATTGGAACTGTTCCTATTTTGATTAATAAAGTATTTGAATCTTGACTTAGTGATTTAAATTTGGTGTTTTCAAGCTGGAATTCTTTTGTGCCAATCTAAAAATGATTCAATAGTCATCTCTGGTAAGAATTGTTCAGATAATTCTATATGTAGCCTCCTTAAATCCTCAAAAATAATTTAAAATATATTGCTGCCTTCTTGTTTCAAAATTAAGGAGTGAAAGCACAGAGAAGTTAAACTCACCCAAAGTTCTAAAACTAGTTGAGAAAGAACAGAGATTTGAAGGAGGGCATGCAAGAATTCCCCATCAGACAGGAGGCAGATTGGCTGACTCATGGTTAAAGCACATCAGACTTCTTAGAAGAGCAGACAGGAGTCGAGCAATCTGCATCCCAGCATTTTGGGATCAGGTGTGCAGGAATTTCACCACTTGAGTATTTCGCTAGTCAAGGTTTAAGGAAGTCTGCTAACTTTAGTGTACAAGATGCTCTTGTTCTTGAGGAACATGGGGTGGGGGTGCTGCAAATGATTTTAACCATATATTGTATTTCTTATTAAATAATCATCATCCTATCTATCTCAGAGAATCAAAGCTTTGAACACTTATGGAAAACTTCAAGAGTTACCCTTCATGTTTTATTTCATTTCATTTCATTCCATTATATTTCATTGCAATAACTAGAATAAGATTTACTGAAGACAGAATAATTTGCATTGTCAAATATAGAATATTTTAGCATTAAGTTGATATGTTTTAAAATATTCGTTTACTTGAGAGAGACAAACAGAGAGAGAAAAAGAGATAGAGAGAGATTGTAATGTGCTTATGGAGGTCAGAGGAACACTTTTGGAAATCAGTTCTCTTTCTAGCATGTGTGCTTCAAGGATTGAAGTGTATTTTTTTTTTTTGTGGAGGATCCTTCACCCACTGAGTCATCGCTCCTTGATTTCTACTTTTGTGTGAAAAATATTTTCTCATGTATTTATTAAAATTTTATTAATTTGATTTGCTAAGAGGGCTTCTAGAAGTTTTTAATGCATCACAGAAATATAAGACTAGATTTCCTTTTTGCTATGCAGTTATAAAAATATTTATAAATGCTAAATTTAGAATCATATCACTTGCAGATTGGTTTACTGAGCAACATTTTATCTAAGGAAAATAGAATTTTCTTCTACAATAAATTTAGTACTTTGCTGTTTATAGAAATCTTTTTATCAAGTGCATTCAAACAAAATTGTCAATTAAATTACTATCCTGATTTTAAGTGGAGTTTTTGCAAGCTATGTATTAGTACAAAGTGCTTCACCATGTAGAAAATGTAAATATGTAAATATGTAGAAAATGTAAATATAATAGAAATTAACATGAGCAAACATTCGGTAGATAATCTCAACTACTTGTTTATTTATGTTGAGATTTTTTACATTTAAACAAAGGAAACTTTTCTCATTTAGCAATTAATATAAATAAAGAATTTTTGAATCTGTTTTAATACCACCATAAAAACTTTGGGAGTCATTCCTTATATTTCAGTATGAAGACATTTGCAAATAATAATCCAGTAATTCAAAGTACTGTGAAGGAAAACTGCCACTTGGGAATCCAATCACCATCTGATTTAATGTTGACTATTTAACCACATTATAAACGTCTCCAACATGCCTGCATAATTGCCTCTCCTGCAGAAAAAGTAAACAGCTTACCTTGCAAGTCTGCTCCCTTAAGAAGTACATTGCATTTCTGAAGAATCAAAGATTGGTCAGCACCTCCATTATGAGTCTCCATATTCTAAAGTTGATAGTGTACTGCAAAATTTTACTCTGAACCTAAAATTGACTCTTAATATTTTGCTCACAAAATAAACAGGGTCAAAGCTTCCAAAGAAGGGTGTGGTTCTTTGTGCAATTGAAGTTAGCTAAATATTTATTTTCTAGAACAGAACAGTTCAGCATGGATTTAATACCAAATTCCTGATAAGCACATAATACAGATTATATTTAATTCTTGTTGGCTGAATTAGTAAAGAAGTGGGCATTGTCCTTGATTTACAAATGAAAAAACTAATACTCATAGCAGAAAAATGCTTTTCTTGGCTTTCAGGGTCAGCATAAAGATGAACTAAAATACAATTTGAGAACATCATGTAGCCTGGAATATAGAATTACTGATGAATCTCCAGTATATGGATGGAGTAAAAGGGAGGAAGAGCAAATTCTGAAGCTAGCAGCCTTTCTCGTTCAAGCAACCAACTGATTTCACTTTAGCTGCCAGAGTCAATTCCACAGCCAATTAGAAGTCCCTTGGATGTTTTTTGCTGTGTGTCTTGAAGGGAAAAAAATAGACTACTAAATCAGAATTAGAAAAAAGACATTTCACTTATTTGACAGCCAGCCTTATTTCTATAACAAACAACAATTTGATTAGAGAAAATGAGGTTTGGAAATAATCGCTTTGATATAAAATATGAACTAATTGGTGTAGGTGTTTTTATTAAAAAGAAGTTCACAATAGTTATAATTCACTACCTTAAATAACAATCATCTCCCACACGTGTTCTTTATGACTTCTTGAGTGAAAACTCTGTAAATACTTCTCATAGAAAAAGTTTAGACTACCCGACATCTAGACTAATGTGACAGATCACATCGCTCAGCAACTTGGCGACTCATTTTAACTTAGGGATATGTCTAAAATCGTTCTGTGAGTAAGTGCTGAATAGTGTTGATGGCTCTGCTAATTTTGTGGCATCATGACTTTTGGGATGAAAGCAACTTCCAGAGAAGAGAGAAATCAAGTTTCTACTTTAATGAAAGAGTGTGTTAGCCCAACTGATCAGTTGGTTTCTTACTTTTGTTTCCCAGTGCATGCACTAATGTTTTTTGGCATGATCAACATTCCATGCCATTACATGTCTGCCAGGTCAAGAGGATGGTGTGAGTCATCTTCAGAGCATTTTGGCTGAGCCCACTCTCAGTGCACTTAATGTGGCCAAGGGCTGTGGGCTTCACCTTCTAGTTAGGGTGAAATAAACCATGGGAAAGAATATGCAGTGATCAGAGTGAAAACTGGGCAGCAACAGTAAGAATAACCAAGCTGCATCTGCACACATACTTATTGTCTTGCATGTATACATGGAAGTGGGTTGCATGCATATTTGCATATATGTAGGTGTATGTGTGTATGTGTATGTGAGATATGAAGTAGTATTTATCTCAGTAGCTATTCATTTCATTTATTAAAGTAGGCTTACTCAACTGAACCCAGAGATCACTGACAGACTTCTCTATCTGAAAGCTAGTCTAAGTATTCCCTTTTCTTTGCCTTTTGCATAATGGGATTATAGTCCATCACAATAACTCCCAGACTTTAACTAAATTGTGAGGATCCAAAATTCCATACAAATCCATGTTCAACAAACACTTTATCCGTGCAGCCATCTCCTCACCCCTAGTTAATTCCTTTTAAACTGTACATATCACTTCCCATCCAGGACATTTTGAAAATCTATTAAAGAGGCAATGCCATCATATATTACATCAATATGATATTAAGATAACCAATTCTCAATTGCACTGAAAACTGATTTCACCTGAGATACAACTAGTTTTTCAATTTTTGACCAAGAGAATAAATTAAGCTGATTACAAATCTTTAGATGGTATGTAGGAAATAGATATTATCTTGATTTACTTTATTGATGGAAACTTCTTATAAGAGAACATTGTCTGAAAGACAAAAAATTAAAGAAGCCATACATTTCAACTGCTAAAACTGGATGATCTTACTTCCTTTAGGGAAGGTGAGACCCCAGTAAAGACAGTTGTCTCTGACAGTAGCAATGTTCCAACACAAAGAATCAGGGAAGGGGCTCTGTGCCTTTTAGCCAAACTGCTATCAGCAAGCTTGAGTTTAGTAAGCACAGTGATCCTTCACTCATGCCAACAGTTACATGTGCCTAACTTAATACTTACCCCTTTCATTGAATAATGTCACAAGGAAAAAGTCTAAGTGACTAGCTACCTGTCTCCTCTATATTTTTCTGTTCACTCCAATTTTTTAAAATAATTTGTTTATTTTTTTTTCTGGTATGTGTGTGTGGTGGTGAGGGGAGTATTTCTGTGAATATATAAGAGAAAACTTGACTGTGTTGCACCTGTGGGGGCCCAAGGGTGACATTGGGAATCATCGTGGATTGTTCTCACTCCTTTTTGTTTACCTCTGGGGTTTTCCAGAATTCATCTTCCAAAGTTAGAATTGAAAACCACTGCCATTTCATTTTTGCATAGTATCTGGGAATCAGAATCAGATCCTTTTGCTTATGAGGCAAAGGTTTTAACCACTGAACAATCTCTCTATCTCCTCCTTTCTTATATGTGTTTAATATATTTATCATCTGACCATCTGTCTGTTGATTGATGTATCTGTGTATCTATCTATTTATTTATCTACCTATCTGTATACCTATCTATCTACCTACATATCTAGCTATAAAACTGTGGATCTTTCAGTGGACAGATATTGACTAGAAAGCCTCATTTTGCTCAATTAAACTAGATTAAGTATTAAAATATCTAATCCTGGAATCCGTGTCAGAGCAATCTATCTCACTTTTGGTATGTATGTATCTGACCCTTTTGTGGTTTGAATACACTGTGAATGTTCCTATTTGTCCAGAAACCACCCCACAATTCATATGATGCATAATTAATTTTGGCTTTGTTTCATCTAAGCCTTAGAAAACTGCCAGAAGGAAACTTTACCACAAATACATACTGAAATGTTCAGTTTATATCTTTAAACAACTCTAGATTTTTCTTTTTTTCATTTTTTTTCTTAAGAACTTTTATATACACTTCTTGCTGGTCCACTTGCCCTGCAGCACCAGAAGCTTCTGGTCACCCTGCGTCTCAGGTAACTCTCACCAGCTGGTTACAGCTCCTTCCGCTGGCCAGACTGAGCAGCATCCACCCTGCCCGGGGTTAGCTGGGTCCCAAGTGGAGTGTACCGACAGCACCACCAGCGTGCCACCAGAACTTTGCTGGTCCACCCGCCCACATGGTCACCCTGCATTTCAGAATCCAACAGAGTCCAAAGAAAACCCAAGCAAAGCTCTAGGGGACAAATGCCATACATCTGAAGTCTTCTAAAATCATCCTATCACATGGGAGAGATTCTTCACAGCCAGCCCAAGGATAAGTAAACACCTCTTTACCATCTGGCTTCTTTCAATTATTAATCACTGTAGATTAACTTTTCCATATAGCCACCCCCAAACCATATAAAACTTCAGGAACTATACCACACACACTCACATATCATCAAGGTACTAAATTGTGAAAGTGAACTACCATACTCATATTCACCTCCTGTCTACTAAACCTGTCTTGATTGATATAGTAACAGCCTAATACCCCCGTCCAGGAAATAATAACAACAGACAAATGTACCCAATTCCAAGGCAAACACTGTTAATAACTGCCATAGAATATTAATGCCAACTAGATCAGTTCACGTAAAAACACACAAAATCTGAAAGGTCTTAAGAGACAAAACAATAATGCCCAAGTCAAAACACATGAGAAACAAAAAACCCAAGAAGACAAATCTCCCACCGAAAGAATTGACCCCATAATGATAGATTCAAACCAAAACAAATTCACAGAAAATAGTCAAGAAAGCCAGGCCCAGGATAATGACATTCATAGCATGATCATTATCATGATCAATACTATGAAAGAGGATATCCAGGAGGACTTAAATAACCCTACATCAACTACTTTGAACAGGAAAACCACAGACACTTGGAGAAGTTGAGAAAAATAGTTCAAGAAACAAAAATAAGCATAGTGCATTTAAAACAGTCTCAGGCAGAATTCAAAATTGAGCTAAAAGACAAGCTATCTTCAACCCAGAACTCAATAGAGAGTCTTATCACCAGAACTAATGAAGCAGAAAATAGAATTTCATATCTTGAAGACAAAGTGGGGGTATTAACCAGCTCAATGGAAGAGGTTGTTGAAGCCAAAAAGATACTTGAGAGAAATATTCAGGAGATATGGGACACCCTGAAGAAGCCTAACATGTGTATTCATGGAATACCAGAGCAAGAATCTCAAAATACCACCCCTGAGGAAATTTTTCAAATGATCATCAAGGAAAACTTTCCTCATCTAAAAAAAGAGAGGCCCATCCATATACAAGAGGCATTCCACACCCCAAACAGATATGACCAAAACAGAAGCTCGCCACAGCAAATAATAGTCAAAACACTCCACATTCAAGACAAAGAAAAGGTGCTGAGAGCTTCAAGGGAAAAAAAAAAAAACAAGTCACTTCTAAAGGTAACCTATTAAAAATAACAAATGACTTCTGAATGAAAACAGTGAAAGCAAGAAGAGCTTGGAGAGATATACTTCAAGTATTAAATGAGCAAAAATGTCAACCCAGGCTGATATACCCAGCAAAATTATCCACCATGGTCAAGGAAAAAGAAAAGTTTTCCAGCACAAAGACAACTTGAAAGCTTACATGCCTACCAAACCAAGCCTTCAAAAAATGCTAGAAATGATACTCAAGCTTGAAGGAAAAAGCAAGCATATCCAGGAGGACAGAAGGTAAGTATAATACCACCAAAATCTAAAAACCAAATAATACACTTATGAAAGCCACTAAACGTAAAAAATGTCTGGAATTAAAAATAATTTCTCCATTATAACATTAAATGTCAATGGAATTAACTCACAAATCAAGAGACACAGAATACAAACTGAGATTAAAAATCACAACCAATCAATCTGCTGCCTTTAGGAAACTCATCTCACCATAAAAGATAGGCACATCCTAAAAATAAAAGGCTGGTCCAAAATCTGCAAGCTAATGGAACTTGGAAACAGGCAGGGGTAGCCATTATGCTATTGGACAAAATGGACTTCAAACCAAATAAAATCATAAGAGACACAGATGGATAATACTTTTTAGTCACAGTTACAATTCACCAGGAAGATTTCACAATACTGAACATATATGCATCTAATACAGGCCCCTACACATTCATTGAGCAAACCCTCCAGCATCTAAAGCGAGAAATGAACACCCAAATGATAATTCTTTGGGATTTGAACACTGCCCTCTCAACATGGGATAGATCAACAGTCCAAAATTTAACAGAGACACTTTGGAACTTAATCAAAACCTTACTGAAATGGATCTTACAGATCTCTATCGAACTTTTCATCCATGTACCAAAAAATACACATTTCTCTCAGCAGCACGTGGAACTTTCTCCAAAACAGATCATATATTTGGCCAAAAAATGAATCTCTACATACACAGGAAAGTTGAAATTCTAGCCTGTATCTTATCAGACCACCACGGTCTAAAGCTTGACATCTGCAACAATAAACAACAGAAAATACACTAACTCTTGGAAACTAAACACTATGATGCTGAATAAGAATTGGATTCAGGAAGAAATTACAAAAAAAATTAAAGATTTCCTAGAAGTGAAAGATAATGAAGATGTATATCTTTCCAAAATCTTTGGGACACAATGAAAGCTGTCCTAAGAGGTAAGTTCATAGCTCTTAATAGCTACATCAAAGAAATGGAAAGATCACAATTAAATAACTTAACAATGCAGCTTAAAGCTTTAGAGACACTAGAGCAATCCGAACCCAAAAGAGAGGAGATCAGCAAAATCAGGGGAAAATATCTGAAATTGAGATGAGGAAAATGATACAGAGAATCAACCAGTCAAAAAGCTGGTTCTTTGAAAAAAATCAATAAGATTGATACACCCCTAGCTAAATTAATCAAAGGCAAGAGAGAGAAAACCCAAATTAACAAAATTAGAAATGAAAATGAAGTTATCACTACTGATACCCAAGAAATTCAGAGAATTATAATGTAATATTTCAAAAACTTATACTCTGTGAAATTTGACAACACAAAAGAAATGGATGAATTCCTAAATAAGCACAATTTACTGAAATTGAATCAGGAAGTTTTGAATTATTTGAATAGTTGTATGGCATATGAAGAAATCAAGGAAGCGATCTCAAATCTTCCCACCAAAAAATGTCCTGGACCAGATGGATTCAGCACAGACATTTAAGGAGTTTATAACACCAATACTCCTTAAACGGTTCCATCAAATAGCAAAGGAAGGAACACTACCAGATTCTTTCTATGAAGTTAATATCGTCTTAATCCCAAAACCTAATAAAGATACACTTAAAAAAGAAAACTATAGGCCAATCTCTTTGATGAACACAGATGCAAAGATTCTCAATAAAGTCTTAGCAAATCGGATTCAAAAACATATCAAAAAGATCATTCATGGGGATCAAGTAGGGTTTATCCCAAGCACACAAGGTTGGTTCAACAAATGCAAATCAATTAATTCAATTCTCTGTATAAACCAATCCAAAAATGAAGACCACATGATACTCTTGATAGATGCAGAAAAAGCTTTTAACGAGATCCAACAGCCCTTTATGATCAAAACCCTAAAGACAGTTGGAATGGAAGTAACCTTTATTAATATAATAAAAGTTGTATAAAACAAGCTTACAGCAAGGATTATACTCAATGGGGAAAAACTTGAAGCAATTCCACTTTGATCAGGAACTAGACAAGGCTGTCCACTCTCACCAATTCGATTCAATATTGTACTTGAATTCTTAAGTGAGGCCATAAGACAAGAAAGGGAAATAAAAGGGATTCAAATCGTCAAGGAAGAAGTCAAGTTATCTCTATTTGCAGATGACATGATCTTATATCTGAGTGATCCCATAAACTCTACCAGGAAGCTCCTGGAACTAATATAGGAGTTCGGCAGGGTGTCAGGATACAAAATAAAAGTACAAAAATCATTGGCCTTCTTATATGTCCAGAATGAGAGAAGTGAAAAAGCCCTGAGAGAAACAATCCCATTTACTATGGCTCCTAAAAAACTGAAATACCTTGGCATAAACCTAACCAAGGAAATAAGAAACCTTTACAATGAAAACTTTAAAACCCTAAAGAAAGAAATTGCAGAAGGTGGAAAGACCTCCCATGTTCCTGGATAAGCAGAATCAATATCATAAAAATGACCATCCTACCAAAGGCAATATACAGATTCAATGCTATACCAATCAAAATCTCAAAGCGATTCTTTAAAGAGCTGATCAAACAATTTCAAAATTCATATGGAGGCACAAAAGACCCAGGATAGCAAAAGCAATCCTGAGTAACAAAAAAATAGCTGGAGGTATCACCATACCAAACCTTAGTCTATACTACAATCCATAGTTATAAAAACAGCCTGGTATTGGCTCCAAAATAGATACACAGATCAATGGATAAGGGTTGAAGACCTAGATATATGCCCACACAATTACGGCCATTTGATCTTTGACAAAGGGGCCCAAAAAATCCAGTAGAAAAAGAACAGCATCTTTAACAAATGGTGCTGGCAAAACTGGATATCCACATGCAGAAGATTAAAACTGGACCCGTATGTATCATCATGCACAAGACTTAATTCCAAATGAATCAAGCACCTCAATATAAGGCCAGAGACTATAAAATCCTTAATTGAAAGAGTAGGGAACTCCTTTGAGCTGATTGGACTACACCAACAGTTCCTAATCAGAAATCCAATAGCACAGTCAATACAACCAACAATCAACAGATGGGATCTTATGAAATTAAATAGCTTCTGTTCAGATAAAGAGATTGTAACTTGAGCACAAAGGCAACCCACAGAATGGGAGAAAATCTTCATTAACCACATATCTGATAGAGCTCTATTATCCAGAGTGCACAAAGAACTTAGAAAACTAAGCATCAAGAAAAGAAATGGCCCAATTAAAAAACGGGCCTTGGAACTTAAAAGAAACTTTACCAGGGATGAAATTGAAATGTCTAACAAATATCTTAAAAAATGCTCCACATCCTTGCCATCAGGGAAATGTAAATCAAAACCTCCCTGAGATATCTTCTCACCCCGGTCAGGATGGCAAATATCCACAATACAAACAACACCAAGTGCTGGAGAAGATGTGGAGAGAAAGGAACTCTCTTACATTGCTGGTGGGAATGCAGATCATACAACCACTCTGGTGAGGCATCTGGTGATTCTTAAAGAAGTTAAAGATTGAAATGCCATATGACCCTACGATTCCATTTTTGAGAATAACCCACCATACATAAAAAATTCACCTTGATAGCACAAGCATGACCATGTTCATAGCAGCACTGTTTACAATAGCACAATAGCACAGTCATGCAATCAACCCAAGCACCCAACAGGTGATGAGTGGATAAGGAAAATGTGTACATTTATACAATGAAATACTACTTAGTCATGAAAAATGATGAATTAACAAAATTTGCTGAGTATAAGCACCATATGTACTCCCTGATAGGTGGATCCTAGTACCAAACTCAATTAATGGCACACTCAAAGACAAATCTCTGTAATACCTACAGTAATTGCAAAGATTATAAGCAGGGAGGGAAGGGGAAGGAGGGCCCCTTCAGAAACAAGGAAAGAGAGGATCATGCTGCAGCAGAGAAAATAAGCCACCATCAAGGACTGCAAGTGGTGACATCCAGTACCCATCAGGATGGAGCCAAGGGTGGTACAGGAGCAGCAAAACTGAAAAAAAAATCAACAAACCATAATTCAGACAATCAGAGACTCTACATCAACCACCTGGAACCAGGCCGACCTAATCTCTCCCCATCCTAAAGCTCAGGGAAATTTGAGGAAAAGGGGGTGGTTAGATTGTAAGAGCCTAAAGATGGGGAAGAGCAAAGATATGCAAGATACTCCATACAAGTTAGGGCCAAAGTAATCATAATAGGACTTTGCATGACATGTGCAATGACCAACATATCATTGAACCCCCAAAGTCTAGCATGGATCATAGGCACTTGGATTCTTAGAGGCAAGGGATTAACAGTCACAATAGTGTTCTTATACTAAAGGGGAACACAAGAAAGAGTTCTAGGAAATGCCACAGAGTCCTTATACCTCATCAGAGAGGAGGGCCCAGAGGAAAGTTTGACATACACATTAAAGGATGCTCCAGGGATGAGGGGGAGGAGGCACTGGGAGATAATGAGGGAGGGGGGAAGGAAGAGGAAAAAGGGAGAGGGAGCAAGGGGATCTAGTAAGGGGTGGAGGGAGGGAGGGGACCTCTGTACCTATGAAGCTTGTATGAGCGGAAATAAATAAATAAATAAATGAATAATTTAAAATGAACATTTATATACAAACAAAATGACCCTCTGCCCATGCCCTCTCTCCTCCACTCCCATCCCTAATCACCTAACCTCTCCCTTTACACATCTTTCCCTCTCTCTCTTATCCTCATGTCTTTCTACATGTATGGACCACAGTTCTCCCATGAGGGCTCCTGTACTACTAAGACACTAGTTCTCTGTTGTGGTATAAATGGTCCTTCAGTGGGTGAACCCACAGGTGGGGAAGCTCCCCTTCATTTGCCAGGTAGCTGCCCTTAAGATTTCCATTGTGCATGTTTTTTTTCTTCTTCTGAATGTCCTTACTGGAAACCCATTTAGTGTAGTTGTTTCTCCTGAGATAACTTCACTGACTCCAAGGGAATGTTGTAGATCTGGTAGTAGTAGAATCTTATTGCAATGTGCTGTGGATACAGCAGCCTTATCATAACAAGAATGTCCTGGTCTGCAGTAGACCTCCCACCTCTAAACTCTTGCAATCTTACTGTCCCCTCTTCCACAAAGTTCACTCAGCCTTGGGATGAGGATAGATATGGATTGCCTAATTAGGACTGAACAACTGTACACACAAGCCAATGGTGATTTTCTGCCTCACAAATCTTCCATTGCAATAGGCTGCATCTTAGTTGAGGGCTGAGATATTTTGTTTTCTAAGGATACAATAAATAGTTAACCAACTCTAGTTTTTCTTAAAGTGGCATAGCTCTTTCATTATTGAAATGGAGTATTTCTCAAAAAAATCAAATTTTTATTGTTGATTCAGTGGCTAAGGAACAAATATCAAGATTTAGAGTGTCGTTATTAGAGAACTGAAAGATGAAAACCAGGTGATATAAATCTTTAACAAAGAACTGTTACCTATAATACATAGAAGTTCTATCAAGGAAGTCCTGAGTCTTTGGACCTTTGAGTGATCAAAGAAAATTGTCAATCAGTTGGATTTATATTTATTTTTTGCTAATTGTAAACAAATTCAGAAATATGTTGCTGATTTTATACATATCACTGAAAAATAACCAAGAGTCTGGAATCTGGGGACTGAATTTATAGAAAAATCAGATACTACCTGATATTGAAAAGAAATATTTGAGAGACAAGGGCCATGGGAAATTTCTCTGATAAGCAAAACAGCTAAGTTTATAACAAAGGTCTGATTAAAAATTAAAATCCTTTCATTTTTTGTCTCTGTTTACAGCATATAGCCTATAACTGACTAATAATTTAAGGTAAATAGAACATGGAAGACAACACTACATAAACCTGAATTAGGCATTATATCTAGGAAAGGAATTTATGTTTGTGAAATCATCATGAAATCATTTTTATGATTTATGTTCATGAAATCATCGTGAAGAAAGTCATATAATCCAACTCCAGAGAATGTTATAGTCAAAGAAATCCATTAGATTACTCTAAAAATACTCTTTCTCTACACATATACATGTGGGGATGGGAAAACAAAAAATGATGTATATTTAATTTACACTTAGAAAACACATTGTGAAAAAACAGCATCTCTTCAGAGGAGAGCATTGAGGAAAATAGACAATGAAGACATAGAAAACTATTTTGTTCAGCTGCACTTTGATGATTGCATAAACCCATTATAAGGTAAGGTAGATGAAAAAATAGATTTAGAAGTGGTAGATAAGTAACTGCCACAAATCTTATCATAGAAAGAAACAATAAATTCCTGAAACTCAAGTCCCCAAAATGGCATCAATGCTGTAAAATTTATGTATAATATTCTGAGACATCCAATCTCTTCTAAAGTCTTATAATGATATGTGTGTTTTTCCTCCATAGCAATATTATCATGTTAAACATTGTTAAAGTGTTAAAATGTCCTTAGGTGGTCTATTCTATCCAGATATATAAAGCCTTATTTAAGTATAATTGTATTAGGTAGTTCTCATCACTGTAGCAAAGCATGTGATGGAAGGATCGGATTTGGAGACAGGTTTATTTTGTCTCAAAATTAAGAATAGATAATAGTATGTGGTAGCTGGATCTTGGGGAATTACTTCTCACATGGTCCTATTCAGAAAACGTAAAGATTGAATCTGAAGGATGCTGAGATTACATTTTAAGGCTAGCCTTTGATAGACTATGTCCAAAAGCTGGATCCAATAGCTGGCTAACCTTGAATTCTTAGAAATCCAGGAGTCTGCCTCCAGCAAGCATGATGGGATCACAGGTGAGGAACTCATCTGGCTGATGGTTGATGTGTTTCATTTTCTTTGTACATTATCTGTCCTCCACACTCATCCTTTTGAAACAAACACATGATATTCTTTCCTACTTTCAATATTGCCAATGAAACAATGTTGCAGAGGTGCTTCAGTTACCTTGGCAAACTCTTATCAATTACCAAGTCCTGAGAATTCTAACTTCTAATTACCAGAGAAATCTACTCATATCCCTTTATTCTATCTTCCCCATTCCTGGAAACATTATCTCTCTCCTGCTGTAATTGCTCTTCAACTGATCTCCCAGTTTCCTGTTCTGTCAGAAAAGGTTGTTTTACTCTGAAGTCAGATCTTTACAAAATGCATTTTGTTCTATCAACTCCCTGATTAAATTTTCAATGTTTCAGTATTACTTTGCAGATAATAACCTTACTTAACACTGCTTTCAAGCTCCTGTGTGGTCAGTTAATTGCTTATCTTGCCAGTCTTATCTTGAAGGCACCTTACTTCACATTCCCTGTTGCAAAAATATTAAAGTAGATTCTTTCTTGCTTTGATCATGTAAGCCTTGGTCCTCTGCCTCAGCTTTCCTCTCCATCACACTTCACCTTTCAAAACTTTAGCTACCATGCCCTTCTGTGTGCCTTTGACTTCTCAGGGAGTCTCAGCAAGCCAATGTGCTAAGTGCTCTCTCCATGCAGTCTCTCAACCTCAGCAGTTCTTCACAATCCCAGTCACTGTCATACAGTAGCTGCTTCTTTACTGGAGTAATCATCCTGCATAGAAGGAAGTTTTGTTCCGTTGTGAACACTGAATGTCTTTGCTCTGTGAACTAAGTTGTAACTGATTTGTGTTGAATAAAAATATAGATGTCCATGTTTGTCTCCAAGAAGTGCAAATTGGATTATGAGACAGCTGTTCCTTTTGGATTATCTACCTATAAAACGTTGGGTATTAGGCATGGTAAGTTGTACATTTAAGAAGTTTTAAACTATTCTAAGACTGCAGATAGAAACTGAGGATAGATTAAAAAAAAGCAATATGATGGTTACACAAAGGACTGTAAACATTGTAAGTTGAGAAAAGTCAAACATAAGATATTAAACAAAACACACATAATTATGGTTGAGACAGAAAAACAATGAAAAACAGCATTATTGTACTGTTCTACTAAAATAAATACTTGATATTTTCAAAAGAATGTAAAATGATGAATTCCATTGAAGCAAAAAAAGTGATAGACTAGTTTTTAAAGGCAGCAGAAGAAATAGAAAAAGAGAGATGTATATTATAAGAGGAAAATAATTTTTGAGAATAAAAGGAACATGGCTACAATGCCAAACATGACATTGTTATAAGAAAGAACAGTTATTGTTGAAGAAATCATAATCAGTTCTATCAGCTAAAATGTGGAGTTTCCTATAGACTTGAATATAAAAAAATAAAAGAAGAACAATGAAAATGCAACGTAACTTAACAGAAGTGACGGGAGACACTGGACAAGTGAGACACAGTACTCTTTAGGGTAGGTTATCCTTTAAGCACAGACCCAAGGAACTATTCTGGTTAGTCAGAGTTCACAAATGAGGTTCATAAGGAAGATGTGTCGGGAAGATAGTATGTGTAACAAAGGTGGTAGTATAGAGAAAATTCTCTCTGAAAATTACACCAATATCTGAAAAGTACACCAATGTCATAATATGTCTCAACTTTATTGGCATAAAGTCTTCATAATGGAAACTTGGAAAAAGATTTTAGTGCTCTGAACAGTGATAATAGAAGTTTGAACCAAATATGTTATGTTTCATGCCCTTGGTTAGTATCTTACATTTTCTTTATCTCCCTGGAATTTGTTTGATTTTATTTGTACTCTTAGTACAATGATACATTTTCTTACTTATTTATAATGGAAAAGGGTGTCTGAATACACTATGATGAAAATTGTTATTTCTAATACTCCAATCATATTCCCATCTTCCAATCTCAGTTCTTGCCTCTGTATTCTAAAATTTTAGAATTTTAGATTGAATAGATTGAACCCTGTAAAGTGGTGGATTTTTTTGTAAATAAAAACACTGGTCAAATTTTATTGATTTAATATTTCTCAATAATTTTTAAAAAGAACGTTTCATGTTCTTTGTGCTGTGTTTGTTCATTTTTATTTAGTTAATTATTCTTACAGTAATTGAATTCTCTTGGAAATAACACGTCTTTTAAGGTCATTTTAGGTCCAGCTTCTAATACCTAAGAATGCTTAAGCATTCTTCCAAAGGAGTCTTTGTTATCAATTTCTATTAAGAATTGTGTGTCACTTGCCTATGTCACAGTTACATAACAATTTTGGCATGGGTTTGGCATATAGTTCAGTGGTAGCACATATTAGCCTTAAAAATTGCTAAGATAAATTACTTTATCCATTCCAAAATTCTAGCTTTGCAGAATTCTTTTGATAACCTATATTATTTTTAACAGTGTTTCTATAGTAAAATATAAATTCAGTTTTCAAAATATTAAAAATTATAAAATAATATATGAAGGAAGACACAAGACATATCTTCATATTAAAAATAATTAAAAATTTAAAATAAATTTTTACATTAATTTATGAAAAGCTGACTGATCCAACTGCCATGAGTATTTGAATTAAATGCCAGGAAGAATGATTTATAAAATGCAAATCTATGGGAGCATAGATAAAGAAAAACACAAAATAATAGATATTGCACTAGGTTTAAATACTGTCTCACAATGAAGTGGAAATATGGTAAGTTAAAATGGAATAATTGAGAGGCTGGAGAGGTGGCTCAGGGGTTAAGCCTCTGCCTTGCAGGAGGAAGGTCTTGAGTTCGGATCCTAGATCCCATGTATAGACACCGGGAGGAAGCGGGGGCGGCCTGAGTTTTCTGGTCCTGGTAGGGCGGAGCCTGTGAATCCCAGGGCAGAGTAAACAAGGAGGAGGTGGAGGCGATCCATGGTGGTTCCCAAATTCGTTTGTGGTTCTACACACACTCACATACACACACATATACATGCACACATGTGCATATACAAAGAATTGAATAATAAATAATAAAAAATTTTAAAAATAGAATAATTGAAAATTTATACAAAATCATGCAATTACCTTGTGACAAGAATTTTATTTGTAATAAATTCTTCCAAACATATAAATATGTTTTTAATATTTGTGTCATCTAGCTGACTTCAATAGCATTAATCTGCATTCTACCAGTTCAAAAGCTTTTGATTTAACAAATTTTCTTTTTTTTTTTTTTTGGAATTGTATTTTTTTTTTATTAAAAATTTAATTATACATTTTAAAATTTTTTCCCCCTCCCTTCCCCAGTGCCTCCCCCCCCAATTCCCAGAGAGTCCTTTATTGTGTACGCCTAACTCTCCACTGGGTCCTCCTCTCCGATGACATATAAGGACCCAGTGGCATTTCCATAAGCCCTTTCTCTTGTTCCCCTTAAGCATAAGATCACTACTATGGCTGTCAATCCCTTGCCTCCAGGGGTCTCGGTGCCCTTAACAGATGCTAGACTTTATGAGGGCAACAGTGCACTGGACATTGCTCAGGGCATGCAAAGTCCCATTATGATTGCTTTGGCCCCAACTATTGTTGAGAATCTTGCAAATCGTTGCTCCTCCCATCCTTTTGCTCTTACAATCTTACCGCCCCCTCTTCCGCAAATGTCCCTGAGCTCCAGGATGGGGAGAGATTAGGCCGGCCTAGTTCTATGTGATTGATATAGAGTCTCTGAAGTTCTGGATTGTGGTTTGTTGATTTTCTTTTGCAGTTTTGCTGCTCCTGCAATTCCCTTCACTCCATTCTGCTGGGCACTGTATGTCACCCCTTGCAGACCTTGATGGAGGCCTATTTTCTCTGCTGTAACATGGTCTCCTCTCTCCTTTGATTTAACAAATTTTCTAAAATAGGCACTTACAAATGCAATACCTAAAATTTTGTACTTTATGTTTCCAAAAACTGAAATATTACTTATAGCTGGAAAAACTCCCATTTATTAAATCAGGTAAAATTATCATACATCCAAGATGCATTTCACTAAAAGTAACTAGAGCATATAGGTCAAAAATGTTTTAAAACTGTGTTGAAAAAGCTAAAGTATTTAAAATATAAAATACATATCATTCTAAAAAAGTAGGGAATACTACTAATTGTTGTAATGTGTATAAGTGGAATAAATCAATTTACTCTGGGTGAGTAATTTTAATCCTGTAACTAAGGTAATTTACCTCAAATAGATCTGTCATTTGTTGTGATTTCAATAAATCTGGTATTCAGATTAGCTATTCAAATAAAATTAAAAATAATTCTAACCCTTCCATAGGGAAAAAAAAAAGATAGTTGAATAGCTCATAAATCTTGGAAAGGAAAGGCAAATAAAGGAGGTGTTCTTAGGTATCAGATATTCAAACTCATTACTTTAATGGCTTAAAAGATACTGGAATGACAAAATAATCATCATATATAAATGAAATATGCAGCACAAGCCAAGCATAACAAGAACATCTTTTGAAAAATGTTATGTAGCAAATTTAATAAGCAGTGTGAGATAACTGATAATGATTAAGAACAATAGCCAAATGAGAGAAGATAAAGATTGGGGGAAAACTAATCTTAAATAAAATCTGTAGGGTAATGTAAATTGGAATCAACTTTCTAGAGAACTTCCACATAAGTACCAACATGGTTTAGTCTGGATAATCTCTTGGACTATTACTTTCTCCTTCTAATTCCTTTTCTTTGTGGTCATTTATCTTGAAGAAGGAATAACAAAAAAAATCACAAAGATAAGTGATTCTGAAACTCAGATTTATGTATTCACATACAGACATACACCAAACACATACACACAACCAATAATATACAGGTACACAGCTATGTCTGCATATGCACAAACATACACATACACACACACACTTCACACATGTACATACACACCACATAAACCTCCCTTCACTGCCCCCCCCACGTGCTGGCATACACAGGAGCTGATTGGCATGTGTCTAAATGATTTTCTTTGCATTCACTTCTCTGTTCAGTATTTAGGCACATACAACTTGAGAATTTCAACACCTTCCTGCCTTACTAAATCTCATTTAGGTGTGTTTTTTTTTTTTCCTCCTTTTTCTTAGAAGAGAAGCTCCTTGATAAGTTTGAGTCCTCATGACCTTTCTGTCATAGACCTCCAACCACTTGTGAAAGATTCTGCCTCCACAAAGTCACCAGAAGGGAGGGTTTCCTTTATGTAAAGGAAAGTGGCATTCTATTTACTGGCCACCTCTGCCCGGGCACATACACGGCCTGGTGAAGGTGCTGTCCATGGTGGAATTTCTTTATCTAGGTTTGTGTACTTCAAACTGATAGCATCTGTTACTTATATTGTCACCTGAAATGCTCTCTGTTACAACTGAATGAGGCAGTCAATACAAAAATCTAACCAATTTCAATTAAATAGTACTGTGAAAAATTTTAAGGAACAACCAGATTATTGGATGTGGGACATCACAGCTAAGTACTCTTTTGGCCTGCAGCCTCAAGTGGCCATTGTTAGCAGCTGTCCTATAACAGGTAGGTTTGGAGAAACCAAGACCTATTTGATAGATTATATACTTTCCACAAGAAATTATCAGCAGAAGATTCAGTCTGTAGATTTAAAAATGCAACTAATAAAATGGACAATTAATACTAATTAAATACTCAAACATATTAAAATTTAATAAAATGTCTTATTAGGCTTATATTAAGTGTGTTTATAAAAAAATAATAAAAATGACATATTTTAATTTCTGTAAGAAAAGAGCAAATATGATGCTTATTGACTCTGCTGACATTTTTTACTATGTTATGCCAAAATATAAACTATTGGAAAATATTTATTGAGTAATTATAGAGAAACCTGTAATTGAGCCCTTACACGTAGTAATATACATAAAATATTATTTTTTCGTGATGATAAAGCAGTGTTTTTTTTTTCTGGAAAAAATTTATACTTGAGTCTTCAATGTCATAAAAAAAGAAATAACATTCAATGGTAAAAGCATTTACATATATATTTTGCTGTGTTTCACTGTACAAAAAGAAAAGTAGACTCAAAAGGAAGAAAAAAGTGAGATTTTAAGTGAGATATAGTTATGCTTATTTTTTAAATAGTACCTACCATTAATGATTTGTAATTGAAACGAAAAATGTTGTGCTCATGTTTAAGTATTTGTATAGCCATATGAGGATGCAGAAAAGACAATGACATCACAGGTTGAAGAAAAATATAATTACTTCACTTAGTCCACTTTTCTCCTTTTTTTTTTTTGCTCATTTTCAAAGCTTTGTCTGTTTTATCTGCTCAGAAAATAAGCTGAGAGCTTGCATCCAGAAAGAAAAGATAAAGTGTCACCTCAAGAGCTTTCGTTAAAGGCAGACTGGAGCTAAATATTCTTACAAAAGGTCTATGAACAATGAGCTAAAATGTGGTAACAAATATGTAAGGTGTGACAAAGGAAGTAAATCAATAAGTGCTCTCCAGATCTGTGGAAATTATCCTGTCCCTGATCCAACCGGGCCACAGCTCTGCTGCAGGATTCTGTGTGTTTTGTGAGCGGAGCTCTCCAGTGGGAACAAGCGGCAGAGGACATTTTCCAAGGAGGTAGACAGCAATAGGAAGAGGAGCATGATTCATGTTCAGCATCTCAAGTGGAGGATAGAGTGCGAGCAGTGAATAATGAAACAAAGACAAGATATTCAGCATGCCAGGAAGGTTACTGTTAGAGAGCTGTTCGAATTATTTAAAAAGGTTAGGCTATGAATAAACATGCTTCATCAAGGTCTCTTACACATGCAAAGAGAGATGTTAATGAATAATAAAAGAGTAATGGGGACTGGTGAAGAAATTAATGTTAATCTTATCCAAAGCAGATACAAATTAATATTGGAGCAACATTTTTGTAATCACTTCTCAAGGCAAAAATTCAATTAATATGACTATATCAATATTTCAAATCTCAGTCCCTTGAAAGGGTACTTGTCTTTCTAGAAGCTTGCTTTTTTCCTTGGCAAATGTCTTTGGCTCATTCTTACAGTACTTGGGGAGATTCTGAAACCGTATGTCTGGAAGAAATTGGGAGCAGTTCTGTAAACCAAGGTGCTATAATTCTGAATTGCCTTAGGGCATGTTTCAGGGAGGAAGTTCAGCTTAGAGAAGGTAATTACTCTACAGAAAACAGATATGTAAGCCCTGAACAGTATGTCTTGTTTCCTTGTTTTGTTTGCTTTTTCATAAATGCACACGCGCACACGTGCGCGCGCACACACACACAGGAACATCACCTTTTGCACACACACGAACATCACATTTTGTAAAAAAGCTGACTGTGCTGTTTTTCTGCAAATACACATCCCTTTCTTTGTTCATGTTTTTGGTAACAGAATAGGTATAGATATTTATTCAAAAGCTGGCATTTAAATAAGATCATATCAAATGAATAAGTTTAGGAAAGCAGTCAAACAGAACCGGTACAAAAAGAGAAAGGTATGTAAAATCCAAGTCGAGAGATATGTGAGTTTGAGCTAAATCTTATATTTTGTCATGGTCGGCTTTGATGACAGATGAAGAAATGTGAATGTTTTCCTGGGAATTATTAGCATGTCTGATATATACTTTTTTCCAGTAGAGATTTATTTTATCTTGTATCTTTTGCTTTTGCTAGTAGTCACTAGATACTTTTTATGTAGTGAATTATTCCTCTTGTTTGGCATATAATAGAAATGCCTGTCATAGTTTGTTTAAGGTGTCAGAAACTTAGGGAAAGTTTATGGAACTAAATGGACTCCTCAAATAACTATTTTGCAGCTGTGCTGGATGTGTTGTTTATGTTGTATTGCCCTGACAAGTTTATATAATAAGAGGTGCTAACTTCACCATGCTCTGATAGATTGGACTTGTTTGAAGCATGGTTCTGTAGAAAAATAGACTTGCATGCTGTTGTCTCCAAAACCAAATGACGATCCAAAGCAAGTCACCCTATTAAAATAACTGTCTAGACAATCTCACTTCTGTACTTTTAATAGACAGTGTATCATTCGAATAATGAAAGAAACATGAAATGGTTTCCATACTGAATGAGTTCCCAGAGGTGCTGGGATTTGTCTCATTACATAAAGCTTTCCTATCACCATTGCAATACCTCTTCTCATCTTTGCTTCTCATCCGAGTGGTGAATTTTCTGTCAACAGCTTTAGCCTGGCTAACCCACCATATCACAGAAGAGGGATATATGGGAGATAAGATTACTTTTTTTCCATTTAGGTAGAAAATTATACCCAGTATTCCTGCCTGAAAAAGGATTACTCTGTGATGTGGACAGCATTCTGCCCTCTCATTAAGTAGGCAGACTACAATTTTACTTTATTTTATTTTTAAAGAACTTGGATATGGCAGGAAAGTCTATCTGAAATTTCATGCTGTTAAATTCACCAGGGGAAAAAATCACCACTTGTATATTCTGCTCAGAAGCCTTCAGTATCTAGCATTCTGATACTGTATCTGATAGCTTCGCAAGGCCAAGAATCTTACCATCTGACTTAATAATTTGGACCAAAGGAAGGTTAATATGATGGAATAAAATGAACTTTGTCAAGTTCATTAAAGTTCAGTTGCCAACTGACAAGCCCAAGAATTTCTTGAGAAAGGATATATTATTGTGGTCTCTGATTCTCCGTGAATTTCTGCTGCTTCTCTGCTATGATTGACACTTTATCCTTGGGGCAGCTGTGATCTTGCAGCAGCCTTTTTCTTCCATTCCTGTCGTGATCCTTAACTTGTCATTTCCAACATCACTAATTATTATACACTTGAATGTACAAGAATCAATATAATTGCATGCTACAAAGTAGATCAGAATATTGCTAATGTTTGTTTTATATACATACAAAAGTGTCAGCAAGAGAAGAAAATAAATCTTTTCTCTGGACACATGACAAATAAATGAAAGCTGTTAAGATCAGAACACATGTTAAAGTGGGCAGGCATGTGCACTTACTGTGCAATACTGAAAAACAAGATGCTTTATGCCATCTCTCTACAAGTACATTCCTACAAATTTATCCAGGTATTTCTTACTCTTCTTAATAGGCCTCACTGAGTTCCTGTGGGGGGACAGAAACGCTCATAAGCATGCCATTAGCAGCATATCAATGTTAAGAAATGGGCTAGGCAGATGACTTAGCAGTTGAAGGGCTTGTGACACAAACAGGAAGACTAGAGTTCCGTTTCCCACAGAACTAAAATGCCAGATGAGTATGGTGGGCTGTCTATAATTCTATCTTCAGAAAGCACAGAAACTGGTAAGCTCTCTAACCATATTAGCCCTATGGAAAAATTCTGGAGAACCTGTCTCAATAGAATAAAATGAAAGAACAATCCAGGATGATTCCTGATATCAGTCTTTGGCCTCCACAGTCATTTTTAATTATGATGGCTTACCTGAAAATCTACAGAGGCAAACAGACACACACACATTCATGCCCTCATACATGCATATTTGTGAAAATGAAAAAAAAATAGATTAAGAAGCAATTTGTGTCTCAATCTACCATGCTGTAGAAGGAAGTTCTGGTGAGATTTTCTTCCAAATGGCCATTCTAGATATGTCTTCAAATGTACTTATAGCAATGAAATAAGCTTGGGTCTTTATCTTAGCTCATTTCAGTGTGTTAATTCCTCACATAGTATATACTTTTTTAGTGACATTAAAAAAAACAAACTTTAACTGGAGAAGGAATAACTAAAGACAAGTGATCAGATTAAGTAGAGATATTGAGAAAACTGACAGATGTGAGATAAAAGGAACAAAATGAAAATGACTTGGGAACTGAACTACTCAGTGAAAGGAATTGCTGAACAACCACCAAAAATTTCTAGATTTTTAAACATTCCTAAAATATCTCTATATAAATCTCCTTTCTACCCACTTAAATATGCCTACCTAAGAATTTTTTATCCTGCTTTTTTTGCCTATTTATCCTGTTTTATTCACCTCAGTATTTTTTATATTTTTATTTGTGTGTGTGTGTGTGTGTGTGTGTGTGTGTGTGTGTGTGTGTGTGTGTATGTGTTGCTCTGGGATTTCCCAGGCTCTGCTTTTCAGAGTTGAAAGTGCAGGCCACCATTTCTGTCAGGTAAATTTATGTGGAACCTGGGATCTAAACTCAGGTCCTTCTGTTTGTTAGATATAGTCTAATCCCTGAGCCATCTCACCAGCCCAAAACACTCATTATTTAAAACATTTTTTAACCTTTATGTACATATCTTGTGTGCGTGTGTATGTGTGTGTGTGTGTTTATATGCACCATGCACACATGTGGAGGTGAGATGCCAACTGTGGGAATCAATTTTCTCCTTTCATCATGTACCTTCCGAATATCTGATAGCCAGGCTTAACAGTGAGTGTCTCTTTTACCTGCTAAGCCACTTCAGTATTCCCAAATCGTATTTTAAATATATGCTATTTTTCACTTGTTTATTTTTAAATTTTGAAGACTGTGATATTATGGCAGTACATTATTCATGATTTAGAATCACAAGAGGTTTCCTTACGGAAAGCACATTGCTAACCTATTGGGGCCACTTAGGAAATATTTTGTGAATAAATGAATGAATGTTTTCTGTAGATCAGCATTGAATAGCTAACATATCTTATTATCCTTATTTCTATAAAATGAAGGTTCTTTTGTTTTGTTTTCACATTACATAAAAGCACAGGTTTAAGTGCTTGAAAATTCTACAGAAATCTTTATGTAAGCTTGTCTTTTACAGAATACAAAAGGAATGATATTTCTAAGTGTTAATTTTCTTTTGTTTTGCATAATAGACATGTGACTGCAATACAAGCATGACTACTATTAAAATTTTACTAGATAATGAGATTACAAAAGACTTAGTGTAGGCTGGAAAAGTAGCTCAGGTGTTAAGCCTTTGCCTTACTAGAAAAAGGACCTGAGTTCCCATCCCAGATATCCTATAAAATCACCAGGCTGAAATGGTGGCCAGAACTTTTGGCCTTAGATGACAGAATCTAGGAAAACACAAAGTAAAAATGAGGTTGAGCAATCCAAGATGACTCCTAAAGTCACCCTTAATTCTCCACTGGCATGCACACGCACACGCACACAGACACATACACACACAGACACACACACACACACACCTATACTTTGGCCTCTTCTACATACACACATCCCAGAATTCTATATAAACAATGGAATGCTACATTTGAAATACTATATGCTTATCAGTTGCTTAATTCCCTATTTACTTCTCAGAAATATACAGTCTAGGAGCTCATACTTACATGGTTATCAAATTAAAGGAAGAAGTAGCTATAATGGTTATTCTTAGCTATTGCTGTGAGAGAACACTCAAAGTCAAACAACTTAAGAAAGAAAGGGAGATTTATTCAACTTACAGTTCCAGTGGGGAGAAGCAGATTTTCATGGCTGAGGGACATGGCTAGTAGATGAAGCTGGCCAGCTAAGTCACTCCCATCCATGTGGCTGGAGGATTCCTGGAGTCACTCTTCTCCTAGTCTTTTGTTCTGGGTTCCTTTTATCTGGTCCACTACTGGAAGGTTCCAATGAGATCTAGGGTTGGTCATTGAGATGTAAATGAATTGATCTTGATAACAGCTTTACGTGGTCTCACCTGATTTTAGTTAATGCCAGGTGTGTCAAGTTGACATCCAGAATTAATTATAACAGTAGTGGAATACTTTTGAGAGACATGATTCATAGTTCAGCACTATTGTACATGACTTGTACACCAATGAAAAATAAATATAAGATAAAAAAGAATGCATACAATTATGAGGTGACCAGGTGTGGCAGTTACTCTTCTTGTTTGCTGGTATTATGAAACACACCCTTTTGTGATTCTAGTTTTGACAAGAATGTTGACATAGAGAAAAATCACTATTTTAAAATTTTTTGTCATAAATAGGCTGCATATGTTGTTGATAAGATATAGCACATTTTGGAAATGGAAGGAACATTGAGACTTCATGCTTGGTATTTTCTTCAGTTTTCTGGTTGTAACAGTTGATCTACAATATCTCTATGTTAAAATTTTGTGGGCAAAATTCTTTGTATTTTACCCTTCTGCACATGGATCAGAGATGTTCTAAATGCCATTTAATATTTGTATACCTACAAATATTGGAAAGTGGAGTTTTCAAAGATAGGACGCTTTCTCCAGTTAGTCTCATTTGGCAGACTGAGTCAAACGAGATGCAATTGTATACACACTCCAGCTTTTCAGGAAGTAAGAACTATTACTACCTGGAGATCATACAGAAAAAAGATTCTGTTTCAGTTGTGCTGATTCAGAGTCTAGAATCTACAGTCCTAACAAGCCTCACTCACTATAATGCTTATGTTGATGACATGTAGGCAAACTTTAAACAGACAATGGATTAGATTGCATGTGTCTGTTGACTAGAAAACTGCACAGATATCTATAAAATGTTTAGTGAAGGTAGTCAGTATTATAAAATACATGAAAGAAATTTACAATTTTATATGTAAAATATTGACTATTATGACTATTTATTAGAATAATGATCACATATTCTGCACTGGGTAGAGTGGAAGATTTTATTATTAATGGTGGGTGCATTTAATTTACTGTTTTTAGTTGGAACACGTAATTGTGAAAGCAATAACCAATGACATCATGTAACTAAACAATTTTGTCATTTTCTAAAATCCTTCTTCTTGATAACACTGATATTCTACGGAGATGTTTTCACTATGTGATTTCTGAGAACTCATTGAAAATGTAATGGTGAGAAAAGATAGGAATCACAGTTTAGAAAAGCACTACAATTGATATGGATGATAGACAAAGCAACTTTACTCCTGTTCAGCAGAACCTTTAATCCCTAAAACTTGAGGGAATTTTGCTTGCTCCACATTGGTTAGTATAGGACTTAACAGAGGATTAGAGTCAATGATTGTGGTTTAGTAGCCCTGAGAGGCAGTTAACCAATAAAAGAGGAAAAGGGAATAATGGAAAAGGAAAAGCAGAAAAAGTAAGTTTTCATTTTGATTTCCTTCAAGGTAGTCACCTCTACCCACCACTGTCCATTTCCCAGATTCTGACATGAAGCTAAGCTCGAAACCCTATAGCCTAAGAGAAAAGCAGAACAAATAAGTAGAAGAAGTGGGGGAAAGGGAAGTATTAATCACTTACATCTTTTCAGGGATTTATCAAAGTGAGATAGAATGTCAATTTATCTGCCTTGTGGTCATTCCAGGAAGTATATTATGCTACATTAAGTAAACATGTAGACTAGAATTTAACAGGCAGCTTGACAGGCAGGCTGCAAAACAGGTAATACTTGATTAAATGTCAATGTTCTATGAAGAATCAATATTTTGAAACAAATTGCATCCAAATGGCATTAATCTTGCAACCAAGGTTTGGAGATGATACTATAACACCATGCACTGGGTGTTCTTTTGATGTGGGAACTTTTATTTGCTTCCTTGTTACTTGAAGGAAGTTCTTCTCTACATGTTTTGATCTTACTACAGGATAGTATCTCCATACTATCATCTTTTACATAAAAGAATAAGGAGAATGGGTAGACAGGGAAATAGATAGGTGTGTGCTGACTTGAGGCACACTTTTTATATTCCACATATTGTCACTCCAGGATTTTCATCTATATTGGATCTTGGTCCTCAATGCTTATATGGCTTTTACGTGATGTCTTCAAAAGAACAAGCTCATGTTTGTTCATCCTATGTTCCTATACACTGTGGAAATTAACATCCATGACTATATAACATTTCAGCACACTAAGGTATAAGCATTTATGATTTTTAAAAAGTGAACTATAGAATTTTCCATGACATCTAAGAGACTTGCCTATTTAAGAGAACAGAAAGGATTTCTAAAAGTTAATCACTATGGAATGCTATTACTGATATGTCTATTGGAGTCTCAATCTATTATCAAGAATTTAATCTTCTTATCTTTATACTATTATTTAATTCAAGCAAATTTATGTAAGTATTTTTTTATAATTCTCATTCTATTTTGAACTTCTAAACCTCAAGAGAAACAAATGAGTCTCAAGTCAGATAGTAGATGATAAAGAAAAACCAAATGAAGAAAGTATAAATGAAGAATATGACTATCAGAGGCTTCTTGAGCCAATCAAAAAACCAGGTACAAATCTTTCTACAAAGGCTCCATTAACAGATAAAGAATTAAGATAAGGGATTACAACTAAAATGTAACTAAGAAAAGTGTTGCATCATGCCATTGTGTGACATATTTTATATAAAATTAACTGTGGAAAAAAGATATAGAACTAGTTGTGGTTTTTGATCCCCAGTGAAGTCACTTGAACTGAGTATAAAAAAGTATGGGAAGCAGTCACAGAAAAGGTAGAGAGAACAGGAAACATCCAATCATGAGATAGATGGTGTACTAGTTACTCTAACATGTTGTTGTGAGATAACCCTGAGACTCAAACAACTTAATGGGAGAAAAGGAGATTTATTTGGTTTACAGTTCCAGTGGAGAGAAACAGTCTTTCATGGTTCATGCTGCATGGAGGAGTCACTGAAAACATTTTGGAGGTTGAGAGCTGCAAGACGCTTTATTGCAAAGATATCAATATGATTATTCATTTGGTCTGTTGGTAGGTCTGATTTTTCCGCTATTTGCTTATTCCAGTTGATAAAATATATATGCATCAAATCTACCTTTTAAAAATCTGGAATGATAGGACTGGAACTTCCAATCACATTTCTGTTTCTCCATTTTGCTCTCAATATGTTCTATCAATTGAGGGTACAAGAGAGATTGCCTACAAGAGAGAGATGGACCACTAAAGTAATTAGCAATATCCTGAGAATATCCCTTCATTTTTACAGTGGAAATTCATTGAAGTCATTAGCAATTTGAAGCATTGTGAGCATTTACAGAATCAGCCTCAAACCTGTATCAGAGACATGGGCATGGAACAACTACTGAGCTCAAAGCTACACGAGTTTCTCTTCTGAATTGAGATTTATGAGCCAGATGGAGAATCATCCTTTATTTAGTACTGTAAACTTCAGTTTTGTAGAAACCTTTCTTAAGATTTCTGTGTTTCAATAATTCTATTTGTTTTTCTGCCCCCAGGTTTGAAGCTATGCCTTAGAGCTGACTTACTCTTTCTTTAATGCTTCACTTTTCAGTACCATGTTGTTAAAGTTCGATAGTGTCCTCTCCCAGATTCAAGGTTTATCACTGTTGATACTAAAGTGTGAGATGAAGAGCTTCACCAAAGAGACTTCTTGATACTTGGAATTTGCTCATCCATCTGCCCTCTTCCATGTAAGACTAGTATTAATCAGGTGTTGAATGTTGTGACAAAGTACTAAAAGAAACAATGTATGAAGAGGAGAGCTCTAAGCATTAGCTTAACTCAGTCTCAGAGGTTTCAACTGATGTGAAATTACTTTAAAGTTCATGACATCCCATAAACTTTATGATATAAGGAAAAGGCAGAAGAAAACTTTTTAATTTACATTGTGCACTTGACTATCTCTTGACTGGGAATCAGAAATAGAACAGGAATACAGCCAAAATTATTTTCCAAAGATATAGTCTCTCTGATCAGATTCAACTTCCAACATATGGCATTTCAGTGACATTCTAGATTTAAACTACAATATCCTATCATTGACCCCAATATGTTCATCAGCATCTCATAATGCAAATGTTTGGTACCATCTCTAAGAGCCTCCAGAGTATCAATTTTTATCTGATACTTGAGGTAATCTAGTGGTTATATGTCACCTCTGGAGTAAATAAGTAATTAATTAGTTATAAAACAGGAAGCATAGTTTCAATACACAATAGCAAAGAGTAAATATAAAAGTACTGGATAAAAACAATGTTATGCGTAAGTAGAGAGACATCTGGTGCATGCAGTTCACTCTTACTTCCCTTGCTGGTCACTTGCAACTGAACAAGTTTGATCTCACCAATCAGAGAGGATATAGGGACTGGTAGATAGATGGTAACCATCGCACAATGGGACATTGACACCCCACAGGCTGTTGTGTCTTACTTCTATTTTTTTCATCAACTTTTGAGTTTCCTCTTATATTAAGATCTTCATTTAAATAGTCTTTTATCTTTAGTTAGGAGGTGACCTTTGATACCAATCAGAATGGAGCAAAGGGCAGTGCAGGAACAGCAAAACTGAAATCAACAGCAAACCATAGCAAAGACCCTACATTATTCACCTGGAATCTGACTAGCCAAATATCTCCCCATCCTAAAGCTCAGGAAACCTTGCAGAAGAGGGGAGGCAAGATTATAAGAGCCTAAAGATGGGGAGGACCAATGATGTATAAGATAGGCTGCAGCAGCCAGAATTGGACTTTGCTTGACCTGCACAATGGCTGCCATGTCAACGACCCCCCAAAGTCTAGCATGGATCACAGGGGAGAAGGCTCCAGAAAGTAGGTTCCTTAGAAGCAAGGGATTAAACAGTCATAACAGAATTCCCATACTAATGGGAAGCCCAAGAAGGGGCTCTGGGCTATGCCACTGAGTCCTGAACCCTCACTAGGGTGGAGGACTCAAAGGGAGGTTTGGTGTCCACACAAAAGGATGCTTCAGGGTATAGGAAGGAGGAAGAGGGATGCACTGGGAGACAGGGAGGGAGGTCAGGAGTGAAAGGAAAGAGGGAAGGGGGAAGAGTGCATTGGGGGATGACTGGGAAGGGGAGGAGAGAGGGAGAGGAAGTGGGTTCCTATTGAGCTTGTATGATCAGGAAAAAAATAAAATGTGGGAGAAAAAACAATATTTTATCTAGAAGGACAAACACCACATCTCATAAATCCATGACTAGCTTCTGGGGCATATTATAGCATGATATGAACTCCAAACAATTTAGGCATTCTTGTTCCTTTGGATATCCAGGGTGAAAAGCAAATAATCACTGCACTCACATGGGCTTGTTTGGCTCATTACCTGGGTCTTTTCTTGACTAATGTTCTAAGTTGAAGGCATCATAACATCTTGATATTTCAAACAAAGATTCAACTTCATTCTCAGAGCTTCGTTTATCAGCAAGTCAAGAATTGTAATCAATTCTGTTACTACCATACAAAGATAAGCCTCTTGAGCTTATCTTTGAAATAAAGATATAATCTGTTACACTACCTATCTGTGAAGACAGGAATGCATAGGCTACACAAGTTCTATTTATGTCTCAGGCAGCAATGAGGTCCACTGAGAACACAAGTGCAGTGGCATATAAGTTTTGGAAAAGTTGAGCAAAGCTAGGGAATCAGCTTTCATTTTATTTGCATGTATGTTCTTATTCATGTGTGTGTGCATGTGTGTGCGCATGCATGTCTCTCTCTCTGTGTATGTGTGTGTGTATATGTATATGTGTGTATGTGTGTGTGTGTGTGTGCGCGTGCATGGCTTTGTGTGTGTGTGTGTGTGTGTGTGTGTGTGTGTGTGTGTGTGTGTATAGAGGTCTGAGATTGATAACAGTTACTTTCCTGTATTATTCTGTTTTTAGTCTTTGAATAAGATTATCTTATTAAACCCGATTTGGCTATAATTAATGGCTAGGAAACTGGAGTTCCTCCTCTTCCTGACTCCCTAGGACTGGAATTACCAATGTGTACTACTACAATGTGCTTTCACATGTACTCTACGGGTCTGAATTCAAGTTCACATGGTCTTGTGTTGAGCACTTTGCCAACAGTGCCACCTCCCCATCCTGAGAAACAACATTCTTGTTGACCAGGTAGGAGCAAGGCACCGTCCTATCTCTCTTCCCCAACAATAGTTTTCCAGTTGAGCTTACACTTCACCATCTTTGAGTCTGCAGAGATGGGGTCTTGCTTAAGATGCTTTCAAGGCAACTTTCGTATTGTGTGAATTGGAAACTAACTGCTTTCTCTTTAATTGTGATACCTTCTCTAACAACCTGCCCTGATTGTCCACACTTTTAATGGGCTTCTCTCAAAGCTAGACCGAAAGTTTCTCTAATTTTCCTGATCTTGTCTTACTCTGACTTCTCACTGTAATTGTGGCTTGGAGTAGCCAGAAGTACTTTGTCCAACTTAAATGGTTTGCTGTCTGAAACCTGATACAAGAGATCCTCACCGCATAAAAATGCCACATTCTGGGGCTGGAGAGGTGGCTCAGGGGTTAAGCCTCTGCCTTGCAGGCAGAAGGTCCTGAGTTCAGATCCTGGATCCCATGTATAGATGCCGGGCAGAAGTGGGGGCGACCTGGGCTTCTGGTCCTGGTAGGGCGGAGCCTGTGAATCCCGGGGCAGAAGGAGATGGAGGTATCCATGGTGGTTCCCGAATTCATCCGTGGTTCTACACACACACACACACACACACACACACATACATACACACACACATACACACACATACACACACACACGCATACACACATACAATTGAATAAATAAAAAAAATGCCACATTCTGTTGTGTAATGAGATCTGTAATTCAATATATTGCTTTCAGAATTCTTCTCTTAAAATGTGAGCTGTACAAGTTGAGGAACACAAAGCACCTGAATATCTCATTTCATATTAACGGACTAGTCAGTTGACAAGCATGATCAGACATTAAACATCTTGGGTCAGGAAAATAATGTTATGTCACAATAAATTATAATGAAAACCAAAGAACAAACACAAGATTCCGGTGATATAGTGCAGAGTCTGGGACATGGATAAAGTCTGGGAATGGAAAGCTGCATTCAGAACCTGAGGCATCATAACTAAACATAAAGGGAAATAATTAGTATTATTGCTGTCATTCAATAAACACAGACTCAATCCTCATGATGCTAATGATTTTGCAATCTTTATTCACATATTCCTTGTGGCATGCATGCATGCGTGCGTGCATGCGTGTGTGTGTGTGTGTGTGTGTGTGTGTGTACATGTGTGTAGCTTCTCATTAATCTCTTTTTATAAATGAGGTAAATCAGGTACAAAAGGTTTCATTATTTACATTAAGTAAGAAATTTTGATTAATTCAGATGACCATCCATGATGCTCTAAAGGTGTTTTTCTTAGTCATTACCTTTAATATCTTACAATGAAAGTGTTAGATAAAGGAGACTTTGGAGTCTGTAATGCCAAAGGAGGAGTTATTAGCAGAAAGACACTAAATGCAAATATTACATATTCCAGTTTATGGTTCTTAATTTATCTTGACTCTGATCTTTGTATTTAGGTTTGAGACATATTGTACTTAATCAGACACTATTTTTATCAAGTTTTAGTATCCTTTAGTAAAAGTTTCCCTTCAATGAAGCTATCTAACATACAGCTATTAAAAAACACAGCCAAAGTAGGCTCAATGTCTAAATTAAATTATCTCCTTTGATTTTATTTTTTCAATGATTTAAGTCAAAGGTAAATAAGTTTTATTTGCATATGATTTTTAATATCCTCCTCACTTTGTCCTTTATACTATTGCAGAACAAAGAAATTATTCTGGAAAAATTAATATTTATTAATCTTAGATGATGACTAATGGACAGAAATGAATGTTTCTCATTAGCAGCAGGCAAAGTGTCATGAAATTCTGTCCAAAATGAGCGGTACACTTTTAATGAGGACTTATAGTATGCATGACAATTTCATATTGTGTAAATCTCAGATTACTTTGTGTGGTTGCCCTGGTTCATTGTAAACCAGCCACAAGGCTAATGATGATAGACATGTACACATTCCCCAAATTTACTTTCTCCTTCTGAAAAGTTAGAGAGATTTGAGGATCAAAGCTATGTGCCTACCCATGAGGGAAGTTACTATGGTTATCATGAAGACACTGTGAAATCCTCCGGCAAGAAGCATCTTGGTCAAGCATGGACTATTGCTATTATTAAAATGTTGCAAATGGTTGTAGGCAAGCAGTTATGCTACTAAGAATCTCAGCATAGAAAATCAGTAAAGGAAAAAAATAGAAAGAAGGGGGAAAAGACTAAAGGACACCAACAAAAAAGGAAAGAATGTCTGGTAGAAGAAAAAGTAAAAGCCAAAGTCGAAAGACAGAAATGTTCAGGTGACGGATGGGATGCTGATCTTTCCCCTTTGAGCTCTTCTGGAGTCTGTGCAAATGGGCTGGAAAGCTAATGAGGGCCGTCTTTCTCATGATATATCAAACGTCCCACCCTGAGTCACAGTCAAAAATATCACAAGAAAGAATGGCCCTTCTCATAGTATCCCAGCCTTCCCTTTCCAGATAGATGGCATAATAAAACTATTCTTCCAATTATTTTAAGACCTTAAAAGAGAAAGAGAGAAGACAGTGTAAGTTCTATTCTGAAAGGGCGTGGAGCTGTCCGTGAGGCTATTTTTGAACAGGTTCATCATATCCAGTGAAGATTCTTTAAAGAAAACTTTCTGTCCTACTTAAAAAAATAGAGAGATGGGATGAGAGATCTACCCTCTAATATCAAAGCTCCTGTAGACTCATGCTCAGTAGGCTTGGTGATCTATTTGAGATTTGGAATATGCAAGACAGAGGAAACATAGTAGTACTGGGTTTAATTTTACAATGTTGAAAATCAGTCACAGTGTTGCTTTAAGAGAAGCTGTTTGGGTGGTTTTCATTTTGTTTTGCTCTGCTTTACTTTGCTTTCAGGTGGAACCCAATAGATATGTTTTCACATAAGTTTCTCCTTATTTACTCCCCATCTTCATGAATATCATTTGCACAGGAAATTCTCAGATGCATTCCTTTCTTCTCTCATCAAACAAACTCAATTCTTCATAATCTCCATTTATTGTGAGTCTATAGAGTCTATACTGTGTAATTGTATATCAGTGATTAGGGTTGAATGTGAATTTTTGAACATTCCACATGATACAGATGGCTATTTCTACCTGCTCAGTTCTTGATGCTTTATCATTTGTGAAGGTCCTTTTTTCAGCAATGAACAACAAGACATTTTTACTTGAGGCAAATGTTTGGTTTCAATGTCATTTCTCTTAAGAAAGAGTGACATGGTAATTACTAAATGTTAGAAAACTTGTATTTTCTGGTATCCAAAATAAATGAAACTGAAGTTCAAGGAGTTTTCCTCTTTGGATATTAAAACAAAACCCTTCCTTGAATGATGTAAATACTCATTTTTAAACATGACGGACTTTCATGGTAGACACGTGCAATTCCATTTTGTTTGGCAAGTAGATACAAAGCAAAATCCTGCTATGTTTATTTCATATTTGATAGTTTAATTTATCAGACAAGCAGTAGGAACCAAATTTAATAGCTGTGACTTTTTATTCTGATGTCTATCAGGTTATTATCAGTATGGAAGACACTAGACCTTTACTTTAACATGGGAAGCTATAACTTCTGACAGAAGTGAATGTTAATCTGATGCTCCTAGAAAAATTTCCTTGAACACTGAAATCCAGATGTTGTAAAGGGATATCTGGCTTCTAGGAAAAGGTGCCATTTGCCATTTATTTACCCAAGTGTGTCATTGTTCTTCCTTGTGAACTCAATCCACCTGATTGGAATGCTTGTCTTATTCAGCATTGAATAGTACTTCCATATCAATGAATCATGCTGCTGCTGTTTTTATTAAATGTTTCTTACAGTCCCCTATGAATTCATGATCTTAGTTTGAGATGATTGGTAATCTCAAGCCGGATTTGAAATTCTGATAAATCTTTATTATTAGTTTCAAAATTAAGGCCTGTGACTTCATGGATCATTTTTACTGTAAGTTGAGTTCATAGACACATTTTAAAATACAAATGAGGGTCTCAGTGATACTTTTTGTCTTAATACGCTTAAAATTTGTGCATATATGATGCTTTCCAATTGATAGACATGCAGGTAGGCAAAACAAATTGTAAGATAATTTTTATGGAAGTCTCACCTCACACATGTTCGCATATTCAAATATTCAGCTAAGAATGTAGCGTTCCTGAAGGAGATTTTTAGATGTGTCAGTGGATGCTGTCAGTGTCTGTGATGTCTCCTCCTTCCTACTTTAAGGGACAATGCTATAAAACGCTTTTAATCTTGTTTTTTTTTTTTCAAAAATGTATCTTTGTTTTGTGCCAAACTCTTTGTATTGAATTTTCTGTAATCCCTACCCAAGATTCAGTAGTTCCAAGAATGAAAGATTCATACTCAGGTAAACTTAAAAATATTTATTCCACCATCCTCAACCATTACATGGATGCCCATCTACAATGACCTACCTATCCATTTCAGCAATAACAACCGTGCAGCTGTTTTCTCAATCTCTCAAATTCAGTATCTCAAGTAGTTAAGTCAAAAAGGATAAACAATCATGAAAAAAGGAATTGTAATGCTGGAGGACATAAATCAACATGACAAGTCTCTGTGAGTGTTCTATTAGTGGCCATGACTGTAGTCATAATTTCCCTGAATAGTAGGATCCTTTAAAATACACGTCCTTTTTTCAGTTAATTTGATTATGTAAGAAGCCTGTCTTTTATTAATGGAGTCTTATACCTTTTAGAGCCTCAATCCTAACTCAAGCTCACTCTGCAAAGTCCTGATTATGGCTTAATTCCTTTCACAGTGAGGAAGAAGATGTGCTGATTTTATTTTATTCCTTGTGCTTTGCAGTATGTAGGGGCCAGAAGAGAAAATGGAACAATAAGGATTATTTTTGTAGCTGTGTAGTGTTCTTAGTTCATACGAATTAACCTCTTTTTTTCCTCAGAGAAGGTAGTTTTCTCAGTAAGGTAACAGTAACTGTTGAGAAAATTCAATTTGAACTATATCTGGTGACTTCCTGGAGACCTCATCAGGCCCTGCCTGAAAGAGGGCAGAGTATCTCCTAGCTCTAAAAGAGTTATGACCTTTTGTGTTCCATCCAACCCTGGTTAGCAACATTATGTAGAAACCTTATTGTGAAATCACAGAAAGCTCAGAACTGCTAATCTCATGTGTCTTTTAAAATATTTTATTGTTTATTTGAGAGAGAGAACAAGGAGGTTGTGTGTGTGCACGTGCGTGCACGTGTGAGTGCGCATTCCACAGCACATCAGTTGAGCTCAGAGGAAGACTTTTAGAAATCATTTCTCTTACTTAGAAAACTAAACACCAAGGAAACAAATAGGCCAATTAAAAAATGGGCTTTGGAACTTAAAAGAATCTTTACCAGGGACGAAATTAAAATGTATAACAAATATCTTAAAAAATACTCCACATCCTTAGCCATCGGGGAAATGCAAATCAAAACTTCCCTGAGATATCATCTCACCCCGGTCAGGATGGCAAAAATCCACAATACAAACATCATCAAATGCTGGGAAGGATGTGGAGAGAGGGAGCTCTCCTACATTGCTGGTGGGAACGCAGACTCATACAGCCACTCTGGCGAGCCGTCTGGTGATTCTTAAAGAAATTAAAGATTGAAATGCCATATGACCCTGTGATTCCACTTTTGGGAATAACCCCCCATATAGCAAAAATTCACCTCAATAGCACAAGCACGACCATGTTCATAGCAGCACTGTTTACAATAGCAAAGTCATGGAATCAAAGCAAATATCTCACAGTTGACGAGTGGATAAGGTAAATGTGGTACATTTATACAATGAAATACTACTTAGCCATCAAAAATGATGAATTAATGGAATTTGCCAGGAAATGGGTGGAATTAGAAACAATTATATTGAGTGAAGTATCCCAGACACAGAAAATTAAACATCATATGTATTCGCTAATAGGTGTATCCTAGTACCAAACCCACTTAGAGACACTCAAAGATAGGGGCTGGAGAGTTGGCTCAGGGGTTAAGCCTCTGCCTTGCAGGCAGAAGGTCCTGAGTTTGGATCCTAGACCCCATGTATAGATGCCGGGCGGAAGCAGTGGCAGCGTGTGTTTCTGGTCCTGGTAGGGCCGGAGCCTGTGAATCCCAGAGCAGAGTAAACAAGGAGGAGGTGGAGGTGTCCATGGTGGTTCCCAAATTCATCCGTGGTTCTACACACACATACACAAACATACACACACACACACACGCATACACCCACAATTAAGTAATAAATTTAAAAAAAGAGACACTCAAAGATAAATCTCTGTAATACCTACTATAGTAATTGCAAAGATTATAAACAGGAGGAATGGGGAAGGAGGGCCCTACTAGAAACAAGGAGAGAGGGGATCATGTTACAGCAGAGAAAATAGGCCACCATCAAGGACTGTAAGTAAATAATGAGACATCTGGTTAAGTTCACAGACTTTCCTTCCTGATCATTTGCAACTGATAGGGTATGATCTCACCAGAAGGGGAGGGCATATAGTCTGGCACATAGAAAGTAACCATTTTGCAAGTGGGTGACTGACCCCTCCCTCACTGTAGTCTCCTACTTTTATTCCATCTACCTTTGAATATACTCTTATAACAAGACTCTAATTTAACAGGTTTTTATCTTTGGCTGGGGGTGACATCTAATAACCATCAGGATGGAGCCAAGAGCATTGTAGGAGCAGCAAAACTGAAAAAAAATCAACAAACCATAATTCATAACATCAGAGACTCTATATCAACCACCTAGAACCAGGCCAGCCTAATTTCTCCCCATCCTGAAGCTCAGGGAAATTTGCGGAAAAGGGGGTGGTAAGATTGTAAGAGCACAATGGGAGGAGTAATGATATGCAAGATACTCCACACAAGTTAGGGCCGAAGCAATCATAATAGGTCTTTGCATGACCTGCACAATGTCCAACACATTATTGACCCCTCAAAGTGTAGCATGGACTAAAGGCACTAGGATCCTTAGAAGCTAGGGATTAACAGCCACAATAGTGTTCCTATACTTAAGGGGAACTCAAGAAGGAATTCTAGGAAATGCCACTGAGTCCTTACACCTCATCAGAGAGGAAGACCCAGAGGAAAGTTTGACATACACATTAAAGGATGCTCCAGGGATAGGGGGGAGGAGGCACTGGGAGATAAGGAGGGGGAAAAGGAAAGGGAAAAGAGGGGAGGGAGCAAAGGGGTCCAGGAAGGGGTGGAGGTAGGGAGGGGACCAGTGTATTAAGTTTGTATGAGCGGAAATAAAAAAAAATCATTTCTCTTCTTTTACCCATGGGCTCTTATATTATACTCAGCTGACCAGTTTTGCTAGCAGGAGTCTTTACCTCTGGGCCATTATACTGGTCATTTCTCTTTCTTTTATAGTCTCTAGAAAAACCATTACTTTAAGAGCAATTCCATGTCTTCTTTTTGCTAGTCTGGCCTCATAATATCTCATTGAATCTTAATTTCCTACACATGCTAAACATCTACATAATGAAGTCTGAATGCAGAACAGAAATCCAGAGTCTAGAACTGCATCCTAGAATGATACTTCATGAGAAAGAAGCAACGTATATTTTATTTTATTTTTTGTATTCTTTGACACTTCAATATACTTAAATATAGTAAGTTTAAGTCATTTTACCCATTAATACTCAATCCTTTCACTCTTCTTTTCCGACTACATAATTTCTTGTTTCCAGCTTGTCTCCCTTCTATTTTCACGTCTTTTTGCCTGTATGGCCCTTTGGGTTTTATCTAGGATGCCTGTACTGGCAGGTGCCTGAACATGTACTGAAGAACGGACTATCTATCAAATAAAGGCATTTGTGCTGGAGTAAATGTGGGTTTCTGAAGGGAGATGTGTCTCCTCTGTATGAAAATATAGTTCGTTGGCTGATGCCTAACAGAAAATCAGATCTTTATTTAGTGTCCCTAATAACAAGCTTTTAATGAAAGTTTTTTTTTAATTTTTTTTTATTCACGTGTGTGCGTGTGTGTATGTATATGTGTGTGTGTGTGTGTGTGTGTGTGTGTGTGTGTATGTGTGTGTGTGTGTGTGTGTGTGTAAAACCACGGGTGAATTTGGGAACCACCATGGACTGCTTCCACCTCCTCCTTGTTTACTCTGCCCCAGGATTCACAGGCTCCGCCTTACCAAGACCACAAATGCAGGCTAGCCGCGCTTCTGCCTGGCATCTATATGTGGGGTCTAGGATCCGAACTCAGGACCTTCCGCCTCCAAGGCCAAAGTTTAACCCCTGAGCCACCTCTCCAGCCCCAAGTGAAAGTTTTTTTTAAAAGAGTTCTTTTTCCTTTTTAATGATTTAAGCAATCATATTTCTCAATTTATTTTTCTTAGACATATGCAGCAAAAGTTCACTGAAGAACTGTGAGAAACCTAATTTCTTATAGAATATCACTAACTCTGGTTCTAGTTAAAAGTAGTAATGTATAATTTACATCAATAAAATATCAATATATCCCTCACAAAGTAAAGAAGCAAAATTGTCAATTGGATTATTCATCTAGCAGTGGTGAATCTATAGTGTGTTTTGATGTTTGCTTATTCTATATAAATACATACTTAAACTAAAATGTCTGCTCTATCTAGATAAGCTCTGTAGAATTGAAAAGATGGGCCTATACAGGAGCCAAAAGATTTGGTACATACAAATTTCCAAAATGAAAAAAAAATCTCAAAGCACAAAAGTTTTCAAATGGTTTTGTTAAAGTTCATAAAATATGATAAAGGTAGCCATCCAGTATGAAGGAAGCTCCAAGAAGAAGTATGATCACAGAGTTTGCCACGAGAATGCTTATGAGCATGAGAATGCACATGAGAATAAGAAGCTGGGAGAATGCTTAAAGTAGACTGAGCAGAGCCAGATTCACTGAAAATATATACATGATATTAAATGCTGATGTCTTATTCTTGCATCAAAAATGACAATGACAAGAGCAAACTACGAATCCATTGTCATTATAAAAGCCACAGGATCATACAATGCGCCCCAGCATTGGCATCTGATGAAGACAGTGTGAGCTGATCTTGAAATGTTTTCTTCACACTCTAGCTAAAAGCTGCTGGAAATGCGATTCCACTGTATTTAAAATAGCACTTTGTCTCCCAGCCCAAGTTAGAGAAAATTAGTTTTTGTGTAGGCAAAGATTCCCTTCCCAGGACATTCTGCAGCTTTATGAAGTTATAATCTCAGCAATCCCAGAAACCAGACTGATGGTCACATCTTCACTTACCAATTATTTTTTCCATTACCTCTAGTCTTCTGACTTGAATACAGTTATTATTATATTTTATTTGCTCATATTCAAGCCAAGAAGAAGATCGAGATTTGGATTCTCAATTACAAAGACTTCTATAGGAATGATTTATTTTCTGATATAGAAAAATGTGTAACATCCAACACTGAAAACTATGCTAAATATTCTCCTTTAATTCCCCATCTAAATATGTACATTGTACTTATTTGTATATTAAATTATTCTTGGTAAAATTTACTTGGCTTAGTTTGATATGTGGATGCTACAACTCATACTATTAAAATGTTTCTGGTATTTAGAAATTTATAAGCAATCTAGCTTCAATGACCCATAATCTACATAATCGCAGCTAAGTTGGGCTTAAATTGTTTTGTTCTAATAGAAGTTCCTTTGGAGACAACTACCAAAGCAATACTATACAATTCTAATTGATCAATTTAAAAAAGCTGAGATTTAATATTTTCAAAATCTCACATGTGTAAGATGAGGAAATATATTTTCTAAGGCACATTATTAGTATCTATGTAAGAATATATACATGGAGGGTAGAGTAATTCATTTAGGAAAATATTAAATAAAAATATGTAAGAAAAATTGCTTAATATGAATATGGAAACATAAAATATATTGAAAATACATTGCCAGTTAAGTAAAGTATCAAGCAACGTTCAATGAAAATGCATAAGTGTCTCTGTGAAATGTCTCAGAAACTAAGATTATTTTTATTTTGTTTAAGGCAACACATTTGATTAAGAAATGGTGGAGAGAATGATTACAGACCTTTCCTTATGTCATATCCAATTACATGGATAAGTTATTAGGCAATAAGTGGTTTATTGGATATTTCGGAATTGTTTAAAACCTGTACATTAAGAAAACAAATAGTTATCATTTGAATTAAGCACATTGTGGGTGTAACCTGTTAACTCTTGAAATAGTCTGGCTAAGAAGAATAATTTTGTATACATGAGACTTAAGCCATACTGCCCTTGTGCTAAATGCTTGATGCATGGTGAGTATCTGTTTCACCCAGGGATGGAGAACATAATAATACAATATATAAACAATACAATCATTGAATGCTATACCAATCTTGCATTCTCTAAGATGTCAAGCTTTAAAAGTAACAAATTTTCATGCTTGGAGAAAGTACCGATAGCCAAGAGCCAGACACCAATGATGGCATTAAAGGGTCACATAAAGTTATGGGATGTATATATAGACCATGTTTGCCTGAGTATACAATGACAGTCACATTATCTTTAAGGATTTATAAAAATAGAATAATAATTTCCTAGAAGATCATGCAATATTTATTTTATTTTGAATTTTGAAATAAAATTTTAAGGGAAGAAAAATTATTATAGTAATAGACATAATGCATATGAAAATTTATCTATGTAAAATGAATATTACATAAAATTAAATGTATGCACATTAAAAAAGAAGTGAAACAATTACTGTATTATCAAGTTTCAACTAAAATATGCAGGGAATTCAAACACATCTTCTAGGTTTTTATTTTCCATTGTGAAATACCTACTTGTATTTTGAAAGAGTAGCTATGATTTCACAAGTAATCACAGAAACAGTAAAAAGTTGTCAAATTGAATTGATAGAAAGTCTGTTCATGGCCCCATCATAGTTATTAACTTAGGTATTAATTTTCAAGCAATTTCTTCAAAGCTCTTAGATGGAGGCTAAATGGAGCTGTGTTCCATGACCCCATCATTGTATTGTTATTGAAAAGTCCAATAGAAATTTAGATTACTAACTAAATTAAACACATTAAAAGCTTATCTGAAACTCCAAATTATAGCCTTTGAAGCCTTGAAAAGTCAGAAACACAAAGACAGCTATATTTAACTGATTTAAAAGAAAAAGCAACACAGCTGGAAATTTATCATAAGACACAGTGTTCATAATACTGAACTGCATGAAGTTTTCATCAATGTCTAGCCAAGTATTCTAAGAAGTTTCATTTAAAGACAGTGTACATTTTCCTGAAGACATCACCTTCCCAAACATGGGATGGCTTTTACTCTTTTGGAAGGAATGAAGGACATTTTCATTATTGCTGTGTGTATGTCCCATAAGCAAATGCTACAGTGAGACTGTCAGAGACTGTTCACAGAAGAGTGGTACAGCACATACTTCTGATATAAATACAAAGTCAGGCAGTCAGTAACCTGCTATCTTAGCTGTGAAAATTTCCTTGTAAGGAGACAAGAACTCATGATTACAAATGCACAAGAGCAAGTTTCAATTTGTTTGAGTAAAAGTTTTTCTATATAGTGCAATCACAATGACAATTTTGTGGAAAGATTTTTACATGCACTAAAGTAAGATTTCTGGATGTGTGTTCTTGAAACTAATTCCCTGATCATCTGTGCTCTGTGGTCTTTCTTGGAGGTTTTAAGGGAAAAAATAACTACAAGGGATATTTATGTCTTCCACTGAAAAAAATTCAACTTATATATTCAAGGAAAGTATGAACTTTGGGACAAATGGAATATACTAGTGACATCAGTGAAGAGTAGACTTTAATAAAGAGTCTTCAATATTATGTTGGAAATAAACTTGTTAATGTACTAAATTTTGACTTTTTTGCAACTTTGTTGCAAAAATTACAATATTCTTCTGTCAATGCAGGAAACACACAGACTAAATTTTACTTTTTGTTTCATTTTGTTTAACTAAAGGTTTCTCTGTATAGTGAAAACTGGTCTCAAATGTTAAATACTCCTTCAAGCTTCATTCATCTAAGTGCTGTGATTCAAACATATTTCACTACATTTGCTTTAATATTTTAATAGATGGCAAAAATAACTGGGAGATGATTCTTATTGGCTTTGTTTTACAAGACCAAGGAATAATTTTAGTGTCTAAATGTTTGGATGACAGTGATAAAGTATAGGTAACATCATCATTCCATGATGTTAGGTTCTAATATTAACTAAGGGAAAAATAAATTTGAAACTAAGAAAGTAAATAGTGACACTACTTACAATGAGACAAAGCTGATACTTCCTTCCACCTAATTTCAACTTAGATTCATTTTTTATCACATGATTCACATAGATATTCAAGAAAATGTAGATATTTCAGGATGGTCTGAGCTTCATCAAGTGTTTTGAAGATGATTGTCAGTGAATAATTTATTCTCAGTTGACCCTTAGTAATTATATACTTACAAAAACAGTGATTCACTAAACATGATATCAATTAGCAAGGAAGAACACTCGCTTTGTGATGACTGCCATTTTAAAGTTGATTTTGAATAAGAGTTTAAGGTTCCTTAAACTCTTCCTATGATCCTCTCTTTCTAGTCCTACAGAGTTACTTCTTGATTGGTTTCTTCATTTTTCTTTCTGAGTGACCATGTGACATTTATTTAATAAATACCATTATTTCATTAATCTACTAGCTTAATTATGTATGTAGTTCCTGAAATAGCTCATTTTTGTGCTTATTTCCTTAACCTGAAATCATCAGAAGAACTAAATGAATATCAGGTGAATTAGTAAATATGAACTTAGCACAGAATCAAGTCAGATAAGACACCATTGGGAAAATAGTGTTTGAGTTAAGACTTGGTTGCTATAGAATAACTGAAAAAAATGAAAAACAAAATTTGGCAAAGAACACGATAATTATGCGAGTTTTGTTATATTTGTATCCAAAGTTGAAGGTATGCTACAAATTGTGCTTCATTTCTTTCAGTGTAAGAAAAATAAATTTCAGAAGATGTGCACAGTGTATTTCTGTATGTTTTGTACATGTGCATGTATGTGTGTGTATATATGTGTGTGCAGTGTGTGTGTGGGAGGATACTGGGTGTGGGTGCCTGTGGAAGTCCAAGGGTGACTGACATCTGGAGTCATCCTGGATTGTTCTACCTCTTTTTTGGCTTTAGGCTAGAGTTTCCCACTCTCTGCTTTCCAAGGACAGAATTGCAGGCCATGGGCATATCTGCCCACCATTTTTCATGTGGTTTCTGTGTATCCAACTTCAAGTCCTTTTGCTTATGAGGCAAGGGATTTAAACACCGAGCCATCATCCCAACCTATGCTCAGTATTTTGATATGGATGAAATCAAACAATTTTTCTGCATCGTGTTAGTGGCAGAAGCTGTTGCTTTGATTTTTACATTGATGGCCACTGGCAAAAAGTTTGTGACATGTTTTGTCTATCATCTTTCTTTCATGTTGTTGACAAAAATAATTTCATCCAAATTTGACCTGAGCTTATGATCTTATTGGTGCATGAATGATAGTGTTCTGTTCATAGACGCAGACTCATGAATTCTTTTAATTAACCAATGAAAGATATGAAATGGACATTTAACTATCTGATTAAATTGAAACAGCATGATAATTAATTTATTCTGCAATGTGTACAGAAAACAGAAAATCTTCTCTCTTGATTATTAATTCCCTCATGGAAGTTGATACAGATTTGGATATGATTCTATCCAGATTTATTTTCATTTCTAGCTTGCTATAGAATTAAGGCCAAATGATGATATTTATCTATGTTAAGTCCTTGTTTTCACTTTTCTAATCTTTTGAGAATATAGATTTTATGTGAAATAGACTAAATTTAAATATGTGGGTAAGTATGTCATATACAAGCAATCATTCAGAATAAGTAATCTTTGCTATATATTCAACATCAAGAAAAAGATCATTTGTATAATAGTTTAGTAAATATAATTAAGTGAAACAAAGTTATGAGAAAGGCACAGTGACAGATGCCATTAATTTCTGTTCTTCTGGGAAACAAAGAAAGTATGATAACACATTTAGGCAAGTTTGAGCATACATATCAAGAATGCTCAGAACAAACAAATAAAACACAATTTCCATATGGTTTCTACAGAATCACTTTGATGACAATTTCTATAAATTGATCAGATGCTTGCAGACAAATAAATTTAAAAGAGGTGTTTCCCCATATTCCATGCTAATCATATCATAATCCCTCTTATGCTGTGAAATAGACAGCTGCAGAATTGCAAAGCAAAACAAAAATATAGATGTCATGAAAAGAATTCAATGCTCTCTGACAGCAGATTGTATATATATCTAAACTGACCTGGCATGTTTGAAAACAAACTTTCAGATGAAATGAAAAATGTGTACTGATTTTAGAAGGATAAGTGCAAGTCATTAAAAGATGTTAGAGATGAGGTAGAATCCAGATGAAAGAAAAATTATGTGCAATGTTATGAAGGTGAGAAAATGGAAAAAAGGCACTCAATAGACAATGCTGTGTATCGAAATTTTTTCTGTCCTTCTAATTAATCATTTTGGCAACAAAGATGTGATGATGGGGGTATTTTCATTTTATAGATATATTTTGAAACTGCTACCATATAATTGACATGCATAATTTCTTCAATGCTCATTTGGATATTTTATTTTATTTTATTTTATTTTATTTTATTTTATTTTATTTTATTTTATTTTATTTTATTTTATTTTATTTGTGTGTGTGTGTGTGTATGTGTGTGTATCAGAGGGTATTGTATGTCCCTGTGGAGGACCAAGGGTGACTTTGACAATCAGCCTGGATTGCTTCTACCTCTTTCTTGCTTTGCTCTGGGATTTCCCAGGCTCTGCCCACCAAGGCTGGAAGTGCAGGCCACTGCCATTTCTGCCTGGAGTTTTTACACAGAGTCTGGGATTCCAACTCAGGACCTTCTGCTTGTGAGACAGACTCTTAATCCCTGAGTCATCTCTTCAGCCCCTGATAATATTTTATAATTATGAACATATAATATCTACTTCAGTCAAAGTAGAGAACATATCAATATTGATTTGTTTTCTCCCTAACATGTGAAAAACACCTGTGGTATCTTGAGCAATAGAATCTTAGCAAATGTTCTGGTGGATCAAGACCTATGGAAAAAGCCTATTGTAAATTATGACTCTCTGAGTGGTAATGTAAACCAGACCAAGAACCTGTAGATGAGGATGACATAGGCCCAAGTGGGGAGCAACTTGTTATTATTCAGTTTTAGGGGTATGTTATCTAATTGGAAAACAAACACTAATCATTAAACCTGCAGATATGAATAGCTCTCAGTCCTCAACTGAGGAGCTGTTTTTGATAATGGAAGGTATTCGATAAAGAGCACAACAACAAAATTCAGAGAATAAGTGACTATGAATAGTCTTACCCTAAATAGGATATGTAGGTTTCTCTATCCCATGTTTCAATAAACATCACAGAGCAGGGTATTGTGAGAATGAAAGAACCCAGGGTTGGGGAGGGTTAAGACTGGTTAGCAACCTTTAGACATATTTATAAGTTCACTTAATGTAAGTCATCGTCACTCAGTATTTCCAACAAGATCAGAAGCACATTTTACTCTTAGCAACCCAGATAGAATTCATGGGAGTTATCTGGCCCCTTAATAAAAAAGGAGATATGTGGGAAAAAAGAGACTGACTAAAAAGAAAGAACTTTTAGTGGAAGAGGGAGGCATATGAGTTAGAGAAATACTGAGTGAAAGTGACATAAATTTATTGTTTACCATATGTGAAAATGTACTAAATAAAAAATGTCAATCACCATGTCTCTTTCAAGTAATTGACATTGGTCTTGTGAAAAAAACTTTCTGATTTTATTGTTACTTTGATCATTTGGAGTATTATATTTCTTTATCTAATGCAATCATAAAGAGTACTTTGCACATACCTTCACAGAATCATATTATAGATTCACCATGTTGTTATCAGTTTATTCACCATAGGTGTGATATGGTATGAATATACTACAGCATACTTATTAGTTCTCCCATTGATGGACATTTGGAGCCATCAGACATTACCAGATTGGCACAACTAGTACACGAAATGGTGATGAATATTAATGAGTGTTTTGTAGAGATATGTTAAGTAATTGGAAGAAAATTTGTTTCATTATTTTATCAGGTATACTTAGTGTTTCTAAGAAAATGTCTAAGTGTTCCTCATAGTTATTATGCACTTTGTTTTATCATCAGTAGTATACGTGAGTCCCAGTTCCATTACTTTCTCATAAGCACTAATATTGCTATTTTACCTGTGGCTTCAATTTGTACTTCTCTAATGAAAATCCATATATTCAGAAAAAAGAACTGTATGTTTCCCTTCTGTATATCTAGCTCACCAGAATAACTCCCAGGGTAACACTCCAGTTCATGATAACCTAGAGAAATCATCTAATTTATTCACAGGGAGATTTCAATATAAAATTCATCATATTGTTACAAAGGATTAAGTATTGAGGCATATGAAGAACTCCAAGGAGTACTCCAAAGAATTGGACTGATGGGCAGTACTGAATGAAAAGAAAATTTAGTGGCAGACCTTCTATTTCCAAAGCCAGAATTCATACTTTGAAGGAAATATCCCTCCCAGTAGGCAGGTAGTCAGAACTGGAGAACTGCCCATTCTTATATGTAAATAATCTGTACATCTGACTACAGAAATGTTTCTGAAAGTTGATGGGAAGCCATCATTTGAGACTGTTGCTATGAAAGCAGGTAATACCAGAGGCATATTCACATCATTCAGCCCACAGTAGGAGATGGATTGATGTTAGTGCCAAGCACTGATGCCAATGGGCTGGCAATGGGAAGTGACACTTTGGAACTTATGGCATCATGATAATGCAGCTTTCCAAGAGTGATTGGTGCCCAGATACAACAAGCATACTGCCAGTTTGCAACCCAGAAGAAAAGCCATTGTCAGAAATGAGAAGTGTAAGGATGAGTCTCAAGTTTCCCATTTCATTGTACTACATTGTACATTGTATTTTTTTTATTTTGCTCATTTTACTATTGATGCCAAAAGTGCTCCAAGAGTAAACGTGTGATTAATTTGTCAGTGGATGAGGAAGCAAGTGAAGAGTACTGTAGAACATTGTATTTGGAATTTAAGGAAGGACTGCACTTATAAGTCATGAAAAATAAATAGATACTGAAAGCAATGTCTGTGGATATTAGTATCTGTGAGAAAACTCTTGTACTGTGGCCTCATTTCCTTATGTGCTCAACTCTATGAAGTGTCATCTCTGTGTAGAAATGGGGACTTGTCTTCCTTCACTCTTAAAGAATGGGGCAATGGAGAATGGAGTATGATCAGTTCTAATCACTTATAAGTTTATGAGGAATTCATAAAAGATTTCATAGGCCAACTGTTCTTGGTGCTTATAATTTCTCAATTCTGGTGGGAATCATACCAATTTGATATCAAATAAAGCATTATTATTTCTGTTCAGGGAAAGGAGATTACATTATTCACAAGGCTAAAGAAATAATATGAAACTTCCCATTGTACTCATAAAAGTTTGAAAAGGAAATTATGAAAATTTAGTTTGAATTCCTGTAAGAAAATATTCTTTAAAGAATACTAGAATTGATTATTTAGCCAAAATTTCTGGATTCAAAAAAGTTGGGTGAATAGCATGAAACAATTTGAATGTATACTGTTTTAATATCTGAGCAAATAAAATTTATTTTGGTATTTTCAAATTAAATCTCTATTGAAACTTGTAAATTTGAACCCCAAACTCATATTCACGTCAACATATACATATGTAAACCTTTCAATACTGATATCCATAATATTTTCAGAACAAATATCTTCTTAGGGAGTAATGGCATGATTTGTCTCCCCCAAATGCGTTATTTTGACATTTTCTTTTGAGACTGAGTCTCACTCACTAGCCCAGGAAGGCCTCGGCCTTAATTGAGTTTTATTGCCTCAGCCTGCAATAAATTAAATCTTTATGTTCACATCACATTCATATCTTAGTACGACAATATATTTTTAAAAGCTTTTAAGTATGGAATATTTGATCAATGTTCTTAGAATAGAACAACCTGTAAAGGGATGGTGATCACTTAGGCTTTTACTTAATAACTAAGAGTGAAAAGATAGTTAAAATTTTGTGAATGCTACATTTTATGTTCTTTGTGCGGAGCTTGCTTGTCAATGAGATTTTATTTAATATTCCATATTACAGAGTGCAAACTCTCATACTTGGAAAGTCATATAAAAGAGAAAATGTGATTGCCAGATTTCCAAATAGCTGAGTTAATATTTTTAATCACTACTGTTTGTCCTTGTACTTTAAAAAGGACACAGAATTAAAATATGCAACATTTCTCCTGACTCTGGGAGCAACATAAGTTAAACCACTCTTTATTGTCAAGGTGAGCATCATGATTCTCAAAGCCCATTCACTGCTGTAAATGTGTTATGGATGCTGTCACAAGTGGTCTTGTTCATCATCCAGAAAGCATCCTTCCTCCATCAGTTACCCTTAGAGAATAATTCTAATAGCAGTATATCCTTGGATTACTTGCTGCCCATTATGTGATTGATTAGCCAACATAACACTTACAAAGCAATGACAGTGTGTCAATATAACAGGATTGATAATATCTTTAATCTCTGAACTCACATAGCTTCCTTTTCATAAGAGCAGAATAAAAAGTCAGTACCTGTCAAATGTGGTCAACTCAGCAGTCATACAGGTAGGTATTAAATTATGTTTCCCATGAGAATAATTTGGCTTATTCAGAACAGGGGCAAGTGGAAGATTCATATTTTAAATCAGTATTTGCTGAGTTGCAAACCAGTGTTGTAAAAGCTATTGATTTTTATACAAGAGGAAAGGGGGGTAAACCAAATTCTGCCTTCTTGCTGAGGATGGCTGCCAGTTTTCATACTAAATTTTTAAGGCTGTCAGTTGTGATTCTTGTGGTCTGCTTAACCAAGGGAAGATAGGATGAAAAAGATACATAATGTTTGACCATCCCATCCAGCTTCTTCCTTGTGTGCTCAGGGCAGAGATTGTTCATCACACCACCAGGGAAAGGAGTAGAATTTGTACTGTCTCATCAGCTCTGCTAGGCACATGCTAGCTCACTCCATGATCCCTTTCTAATCCTCGTCCATGTTCTTGATGTCTCTTTATATGGTTAACAAATCCTGTGTGTTGTTCGTTGTAGATGTTCTTGACACAGCAGATCAAGGCACCAGCTAGGCTTGAAGAGATAAAGGTGAATGTATGTAGATGTCGAAGACAACACAGATCTTTTAAGTCATTTTAATTTTTCTGTTCTACGTTGCTTAGATTACCTATAACTGTACTAATAGTGCTTATTTTAGCTTCATACTATGAAATAGTTCTGCATCTACAAAACTCTGGTCAAGACTTTTTGAAATAATAACTAGCACTAAGTGTTTTATTATTTCTCAGTTTTCTAATATCTCATCCATAAAAGCATCTTGGGAACTGCTTCTGTAAGAATTACCAGCAAAATAGCACTGTTTCAGCTGACAATTAAAAAAAAAAAAGGAAGAAACCCTTCATTGAGAAGTTCCAGGTCTAATCATGTGAGGACCATAACTTGACCCTAAGACCCAGGGTGGATTTGAGGTTCTACATGTTTCTTTAATCTGTTATGTATGTGATGAAGCAATGGAGCTGTGTGCTCAAATATCAATGAGAGAATCTAATGACAATTATTCAAGACATGTACAATAACTAAATAAAGTTTTTAATTTTTAAAGATATTTTATTAATTCGAGAGAGAGAGAGAGAAAGTGAGACAGAGAGAGAGAGAGAGAGAGAGGAGTCACCTGTGTGCCATGATCCATATGTGGAAATTAGAGACATCTTTTTTTTTAATTTTTTAAAATTTTTTATTATTATTTCCGCTCATACAAACTTAATAGGTAGACCAGTTCCCTCCCCCCCTCCTCCTCCCCCTAAATCTCCTGCTCCCCTTCCCTCCCTCCCCGTCTCCCAGTGCCTCCCCCCAATTCCCAGAGAGTCCTTTATTGTGTATGCTTAACTCTCCTCTTAGTCCTCCTCTCCGATGACATACAAGGACCCAGTGGCATTTCCCTGAACCCTTTCTCGTGTTCCCCTTAAGCATAGGAACACTATTGTGGCTGTCAATCCCTTGCCTCCAAGGATCTTGGTGCTTTTAGCCAATGCTGGACTTTGTGAGGTCAATTGTGTGTTGGACATTGCGCAGGGCATGCAAAGTCCTATTATGATTACTTCAGCCCTAACTAGTGTGGAGAATCTTCAGATCATTGCTCCTTCCATCCTTTTGCTCTTACAATCTTACTGCCCCCTCTTCCGCAAATGTCCCTGAGCTTCGGGATGGGAGGAGATTAGACTGGCTTAGTTCTATGTGGTTGATATAGAGTCTCTGAAATTCTGGATTGTGGTTTGTTGATTTTCTTTTGCAGTTTTGCTGCTCCTGCAATGCCCTTCACTCCATCCTGATGGGTACTGTATGTCACCCCCTGGTCAGAGACAAAAAACTGTTAAACTGGAGTCTTGTTATAATAGCACATTCAAGGGTAGATGTAATAAAAGCAGGAAACCTCGGTGAAGGAGGGGTCAGTCACCCATTTGCAAAATGATCACCTTTCATCTGCCAGACTATATGCCCTCCCCTTCTGGTGAGATCATACCCCCTCAGTTGTACATGATCAGGAACGAACGTCTGTGAATTTAACCAGGTGTCACATTACTTACTTGCATTCCTTGGAGGCCGATTTTCTCTGCTGTAACAAGGTCCCCTCTCTCCTTGTGTCTGGTGTGGCCCTACAACCCCGTCCATCCTGTTCACAATCCTTACAATTACTGTATTACATACGTTTACCTTTGAGTGTCTCAATGTGGGCTGGGTAAGTTTGGTACTAGAAGCCACCTATTAGGGAGTACATACGGCGCTTAACTTTCTGGATTTGGGATACTTCACTTAATATAATTGTTTCTAATGGCATCCATTTCCCAGCAAATAGCAGTAATTCATCATTTCTGATGGCTGAGTAGTACTCCATTGTACAGATGTACCACAGTTTCCTTATCCACTCGTCAACTGTTGGACATTTAGGTTGATTCCATGACTTTGCTATTGTAAACGGTGCCGCTATGAACATTGTTGTGCTTGTGCTATCGAGGTGAACCTCTGCTGCATGGGGGGTTATTCCCAAAAGTGGAATAGCAGGGTCATATGGCATTTCAATCTTTAATTTCTTTAAGAATCTCCAGACGGCTCGCCAGAGTGGCTGTATGAGCCTGCATTCCCACCAGCAATGTAGGAGAGTTCCCCTCTCTCCACATCCTCTCCAGCACTTGGTGTTGTTTGTGTTGTGGATTTTTGCCATCCTGACTGGGGTGAGATGATATCTCAGGGAGGTTTTGATTTGCATTTCCCTTATGGCAAAAGAAGTGGAGCATTTTTTAAGATATTTGTTAGACATTTTAATTTCATCTCTGGTAAAATTTCTTTTAAGTTCCAGGGCAAATTTTTTAATTGGGCCATTGGTTTCCTTGGTGTTTAATTTTCTAAGTTCTTTGTGCACTCTGGACTGTAGAGCTCTATCAGATATGTGGTTAGTGAAGATTTTCTCCCATTCTGTGGGTTGCCTTTGAGCTCGTGTTACAATCTCTTTATCTGAACAGAAGATCTTTAATTTCACAAGATCCCAACTGTTGAGAGTTGGTAGCAGTGACTGTGCCATTGGATGTCTGTTTAGGAAATGTTGGCCTATCCCAATCAGCTCAAGGGAGTTCCCTATTCTATCAAATATTATTTTTATAGTCTCTGGCCTGATAAAAGGTCCTTGATCCATTTGGAATTAAGTCTTGTACATGGTGACAAGTACGGGTCCAGCTTTAATCTTCTGCATGTGGAGATCCAGTTTTGCCAGCACCATTTGTTGAAAATGCTGTTCTTTTTCCACTGGATTCTTTGGGCCCCTTTGTCAAAGATCAAATGGCTGTATTTTTGTGGGCTTATATCTGGGTCTTCAACCCTTATCCATTGATCTGTGTGTCTATTTTGGAGCCAGTACCAGGCTGTGTTCATAACTATGGATTTGTAGTATAGACTAAGGTTTGGTATGGTAATACCTCCAGCTGTGTTTTTGTTACTCAGGATTGTCTTTGCTATCCTGGGTCTTTTGTGCTTCCATATGCATTGTGAGATTCCTTGGTCAACTTCTTTAAAGAATTGCTTTGGGATTTTAATTGGTATAGCATTGAATTTGTATATTGCCTTTGGTAGGATGGTCATTTTTACAATGTTGATTCTGCCAATCCAGGAACAAGGGAGGTCTTTCCACCTTCTGGTGTCTTCTGCTATTTCTTTCTTCAGGGTTTTAAAGTTTTCATTGTAAAGGTCTTTTACCTCCCTGGTTAGGTTTATACCAAGGTATTTCATTTTTTTAGGGGCTACAGTAAATGGGATTGTTTCTCTCAAGGCTTTTTCACTTCTTTCATTCTGAGCATATAGGAAGGCCTCTGATTTTTGCACATTTATTTTGTATCCTGCCACCCTGCTGAACTTCCTGGTAGAGTTTATGGGATCCCTCAGGTATAAGATCATGTCATCTACAAATAGGGATAGCTTGACTTCTTCCTTGCTGATTTGAATCCCTTTTATGTCCCTTGTCTTATGGCTTCAGCTAAGACTTCAAGTAAAATATTGAATAGAAGTGGTGAGAGTGGACAGTCTTGTCTAGTTCCTGATCGAAGTGGGAATGCTTCCAATTGTTCCCCATTGAGCATAATCCTTGCTGTGGGCTTGTTGTATACAGCTTTTATTATATTGATAAAGGTTCCTTCCATTTCTACTGTCTCTAGCGTTTTGATCATAAAAGGCTGTTGGATCTTGTCAAAGGCTTTTTCTGTATCTATCAAGAGTATCCTGTGGTCTTGGACTTTGGACTGGTTTACATGATGAATTACATTTATTGATTTGCGTATGTTGAACCAACCTTGTGTGACGGGGATGAAGCCTACTTGGTCCCTGTGAATGATCTTTTTGATATGTTTTTGAATCCAATTTGCTAAGACACTGTTAAGAATCTTTGCGCCTGTGTTTATCAGAGAGATCGGCCTATAGTTTTCTTTTTTAAGTGAATCTTTATTAGGTTTTGGGATTAAGACGATATTCGCTTCATAGAAGGAATTTGGTAGTGTTCCTTCCTTTGCTATTTGATGGAACAGTTTAAGGAGTATTGGTGTTATTAACTCCTTAAATGTCTGGTAGAATTCTGTGCTGAATCCATCTGGTCCAGGACATTTTTTGGTGGGAATATTTGAGATTACTTCTTCAATTTCCTTATATGTTATAGGACTATTTAAGTAATTCACAACTTCCTGATTCAATTTAGGTAGGTTGTTTTTACTTAGAAATTCATCCATCTCTTTTGTGTTGTCAAACTTCACTGAGTATAAGTTTTTGAAATATGATGTTATAATTCTGTGGATTTCTTGGGTATCAGTAGTGATAACTCCATGTTCATTTCTAATTTTGTTTATTTGGGTTTTCTCTCTCCTGCTTTTGGTTAATTTAGCTAGGGGTGTATCAATCTTATTGATTCTTTCAAAGAACCAGCTTTTTGACTGGTTGATTTTTTCTGTCGTTTTCTTAATCTCAATTTCAGATATTTCTCCCCTTATTTTGCTAATCTCCTCTCTTCTACTACTTTTGGGATGAGATTGCTCAAGTTTCTCTAAAGCCTTAAGCTGCATCGTTAAGTTATTTATTTCTGATGTTTCCATTTTTTTGATGTAGGCATTAAGAGCTATGAACTTACCTCTTTGAACAGCTTTCATTGTGTCCCAGAGATTTTGGTAAGTTGTATTTTCATTATCGTTCACTTTCAGGAAATCTTGAATTTCCTTTTTAATTTCTTCCTGAATCCAGTTCTCATTCAGCATCATATTGTTAAGTTTCCAGGAGTTAGTGTATTTGCTCTTGTTTGTTGTGTTGTAGTTGTCCAGCTTTAGGCCGTGGTGGTCTGAGAGGGCACAGGTTAGAATTTCAACTTTTTTGTATACATGGAGATTCATTTTGTGGCCCACTACGTGATCTATTTTGGAAAAAGTTCCATGTGCTGCTGAGAAAAATGCGTATTCTTTCGTGCGTGGGTGAAAAGTTCGATGGAGATCTGTAAGGTCCATTTCTTTAAGGGTTTGATTAAGTTCCAAAGTGTCTCTGTTAAGCTTTTGACCTGTTGATCTATCCCATGTTGAGAGGGCGGTGTTCAAGTCCCCAAGAATTATCGTTTGGGGGTTGATTTCTTGCTTTAGGCACTGTAGGGTTTTCTTAATAAATGTGGAGGGGCCTGTATTGGGTGCATAAATGTTCAGTATTGTGAAGTCTTCCTGGTGAATTGTACCTGTGACTAAAATGTAGCATCCATCTGTGTCTCTTATGATTTTCTTTCGTTTGAAGTCCACTTTGTCTGAAAGCATAATTGCTACCCCTGCCTGTTTCCTGGTTCCATTAGCTTGCAAGATTTTGGACCAGCCTTTCAATCTTAGGATGTGCCTATCTTTTGTGGTGAGATGAGTTTCCTGAAGGCAGCAGATTGTTGGATTGTGGCTTTTAATCCAAGTTTGTAATCTGTGTCTCTTAATCGGCGAGTTAATACCATTGACATTTAATGTTATAATGGAGAAATTATTTTTAATTCTGGACATTTTTTATGTTTAGTAGACTTTGTAAGCATGTTGTTTGATATTTATGTTTTGGTGGTATTATACTTCCCTTCTGTCCTCCTGGATATGCTTGTTCTTTTCTTCAAGCTTGAGTATCAGTTCTAGGATTTTTTGAAGGCCTGGTTTGGTAGACATGTATCCCTTCAAGTTGTGTTTGTGCTGGAAAACTTTTCTTTCTCCCTCAATCATGACAGATAGTTTTGCCGGGTATATCATTGTGGATTGGCATTTTTGCTCATTTAATACTTGAAGTATGTCTCTCCGAGCTCTTTTTGCTTTTACTGTTTCCATTGAGTAGTCATTTGTTATTCTAATAGGTTTACCTTTAAAAGTGAGTTGCTTTTTTTCTCTTGAAGCTCTCAGCACCTTTTCTTTGTCTTGAATGTGGAGTGTCTTGACTATTATTTGCCGTGGCGATTTTCTATTTTGGTCATATCTCTTTGGAGTGCGAAATGCCTCTTGTATTTGGATAGGCCTCTCATTCTTTAGTTGTGGGAAGTATTCATTTATGATGAATTGAAATATTTCATCCGGTGTGGTATTTTGGGATTCTTGTTCTGGTATTCCATGAATGTGCATGTTAGGCTTCTTCAGGGTGTCCCATATCTCTTGAATGTTCCTCTCCAGTATCTTTTTGGCTTTAACAATCTCTTCCATTGAGCTGGTTAATTCTCCCACTTTGTCTTCAAGATCTGAAATTCTATTTTCTGCCTCATTTGTTCAGCTGATAAGACTCTCTGTTGAGTTTTGGGTTGGGTCTTTTAGTTCAATTTTAAACTCTGCCTGAGACTGTTTTAATTGCTCTATACCTATTTTTGTTTCTTGAACTGTTTTTCTCAACTTCTCCAAGTGCCTGTTGTGTTCCTGTTCGAAGTGGTTGATATAGTTGTTTAACTCTTCTCGGATTTCCTCTTTCACAGTACTAATCATGGTAATGATCATACTCTGAAAGTCGTTATGTTGGGTCTGGCTTTCATGGCTATTTTCTGTGGATTTGTTCTGGTCAGAATCCCTCATTATAGGATTGATTCTTTCGGCAGGAGATTGGTCTTCTTGGGTTTTGTTTCTCGTGGATCTGCACTTTGACTTGTACATTGTTGTTTTGTTTTTTAGGAGCTTTCAGTTTCTGTGTGTTTTTCACTGAATCCACCTAGTTGGTATTGTTACACTTGCCAGTTATTACTAGTGCTTGCCTTGGATTGGGTATGTTTGTGTATTGTTATCATTATATCCTAGATGAGGCTACTTGGCTGTTAGTACGTCAGTTAAGTCAGGTTATGTTACCAGGGGGTAATATTAGTTTGGTAGTGCACTTTTGCAGATTTAGTTTCTTGGTGAAATGTGGGGATGAGTGGTGTACTCCCTGGAGTTGTATGTTGTGGGGTGGCTCTATGAGAAAGTTGATCTACAGCATTGATACTTTAAAGGATCAGTAAGTGAAAAGAAAAAGTTTACTTATCTTTGGGTTGGATGAGAAGAATCTCGCTCACATGATATACTGATTGTAGTGGAGTCCAGATGTATGGCCTGTGTTCCCTTTGTTCCTTAGAATTTTGCTTGAGTTTCCTTTGGGCTCTATTGAATTCTGAGTAGTAGTGTGTCTTCCGTGGACCACATGCGTAGGTCCTCGGTGGGCCAGAGAGGCAGAGGGTCTGATGTTGATGGCAGAATTCTTCACCTGCGACCTGGGAAGGTAGGCGCGGAGAGGGGCTGGGCCCCAGGGACAAAGCCAGGGGCCGCGCGGTGCAATGCTGCTGGCCCGGTGGCTCCCGGGTGGGGGGCGGGGCTGGGCTGGGCTCTCTCACTCACCTTGGGCTTCTGGCGGGGGCGGGGCGGGGTGGCGCAGAGGGGGCTGGGGTCGTCCGGGCCGGGCGCAGGCCAAGCCGGAGTTGGCCTGGGTGCTCGCCGCTGGGACGCGTGGGGCTCTGGAGTGGTAGGGCTGGTAGAGTCATCTTTTGGGAGCTGGTTTTCTCCTACCACTACGTGAGCTCCATAGACCAAACTCTGCTGATCAGGTATATGGAGGTAATTTTACCTGCTGTGTTAGCTTACTGGCCTTCTAAAGGATGTTCCTATGCATAATAGATAAAGTTATATGTACAGAAATATCAAGACAGGAAACACGATGACTCTATGTTACATACATGATTTTGCATAGCCCTAGTCCAAGCTGGGTTATGCAATGGTAAGGGTGAATGTGACTTGTACACTGCATTTCCAGATGCATCATCCTAACTACTTATGATGCCTCAATAATCACACTGTTTTCTTTTCTAAGATAATTCTTTTCCCATGCATGTTTTTGAAGAATATCGGGGAACTACTATATCTGACTTTCAAGTACATTTGGGAAAACATTCATATAGATGATAAATCATAGTCACAATTCCATTGTATTTATAGAGTGCTTTCAGAGTATTTTATATTTAATGACTAGTCAAGCATTTGTAGGAACAGTGATTGTATTTACCAATTCATTGTTGATATATTACTAAGAATGCATATGTAATTTAGTACACTTGATATACTTTCTAAAAGATTATTGTAAGTGAATATTGCATTATTCATTACAATTCTTGGAGTTTTATGTTTCATCTAAAAGCAAACAGAACATTAAAACTCACCCTGTAGATTTTCTATTTCCAACAAGACTCAACATATGAAAATGCAGGAGATTAATCTCATTTACTGTTATGTTAATTTATAGTCTTGGTGATTTTTGATAAATTTAATAGCATTACATAATCTAATGTAGAGTGAAACAAATGTCTTTCTGTGTGTCTGCAAGGATTAGTGACATCTAACAATTTTGTTTTGTGAGTAAGACACTGTGGCTTATGAATTATCTCTGTGTCAGAACTATGTAGGATATATTATATATTATTGTAATAATATGCTGCTGAAAACTGAATTAAAACATTTAAAAAATGGAACTGCTTCAAGATCTGCTGCATGTTAGTCAATTAATTTTGAAAATTCACATTTCTCCCTAAAATGGGAAAAGAAACCCTTCCTCTGGCTTTGCTCCTATGACAGACGTGTTAGGAACAATTATTACTGATATCTGATGCTATTGTAAGTATTCGAAGCTATATCATAAAATTAAGTATAATTATCAAAATACAAATTTGATTTTGAAAAAGAAAGGTTTATTCCTGGGTTGCTGAGATCACTCGGCAGGTAAAGATGCTTTTCACACCTGAGAACATGAGTTCAAACTTTTTCTTTTTTTTTGTTTTTTATTATTATTATTATTTTTTTATTTATTTTTTCCACTCATACCAAAGTTGATAAGTACCCCATTCCCCTCCTTCCCTCTACCCATCCCTCCCTTCACCCCTTCCCTGGATGCCCTTGCTCCCTCTACCCTTTTCTGTTTCCTTTTTACCCCCTCCCTCCCTTTCTCCCAGTGCTCCCTCCCCACCCCCATTCCTGGAGCATCCTTTAGTGTGCATGTCAAACTTCCCTCTGGATCTTCCTCTCTGATGAGGTATAGGGACTCAGTGGCATTGCTTAGAGCTCTTTCTTGTGTTCCCCTTTAGTACAGTAACACTGTTGTGGCTGTTAATCCCTTGCCTCTAAGGAACATAGTGCCTGTGATCCATGCTAAACTTTGGGGATTCAATGATATGTTGGTCATTGATCAGATCATACAAAGTCCTATTATGATTACTACGGCCCTAACTTGTATGGAGTATCTTTTTTTTTCCAAATAAAAACTTTAATTTTTTGTGTGTTTATTTATTTTTATTTATTTCTGCTCATACAAACTTAATAGGTATCCCAGTTTGGAGCCAGTATCAGGCTGTTTTTACAACTATGGTTTTGTAGTATAGACTAAGGTTTGGTATAGTGATACTTCCAGCGGTGTTTTTGTTACTCAGGATTTCTTTTGCTATCCTGGGTCTTTTGTGCCTTCATATGAATTTTGAGATTATTTGATCAACCTCTTTAAAGAATTGCTTTGGGATTTTGACTGGTACAGAATTGAATCTTTATATTGGTAGGATGGTCATTTTTATGATATTGATTCTCCCAATCCAGGAACATGGGATGGCTTTCCACCTTCTAGTATCTTCTGCAATTTCTTTCTTTAGGGTTTTAAAGTTTTCATTGTAAAGGTCTCTTACTTCCTTGGTTAAGTTTATACCAAGGTATTTCATTTTTTTTTAGGGGCTATATTAAATGGGATTGTTTCCCTCAGGGCTTTTTCTCTTCTTTCATTCTGGGCATATAGGAAGGCCACAGGTTTTTGTACATTTATTTTGTATCCTGCCACCCTGCTGAACTCCTGTATTAGTTCCAGGATTTTCCTGGTGAAGTTTCTAGGATCACTCAGGTAAGAGGGTATTAGACAGTACAGGTGTTGGACAGGGGGTGAATATTAGTATGGTAATGCACTTTTAAGATTTAGTGCTTTGGTGATATGTGAGGGTGAGTGGTATAGTCCCTGAAGTTGTGTATGTTTTGAGGGTGACTATATGGAAAAGTTACTCTACAGTAACTAATAATTGAAAGGAACAGGATGCTAAAAAGGGGGAGTTTACTTATCTTTGGGTTGGATGTGGAGATCTCTCCCATGTGATAGGATGAATTTTGAGGATTTCAGATGTGTGGCCTTCGTCCCCCAGAGCTTTACTTGGGCTTTCCTTTGGACTCTGTTGAATTCTGATGAGTAGTGTGTCCTCCCTAGACTGGGGCAAAGTGTGTCCTTGCTGGACTACACAAGCATCTAGGTCAGGGAAAGATCAGAAGTGCTGGAGGCTGGCACAATTAACCTAGGGACTTGGGGTGTGGCCTAGGTGTCCTCCCGGCCTGTTCAGGCTGGCTGGTGGGAAGAGCTGGGATGAGTGGGACCTGGGTGCTGTTGGAACCTACCTGGAATGGAGGACGACGAGCAAGTCCTTTCCACGGTAGGCGGACGGGCGGGACAGATGATCTGGGACCTGGGGCTGGGACCGGGGGCCTGGCCCAGGCAAACCTGAGGCAGCCTGAGTGTTGCTTAGGCTGGATGGTGGGAGGAGCTGGAACGAGTGGCGACCTGGGTGCTGGTGGAACTTACCTGGGATGGAGGACCGCGAGCAAGTCCTTTCCTGGGCGGTCAGGTGGACCATGAATTCAATCCTTGAATCCAGATAAATATGGAAGGAGAGAACCAACACCAGAAAGATATCCTCAGACCTCCAAAAATGCACCATGGAATCCTTATCTACCTGCCTACCTACCCCTTACCCACACAAATATAAAATAATAGTAATAATAATAGATAAAGTTTTTAAAAATTGAAAAACTTTATGTTTGCTAATTGACATCATGCATCAAAAATGAAATCAAAGTACAGTTCTGAATATTTTGAATTAATCTATAATAGGTATTTTAAATGGATAATTTATATGAAGTACTAGTACAATAAATTGGTGCTTGCATTTCTAGTTGCATTGATTATATGTCTTTATAACTGCCTTCAGAGATAGAGGGCTATGCTGTATTATCAGTTGTGACTACCATGGATAAGCAACTGCAGCTGTTCCTAGATGTCAGGCACTGGACAGAGACTGTTGCATTCACTACCATAGTTCAAACATGTGTAGGTGCAAATAGCTTTTGCAATCTTCTTTATGTGTTTGGTAAAATAACAAAAAGTTTTCCCATACAATACCAAAGGAAATATCTGAGGACAAGTACAAAAATGTGATCTCTCCATGAAACATTTTAACATCTGCACATATTCACTCTTCTTTTCTTTTCTCTTTTCAACACAACCTGCTTGTGGTATGCTTCCAGGGAAGTGCTGAGATATATAAATGGCATATGCCTTCAAGTATAAAATCCACTCATTGGAAAAAAAGGAAATGCCAGCCATTTTTCCTGTAAAATATATAAATTGGATACAGTCTTAAAAGTGAAATTTTCACTCCCTCTTTCGCCCCACCCCCCGCTCCGCCGGCCGGGACGCGTAGGCGAGATCCAGCCGGGCCTCAACGCGCGCTCTAGGACCCCAGGTCAGCCCACGGGGACCCGGCTCCGACTCCCGCCATCCAGCCGGAGCCGCGCGGGGGCCCAGGGAACGAGGAGCACCTCCCCCTGCGCCCGGGCCCCGCCCCAGCTGCCCTCGGGTTAAATAGCTCCACGCCGACGCGCACAGCCTCCCTCTTTCGCCCCACCCCCCGCTCCGCCGGCCGGGACGCGTAGGCGAGATCCAGCCGGGCCTCAACGCGCGCTCTAGGACCCCAGGTCAGCCCACGGGGACCCGGCTCCGACTCCCGCCATCCAGCCGGAGCCGCGCGGGGGCCCAGGGAACGAGGAGCACCTCCCCCTGCGCCCGGGCCCCGCCCCAGCTGCCCTCGGGTTAAATAGCTCCACGCCGACGCGCGCAGCCTCCCTCTTTCGCCCCACCCCCCGCTCCGCCGGCCGGGACGCGTAGGCGAGATCCAGCCGGGCCTCAACGCGCGCTCTAGGACCCCAGGTCAGCCCACGGGGACCCGGCTCCGACTCCCGCCATCCAGCCGGAGCCGCGCGGGGGCCCAGGGAACGAGGAGCACCTCCCTCTGCGCCCGGGCCCCGCCCCAGCTGCCCTCGGGTTAAATAGCTCCACGCCGACGCGCGCAGCCTCCCTCTTTCGCCCCACCCCCGCTCCGCCGGTCGGGACGCGTAGGCGAGATCCAGCCGGGCCTCAACGCGCGCTCTAGGACCCCAGGTCAGCCCACGGGGACCCGGCTCCGACTCCCGCCATCCAGCAGGAGCCGCGCGGGGGCCCAGGGAACGAGGAGCACCTCCCCCTGCGCCCATCCTCCCTTTTCGCCCCACCCCGCTCCGCCAGTCGGGACACGCACGCGGTCCACCCGGGCCTCACCCCGCTCCCTAGGTAAGTCCCCGTTCAGGCCCCGCCCACCAGTACCCCAGGCCAAATAATTCAGTTTAGTGAAATTGAGAGATCTTAAGAGTTAAAATGACAATGCCAAAGTCAAAGTGCAAATCCATGAGAAGCAACACTCAAGTAAACAAATCTCCCACTGAAGAAATTAATCCCATAATGTTAGACTCCAAAAAGAACAAACCCGCGGAAAAAGGCCAAGAAAGCCTGACCCAGGATAACGACTTTCAAAATATGATCATTACCATGTTCAATACTATGAAAGAGGAAATCCGGGAGGAATTACATAATCGAATCAATCGCTTTGAAGAGGAACACAACAGACATCTGGAGGAGTTGAGAAAAACAGTGCAAGAAACAAAAAGCGGCATAGAACAGTTAAAACAAACTCAAGCAGAGTTTAAAACTGAGCTAAAAGACAAGTTATCTTCAACCCAGAACGCCACAGAGAGTCTTATCAACAGAACTAATGAAGCAGAAAACAGAATTTCAGACCTTGAAGATAAAGTGGGAGTACTAGCCAGCTCAATGGAAGAGGTTGTTAAAGCCAAAAAGATACTTGAGAGAAATATCCAAGAAATATGGGACACCCTGAAGAAGCCTAACATGCGTATTCATGGAATACCGGAGCAAGAATCTCAAAATACCACCCCTGAGGAAATTTTTCAAACGATCATCAAGGAAAACTTTCCTCATCTAAAGAAAGAGAGGCCCATTCATATACAAGAGGCATTCCGCACCCCAAACAGATACGACCAAACTAGAAGCACACCGCGGCAAATAATAGTTAAAACACTCCACATTCAAGATAAAGAACTGGTGCTGAGAGCTTCAAGGGAGAAAAAACAAGTCACTTTTAAAGGCAAACCTATTAAAATAACAAATGACTTCTCAGTCGAAACAGTAAAAGCAAGAAGAGCTTGGAGAGACATACTTCAAGTATTGAATGAGCAAAAATGTCAACCCAGGCTGATTTACCCTGCAAAACTATCAGTCATGATCGAGGGAGAAAGAAAAATTTTCCAGCACAAAGACAACTTTAAGGGATACATGGCCACCAAACCAGGCCTTCAAAAACTGCTAGAAATGATACTCAAGCGTGAAGAAAAAAACAGGCATATCCAGGAGAACAGAAGGCAAATATAACACCATTAAAAGCGAAGCAATATACTTATAAAAGCTACTAAACATAATAAATGTCTGGAATTAACAATAGTTTCTCCATTATAACACTAAATGTTAATGGACTTAATTCACCGATCAAGAGACACAGATTACAAACTTGGATTAAAAATCACAATCCATCAATCTGCTGCCTGCAGGAAACCCATCTCACCACAAAAGATAGGCACGCTCTAAAAATAAAAGGCTGGTCAACAATTCTACAAGCAAATGGAAGCAGAAAACAGGCAGGGGTAGCCATTATGCTATCAGACAAAGTGGATTTCAAACCAAAAAAAATTATAAGAGACACGGATGGATACTACATTTTAGTCAGAGGTACAATTCACCAGGAAGACTTCACAATACTGAACATATATGCACCCAATACGGGCCCCTCCACATTCATTAAGAAAACCCTACAGCGTCTAAAGCAAGAAATCAACCCCCAAACGATAATTCTTGGGGACTTCAACACCGCCCTCTCTACATGGGATAGATCAACAGGTCAAAAGCTTAACAGAGACACTTTGGAACTTAATCAAACCCTGAAAGAAATGGACCTCACAGATCTCTATCGAACTTTTCACCCACGCACCAAAGAATACACATTTTTCTCAGCAGCACACGGAACTTTCTCCAAAATAGATCACATATTGGGCCACAAAATGAATCTACACATGTACAAGAAAGTTGAAATTCTAACCTGTGCCCTATCAGACCACCACGGCCTAAAGCTGGACATCCACAACACATCAAACAAGAGAAAATACACTAACTCCTGGAAACTTAACACTATGATGCTGAATGAGAACTGGATTCAGGAAGAAATTAAAAAGGAAATTCAAGATTTCCTGAAAGTGAATGATAACGAAAATACAACTTACCAAAATCTCTGGGACACAATGAAAGCTGTTCTAAGAGGTAAGTTCATAGCTCTTAATGCCCACATCAAAAAAATGGAAACATCAGAAATAAACAACTTAACAATGCAGCTTAAAGCTTTAGAGAAACTAGAGCAATCTGATCCCAAAAGCAGTAGAAGAGAAGAGATTAGCCAAATAAGGGGAGAAATATCTGAAATCGAGACTAAGAAAACGATAGAAAAAATCAACAAATCGAAAAGCTGGTTCTTTGAAAAAATCAACAAGATTGATACACCCCTAGCTAAACTAACCAAAAGCAAGAGAGAGAAAACCCAAATTAACAAAATTAGAAATGAACATGGAGTTATCACTACGGATACCCAAGAAATCCAGAGAATTATAACATCATATTTCAAAAACTTATACTCTGTGAAGTTTGACAACACAAAAGAGATGGATGAATTTCTAAGTAAACACAACTTACCTAAATTGAATCAGGAAGTTGTGAATTACTTAAATAGTCCTATAACATATAAGGAAATTGAGGAAGTAATCTCGAATCTTCCCACCAAAAAATGTCCTGGACCAGATGGATTCAGCACAGAGTTCTACAAGACATTTAAGGAGTTAATAACACCAATACTCCTTAAACTGTTCCACCAAATAGCAAAGGAAGGAACACTACCAAATTCCTTCTATGAAGCTAATATCGTTTTAATCCCAAAACCTAATAAAGATTCACTTAAAAAAGAAAACTATAGGCCGATCTCCCTGATGAACACAGATGCAAAGATTCTCAACAAAGTCTTAGCAAATCGGATTCAAAAACATATTAAAAAGATCATTCATGGGGACCAAGTAGGCTTCATCCCCGTCACACAAGGTTGGTTCAACATACGCAAATCAATAAATGTAATTCATCATGTAAACCAGTCCAAAGTCCAAGACCACATGATACTCTCGATAGATGCAGAAAAAGCTTTTGACAAGATCCAACAGCCTTTTATGATCAAAACGCTAGAGACAGTAGGAATGGAAGGAACTTTTATCAATATAATAAAAGCTGTATACAACAAGCCCACAGCAAGGATTATGCTCAATGGGGAACAATTGGAAGCATTCCCACTTCGATCAGGAACAAGACAAGGCTGTCCACTCTCACCACTTCTATTCAATATTGTACTTGAAGTCTTAGCCGAAGCCATAAGACAAGAAAGGGACATAAGAGGGATTCAAATTGGCAAGGAAGAAGTCAAGCTATCTCTATTTGCAGATGACATGATCTTATACCTGAGTGATCCCAAAAACTCCACCAGGAAGCTCCTGGAACTAATTGAGAAGTTCAGCAGGGTGGCAGGATACAAAATAAATGTGCAAAAATCAGAGGCCTTCCTATATGCCCAGAATGAAAGAAGTGAAAAAGCCTTGAGAGAAACCATGCCATTTACTATAACCCCTAAAAAATGAAATACCTTGGTATAAACCTAACTAAGGAGGTAAAAGACCTTTACAATGAAAACTTTAAAACCCTAAAGAAAGAAATTGCAGAAGACACCAGAAGGTGGAAAGACCTCCCTTGTTCCTGGATTGGCAGAATCAACATTGTAAAAATGACCATCCTACCAAAGGCAATATACAGATTCAATGCTATACCAATCAAAATCCCAAAGCAATTCTTCAAAGAAGTTGACCAAACAATCTCAAAGTTCATATGGAGGCACAAAAGACCCAGGATAGCAAAAACAATCCTGAGTAACAAAAACACAGCTGGAGGTATTACCATACCAAACCTAAGTCTATACTACAAATCCATAGTTATAAAGACAGCCTGGTACTGGCTCCAAAATAGACACACAGATCAATGGATAAGGATTGAAGACCCAGATATAAGCCCACAAAGTTACAGCCACTTGGTCTTTGACAAAGGGGCCCAAAGAATCCAATGGAAAAAGAACAGCATCTTCAACAAATGGTGTTGGCAAAACTGGATCTCCACATGCAGAAGATTAAAGCTGGACCCGTACTTGTCACCATGTACAAGACTTAATTCCAAATGGATCAAGGACCTTGATATCAGGCCAGAGACTTTAAAAGCCATAGTTGAAAGGATAGGGAACTCCCTCGAGCTGATTGGGCTAGGCCAACACTTCCTAAACAGACATCCAATGGCACAGTCACTGCTACCAACTCTCAACAGTTGGGATCTTGTGAAATTAAAGAGCTTCTGTTCAGATAAAGAGATTGTCGCACGAGCTCAAAGGCAACCCACAGAATGGGAGAAAATCTTCACTAACCACATATCTGACAGAGCTCTACTGTCCAGAGTGCACAAAGAACTTAGAAAATTAAACTCCAAGGAAAACACTGGCCCAATTAAAAAATGGGCCCTGGAACTTCAAAGAAACTTTACCAGGGATGAAATTAAAATGTCTAACAATTATCTTAAAAAATGCTCCACTTCCTTCGCCATCAGGGAAATGCAAATCAAAACTTCCCTGAGATATCATCTCACCCCGGTCAGGATGGCAAAAATCCACAGTACAAACAACGACAAATGCTGGAGAGGATGTGGGGAGAGGGGAACTCTCCTACATTGTTGGTGGGAATGCAGGCTCATACAGCCACTCTGGCGAGCCGTCTGGAGATTCTTAAAGAAATTAAAGATTGAAATGCCGTATGACCCTGCTATCCCACTTTTGGGAATAACCCCCCAAGCAGCAGAGGTTCGCCTCGATAGCACAAGCTCGACCATGTTCATAGCAGCACTGTTTACAATAGCAAAGTCATGGAATCAACCTAAATGTCCAACAGTTGACGAGTGGATAAGGAAACTGTGGTACATCTATACAATGGAGTACTACTCAGCCATCAAAAATGATGAATTACTGGAATTTGCTGGGAAATGGATGTCATTAGAAAGAATTATATTAAGTGAAGTATCCCAAACCCAGAAAATTAAGCGCCGTATGTACTCCCTAATAGGTGGCTCCTAGTACCAAACTCGCCCAGCCCACATTGGGACACTCAAAAGTAAACCTATGTAACACAGTAATTGCAAGGATTATGAACAAGAGAGATGGGTTAGGAGGGCCACACCAGAAACAAGGAGAGAGGAGACCATGTTACAGCAGAGAAAATAGGCCTCCATCAAGGTCTGCAAGTAAGTAATGAGAAACCTGGTTAAGTTCACAGACGTTCTTTCCTGATCTCACCAGAAGGGGAGGGCATATAGTCTAGCAGATAAAAAGTAATCATTGTGCAAATGGGTAATGGACCCCGCCCTCAGTGAGGTTTCCTACTCTTATTACATCTACCCTTGAATGTGCTATTACAACAAGACTCCAGTTTAACAGCTTTTTGTCTCTGGCCAGGGGGTGACATACAGTGCCCAGCAGAATGGAGTGAAGGGAATTGCAGGAGCAGAAAAACTGCAAAAGAAAATCAACAAACCACAATCCAGAACTTCAGAGACTCTATATCAATCACATAGAACTAGGACAGCCTAATCTCTCCCCATCCTGGAGCTCAGGGACATTTGCGGAATAGGGGGCGGTAAGATTGTAAGAGCAAAAGGATGGGAGGAGCAACGATTTGCAAGATTCTCAACAATAGTTGGGGCCAAAGCAATCATAATGGTACTTTGCATGCCTGCGCAATGTCCAGCGCACTGTTGCCCTCATAAAGTCTAGCATCTGTTAAGGGCACCGAGACCCCTGGAGGCAAGGGATTGACAGCCATAGTAGTGATCTTATGCTTAAGGGGAACAAGAGAAAGGGCTTATGGAAATGCCACTGGGTCCTTATATGTCATCGGAGAGGAGGACCCAGTGGAGAGTTAGGCGCACACAATAAAGGACTCTCTGGGAATTGGGGGGGAGACACTGGGGGAAGGGGAGGGGGAGGGAGGGAACTGGTAAAAAATTTTAAAATGTATAATTAAATTTTTAATAAAAAAAAAAAAATAAAAATAAAAAAAAAAAAAAAAAAAAAAAGGCAAAGGAGAAGATTGGAAAATTACTAGGGCATATCACCAGATCAGACCATTTGTCTTTTAATACAAATAGTAAGAAGGACACGGGATGCCCCACAGCCTACCAGGACTCCCCTAAAGTCTCCTGCAGGATGTCTGCTCAAGGATGAGGCTATACCATTCATCTCCACATCCTCCATCAGGCCTGTTGACCTCTGTGCAATCCAAGCTTTCAGTAAATATAGACCATGTTCTTGAAAGACACCACTTAGAAGAGGCCTCTGGGCCTCAGTCACCTCAGCAACATCAGAAGAACACAGAGCAGATGATTTTTCCATGGCTTGTAGCCATTCAAGTACAGGATTAGGTGTACTCACGAGTAATAAATACAATATTACTGACAATAATTCTCTAAATCCATAAAATCTTGAGTTTTTTTTACAAAGGTCCTAGAGATTACCCAGAAAAAAATGCATAAAACACACTGCATTTTTCAAGAATGTGTACAAAGGCGATAAGAAATCAGATTGGAGAGGCTGGAGAGATGACTCTGTGATTAAGAGGGTTACTGCACAACCATGAAGACAGGAGTTCAGATCCCACTTCCATAACAAGCCAGGCATCTCACACATGCCTGTCACCCCAGCTGAAATGAAGGATCATCATTTGGGCTTCCAGCCCTGCCTAAGAAATCATGAGCCCCAGATTCAGAGAAAGACTCTGTCTCAAAAAAGAACAGGCACTACCAAACCCACCCAGCCCACTTTGAGACACTCATAGGTAAATCTATGTATTACCTACAGTAATTGCAAGGATTATGAACAGGAGGGATGGGGTTGGAGGGCCACACCAGAAACAAGGAGAAAAGTGACCATGTTACAGTAGAGAAAATAGGCCTCCATCAAGGACTGCAAGTAAGTAATGTGACACCTGGTTAAGTTCACAGACTTCCTGATCATTTACAACTGAGGGATCCTTGGAGGCAAGGGATTGGCAGCCACAGCAGTGTTCCTATACTTAAGGGGAACACGGGAAAGGGTTCAGGGAAAGGCCACTGGGTCCTTGTACGTCATTGGAGAGGAGGGCCCAGAGGAAAATCAGGCATGCACAAGAAAGGACTCTCTGGGAATTGGGGCGGGAGGCACTGGGGGATGGGGAGGGAGGGGGGAGGGGAGGGGGAGCAGGGGGTTTGGGGGGAGGAGGAGGGAGGGAGGGAACTGGTGTACCTATTAAGTTTGTATGAGCGGAAATAATAATAAAAAATATATTAAAAAAAAAAAAAAAAAAAAAAGTGAAATTTTCAGATTTTTCTGTCACTTTTTATTTGTGTATTCTTACTTATTTCCTGGAAAGAGTTGTTTATTATGTGCGCTTATGGATACTACTCCTATTACAAAGTGAAAACTCAACCTTTCATATTAGTTGATCATGTTTTTAAATTTTGAAACAATTTATTATATTGGAAATTTAATTCAATTTTTGGTATACATTCTTTTGTAATATACTTTATTTGAACATTCATAATAATTCAGGATATTATTTTTTCTGTTAATCAATTTTTTCACCTGTATTTCATATTTTCAGAGTCAATATAGAATTTAAGAGTGCCAATGGCTCTTTTGCATGATTAATATATTTTCCTTGTTATATTATTAGGAAAGATTTTCTTGAGGGAGTTAAATGAAACATTTTAATGCTCAATTTCTCAATAGAAATTTATTATAGATGGGTTTATGCTGTTATATCATTGATTTTCTGACAGATTTAAGTATTGCTAATCTTTAAAATATTATTAATTTTATAATATGAATAGGAGTAGTTACAATCCATCCATTTTCTCACCAATGAAAAAATTTCATAGTAAACTTTTCAGTATTTCTTTTGTAAGTAATCCCTATAGTTACCTTGTCTGGAAACAAATAAACAAACAAACAAAACATGTTTCTTTTCTTTTAAAAATACTGCACTAGTAAAATTAAAATAACTACTGGTCTATGCAATGCCAATATTACATGAAAGATTAAGAAAAATATATGCTTCTAAGAGTTCTTTAAAATTTCTCATTACATCTTTAAACCTTGTACATGTTCGTTTAGATTTTTGAATAGCTTATTCATCTTACTGCCATCAAAGATGTCTTTTGACATTATATTTTCTGGATGATTAACTTTATGTTAGAACTATGTGCTTGTAGACATTTCTCTTTGATGCAGTTATCTTCTCTGCTTTCCTCAACTTTTTTTTAATTTTATGCCTGGTGTGTGTGTGTGTGTGTGTGTGTGTGTGTGTGTGTGTGCTTAGTATGTATGTATGTGTTTGGTGTCTGCATGTGTGTCTGCATGTGTACATGTCCATGCAGGTGAATGTAAGTTCATATGCTCTGAGGTTTGAGTACAATTTCTAGTGTTAGTTCTCACTTTCTGTCTTGTTTGAGGTGGGATTTCTTTGTTGTTTTCTTTTACATTGTTCAGACCAGCTCTCCCACAAACTGAGGAGATACACTAGTCTCCCCTTCTTATCTTGCCTTAGAAGCACATATGAACTGCACACATATGAACTGCCCTGCTTGACTCTACAGTGGTTCTGGGGTTATCAACTCATGTTCTCACATTTGTGCCCACTACTGAGCCATCTCCAAACCCTCTTCCCCATATTGTTATGTTATTTCAGTGTAATTACATTGTTGTAAAACATATGCACACAATTTTTGCCTTACAAATCTGAATCTCTGTAACCATGGCATAAGAAGCCTCTCTGTATTTTCCCATAACCTCTAGCAAACACCTCTTATAAGTGTCAATTTGAGAGTTGAGTTTGAGTTCTGGGCATATTTGCAGAGAATTGGTAGTTAAGCCTAGAGCAGACCTGCAAGAAATTGTTTAGTGGATCCGGAAGACCCAGCCCATGGTGGGCAGATGAATACAACAGAGGGAATTGTTTGAGAAAAAGACATCCTTGCATATACTTAGCCAGACACTCAGGTCTGGCAAGTAAGCATCTTCCTTCTCTCAGCCATTATGTGAAGATGGTGTGGTAGATTGCCTTGGACTTGATGTTACTGTGACTTCTCCTGCTAAGATGGACTGAGACTTGTAACCAGGAACCATAAGAGAATAAGCCCCTTTTCCCCTTAAACTGTTTGATGGTGGTTTTTATTAGCAACCAGGGCAGGTAAACTGTTACATAATCTCTAGTAAACTTCTACTTCTGTCTATGGATCTGCATGCTTTTGATATGTCATATAACTAAGATTTTGCTATATTTGTCTTTTTGTGTCTGGTTTATTTGATGTAACTTAAGTTGACCTGTGTTATAGCATATGAATTTCCTCATATTTGAAAGCTGAATCATATTTCGTTGCATGTGTATACCACATGGTATTTATTTATTTGTCAATGAACACTTGGATTATTTACAGTTTTTGAATTATTGAGAATAGTGCTATATGAACATGGGTTGTGACTATCTCTTGAAAACTTGCTTTAGATGTATTCCATAAATACTCAGAAGAAAATTGCTGTATAATATGAACATTCTAATTTCAAGATTTTGAGATTGATCCATATACTTAATAAAATGATATAACCATCTTCCAATCACACCAACAATATATAGATTCTAATTTCTTGGCATCTCTTCCAACAATTGTGTTCTCTCTCTCTCTCTCTTTTTCTCTGTCTCTCTCTCTCTTTCTCTTTCTTTGTTCTTCTTTTCTTAGTTCTTGCACTCTTCCTTTCATTCCTTTCTTTTTCTTCATTCTATGTTTTTCTTTCTCTTTCTCTCAAGTTTTGAGTGAGCACACAATTTGCATTTGGTTCACATTTCTCCAGGAAATAGTGATGCTATATGTCTTCTACATGTGTATGTTTTGCATTAATTGCATTTACTTATTTAGGGTCATTTTATGTTGCTTAGGCTGTTTGGTGACTTTGATCACGTATTGTAAATGTATATATTTTGCTTAAAAATATGTTGAGTTTGTCCACTGAATAAAGGTGACTGTGTGCAAGTCTGGCAATCCGAGTTTAATTGCTAAAAGCCATCTCAGGAAAGGAGATTATCATCCTCTGGAAGCTGACCTCTCCAAACATGTGTTGTCATGCTCATGCCTTTTCCCTCTCTTTCAAATATGTAAGGAAATATAAAAAAGAAAGAGTAATAGCATAGATACTTTAAAGTTCTTTCAGTTTTACCTGGGCTAATGCGTCTAGTTTTGTTTATAACTGTATTCTAATCAGTTCATAGTATTCATAATATTAATAATATTTCCATATTTATGAAGCATTCCAATAAAATGAAAAGAGGAAAATCAGATTACTGAGTAGTTCAAATGTCCTAGACTGTTTGTAAAAATTATTTCTTCAGAATTTATCTTTTCAATCTCACCTCTGATCTTCAACAACACCTGCTAAACATGGCTTAGATATGTGCAAGCCACTGAATACTCCAAATCTAAATAGAATTTAGGATCATCAAGTGAGTTTACCTTCAGTACCGGATCTTGATTACTATTGGGGGGTTCTTTTAGTTTCCCAAGGCAAAACATTCAGTGTCATAACTCATTCTGTCTTCTATATTTCTATCAATATGTTAAGCAGGTTTGATGATTATTTCTTCAAAAACTTGCAGCGAAGGACTTCTAACTAATAACAACCCTTTCATCATGTTTTGACATCTTACAACCTCTTTTGAATGGTTTCAGCCATCTGCTAACTGGACTATCACTTATGCGATCTCCACCACCTTTGATGTGGTCTACTTTCTCTGCAAAAGTCACAGTGAAGCGCACTTCAAAATGAGTCAGACCTTATTCAATCCCATTAAGGTATTACCTTTTATCTCTATTTTACTGAATGCAAAATAAATTGATGATCATTTTCTCAGAAACCCTAGTGATCTTGATCCTCTTGTATGCAGCAGGTAGATCGATAAGGTCAGTACAGAAGATGAAGACACAGCAGGAGATAGGCTTGATGATAGAAAGGGTTAATTCTGTAAGCCTATTTCTTTATGTCTATTGTTCTGTGTGGTTGGAACTGTCTGGTTCCAGATGGATATCCAGTCTTTCTCCTTTGGAATTCTGCCTTATCTACCCCATGTTTTCTATCCTAATTTGTTCTCCTTTGTCTTCTTCGTATTTGTCCACAGTGGGTTTTTTCGTGAAAACTTAGCACATTCTAAAACTTACCCCTTTACTACGATTGTGATCTGAGTTATCAATCAGAATAAAACACTTTAATATAAGATTCTTTATTATTTTGGTACTTCTGTTTGTTGGACAATCAACAGCTTATATTTTCTGAATGAACGGTGTTTTTGATAATCACAAAATTCTTTCACTAAAAATCTTATGATGAAAGGATTATTTATGTTTCATATATGATGCAAATGATGCAGCTTTTTGCAACCATATGATTTGGCAAAGAAATACTAAAACATCCAAGTTTTCTGACCCTGTTTTTCTCTGTGACCTTATTCTTACATTATGTATTTTTCAAAGCACATGATTGTATTATTCTTTAAGAAGAGAAAAAAAGATGATGAATTTGCTGTAGCTTAATCAGTCTTATATACTGTTGGTGATATCCAGTCGAACACATCCAAAATATGAAGTTCCTCAGACTATCTATCATCCATCAATCCTTCTAGGTTTGTCATGGTTTGAAATATTCCCCCCACAGACATGTATGTTTCAGAAGGTCATGGCACCTTAAAGATGCAAAGACTTGCAAGAGGAGGATAGTCACAGAGAGTGGGTCTTAAATTGGATTAGCTTCACCCTACTTCCAGGAAAAGTCTCCTCTAGTAGCTGACAGTATAGCAGCTCTCCATGAAGGATGTGACTTAGCCCATCTCCAGCTTCTGCTATCAGCTATGCCTTTTTTTGCTATGAAAGACTGGAATCGTAAGCTTAATAAAATTCCCTTTCTCTTTTAAGTTACTTGACTTTGGGTATTGTCTTACAACAACAGAAAAAAAATAACTGGTTAAAGGTTCTCAGTAAGTTTCCCAGTGCAGAGAGATGTGGCATTTGAGGAAGAAAGAGAGATGTTTGTGTTCAATGGAGGGAAGGTTGTGGATGATGGAAAGAGAAAAGGATATTTCTTTTTCATTGTAGAGTGACTGGGGTGGCAGACTCATGCTTGTTGCTGTATGTGATGTTTAATACACTGTTCATTTTTTTTAATTAGAAATGTAAGGACAGATAATACCATTGTATTTTTCATATTGACATTATTTAAATTATGTTGCCTATTTAATCAACCAGTTGCACTTCATCGGAGAGGAGGACCCAGAGGAGAGTCTCACATGCACATTGAAGGATGCTCTGGGGATGGGAAGGAGAGGAACTGGGGTATGGGGAGGGAAGGGGGAGGAGAGGAGGGTACAGGGCGGTGGGAGGTTGGAGGGAGGGAGGGGACCGATATACCTGTTAAGTTTGTAGGAGTGGAAATAAAAAAAAAGAAAAAAAATAATCAACCAGTTGACTATTCAACAACTTAGACTATGGAACATATGCACAATCCACTTAAGAATTTGTGTATGTGTGTATGCATGCCTGTGTGTGTAGGTTTGTGTGTGTGAGAGAGAGACAGAGATGTTCACTCGTGTTCACATCACATGCCATAGTTTCTGTGCAGACAGCAGAAGAGAACAAATTTCCACTATGTTCAATATCAGGACCACTTTTCTTTTGTTGGTTGCTTTGTAGATCAGGTTAATGGGTCTACAGGTTTCCAGGATTCTTCTTTTCGCTACCTCTATAGGAGAACTGAAATTATAGACATGCTACAACTCGAAATTATAGACATGCTACAGGACCTGAATTGTGCATGTGTTCTGGAGATGAAAACTACAGTACTCATGCTTGTGTGAGAAGCATCTTCCTTGCTCAGCCATCTTCCCTGTTTGTTTGTAGTATTTTTTCAGATCAGAGTTGTCTTTTGGCCCATAAGACAAACTCAGAATATATTTGCATTTCTAATGAAGTCACTGTCCTACTAAATGCAAGCTTTGATTGTTAAGCTAAGGAATTGGAATACTGATTTTATGTAAAATACAGAGGTGTTAATGCTTCTAGTTTTTCTTGGGAACTGATCTTCTATATGAAAGTGGTTTTCTGTGATGTTCAGGAGTGTGGAAAGGCTTTTTTAAAGTAAATTTTCTTGCTATTACACTTGCTAAGTCACATTAGTGTGCAGATTTTGAAATATCAGGCTATTGGCACATATGTTTCTTCTCATAGAGAACACACTTGTCACCAGCCAGGTCTGGCCTCTTCTGAGGGGAGGCAGCCAAAGAAAAGCTTGTCAGGACTCTCGTTTCAGTTCTTGAAAGGCTAGTTCCTGTGCCTGTGAACAGGAGCAGTCAGAGGGATCACTCATACTGACACCCCGACAAGCAGCTAACCTCTGTGCATTGAAGTCTGGCTCACCTTAAGGCAGTATCACTGGACTGGATATACTTGGAGGATGGCTAGCTGGTGGAGGATGGATGGCAGCAGGGCACTGAAGCAGCCTGGAGGTGAGAGGCTGCAGTGACCAGTGTCTGTAAGCAGGGAAAGGAGGAGTATGGGCACTGGGACATTTAATTTGGAGCTTCTGAATGGTGTCTTGGAGCATATGGGGATGGGGGAGAGGGAGCACTCTCACTATGCAGATTGCTGTGGTATAATTCTGTCAGAGAATCATCCATCAGAACCTGCACACTTTTGAGGGAAAAAGTTATGCTTTCATTCTCATATTAGGTAGAATAATAGAGAAAACATAGGAAGTTCTTTTTTATAAAGTCAAATTGACTTGTTTTGATGTGTACCACCTTAAACAGCTATCAGAGAGGTTTGTAAATGTTGTGATTTGTATTTTATATAATCAGCAGGTCCCACATTTCCTGCCTGCAGAGGATCTTCTTTAGCTTCTTCCTTTTCAGATTCTGTAAATCAGACTGAGAAAAAGCATGGCGTTAGCTACAGGAAGGTAATAAAGAACAAGGAGAGAACAAAGAAGTAAACATTGTGTGCTACTTTTCTGACAATTAAATTCTTCCTAGGTGGGCTTCACATGTTTTTTTTTTAAGTAGATAAAATTCTTCTTCAGGGGGTACTGGGTCTTGAAATTATCTGAAAGACTAAACACTATATTGGTAGAAAAATATTCTAAAGAACATTTACTGTTTAAAGGAAAAGTGATGTTTCTCAACGTTTATTTAAGGGAGTATGCTCATCATTTAATATAATATTGTTTATTTATGTGACTATGCCAATCATCAAATGTAATAGACCATAACTTCATGTTTCATTGACTCAGCCTCAACTCTGGATTTGAAGCTGACTAGTGATGTTTGTTTTATATTACCATGACTTTGCTTCTGTGATGATGTGATTGTACATGTACATATCTAGTTTGAATAATACCCACTTACTACACTTGATCATTTGCATTGTTGTTGCATTTCAACTGCATATTTGCACAGGCCAAGGCCTGAAGGTTTATCAAAAAACAAGATTTATGGGACTGGAGAGATGGCTCAGGGGTTAAGCCTCTGCCTTGCAGGTAGGAAGTCCTGAATTTGGATCCTAGACCCCACGTATAGACACCAGGAGGAAGCGGAGGGGGGGAGGCGGCGGCCTGCATTTCTGCTCCTGGTAGGGCGGAGCCTGTGAATCCCAGGACAGAGTAAACAAGGAGGACGTGGAGGCGTCCATGGTGGTTCGTCCATGGTTTTACACACACACATACATACTCACACATACATACGCACATGCATATACATGCATAATTGAATAAATAATAAATAATAAAAAAGACTTACATCATTTAAAGCAGTTGAAGCTTATTTCTACTAGATACCAGTATAAAACGGCCACAGGGCAAGAGAGTAGGTCTTCCTGTAAGCACAAACACCAAAATACATAAATAAGTCAACTCTTGCATGTGACTTTGTCTCAATTAAGACTGCAATTCACACACAAAAAAATAGTGCCTGGCTGAATTAATACCAGGGGCTGTATTCAACTGAGTCTAGCTTTTGAATTTGAGGAATTTGTGGATGCTATGTCAGAATAATACTACCCTGAAAGAGAATATACAGGGAATATTACAAACACACATTAATGCATTTATTTCTAACATGACATTATTTGGGGCTAAAATATTCTCCATAGCTTCTAAAGTGTATAATTTAATTTTGGTTTGGAAGTCATTAAGAATTTCCAGTCAAATTACGAGATGAAAGAATCTTGCTACTGAGAAAGGTTGTGATGTGCATCTTGAGTGTCACTTACAGGCCCATTGCTAGACACTTGGTACCCAGCTTGACAATATTAGGAGACGGTTGAGAGTTCATAGTGAAGTGTACTAGACAGGATGCTTACTAAGAGATGGCACTTAGGAAGTAATGCTTGGTAGGAGCTAAGTCCTAGGCAGAGTTGAGGCCTAGAAGGAGTTAGGATTAGCAGGAAGTGGTACCTCATAGGAGATGAGGTCTATCAAGAGATAATATATATAACATGATGTGAGGGCTTAGCAATATTTGAAACTGAGCAGGAAGTAAAGTTAAGATAGGTGAGGTTTACTAGGAGGGGAGGCCTAGCAGGAGATGAAGCATAGTCAGAAGTATGACTCAGCAGGAGATAGGATAGAAGAAATAAGGGCTTAGCTGGAAGTGGTGCTTAAAAGATGAGGCCTAGCAGGAAGAGATAAATCATAAGAGGTGAAATATAGTAGGAGGTTGGGTCTAGCAGTATTTGGGGCTGACAACAAAAGGTGAAGCTAGCAGAGGATGAGGCCTAGCAGGGGTGGGGGCCTAGCAAGAGGTGACGCCTAGCAGGAGGCAGGACCTAGTTGGAGTCCTTGAAGTCACTGGGTTGCTACTGTCTTTGCCTTTTCCTCTGCCCTCCCTCTTCTACAGCCAGATAGGAGAGAGGTTTTGCTTTGCCACATAACTGTACCATCCACAGGCTGATGTGTGGTGGAATAGGAGCTACCAAACTGAGAGCGTGAATAACATATTTTTTAATCTTTATAATTTATATCTGATATGTGTTATAGGAATGGAAATTTGACTAACTTATCATTCCTCTTTTGCTGTATTGTCATTTTTAGAATAAGCTAGTGATGATTCATTTTAATGTACTGATTATATTTGAAAGAGATTCAATTACAATGTGTCTACTTCTGGTATATTGCTTGGGGTTAATCTATCCAAGTTATTTCTTTCAAATCTAACACTTTATGGATCTCTACGTATTAATGTTGGTCATATGTCATTCTTTCTGTCTGGCATTCATCCTTCATTCCACACATAGTACAAAGCCTTACTTAGCATCTTCTATCTGATCTGCATTTCATCTTTGAAAGGTATTTTCATTCCCCTTCCCTAGAGAGCTGAGAACATAGCATTCCTGTTCTCAACAGAGTTTTTGTACTTATAGCACATACTCTAATTGTCTGTCTTCTCTCCACTAGATCCTGGGGAAACAGGAGTTCTTTTTGTCTCAGTAGTCATCAGCAGTGTCTCCTACCTAGTAGGCACTTAATAAGTAGTTGGAGAAAGAATGAGACTTCTAGTACATCTCGAATGAAAACTTCTGGAATGAAGCTGCACCTTCAAGGCTGATTGACTGATTAGTGCTTCAATGATGTGATGAAATTGGAATGTTGTAAGCTCAGAGCGAAATAATCTTGGGTCATTTTGATAGCCATTTATCACTCTTCTCTCTATTTGACCTGATATCTCTGTGACTTTTAGGACTTTTAGATATCTCTGTGAAGTCCAGAACAGAGATTTCCCTTCTTTGCTATATCCCTCCCTTCATGAGGGCTAGGGATCCGGCTTAGGAGTTTAAAGCCTTTGTCTCAAAAGTAAAAGGACCTTCTGAGTTCAGATCTCCAAATCCCAAGTAAAAAAAAAAAAAAGAAGAAAAGAAAAAAATGCCAGACAGCTATGGTGGAGGCTTGTAATTACAGCCCAGTAAGGCAGAACCTGGAAAAAAGCAATAAAGAGGTATATTAACCCAGGATGATTCCCAGTGCCATTCATAGTCACGGACACACACTCTCAAGTGCCCTACACACACACAAAAGAAAAAAATTATCAAACACTTAGAACATGGAACTCCACACAACCTGAATCTGTATTTCTGGGCCAAGATTGCTCATATTTGGCATTGTCACACATCGACTCTTATCTCCTTTAAAGGAAAAATTGCTTTACATTGACACAGCTTCACTATATTGTAGCATCCTTCAAGAAGTCACAGGAAAAATGTATCTCCTCATAATGATGATCAGAATTCTGTACATCTCAGCATAACAGTCCTTGTACTATATTTATGTTTACATTTAAGCATACAACTAAAAATATAGAGTGGTTAAAAGTACCTTTACATATAGTAGCAGAAGTTAGGCACAATGTCAAATGTCTTTAATCATGAAGCTTGTTAGATGTTTACAGAGAATGAGGAATTCAAAATTATACTCAATTACATGAAGACTTTAAGGCCAGTCTGGAATATTTGTGACCTATCTCAACCACACATCTAAGTGAACACCAAACAAGCCAACAATTCACATGTAATAGTGGAATTGTGATTTCATCTGAAAATAACTGAATTTATTGCACTCTTCATCAATTAGGGTATTTTGGGTTGGTTCCTTCACCTTCTGACAGCTTTACTCTCCACATCTATTAATATTCTTTTCTTGCATGATTACTCTGAAGATAGCTTTTTTTTAGTAATGACTTCAAAATCACATCATGGAAGAAAATTCATCATAACTATTTCATTTTATGTTCAAGAGTAAGTAAGTATCACCTAGTCAGACTTTGCAGAAAATGTCTATTCATGAGACTCACTGTTAACAAAGAACACTGCATCTCATAATTAAGTACTGTCCCCTCATATGTCAACTGTACTATCTGTCATTAAAAGTACTACAATAATCACTCCTTCCCTAAGTATCATTTATTTCTCACTTCAGTTCTGAACTGTCAATGAAAGTGGAGAATTAAAGCATAAAGAAGTTTAATTTTCAGACTAACTAAACAGACTTAGGAGACTAATCAAGGATCTTAGATTTTAATGATAAAGAACTGTTCTTTGATAGAAATGTATTACATAGTTAGTTTTCAAAAAATATAGTTACCAGGGCTGGAGAGATTGCTCAGGGGTTAAGCCTCCGCCTTGCAGGCAGAAGGTCCTGAGTTCAGATCCCAGATCCCACGTATAGACGCCAGGCGGAAGCGGGGGCGGCCTGCACTTCTGGTCCTGGTAGGGCGGAGCCTGTGAATCCCGGGGCAGAAGGAGGTGGAGGCGTCCATGGTGGTTCGCGAATTCGTCCGTGGTTCTACACACACACACACACACACACACACACACACACACACACACACGCGCGCGCGCGGGCGCGCGCGCGCGCGCGCCGCACGTACATATGCACATGCGCACAGGTGAATAAATAATAAAAAAGTTTTTTTAAAAAAATATAGTTACCAAGGAATTGAATATGCACACCAGAACTCCTTTTTTAATCATTTACTTGGCCAGAACAAGAGCGATTCTGTCTTTCCTTTGCCTAATAGCACTGTGAATCTGCCTCTAGCAGAAGCTTGCTGTTAAGTGTGCACATTCTCCTAAGGAAGAATAGTCTCCAGAATGTTAACTTACTTTTGCAATGTTCCCATGCAGGAGTGAATCTTAAAAGACACTTACTGCCGCCTTCGCGCTACCTATCCTATTTAACACAAAGCAATAGCAGAGATGGCTCAAAAGTCACATTTGTTCTTTGGGTAAGGGGCAAAACAACACAATTTTAAAAGTAGATGGCTTGAACAAAGTAATGGCCTAGGTCAGTCACATAAAACTAATCAGAAACCATTGCTGTACTGTGCTAAAGTGTGCAAATATTTTTCAATTCCCATTCTTAACATTTGGCTCGTAACACTAGGGAAAGAGAGAGCAGACTCTGTTTTCAGCCAGCGAGGCTGGATCTTACAGTTAAATTTATTTCTCATCACTGAGTAGATCTGTAAAACAATCAACAACTTAATCTTGATCAAAGGCAACAAAGACATCCCACTCCTTTTCTCTGCAGGTGGATCTCTACAGGTTTCTCATCTTCAAATTGCAGAGAAATTGTATGTGAACTGAGAAGGGAGAATGAAAAGAGAAAAGTGGATTATGTGTTCCAGTCAGAGGAAAGCAAAGTTACACTGAAAGAGCAATTATGACCCCCTGGAAAGTTTTCTAGAGGCAGTTTCCCATAATTATCTTTTGTCTACTCCTTCCTCAAATATGCCAGCAGACTGAAGTCTCCACTTGACAGTAAGTAGGTAGGCAATGACAGAAGCAGGATGTGCCAACCATTTCTTTCTGAGATTCTAGAGCAACCTTCTCAATGGGGTTGCTTTCTAGGTCTTGATGTGTGTCCAAAACATGTAGCTTCTCCATCATACATGTTCCATCATTGGAAATACAATGAACACAATAAAACAGGTGGGCTGATGAAAATAACGCAGTCACTACATGTTGGCAAAGGATGACTTGATGAAAGACTTCTTGGGAGAAATCATTCTTTGTATGTGTAAATTGTGACAGTTGTGTTGTGAAAAGTGAGTTGGTTTAAACCTACCCATTCTGTTTAAAATTATCTGAACTCACATCTGAATCTAATTTCCCAGCTTTCCCTCCTAACTCCCCTCTACACTCCTGTAATACATGAGGATGCAGCAAGTAGTACATCACTGCCTAGCCAACTCTGTTCATTTCTGACTGCATTACTGTGTGTCAGCCTGGGAGTGGTAGAAGTGACTTTGAATCCCTGGGTCCTGTACACTGAGCATATTTATCAGAGATCTGCAGGCTTCTTATCTGTAGTTCTGATTTTTATTCTTCCCCCTTTTGGAAAAATATGCTGCCAAAAATAGGAAATATGCAGTCACCACTGTAAACGATTTGTTTTTTCCCAATACAAAAGGCTCAGGACAGACAAATGGTAGGGAACTCAGTATCCCACACCAGTAGACAGGCACAAAAGTAGGGAGGAAGAGAGATGGAATGGTAAAAGGAGGGGATGGAAAAAGAGGAAGGGGAGAAGGAGGGAAATATGAGAGGGGAAGGAATAACAACTCGTCATGTTTGTATAAATGGAGAATTCCTAATTGTAAAAGAAGAAAGTCCCAAAGGAAATATACCAAGATGTCTGCCTAGGTGCCCATTGTGCTAGTTAGATACAAGGGTCAGCTTGACTATAAAAGGCTAAGCCTTTTGGCATTCTTGTGAAGAAATACTAGCTAAAACAAGTCCTAAGCAAGCCTGTAATGAGGAAAGAACTAGTCAAAGGTGGGTAAGAACATTCCCTGGGCAGGTAGATACAACAGAAAGTTTTTTCAGGACTTTGACATTCATGGATTCTGACAAATTAGAAAATATGTCCTTGTTTTAGCTCTTTGTGTGATATGGTGTGTCCAGTTTATTTGACTGATGTTTTGGTATGAACTCTTTTGCCAAGTTGGACAATAATCTATAACCAGAATTTTAAGCAAAAATAAAACCTATTGTTCCCCTTTAATACATCATCAACATGAAAAGAAACTGCAACCAACAGCCATCTTGATAGTAGGTGTGGTCAAGTTGACACCAAGGATTAATTATTACAGATGGTTAGGGTAAAATAAGTTAATGGGGTGATTTAGGATAACATGGCAAATATGGTGAGGGAAGGAATAATGGGGAAAAATACCTAATGTGGGCATGAGGGGATAGGATATAGGAGGGCCTGAGGGACTTATAGAAAAACCTTAAGATTGTGGGTGGGGACACCATAGGTAAATAGATGTTATTAAGCACATGATGGAAGAACACTTAACAATATCCTCAGAAGTCTTCTTCTACAACAGAAATAGTGGATCACAATGCCCTGACAGGAAGCAGCCTAGGACAGAGGAAGAGGAGTGATCAACAACAGCCAGCCAGAATGCAGAGTGCTGAAAACCCTGCAATTCTCTTCTGAAATCAGGCAAACTTAATCACTCCCTATCCTAAGGCTCAGGGAACCTTGTGTAAGAGGGGGTGATTAGGATTACAAGATCCTTAACAACATTTTAAGATCTTTATTAAGTATGTAGCTGTATACAAAGAAAATAGATGAAGGCAGAACAAATTGTTACATGAATGAAAAGAATGCAAAAATTAAAAATCTGACGAGTAAACATAAAACATGGCAAAATAAAGCAATACCTTGAACTGGTCTACTTAAAACCCAGTAACAAATAAAACTATGCTAGATGCAACTGGAATGTGACACTTCCTGATAAGTCGTTGGTCAGAAAGGTATCAAAGGTCCCCAAATATTATAGTTTTTTGTTATTGCTATTGGTTGACCTCCAAAAAGAATGATAATAAGACTATATTACTGAAGATGTAGCATGTATGGATCACAGAAAATGGGCAAAATACATCAACTTGAAGTGGTCTGAGTGCTTCCTCCTTGCAGATAGCTTACATAATATGAAGAAAAACTGTAGAAGTTTCAGGTGGAGAAAAATAATTTCCATTCATGTAACAATCTGCCTTCATTTAAAGCAGGGAAGGATAATGAGACTGGTCAATTCTGCTATGTTTTCATGTGACCTGGTTGATTTCTTCATGATTTCCAAGAACCTGTAAGTTCTTCATACAGCTAAAGTAAAAGAGAGATTATGGTGATTCTGACATTTCTACCATTCCATCTTAAGAAAACTTTTAGATTTTTAAGGAGTTAGGTTTATAGAAAATGGAGAAAATAAAAATGTAAAGGAAACTTGATATCAGTATAAAAGCAACTAAACTGTCCTCAGATACAAAGGAAATCTTGTTCTCCACTTGCAAGGGTTCTTCTTACCATTATTTCACCTTCAACGCATGATTTGGATTAAAATTTTGTAAGAAAAATACTTTATGTAGTAGAACAATGTATCTCTCAAAAACAGTCACTTTTTTTCTTTTTTCTTTTTTTTTTCTTTCAGCTCATACAAACTTATTAGGTACACCAGTTCCCTCCCTTCCTCCTCCTCCCCCCGTACCCCCTACTCCTCCTCCCCACCCCTCTCCCTCCCCATCCCCCAGTGCCTCCCACCCCAATTCCCAGAGAGTCCTTTCTTGTGCATGTCTGATTTTCCTCTGGGCCCTCCTCTCCGATGACGTACAAGGACCCAGTGGCCTTTCCCTGAACCCTTTCCTGTGTTCCCCTTAGGTATAGGAACACTGCTGTGGCTGCCAATGTTTTGTGAGATGCAGTTGAGGTTAGAAATCCTGAGCTGATGTTCCTGTTCTTGTAAATCCAATTTAACCACAAGGGCCTTTAAAATCTGGAAATCTTATTGGCTAAAATAAAGGAGATGCACGGGCAGGAGGAGGATCAGAGAGAAGGCACATAGAGTGTCCATGGAGGAAAAATCAGTCCCTTGCTGGTTTCTAAATGGAGAAACGATGATGAAAACTGAAGAGAGGATTCTGTGAAGTGAGAACAGACAGTCTTTCGGTTGCATGATGCTTATTTTGTCAACATTTGAGCCACAGGAAGTACAATATCCACTGAAACTTCCAAAGGGAATATGGCATGCCAATGCATTTAATCCATCCAGTGAGACACAAGATTTTGGAGCTAGTAACATACTGTAAGCTGTCTAGTTTGCTTTTTTGGTAAATCCATTCATTGGTTTTGGCAAATTATTGCAGTAGAAAGAGAACATTAATATACATTATTCAAACTTCCTTTCAAAAGTATATGTTTTGATTTCTAGTAAAATTGTAGAGTTATTTAAACAACCACAATCCAATTTTGGAAATTTCCATCACTCTCAAAATATATCACATGTTTCTTGGCAACTAAACTCATAGCCTGCATTTACATAAACTTGCTTTCTCTGGACATTTCATGCAACATGTGACCTTTTGCATGTGATTTCCCTTAGCTATCATCATGACTCACAGATTCACTTGGAACTGTGTACAAATCTTAATTATACTGATGGCTCATTGCAGATCGATATTTCTGATAGAATTTCCAGTAACTAAGGTAACTGTGATTTAAAAAAAAATAGTCCAATGTGGTTCTACCACTTTACATCTTCACTAGCAAGGTGAGGATTCTGATATATATTTGCCCACAGCATTGGTTGTCTATATTTTTAATTAGAGATGTTCTAAAGGGTCTAGGGTGTTACTTCATTTGGGGTAATTTTGTATCTTTCTATTGATTACTGACATGAGCTCTTTACCTGTGGTTAATAGCTATTCACATATCTTCTTTGCTAAAATATATAAGGTATTGATTTGATCATTTTTGAACTGTGTTGCTTTCTTATTGAGCCATAAGTATTCTTTAAATATTCTGGATACAAATCTCTAATCAGATATATGCCTCAAAAAGTTTGCTCCAGTCGGTACCTTTTCTTTACATTTTCTTAAAGGTATGTTTTGAAACTTAAAGTGATTTTTTTGTTTTAATGAATCAATTCTAAGTATTTATTAGATATGTCACTATTTTGGTATTGTGTCTAAATTAAGCTCATAAGGTTTTAAAGTCATATGTGTATATAATATATATATTCTTCATATTTTAGCATAACCTCAATTTTGTATTGTTTACCTGTATGTGGAGACATTCTAAACTGATTGTTTTCATGTGAAAACACAAGGTTCCACTTACAACTTGTTGTTTGGTCTTAGTAAAATTGTTTAAAATCAGTTGAATTTGGATGTTACACTCTCTTCTGAACTTGTAATTCTCTTCCATTGATCTGTGTATTTTGCCTTTCCCTTGTATTACATGTCATAATTACCATAAATTTATAGTAACTGACCTTTATCAGGATTCTTTTTCAAAATTATTATTGGTAATACAGATATTCTTCATTTTCATTAGGGTATTAGGATTAATTGGAAAATTTTCATATTATTACCTGCTAAGGAAGTAAGAGAGGGAAATAAGAAGGAAAAACAACAGATTATTCTGGACTAGCAGGACAGAAGTATATTAACTGAAGAGAAATTTGGATAGTAGTTAATTTATATCAAATGAACAAACACAGGAATGTTATTCCAAGCTCATTACAATGTTTTGCTGGAATAGGAAAGAGTTCTTATAGAGAAGAAACTAAAAAAGAAAAGAATGATAGTATGAGTAAATAGTAATCTCACATATAATATTTTGGCAAAATTATTACTTATATTTATGAATTTTAATTTAGAGTTGGTTGTTCTTCAAATATATAAATTTTCAAAGTCTTATAGCTTGATCATAAATCAATAATTAATTTAGTATCAGGGTTATTTTATTTTATTTTGCTCAACAGTCCCCAAATTGCATCAAATTTCACCAGATATAAAATGAGGCAAAATCTGGCACATGTAGAAAATAAAAAAAATAAAAAAATATCAGGGGGCTGGAGAGATGGGGCAGGGGTTAAGACTTTGTATCACAAGCAGAAGGTCCTGTCTTGCAAGCAGAAAGTCCTAAGTTCTAATACCACGTCCCACGTAAAAACGCCAGGCAGAATAGTGGCAGCCTGCACTTCCAGTCCTGGTGAGCAGAGCCTGGGAAATCCCAGAGCCAAGTAAGAAGGACGTCGAAGTAATCCAGGATATTTCCTGAAGGTACCCTAAGTCCTCCACAAGGACACATAGTACCCTCTGTTACACACATACACACTAAATAAAATTATATATATATGTATATATATATCAATGAATATTATTTCCTATCTCCTTATTATCCATATTCAGCTCATTCTTGAAATAAAATTGTAATTAGTCAGAAAAGATGTCTTCTGTAGATTTCTTTAATAATATTAAGTCAAAATTAAGATTAAAAAGTACAAGCAGAAACTACATAGCACAGAGCACACACAAAGGACAGGAAAATGAGCCTGCCATTAGACAAAACTACCTCCTTTCAGAGAATTATTCTATTAAATATTCATGATTATGAGCAGTAGTGAGGACATAAACTTACAGGCATACCTTTGGCAGATTTCTGACAGTGGCCATTAGAGAGACATAAATGGAAACTTTGAAAAGGGAGGACATCTCAAAAAATTGGCCAATTGGAACAATTCGACGTTTGACTCTAATGGCACATTTATGGAGCAAAGACAAAAGAAAAGTAAGAGAAAAAAAGCCATTCGAAGACAAAGTAGACTTTATCCATCACCTGAGGAGTCACACTTGAAATCATTCTGACAGCTACAATTAGAAAGAATAGAGTTTTCCTACAAAGACAGCTTTACATTTAAACTATGTATACATGAGACAATCAAATGACCCCAAAATGACCAAAATGTAGAAATTGAGCCAAATAATAGGAATTGACTGCTGACCATTTGAAGGTGTCAACCCCTGCACTATGCCACTCCTCAGTCCTTCAGGAACTGTCAATCACCCTAGCAATATTGTAGCCTTCCATTCATTTTAAGAATATTCTTCCTTTGTCATCATTTTCCTGAATTTCTCACAAGTTTATTTTTTTACTTTTATTGAATATATCTCTTCTGACAAATGCTTTTGGTGTGGAATGTTTAAACAATACAAGAACACTATACTCCATTGCCCACTTTACACATGCAAGTGTCCTTACCTGGTGGTAATATATTCTATGAACTGTATTAAAGGCCAGTGAATTAAAAGAAGCATATTTGTTTACCATTTCACACAGTTATAATTCAACATGGTTAATGACACATTGGTCCTTAGGACTTTATCTTACTTTCATTTCAGAATGAAGTGTTCAGAGATCCTGTGGCTTGTATTCATTCTACACAGCGAAACCAGGACAAATGAGGACTCTGTCTGAACAATAAAAATAAAAATGCAATCTTCATCTGGATTATAGGAATGTCAATAACTATGGCTAATGATTAGGTGCTCAAGTGTTGCAGAAAATATATATGAACATAAATGCAGCTCCTTAGACTCATTACTGAGTTACCCTCCTTCATTATTCTGGTTACAATTAACTTGATATAATGTTAATAAATCATATGCAGATTAGATAAAGTGATTCATGTGAAGTCCTTAGTAGAGTGACAGGGACAGTAGAATTCAGGTGCCTGATGAGAGAGGAGTCATAGAAACCTCAATAGATGTATTAATGACAGTAATCATCACATGGCCATGAAAGTCATAGCAATTATTTTGCCATGTTTTGCCCACATTTATCATAAATGAAACTTAAATTTTTCCTTTTATTTTGAAAATCCTAGCTGAGTCCCAATAGTAATATATATATATATATATATGAAGTAAGAAAAAATGCCTGAATAAAACTAGCTTCAGCTTACAATGCTCTTGAGCAATACTTTACACATGTATATCTTCAAAAACATTCCTGCTGCCATTATTATTCCTTCTGATAATGTGATACAACACTCAGACATAATTAAAGGGAAGAAAAGAAGATTTACTTGATTTACAGCTCCAGAGAAGAGATATATTTCATTAATGCAGGAAAGTCAGAGTAGTTCACAGAAGCTAGAAGTGGGTCAGGTCACAGCTATCATAAAGGAGATAGAGAGAAAGCAAGAGACAACTTGCTGTTAGAGCCAGACAAACAAAATCACAAGGCCTGTGCCTATGGTATATCCTCGTGCAAAGCTCCACCTCCTTAAGATTCCATGACCTTTCAAAATATTAGCATCACCTAAGAATCCAATCACATGAATTTGAGAGGAGCAGTTCACATTAAAACCATGAAAATTTGCTCCATGACCCCAATAAGCTCATGGCCATCTCATCATTCAATGGGACTCAGTCCAACTATTAAAAATTCTCATAGACTATGATAGTGTCAACACTATCCAAAAATCCAAAGACCCTTCTAAAAATGTTAATTTGAATATATGAGGTACAGAATAAATATTCCTGCTCTAAAAATGAAGAATGGGGAAATATCCAGAAAAGATTGGTTCATACCAAGACCAGAAACTAGCAGGACAAACTCCGTATCTTACAATTCTAGGTCCATCATGTGAGCTACTTGTGAAACCATTTCAGTTCAAGAAGGCTTTCATTTTCATCCCTCCAATGCAGCTCCTGCAGTACACATTCCTCTCCATGCTTCTCCAATGGTATATAGATCTCTGACATCCTCACATCTCAATAATGATCCAAGTTCAAATTCTGCATCACAAAAATGCCATACCCCAGCCTCTCTTCTGTATTCCCAACCCTGCCATACATTGGCTAGTCTCAGTCACTCTCTGAACCCTTTCGTGTTATTCTCACTCCTGCACCTTTAATTCCTAAAAAAAACTAATACCACATGAATGCTGTTGTGAAACTGTGCCATAATTTCCAGGTGGAGATTAGCCCCCTTGGATCACAGTTCATTCAACTTCCTTGAACTTACACTGGGACAAATCTCCCTTGAGCAGGTGCTTTAGAGGAGGGGAACAGAAAATTCCTTTGGTGCTATGACTATTTATTAGGGTCTTGCCTTCAGGTTGTGGTCTTTGTCTATTGTCCAAATGAAGAGCAGACTTTGGGTCACTAATGGAGTTAATCTCTTACACAATAACCTCCATTTGGCTGTTCGCCAGCTCTTCGTGTTTACTCTCCAATTTTCTTCATAAATCTTCACAGTTTTCATTATTTTCTGACTGATTTTCATCATAAATCTGAATGCAAATATTAAGAATTATCCATGTCACCATTTCCAGGCTATGCTACTTTGAAAAACCTTTTATCAAACATTTTAATCTAACTTCAGGCAAGTTTTCAGAGTAAGAACATAATCCAGCTAAGCTTTCTGTCAAAGCATCACTACAACTGCCCATAGTCCAGTTCCCAAAACTCCTCTTCTCTCCTCTGGAACATAAGTTAGGCTTCCACTTTCCATGTTTCTTTCAGCATTCTTCTTTACAGAGCTCTCATTACAATGGCCCTTTAAGTTCTGTCTCCAAGACTCAAAGGTTATCCCAGTCAAAATTCCAAAGCTCTCCAAATTTCCCCCATGAAACTGCTCCAAAAGAACATCAGCCACATCATAGTAATGAACATGCTTCCACAGTAGCACATCACTTTTTGATATCAGATTCTTTTTGGTTCATAGCAATACCCCACTCTTGGTGCCAATTTCTGTTGCAGTTACTTTTCATTCCAATACTGTGAGACAATGCTTAGACACAGCTTAAGAAGAGAGAAGGGATATTTATTTACCTTGCAGTTCCACAGGGGAGATATAGTACATTTTGGCAGGAAATGCTCAGTGAGTAGCAGAAGCTAAATGTGATCAAAGTTACAGCAAGCCATCATGGAGGCTTAATTGTTGCTACTGTGAAAGCCAGTGAATGATCACTCTTTTTGTTTTATTTTTTTCCTTTTGTTTTATAAAGCTCCTTTTCATTTTACTGACCAGTACAATCACCACTCTTTGACCTAATTGCAAGCCTGCCTTAAGTTAATTTATTCCAGTTTGCAAGGAGACAAGAAGTTACGACTTTTCATTGTGCATAGTCCTATGTCTCTCAAAAAGAATTCTAAAGTCAATGTCATCATATTCTTAAACAGATGAAATAATGGTGAAGAAAACTGCAGAACAAATATGAAATTTAATAATGACCTTCCGGCACCTTGCCTTTCAAATTGTTAGGAATTCATTAAGCAAGGTCTGAATAACTCTGACAATTAAATTATACTAATCTAAGGTATCTACCCATATTATGAATGTTGTATATTACATAGATCACAGTTGTGAAAAGATGGAGACAGCAAATTGGATTTCAGATAATTAACATGGGATTTGAGTCCAATCTCCCCACACCTCCCACTCTGTTTTCAAGCAAAGTAATTGGGCTATAACTGTTTAAAGAATGCTGCTATTAACAATCACAACAAAAGAAGAGTTTCTGGCTGCATTAGAGTGATTTGTCACACTGTAGATTAATTGAGGCTATTAATATTGACCAACCCTTTAGAGTTTTCAAAACTTTTCTTTGTAAATTAAGCATTCGAAATCTACCAATCTGTAATGAAGTACATTTTATTATCCCCCAGATATTTAAGCAATTGATAAAAGTCATGCTGATATATGCCTTGACAGACATTGAACTCTGCAGAATAAGGAATTATAACCATAGCACCAAAGAGTTATATATATTTACCATGTTAAACATAAGAAGAGACATCATCCATGATTTTTAACCTTAATTATTAAAGAAAACTAATCTTTAGGAAAATACATATTTCTCAAAAAGTCTTTTGGTTTTTTTACATAAAGTCTATAAAATCACTAGCTACCATATTAACTTTATACAAACATTTTATTTGTTTTGAATTTCATTAGTAAAGAATATATAAGCAGTATGCAAGGATTTTCCTGAGCAGGAAATCCAGATAAGATTTCTGAATAGGAAGTATTATGAAACAAAGTATCACTCAACCAGGTAAAATAATCTAGACAAAGGGGGTTACTTTTAAGAATTTGTTTAATCAAAAAGCAAGCACACTGACAAATAATCCTCTTTCAGGACACAGAAACCCAAATACTTACAAGAGCAAAATCTGCAGATAATGTCAAAGCAATCAACCAAACCAAGGAAAATTGAAAAATTGAGGCTCAATGCTATATCTGTATATATACATAAATAAATATAGTATAACTGAGTCTTTAACAAGTCTCCATGGTAGGAAATCATAAATACTTAATAATAAGACAGTGTTATTTCAAAGCATGACATGAAATAAGGCAAAAATGATTCTTTTAAAATGCAAGATACTCCACACAAGTAAGGGCCAAAGTAATAATAGGACTTTGCATGACCTGCACAATGACCAACATATCATTGAATCCCCAAAGTTTAGCATGGATCACAGGCACTATGATCCTTAGAGGCAAGGGATTAACAGCCACAATAGTGTTACTGTACTAAAGGGGAACACAAGAAAGAGCTCTAGGCAATGATACTGAGTCCTTATACCTCATTAGAGTGGAGGACCGAGAGGGAAGTTTGACATGCACACTAAAGGATGCTCCAGGGATGGGGGGTGAGGCCCATTGGGAGAAAGGGAGTGGGGGGGGGAGGAAGGGGAAAATGGGGGAGGGAACAAAGGGATCCAAGGAGGGGTGGAGGGAGGGAGGAGATTGGAGTACCTATTAAGTTTGTATAAATGGAAAAAATAAATTTAAAAAAAAAGTTAAAAAATAAATAAAATGGGAAAATTTAAATAATTTTTCTATAGATCATATGGTAATAATGATGATGGTGATGTTTGTGCTATAAGGCAAATAAAAGTTAATCATTGACCTAAAATAGCATAGGGAAAATTACATTCTAAATCCTTCTTTTATTGGTTAAATTTAGATTGTAAAATTGAGTAGTGATAATATCATTTTAAGTTTAATTTTCAAAAGCAAAAATTAGGCTACATATCTTTTAATCAGATGAAGAATTAAACAATTTAAGAAAGTTCAAAAACAATTTAAGAAAATTCAATTTATGCATATACTGAAATGTCACAGTGAAACCCAATATTTTGTTCAATAAATATGAGTTAATAATTATATTACTTAAAGAATGAATTAAGAGCCTTTAGAAGCTGAAAAATGTAAAGAATCTTTAAACTGTAGCATATGGAAGACTTAACCCTTCATTACTGTCTTTAACAAAATATATATTTTTAAATTTTTATATTGATTTGCTAATTTGTACATGTCTCTCTGTGCATGTGTTGTTGTATGTGTTATGTGTAAGTGTGTTCATTCCATGTCCCTAGATACAAGTACAAGTACAACTTTGAGAAATTTCTTTCATTCTACTATGTGTTTCAGGGATAGAAGTCAGTTCTTGAGGCTTAGCAAAAAAATCCTTTACTCATTGAGCAATCTCATTATCCACTCTCCCAAATAATATCATTCACAACAATAATTGTACCTGTGAATAAGTTTCAATGTAGCATTTAAATACATATGTAGTGTGTAGTGATTAAGTCCAGCTATCCTTTTTTTACCCTGTCAAAACCTTTGTTTATCTCTGTTCTGTACAAAAGGCAAATTTGACTTTGTTAGTTCCACCTGATGAAAAATATGTGGGACACAATTTTCTGAGTCCGGTTTATCATTTAGTGAACTTCAACCAGGCTTTCTTTGACAGGATTTCACTCTTCTTACAGGGCAAATAATATTCTATTGTATATAAATACTACATTTTCCTTATTTGTTTGTCCATCAATGTATACTATTATTGTGTTTTGACCTGGGGGAAGAGAGCCATAACTATTCTTTATAATCTGGAAAGGCAATCATATGGAGGACTTTTTAAAAAATGTTCCTGTTCAGACCTTGGATATATGCTACTGGAACCTACCCAAACTTTTTATTTCCATAAGTAGAAGAGAACATTTTGCTATTTTGAGCCATCAGGTATATGGTACACTTGTCATGGCAGAAAGGAAGAAAAACAACACAATTAAATAAGCAAAAATAGGCACTGGAATAAATTTATACCAACACCAAAGAACTAAAACAAATTAGAAAATGCAATTTCAAAGAGATCATTATTTATTATGTTGCCTAAAATGCATAGTGGAACACAATGCTTCTCACAAAGCCTTTGGACAATCACTGCTTTTGTATTATAAAACCTCTGGAGATTATTTGAAAAATACACAATAAATGTTCCTGTTTACATAATCTGAAGCTTGGTAGAGCTACAAAACCTGCATCAACCCTTTGATGAAGTCGCAGTGGGAAGAACAGTGTTCAGAAGAGAAAAGCGCATGTCCGGAAATGACAGAATGAAATAAAAGTTCAAGGGCCTCAAATAACAGCCTTTAGTTAGTGCTGGGAAAGAGAAATGTGTCCATTGATCTCAAGCTTATAGGAGATTCTGAAGCCAGATTGTTGTGATAGTCCATTATGAACTTTGGATTTTAGTCCCCATCAGACGTGCAAAGTAGAACTAGGTCGAAAAGAGTGAGAGACAAGGAAATATTTATACTTTTGTACATCTAAAAAGGCTGCCTTGTGACTAGAAAGAAATAAAAACCAATAGCCTCCTTGCATTAATCCATCTACTTATTGTATCATTGCCAGAGATACAGGCACAGTCCCACATGTTCCCTGACAAGAGGCTGAAGATCCCCCTTTTCACTAAGGGTTCTCCCTTGAGTCAATACCTAGATTTATAGCTCCAATGATGCAAAGAATTTCAGGGTGAGGTAATATGAAGAAAAGTTGGCTTAATTGAGAACTGAAAGAAAGAAATTCCCTAGTGGAAAGAAAACACACCCCAAAGCATGAGTGTGGACTTATTAAGGGAGAGTCATACTTTCTATGTTTTCAGTAGTTACACATAATAAATTTTGGTAGTTCTCAGATTGTATGTCTAAAGGGTGCTAGGAACACACTGACCCTATCAACAGTGTCAGAGATGTGAATTTAAACAAGGTGCAAACTTAGAGAATTTCCTTCTATTAGCAAAGGTTTAAGGAGGAGTTAGAGTGCTCATTATATGTGATTTTCTCTCTGTGTAAACTAGTTTTATTTGTTGCCACTGACAAAATGCCTTTAATGTCGTCTCGGTAAGTAATATTGTTCTTATCAATGCTGCTTGACATTTTCTGAATAAGACAGGGCAGCAAAACTGAACCTAAGATGAAAAAGACCTATTCTCTTTTTTAAGTTTTTTTTTCCTGTGTCCCCGGAATCTTCTTGGTCTTTCTAGTCTGCATCAATTTCTCTACAAAAAAATATAGTCACATGAGCATTTGTAGCTTCTCTGACACTGGTGAACAATAGTGTCCAGGAAAGGACAGAGTTTTAGTACGGGAGTGAGAGAAAGAAGAAAAGGTCCAAAATTGCACTGCAGGAAAGACTGGAAGGAGGTGACACCAAAAGATAGCCAAGGGAAGCAGTTTCCAGGATATCTTTTAGGTTCACTCATTCATTTTCCCTCCTTTCATTCATCTTTAAGCCAAGCAATAATGACTAAACCCTTTTTAGAAGAATGTGTGGGATGTCAACACTGAGAAATGGTTACAAGTTTACATTTTCTTTCATTTGCTGATGCTCTTTGCTCTTTTCATTACCATTCCCCAAAGAAAGGTTTTCTCACGAGACACTAGACACCTTTGCCAATGGCTTCTTTCCAAGCTGGTTCATTGATAGCTTGATTCTCATTTTGAACAGAATTCTGAGGAACTTCCCACTGGATGGTCTATATTTCGACCAAATAGAATTATTTCATTTGTGCCCTATAGGTGTGGCTTTCCTGATATGTTCACCATAGATTTTGTTTCTTCTCTCCTGTTATAGCTGTGGCATAATGGGAATTATCTTTCTGAATCCTCAGTGCTCAGTCTTTTGGGTAAATAAATGTCAGTAAGGTTACATGGACTGAAAGAAATAGCTAGAGGGCTAAATTGGTTTTCACTTGACAAAGCCTCGGGTTTGATTTCTCAACATCAAACTGCAATGACAAAAGTTTTTTTGGAATATTGTTTTTTGGTATGCTTCATGTTTGAATTTATTCAAAATTCATTCAGCATTTATATATTGGTTGCCTCCAATGTGCCAGCCAATTTGACAAACATAGCATCTTCTTTGCCGATAGAACTCCTTAGAACTTAGGTAAAAAGAAAAGATACCATTAATGGTCCCTGATGATATACTTACATTTAGAGAGCAATGCAATTAAAAGTTTTGATTCAGCAAACCTACATAAGTGCTTTTTCCTTCACTTACACTGTGGCTGAGAAAAGATTAATATCATTTAGCTCCTGCTCTATAGGATTCATAATCTATCAGAAGATATTGATGGGAGAACTTAAATGAATGAGCAGCAGCCTGGTTATATGACTTGGGTCTGTGGGAATACATAAGTGTGAGTGATGTTATCTATGAGAAGCTTTAGAAGAGCTGTCAAGGAAAACTGTAATACATAGGTCTTAAAATCAGTATTAATTAGCTGTATTTCCCTAGAACATTCTAGGGATAGTTAACATGAATGAAAGCACCCAAATGGACCATCCACAATAGTCATGAAGTGTCTTTCTAAGGAATAATACCACAGTATGCCATAAAATAGGTATAAATAGATTTCAGGTGAAATTAACTTCCTTTTCAGTCATTTAAGAATAAAGCATATTTCTAACACTGGTCAATGTATAGCTTGTAAAACATTACTTCTAATATGATAAAGTATTCAAAATTTTATTTAAATCACTTTAAAAGCAACCACTCATACCTTTCCATTAATTAGCAAAAAAATCACTTTAACCAACATCAGTTTATTATATAAATCATAATTATTTCTATTCCATTTTGCTTTGAAAACTTAACTATTTGGGTCACCATTCCATTACAATTATGCTTGCTGAATTACTTATTTTCCCAGTAAAAAGCAAAAATTACTTGCAAATATGTGTTGATTTATGCAACCTATATTTTTTTTCAAACTGCATGTTCTTTCTTTGGATTCTCTATGGGGTTCAAGACCTACAAAATCTTCAGAAGGACTGGAAACTCCTTCTTTTTGTGTTTGCCAATTTTTGACATTCTTTAAAAATCCTCTGGTTAATTGTTGTCTGGAGGACACAGGAATTAATTTTAAAATATTTTTCTTATATGAAAGAGAAAAAATTTAGCTTAGGTGTGAAAGATAGTTCACCATTTAAAATTAATTCATCACATCCACAAACTAAAAAAATAAAATCATATCATCACATCAATAGACACAGAAAAAAAGTCTGACACAATCCAAAACTCATTTTTTAAAAAAGTCCTATTTATATGTATAGTGTGTGTGTGTGTGTGTGTGTGTGTGTCTGTGACTATCTGTGTCTCTGTCTGCTAACAGAAACAAATCAAGAATTTCCACTTACAGAATTCTTTTTCTGGGCTGGAGAGGTGGCTCAGGGGTTAAGCCTCTGCCTTGCAGGCAGAAGGTCCTGAGCGCGGATCCTTGACCCCACGTATAAGATGCTGGGTGGAAATGGGGGGCAGGGGGGGCTGTGTTTCTGGTCCTGGTAGGGTGGAGCCTGTGAATCTGGGGCAGAGTAAACAAGGAGGAAGTGGAGGCGGTCCATGGTGGTTCCGGAATTCGCCTGTGGTTCTACACACACACACACACACACACACACACACACACACACACACAATTAAATAAATAATAAAAAATAAATAAAAAGAATTCTTTTTCAGTATTAAAAGTTTGGTTTTCCCTAGTGAAATAAGAAAGGAAAGGAAGAAAAATATACATTGAGAAAGAATTTAAATTTTGAAATGGCATGCTCATCTGTGTAAAAGTTTTAAAGAACTGGTAAAACCCTGAAACTAAGAAGCAATTATACTAAGTTGCAGGACATAACATTTAATAGCTTTCATACAGTAAGAACTGGATTATGAAAATGCAAACACAATACTATATGCATTGTCATCCTCCAAATTAAAGAATAATAAACTCTGTATGAGCTTTATGGAAGGAAAGTCATAATTTTCATCAATAAGACCAAACAATTAAGACATGGGTATACATACACTCTTTGCTCCTGAATAGGAAGATTCACTATTAATGAGAAGTAAGTTCTTACTAATTTTTGCCTATTAATATGATAAAATACCAATTAAAATCCCAGTAAATTCTTCTATATATATATATTGATGATATTATTCTAAAGGTTTTATGAGGAATCCAAAGATACAGATCAGTCAATGAGATATTGAAAGAGCAGGACATTACTTGAGGATTGACACCATGAAATTGAAAGGTTCATTTAAGACTACAATAATCTGACAGTGTGAAATGATGTACAAAATACAAAAGATGGTCCAGGAGTTGAGTCACATACAAATAGCCCACTAACATCTGACAAAGGAGAACAGAGAACACAGTGGTACTAAAATGATCATCTTTTCTTATTAGACAAAGAACAGATAAACAGCCTATGTAGCGTTTGCAAAAATTAACATTGAATTGATCATAAATCTAAATGTACATGGACAAGTACAGAGATATTGCATGATATCTTGTGATAATTAGACAAAAGTGTCAACTTCATAATTGAAGGCTCAAGCTCTGAGAACAGTCATGATGAATTAGTAGTGAATTTGAGCTGATCAAGCGTGCAGGAGCCCACGATGGCTAGGACTTTTCCCTTGGTATGTGGAAAAGATGGAGGGAAATAATTCAGAGAATTGTTCTTTGGTATACTTAGACAGACTTGCTGACCGTCAAGTACAGTTCCCCTCTCTCAGAAGTCTTGTGGATATGGTGTGTCTAGTTCCCTCAGCCCCTGGCATTAATATGAGTTTCCTTACTAACCTGGAATAAAAACTGTAACCAGATAATTATGAATTAAGAATAATACCCCTTGTTTCCTTAAGCTGTTTGGTTAAGAATTTATTAGCAACATGTAGAATTTAAGAGAAAATCCAGCTGACCATCTGTATAGTGATGAATAGTCCGTAAGACAATTGAATTTGGGACTCATTAAAATAAAAAGAAAACTGCTTTACTTAAATAAATCAATGGTAAAAATCAAAAGACAAAATCCATTAGGGAGAAATCATTTTGAAAACAACATAACTGATGAAGACTTTTCATCCTTTGTAAAAAAAAGCACACTTAACATCCAATAACAAGTATACAAAAAAACCTGATAAAAATGACCCAAAGGCCTCTACAGACACTCAGCAAAGGTGATTAAAGATGACAAATGAATATATGAAAAACAGTATGATACATTGCATATCACCAGGGAATTGCAAATTAAGATATAAACTAGAATGGCCAACTTCCTGGTAGCCAACAAGCAGCAGAAGGCCACAAACCACTTCATTGCCAGGGTATAGTTATCAGTCATCATTTACTAGTTATCAGATCCTTAAAATGTAGCCAAAGTCCATATAATTTTCTTCACATTAATATTTGCCACAGATTTCTTCATTTTGGCTCAGGCTTACAAGAATCAAGATTGTACTCAAGTGCTAAATGTATAAATAGTGATGTATCTAAAAATGGAACATTATTCCACACAAGACCAGTGAAATTTCCCAGCCCTAAAATGAAACAGAGATATTTAAATGTTTATTAACAAGTTAAAGTGCCAATTTGAAAAGTCTAATGGTATTTTCTCTCTTTACAAGACAAAACTAACTGTGGAGAAGATAATGCCACTAGTGGTCATCAAGGTTTAACAATACATCAAGGGGAGTGATAATACTGTGTAGGATAATTTAGAGACAGATGCCTGTCATTGTGTATTTGTCTAAACCCATGTAATGCAAAATACTGAGAAGAAATCTTGATATAGGCTGTAGACTGCAGATATTATGATATGTTAATGTAGGTTTATCTGTTGTAACAAATGTACTATCAGATGATACTGGTGATGTAGAGATTGCTATTAATGAACAGTAGGTAGAGGAGAAACATATATAGTTTCATCTCAATCTTGCTGTTAACCTAGAACTGCTCTTCAAAGAGAAGAAGAACATGTAAAAGTGGTTTTTCACAGGTGCCACACAAGTGTATTTTCACATTTATCATTATCAGTAATCAATTGATTTCTTCATGTCAAGCAGTTTAAGATCAAATCTCACCTGCTGCGACAGAGTTATTATCTTCCAAAACCCAAGTTGTGCCTCAATGCATGGGAAGGATTTAAATAGGTGAATAATTTGTGTCCCTTTCTCTGCATAGTAACGTTGGGTGATTAAGTGTTTTGTGTCACAAGAGCACTGATCACATTGTGTGTTTTACATTTGCATCTATTCTGTGATTTAATCTATTTAGGTACAGTTCCAGAGGCACAGGAGTTTTTTGATACGTTTAATGGTGTTTACCAAAAAAGCTTTTATCCAAAAAAACAAAATACACCAATATATATATATATATATATATATATATATATATATATATCAGCTTTTGTCATCTTAAAAGCAAAATAATGAACATATTTTCCTCATTCAGGATTCATTTTGTTGTCCTTTAATATTGTTAAATTGCCAGTGGGGAGTCCAAGATAAAATGCCTTCCACATGGGGACTAGACTATCTTTGAATGAAATCAGCAGAATTGAGCATTAGTGCATTCCCATCATAATTTAAGGCCTAGTTGAAGCATGATAAATGATGTGTGTCCTCAGCCATTATTCTACCTGAGCAGTGGCATACCACTCATGTTTTCTCTTTGTGCTTTCCTAACTGTCACAGGGACAGCAAATGCATAATAAATGTATTGCCTAATTAAATTTTTATTTCAGAAAAATTCACCATGTTAGACATCCAGGAGATGCAAATTTATATGTTGCTTGGAATAATAGAACAAAAAGGGACAATTGGCCATTGCTGATACTGTTCATTTAATGGTTTACAAATGATCTTGCATAGTTATGTTTTTCTCTAAGTAGCACCCAGTTACTGATGGATATAGAATAGAGCACTGTTTTCTCTTCTGCATGTTCACTGTACAAATATTGTTTGAGTAAACATCACCTTTTAGACATAAGGCTAACCACATGTGAGGTATAGCTGCTCTGAAGACAAATGGCATTTTGGAATGAGTAGTTAATGAAGCTTAGTGATAATAGCAATATAGGTTAAATTATAAGCTTTCCCAAGAAAATTATGTGCAAAGTTCAACACAGACATAGGAGCTACAAATAGTACTTATTTTATTGAATAAAAGTAAAAGATCATGCAAGTGCTATGGAATGAAATATTCATGCATGTACCATGAATTTTACCAGCTCCCATAAAGTTGAAAGCAGAGAATACTCACTGAAGTCCTTATAGCAGGGAAGAATTGATTTAAAAAAACTGGACAGAAAAGGTACATATGAAACATGATGAACATTTAGACATCTTATACTATGGAAAACAGAAAAAAGTAACAGGGATTTTGTCCTTGTTATGGTTCACAAATTGAATTAACACCTATCTTACTCAAGGCAGAATTCCAACCTTTTGTAGACATTATCCTATCAGAAATTCATTAATTGAGTGTAAACATGCTTACCCGAACAAAGGAGAAGCTGCAAGGTAAATAAGATTTTTACTGAGTTTTCTGTTATCCTAAATTATAATTTTAAATAATTTAAATGCCATATTTTGTTATGATGCACCCGTATGGCATGAAATATTATTCTATATTTCATAAAAAGAAATTTTAAGGAATTTTGTGATGTGAGCTGTGTAACTTAAAAGTCTGAACTTGCCTAAAGATTCCCAGGGATTGAAAATTCTCTGTCATTTGTGTACTCTAGAAAAATACATGGACGAGGAGCTCAGGGGTAGTAGTAGCACCCAGAGAGAAACTTTGGGGAAGGAGATGGACAGGAGAAGGGGAGCTTTCTTACCTGTAAGTTTGTCAACTGGATAGCTGTTTGTAGGAGCTTCCTCAAAACCAGTCCTGTGGTCCTTATATGAAAAGGGATGAAAATGGGAGGAAGATAGGTAAATTGGTAAACTAAAAGGAAAATGGATTGGAGAGAAAGGATGTGAAAAGATGGGAGTAGGAAGTATAAAATTTCCTCTTTCTGCTTCTGTGAGACAGGACTCAAACTCAAGCAACCTAAGGGGAAAAAAGGGAGACCTATTTGACTTACGTTTCCAGAGGGGAGATACATTTCATAATGGCAGAAGAGGCATTGCTGACTGGTAGAAGCAGGAGTCAATTTAAGTCACATGCATCATGGAAGTTGTGAGAGATAATTGCAGGCTCCTAGTGGAAGCAGGGCAGGGAAAACAAGCTCAAGGCTCCCTACCTGGGATATGCCTTTCTCCACCATGGCTCCATATCCTAGAGTTACCACCATCTTCCTAAATTCCTTTACAATTTATAATGTGAGTTGTCCCCACATGCTTATGTGATTGAATATTTTTTTATTTGGAAAATCATGGCACATTAAGAAGTGGGCTTAGAGGTTGGTTATTTCCCAAGTTGGCTGGGTAATTGACACATTTGTAGCCTTCAACCTCTATGTTATCTACAGTCACTTAAACTGCCTTTCACTTCTGCCACTAGTCATACCTTGTTTAACATATTAGATTATATTTCCCCCCTGGAACCATAAGATAAATAAAGTTTCCTTTTCTCCTTTAAGTTCTTTGACTTTGAAAAATGTCTCATAATAACATAGAAAAGTAACCAATACATCAACTAAAGATTCAAGCATATGGGTCAATGGGAGAAAGGGTCACATTCAAACCATTGCATGGGGCAAGGAAATAAGCTCATTCAGTTTGTATATTAAATTTAAAAGAATAAAAATAATACATGATAAAAATCAAAACATAAAGACTAATTCACCCATTTGCTGAGAAATTTCATTGGCCATTGTATTTGTTACTATGATACTTTACAACTTTGAGAAAAATGGGATATGTTATTTGTCTTGAAAATATACCCTTCTGGGAAAATAAAAAGATCTATACCATACAATTATTTTCTTTCATTGTATGTGTCCCCAAGATAAAATTTACATTTAGCATATGCAGTATTTATATTTATTGTAGGTCTCTTAATCCCTTTGCCATGTTATACATTCATTATAATAGTAAAATTAGTGGTTTCTTGAAACATTTTGTGAGAACTCCAGCTTCCATTATGCTTTCAAGAACAACTTTTTAAAGTCCTCTAAAACCCTATGTTCTATTTTTTTGTGTAAGAACTGGCATGGCAAAGTTTCATGAATTTGAGTGTTTATATTAGTTTTGTAAACAATGGTGTCATTGTGTCCCTTAATGTGAATTTGGAATTTTTTAACTGAAGTTTTCTTATGGATATCTAAGGAAATCATAAAACTTAAATACTTATATAATATCAAAGGGACAGCCCTTTAACATTAGTTTTTACATTGATCCATTAATAAGCAACTCTTCTTGAAGGATCACATCTAGCAATTCTAACATGAGGAAGAAAAGTACTCTATAACTCTAGTAGAAATATAAGACTTTAGCTGTAAGTTATTTCTAATAATGATTCCAAATCGGGTGTCTAACATGAATTATCCTCTTGATAGGCAGGTGTTACTAACTGTGGTACAATTCATTAGTGAATCTCGGATTCAACTCATCAGAATGCTATCTAGTTCCTCACCTTAATGATCAATAGCAATTAGAGCTTCTCGTGATATCAAGTTCAGTTCACAGATCCATCACAATCATTAATTACAGCAGCAACAGAAACATAAACAGAAAACTAAGATAATAATATCACAGATTGTCTAAAATTCCCAAATATAATAATGTATGGTTACAAGAAATTTAAAAATAATGAAGCCCTCTGTCCACTTTAGGCTGGTGAGTGCATTGGACAGCTTTCCAATTATGAGCAGAAAGATGATCAGCCAGAGTTTCTCTTTGCCAAAGCTGAAGGTGGGAAGTGCAAAGCAAAGGGTCACTCTATTTAGTAAGAATGAAGTTGTCATGGAAATCTATGCTGGATGAATAAATATTTGCAGAGAATTTTGTAAATATGGGGAGTTTTGTGGAAAAAGGATGGTTTACTTCATATACAGAACGTGAAATAATTCTGAAGAACTTGAGTACAATAATCACTTTTGTTTGAAAACATAAGAAAATATAAACATTAATTGATTACAGAAGTTCATATTAGTTTGTGTAGATAACAGTATGTCATGATAATTTGTTTGTTAATATAGTCAGTTTTCTATAATTTTGGGTTCCATGACTTAGCTAGCCAAAGACAGATTACATCTTTGCTGAATAGAAAAAAAATTTGTTCTCTTCTCTTCAGTCTGAAACAATGTAGGCAATATTGGGTAAAACTATTTACACTATATTATACACAGATTGTGTGCAAACTTTACCTCATTGTATAGGTGTATGTGTATGTGTGTGTGTGTTCAAGAGAAAGAGAGAGACAGAATGGGAGAGAGAGAGAATGAGAGAGAGAGACAGACACAGAGAGAGAGAGAGAGAAAAAGAATATGTAGAAATCAGTGTTCAACTTCAGCAGTTCACACAAATTTTATTTTTTATTGACCTAGGGCTCATCAATTGAATTATACTGCTAAGCCATCAAACTACAAAGATCTGCCTGTCTTTCTATCTTCAGTACTGGGACTGCAAGTGTACACCACAATATTTTGCTTTTATTCATGTGGGGTTCTGTGACTGACACTCAAGTTGATATGTTTGTACAGCAAACATTTTACTCACTATACTTTCCCCAGGCTTCTTGCTAAATGTTTTGAAAACAGACTTTTGTATAGCCTAGGCTAGTCTGAACTCCCTTGTAGCCTTGATCTGCCTGGAACTCCTAAAATGCCTGGTCTCAGTCTCTCAAATGGTGAGAATACAGGTGATTTCCACTACGCCTGTCTTCTACCATTTTATAAAAGGGATTTTGATACTCACAGAATCCTGATACATAACTCCATATTGAGAGATTTGTATCTTAGCTTATGAGACCTGGAGGGAGTTGGACAGACACCAATAAAATAGAAGCAGAAACATTGGGGGAACTTCTGTGATAATTCAAAAAGGCCAGGATAGTTGTGTTGGTAATGAAATTTAAGGACCAAGGGTTTGCAGTTTGACCCACTGGACCCCACCCAGGATGCTTGCTTTGGCAAGTGTCAAAGGCACTCATTGAGGCATGAATTACCCACAAGAGCCTAACTGTCCAATAAAGAAAACCTCCATCTCTAAGTAGGCACAAGTCCCAAACAGTCTTTCTTTGCATTGCTTGATATTGCCCCAACACATGAAAAATGTTGATAGTATTTCCATTGTTGAAATTTGGGTAATACCCAGCTTTGCATTGAGTTCTTGCATATGGCAGCCCTGCACATCAATAATAATTTGATTCATCTCTTTCCTCATTGACCAGATAATATTAGCAAAATATTATTAAGATAAATATCACCCACTCATTAAAAGGTAAGCAAACAACTATAAAATTTTCTTAGAAAAGTTTGTTTTATTCTTAATGATATCATAAGAAACATCAAGAGACTTTGTTAAAGGAAAATCTTGTCTAAAAGAGAAAACTAAAATATAGGTATCATAAAATACTGTCTCTTTTTCCCCTTTCATTTTGACAAGATCTCTAAGAAAAAAATATTGCTGAATGTATCTCACATTAAATAGTAATAAATGGTCAGTGCTCCAAAAAGACATGTCAGTATGAATGTGACTCCTTAATAACAGAACCTCAAAATAGAAAAGTAAAACCCAGCAGAAATGCAAGGAGAAATAGACAAATTTATTTCCCTCCTACAGTTGAAGATCCAAACTTGGATATCCAAATGTAGACACCTGCAGGACAGGGAGACAGGAAAGATGCAACTAAACTCCACTAACATAGTTCCTCAAGTGGAATAACGAACATCAGGCTAGTTCTTCATCCAGCAGAATATATATTCTTCTTCAACTCACATGGAAGATTTATTAAGATAAGCCATATTCAGATACAGTGAGATAAGTAGATATCAGTTGGAAAGATACATGAATAATATTTAGATATTTATAGATTAAGGCTATATTTCCATCAATGAAGGAAAGTTCCTTAAACTTGGCATAGAATTACATAGTTAATTTCATAGAGTCAAGATATCAATGATTATTTTACAGGACTTAATATTTGCACATAATAATGACCCTAGGAGACATTAATTTCTGCTAGGTTTTGGTTTAAATTGGCTTTATTTTAGAATGTATTAGAGAAAACCCATCACTTAAGTAATGTACTTGCTTTTTGTTTATTGTCGACAACCTTGCTCCTCATACAGTTAGTTATGTAGGCACAGTTGTTTTCCTGCCTTTATGGCATTGTTTCATAGTGAAATGCTTTTCTTTTCACTTCAGAGTGAAATCAAAGTATTTTATTGTGATTTCTCGAGTCCATTATGGAAATTGTGATGCCAATTCTTGACAAATGAAAAAAGAAGTTGTAATATTCTGTCACCATTCCAGAATAAATCCAGAAATGATGATCATAATTTTAGCTTGAAGAGTAGGCATATTTTTAAATGTTCATTACATCGTATTTTTAGGTTTAACTGTAAAGTCATTTCATTATGAATCAGAGAGGAAATATTAGTTTGAATTAGATTTTTGATCATAAAATCATTTATATTTCTCCTATGGATTTATACATTTAGTGATTTGAGATGCACTTTTTTCCAGTTAGTCATGTTTAAGATTTACACATTCATAAATGCAAGAGACAAAGCTAAGAGCTCTGCTATTTCAAAGAACCTGGATGTTTTTCGTCAGTCTGGGCTATGTCAACAGGGATTGCCAATGTCATCTGTCTTCACATGTACATTTTTAAAATCAGGGATTATACTTTCATTAGTGCACCACATTTTGCATGGTAACAAAAGCAACAGAAGCTTTATTCAAAACAATATTAATTACGAAGCTTTTATATTCATGTGCCACTTAGGTTAAAATGCACTGCATTTCACACAGGATTTTCAATAATTTGTATAAGTACATAATTATCACCAAGCTCTTTTGAACTTATTCTGCTCAATAGTTGTTTCTGAAATGTATTTATGTTCACTGCAAAAGAGAACTCCATGTAGTATATCTGCAAAAAGAGTAAATGCAGACAATTTGGTACAGACAGAGACAGGACACCTGCCTCCACTCTATTGTTCCAAAACGTTTATATAATTTAATAGCTTTTTTTCCAACTCTTTTCTCATTCATTCAGTGATTCTTATTTTTGTATCTATTTATTCAGAATTTCTTACTAAGAGAACCTTGAATGCAATTTTAGGAAGCTCTGTTCAAAAATAAAATTTAAAAATACAAAAAATTATTCCATAACAAATAGTAAGTTAAATATTTGGCAGATGACCAATATTTCTTTTGTTTTTAAAGCTTTATCTAGTGTGAAGTGTCTTAATCCTCTAAAAAATTCATAGGTTATAAGCCTACAAACTCTATCTTTTCTCTTAAAAGTATGAGGTACAATGTTGGAATCCACTGAATTTTACTGTGGTCCATTTTATCATTCCTTTAAAAATGTTCCTAGAAAAATTTAATCATTTTGATATTTTATTATGTGTGATCCTTTATAAGGTTTTAAGCACATTGAAATCCTCCTCACCTTGAAATCATGCTGATCTATCTGGACTGATACATAACGCTAGACAAGTTGTGAATGAGGAGGCAGCATAGGATCATGATTTCAAATCCAGCCTGCTATGATGGTACACATCTGCAATGCCAGCACTCAGGGGCAAAGACGAGAGAATGTCCATGAGTTTGAGGCTCCATTATATCATTTGAGGGATATTAGGCAATCTGCAATATCCTGTCTCAAACAAAATGAAAATAAAATGGACAAAAGATAATACCTAAATATATGACTGATGTTACAATGGAAATACTTTTCAGAAACAACAGTCTATAACTATTAATTAGCTTGAAAGAATTTTTCAGCTTTCTGTATTTTATCAAACTGTGAACATAAACTGAGGATACAGGTAATTTTTTTGGTGGGAAATTTACCCATGAGGGTTAAAGTGGTTATGGAGCTTCTTGGGAAGTTTGGTGTCCTAGTGTTTCTGAAACAGTGAAGATTCAAGAAAATACCAAGTTATTTTATTATGTTTACATCTAAACTAAAATAGTAAGCTTTCATAGTGCAAGTGTATCAGACTCAGCTATTTATTTGTTTATATCTTAATGTCAACCCTTTTAACAATAGGATTATGTATCTTCATACATGAGAGGTTATATACCTATATTTCTTAATAAATTAGCAAGAATTTGTATATTATAGAAGATAATGTACACATTATTTTTCAACTTACCTTATTTGGTTTTTGACATGCTTATTTATACACCTCTGATTTTTTTTAAATCTTAGCCAAGGGTACAAGGCAATTTAGACTTTAACTATCTTCTTTAAAAACGTTGGACATTGCATAAGTCCTAAGAAAGCTTATAGTCTTGTACTTTAATTCTATATTAAAAAACAAGTTTTACTAATGCAAATTTGCCAAAACATTGAAAGGATAAAATGATGAGTATGTTGTACATAAATTATCCTTACTACCTAAGTTGTTCTTCATATGTTTCATTGCATCGAAAGAAACTGTGTTGATAATGGACATGCTCTAACCTGAGTTTAATTTCTATGATCTTTTCCGTACTGAAAACTCTCTCTCCTTTTTTCTCTAATGACTCAGTATCTGATTAGTATTCTGCTATCATATCCTTTGACCTAAGCTAATTCCTTTTCTTTAGTAGCATAGCACTACAATAACTATTATTTCAACCACTTCCCTTCTGAGTGATACAAGGATAATGAGGAGTCCCCTGAATTGTATTTGAGCTGTGTAACTTGATAAAAATGTGAAACGAGAAGCGAGTCCAATGGATATTATGCATGTGATGTAGCACACCTTGTATGGGTCTCATCTTAAAGCTCCTTAGATCTTCTTGGGACAATATATTCAACCTCTAAAATGATATTTTGATGAGAACAGACATCTCAGTGAATCTAAATGTAAAGTTGGAAGATTATCCCTAGAGTTGATGTATTAAAATTACTTTTTTGAGCCAGTAATTCGGGTGTAGTGAATCACTTCAAATTTTGAATTCAGAAGTACTGAGGAGCAAGGATGATTATTGGCTGTAACACTTAGTTGATCCTTATTCTTATCATCCTTGACTTCTAAAGCCTGGATTTTCTAAAATATGCTTCAAATATCCATGCGTTCACATGCATAGGATTCATTAATGTTGAAAGACTATTACAAAGTTTTTTGGTGATAAGTTCAGAGATACAAAATCCCAAGAGTGAATACACATAATTAAAAGAAAGAATGCAGTTTAAAAAGTCAGAGGAAATTAAAGATTGCAAACTGAATATTGGTAAAAATGGAGATTGTACTTGTCACAGTTTCAATGTAGTCCACCAAAGGCTCACATGCTTACATACTTAGCTAATGTTAATGTCTGAGAAAGTAATGGCACCTTTAGAAGATGGAGCCTTACTGGAGGAAGACATGTCACAGGGAGAAAGTCTTGAAGTTAGGTACTCCTAAACTCTGTCCCCTAGCAGTTTTTTGCAAATTTGGTGCTTCTTTTCTCTGGCTGCATGATGATGGATATGACCAAAGGCATCTCTAGCTTTTGCCAACCTCCATGCCTTTCCTACTACAACATTCTATATCCGTCTTGAAATCTGAGCTAAATAAATATTTTAGTACTCTTAAGCTAGTTATATGAATGTTGTCCCACAGCAAAAGGAAAGAGTAACTGCAATGGAATCTAAACAAAAAGTCATTATATATATTAACATTTAATCTAAATATTCATTCAATGGGTCCTTGAAATTGAAGGTGGGCGGATCATTAAAACTATCCTGCATGGTCTTTGTTACATGAAATATGTTTATTGCTTACTTTCAGCAATATTCTGAAAGAAAAAGGAATATGTCAGTTTTAGATAGTAAACTCTATTTTCATGTATGTCAAAGTCTTAGGAAAAAATTCAATTTTTATACTTATACTTTGATTTTTTCTCTCCTTCCTTGTGTCATTTTTTCTCTACTTCTCCTCTTCCCTGCTTGTTTTCTTTTCCCAGGCTGCTTGTCTCCCTATCCCTTTTACTCTCCCTCTTGATCATACTTACATAGCAAAGATGACATTTCTGATATTATTAAAATTCCAATTTCTATCAGCTCTTCCTTTATTGTAGCACACAATTGAATGTGTGGGTCTATCTCCTGGCATCCTCTCAAACTTAGCATGCATGGCTATGTCATCTCAGCACTATGTCAGAACCAGAGTCCTTCCAAATTGTCATTATTGGAAAATAAGCAGAAATCCATTCTATGTTTGAAAAACAATACACAGAGAAGTTCATGGATAGAATCTGTTCATGTTAACTGCACTTAAGATTTCATAAGCCATCTTGATTTATTTTGAATGATTGATTATGGATAGACAGATTAGTGGTTATATAACAGCAGTATATATAAACAATTCGTATGGTTATCTTTCTTCTATTACAGAATACAAATTACCAAGAGTAGAATGTGGACTTTGATACCTCTGGATCCCTTACTAAGATTTGTCATATGAAATTCTAGGGCAAAAGCAAAAGTTTCTAGTTCTATTCAACACAAATGCATGTGTGCATTCCATGATTTTTTAGTAGGAATAAACATTTTCCTGTGATGACTGCCATAATGTATTTTCAGATTAGCTCTCTTGTGAATTTCAAATGCATTTCATTTTTCTTATAGGAGCTTTTTGTTCTATGGTTTCTTGTTATAAATAAATATAAAAAACACTAGCATCCACTGGTCCATCTCGCAAGCATCAACACTGACATAGCAAATGTTAGCTTAGAAAAACTGCTGAGGTTGACTTTCCTAATAAACCAGTTACCCATCACATAATGAGGGAACACATTCTGAGCAATGTGATTAGACAATTTTGACATCTTTCATTTATCACACAGTGTGCTTCCACAAACTAACATGCCTATGATGTCACTGGGTGTTATTGTCTTCCACAACCCAGACTCCTATATGTAGTCCATCCAAAACACTATTACTTGGACCATAATAGCATTTCCTTTATTTTAACTCAGGACTCTAGCAAGACACAGAACACATTAGCCAAGAGAAAAATTGTACACTATATTGGCAGAATAGCAACACAAATGCATACGTGCATTCCATGATTTTTTAGTAGGAATAAACATTTTCCTGTGATGGCTGCCATAATGTATTTTCAGATTAAATCTCTTGTGAATTTCAAATGCATTTCATTTTTGTTATAGGAGCTTTTTGTTCTATGGTTTCTTGTTATAAAAAAATGTCTCCAAAGGCAAATTCTAATTGAATCCTCAGAAACTAAATGTAAGTTAAGCACTCATCTATGTTTATAAATGTGAATGAGTGAATGAGTGACTATGAAAGTTAGTTATGGAGGAATGTTCCAGAAAAGATTTTTTTTTTGCCCACTGTCAATGTAAAATCATCTTCCTTGAAAATTTTTTGTACTAATCTCCACAGAGAGGTACTTTACCTGTCCAGAAAATTACTTCTTTAAAATGAGAAGATGTCGTTCAACATTTCTGAGATCATCATTTGAGGTAGTTTCCTGTACAAACAGTAAGGAAAACACATGGTTTTAGAAAAAAATACAGGTGCATCTTCATGGTGTATGAATATTATACCCAGGTAAGTAATTAAGTATTTTCTAGGTCATTCTTTCACAAAATGTTGGAGATTGTTAAGTGCTTGGGGTATAATGGCTAAAATTCCATAGAAGAAAAAAATTACACTGAGCTATAAGATTTTATAAGTAAAAAATGGGAAAGGTGGACATGCTATGTTTACAAATGTTTTTGAGTCCATTATCAAGGTCACTTCCAGGAATTTGCTTTCTCTATTGATAAAGGTGAGAGAAAAGTTGAAGCTCAATCAAGTATTGGAGATGACAAGGACAAAAAAGGTGACTTTTGACACTATTTGGAAAACAAAAATTTGGACAAAAAGTATTTTTTGAAAATATTTCAAGCTAATATTTCAATATCTAATATATTATTCCAAATATTCTGCCCACTTGCTTTAACACTAAAGACTAAATAGTAATTTATTCTTTTAGATACCTTTTGAATTTTGACAAATTTTATGATGGGAATTAAGATCAACAAAGATCAAAAGTATTATAGTACTATAGTATACATAGCTGTATCTTAATACCCTACTCACATGACACACCTGGGTCATGATATTTAACTATGAATCCTTCATACCCCTGAAAGCACTAGCATTAGTGAAGTAAATTAATTTTCATGTTGGGTTTTACATTTTTCATTTTTTAAAAAAATAGTTTGTGTTCTTTTTTCTGAAGTTCTAAAGGACAAAGATGAAATACTTTAACTATATATCACTTGACAGGATCAAATTGTAAGTCAGATAGACTTGCTATGTATTGATATTGTTATTATAATTAATTATAGCTACCAATTTGAATGAGGAAACAAAGCAAGAGCCTGATGAAGTGACTATTGGCTTTAATATTGTATAGCATTGTATGTATTTAGCATCTTTTCCATATGAATAAATGTGAAAAACATTTAAAAATTTCAAAGCAAAATGCAAACTATCTATTTGTGTTTCTGCTTGAGAAGGAGTGAGGTAATTCTTAGGATCTGTTCTGTGAATTGACTTTCAAATATGCGTACTATCACATGACATTTTGGTAAATGTGTTTAACTAAGAAGGAGTCAGAATTTCAGGAAGTATATGATTGGTCAATTAGGTGAGAAATTATTCATTTCCCTGAAATAAAAATAAATAGTGGCATTAAATACTTGCAACTTATCAGATTGTGATATATCATTGCTTCCAGCTCTGGTCATTCAGTGTTACAATACATTTTCAATTATATATAAATTAAGCAATAAATTTGTTTTATGTGCTGAAACCTAGAAGCAACTTTCTCTCTCTCCTGCATTCCATTTCTCTGTTTCTCAAATTTACTTCCATTCTTTTATTTTTGATTTTTTGATCCTTATTCCATTTACCTAGCTTTATTTGGCTTTCTATTAAAATGTTTAGTGCTCCATTAAATTCAACTTATTTTCACAAACAAAAAAAATAGCAGATACAAAGAAAATAAACAACTGCCCAGAAAGGGAAGAAATACTTATAATCAGTAATAGTTATAGGCTGATATAGTGTTTTGTTCTTTATATCCCTTATTTTATTCTTGTATAAGTTATGTAGAATTTATAATGTATTGATATTTTAACACCATTGGACATGGAGAACCTGGGAAGGCAAGAGATTGAGCAGTCCAAAATGAAGCAGTGGTAAGAAGCATATTTATAAAATATGTATTAACTTTAATTCCATATTCTTTTCACAAAACACATTTTGTGTTATTAACTTCCTTTTCCCTTTCAATTGTGCCGTACATGACTTGTCTATTTTTTACCTAAGTGTTCTGTGTTTTACTTGATTTCCTATGACTTATAAGAAATAAAATGTAAACAGTTGAGGAGAGTTATATGCCAGAAACATAAGACATGATTCTCATTTGAAATGACTTAACTAGATCTAATGCTAAATACTGAGATGCCACTGGCATAAAAAACAACTGAACACTCATATGCAAAGGCTAAGGAAATTATTATGTAGGACAAACTCAGGAGTCAGAACAGATATTTTTTCTGAAAGATAAAAACAGAACAGGGTAAGAAATATGTAATATAATTTTAGGGTGTGCACTGTTGAGATTTATCTAAGAAGGAGATGTATCTGACAATTTCCTAATTCAAAATGATGGGTTTTTTTATTGAAAAGAACCCAGGTATCCTATAAATTAAGTTTGAAATGTCCATAATAATATAAAATTATATCAAATGGAAACTTGAGACTATTAAAATGTTTAGTGCTCCATTAAATTCAACTTATTTTCACAAACAAAAAAAATAGCAGATACAAAGAAAATAAACAACTGCCCAGAAAGGCAAGAAATACTTATAACCAGTAATAGCTATATTACATTTATGTGTGAAGGAAATATTTGAAAGCATATAAAGCATGGAATTGCTTGTATGTGGCATAACACATTACAAAAGTAGGGATTTGAATTTGATAAATATAATCTTAATCATAATTCTAATATTAGTACCAATACATTCTAAAAAACTGAGATTCAAATGATAGCTTAGTATTAAGGCACTGGTTTTCTTTTTTTTTTTTATTTCCACTCATACAAACTTAACAAGTACACCGGTCCCCTCCCTCCCTCCAACCTCCCACTCCCCTCGTCCCCCCTCCCCCCTTTCTCCCCATTCCCCAGGGCCTCCACCCCCCATCCCCAGAGCATCCTTTAATGTGCATGCCAAACTCTCCTCTGGGTCCTCCTCTCCGATGAGGTGCAAGGACCCAGTGGCATTTCCCAGAACCTTTTCCTGTGTTCCCGTTTAGCATAGGAACACTACTGTGGCTGTCAATCCCTTGTCTCCAAGGATCCTAGAAGGCACTGGTTTTCTAAACTTCGTGAACTGAGTTGAATCACAGGAAGCCCACATGTTGGAAAAAGAGAACTAACTTCTGAAATTATCCTTTCAGTTCCACCCCTGCACATGGCATACATTCTCTGTCTCTACGTCTTTTTCTCTCTTTCTCTCTTTTGCTCTCTTTTACTTTCACTGCTTTTCTTACCTTCTCATTGTTTCTTTTTCTGCTCTCTTTTTTTTTATTATTTATTCAGTTGTGCGTATGTGTGTGTGTGTGCGTGTGTGCGTGTGTGTAGAACCATGGGCGAATTCGGGAACCACCATGGACCGCTTCCACGTCCTACTTGTTTACTCTGCCCTGGGATTCACAGACTCCGCCCTACCAGGACCAGAAATGCAGGCCACCCCCACTTCTGCCCCCATCTATACGTGGGGTCTAGGATGTGAACTCAGGACATTCTGCCTGCAAGGCAGAGGCTTAACCTCTGAGCCACTTCTCTAGACCCTTTCTGCTCTCTTTCACATTCATTCATTGCCTCTCTCTTTATATATGTAAAATCAGATAATAAATAAGAAAAATCTAATATTCAATTTCCAACTGGCACAGGACGAAGGTCTGTTATGGAATTTAAATAAAGTCCAGGCATGCAGATGTTTGTGAAGAATGTATGTTGGATGTGCTTCTCTTTTCTTTAATTATCCAATTTTTATTTTTTTCCACCCCTTTCCTTTTGTGATACCTTTTAGGAACTTATGTTCCTAAAACTTATGTTCAAAGGTCGAAAAGCATTATCAAGAAAAATTAGGTGATCCCAGATCTGTTCCTATCATATTAACAGGGACTATACTTCTCAATAGATCTGGAAATAGATCTCAAAACCCCACTTGATAGATATGAGATGGGAAACAGATCTCAACCTGAGACCCCCCCACCATGAATATTAATAGGATCTCATAAGGAAAACAGACAGTTGGACAGACTACAAGGTTTTCTAAAACAGAATGGAACTGACCTGTCATACCTAAATTCTTGCCCCCTATATTCCAACTGCTAAGAACTTGCACCCCTGACTCCAAGTCAGTAGTGCTTCCATCTCGTGGGAAAATTGCTACTCCCTTGCTGGAGTTTTGGAAGAGTTTCCCAAATAAACTTCAGTCTTTGTGGATGAAGCTTGGGTTTATGTTCTTTTTCCCTTCCCACCCCCCTCTTTCTTCTTCCTTCTTCATCTTCTATTTTTGTAACACTTCTGAGTTCCAGGAGAAGGTTGGTGTCCAGTCAAGTTATGTCTAGCCCTCCTCCACCCCCAGTTTCACTCTTTGCTGAACTTCAGTCAATCTACCCATCCATGACCTTTTCATTCCAAGGGCGATACTAGCTTTATTACTGAGATGATTCAGTGCTTTTGCACCATGGCTGGTTGAATCTCTCCAAGTCAACTCACAGCTTTGTAAACAGACCCTTTGATAAGCTTTCTCAAAGAGTCTCTTTTCAACATGCCATCTGTTCTCCAACTGAGGCACTCACCAAGCAATTATTATCCTGATCATCACTATAATTATTAAAGGGTCTTATTGGATGCCAAGACAAATGTGGTTATGAAAGGGATTCACAGAAATTGTGAAATTGTGAAAGTCATGAACTGGCATAGGCATACATAGAATCTTGTGGATAATTACCTAATGTGTCAGACATCATAAAGGGTCTCAAACCTCTTCATCTGTTGTAAAATTTGCTCATTTTTAAATAAATATTTGGATTCATTCAATATGATATCTTGGAGAATTTTAGCAGTAGTTTACATCATTTAGATACTACAAGTAGCTATAAACATGAAAAGCAAATAGAATTATCCCTTCTATATTTTTGAAAAAAATATATTATTATGTCTTTCTGGGAGTGGAGAGGATATGAGAGAGAGAGAGAGAGAGAGAGAGAGAGAGAGAGAGAGAGAGAGAGAGAGAAAGAGAGAGAGAGAGTTCTCTGTGGGGAAGGCAGCTGCAAGCCAGCTGTGAACATGCTTAATCTTGACCTTGCCAAGACCTGTTACTCCATAAGTGGATTCACTGAGGAGAACAGCTGCATGGAATAAAGCAGTGAGAATTCACAAAGCACTAAGAAATTGCATGGCAAATATAAAAGATACTTAGCATTGAATGAAAGATTTAGGAAAAGACAGGAGCTTTCAGAAGATTCCTCTGCAACAGGACCTATATATATATATATTTCATTTAGAATACTACAAACTAAACCACATCTGCTAAATAATTTATGTCATTTGAATTTAAATACCCAATGATCTGCTTCTTTTGGCATCTTGTGCTGAAGTATTTTAACATAATTCAAAGAAAATCAACCTTTATAAAGACAGAACAAAGTAAATTAAGAGGAGAAAGTCTCTCCTTAGTACATGTACAAAGTACAAGGATGATCACTCATTTTTCCAATGGCTCCTTTCGCTGTGATTTTCTGTATATCACGGTTTTGTGGCTATTTTCTACTGCTGCCTTCCTTGGTCGACCCAAGTGTTGGGATTGACTGCTTTGTTTTACTACAGCTATAACGAATAACTCATAAATTGTTTTACAATTAAGCATTGCTTGAAATGTCTATTAAAGCTTGTCTTAGGAATTTGAATGTCAAAGTGACTTGGGCAAACGGGTTTTCTGGGTCAGTTGTATAGAAACTTCCTAACATAACAATATAGTTTTATATTCCTATACCTACTAAAATTAATAAAATAAAATACAAGGAAAAATAAAAATAAATATATCAAAACATTTTAAAAGATAAGATTTTAATGCATTGATTTATTGTCTCTAATCGCCACAGGGGGCTATAGACATACAGAATTTCTTGTTCCTACTTCCCTATACTATGTTACCGACTGATCAGTTTTTCTCTCTTCTTTCCTCTCTCTTAATTATTTTTAGAACTATAGAAGTAAAATTTTATTCAAGTTCATTATTGATGTACTGATGAAAAGGTATGTACTGATGAAAAGGTTATGCTAAAAATCTGGATTGTGATGTGGTCTGGGATTCATAATCAATATACATGGATAAAAGGATAGTATTCCAACATCCCTGAATTCCTTCACATTTTGACATTTTTAGAACAATTGAACTTTAAATTTCTAAGAATATACACTGCATTTGCTTAAATGCAAAATATGAAAATAATATAAATACAATCTTTGGGACTTGTGTTCAGAATTGAGTCAAGATCTGTTTGTCCTTTCTACTATTTTTAAATCATTGAATGGTGATTTTGATTATTTTCATTGACATAATTAACTTTAAAATGATATAGTCATTTCTTTCCTAAATATGTCAGTTAATAGGTGTTATATAATCTCAATAATAAGAAAAAAAACTGCTTTTTAATTGTAAAACCAAGATGTCTGTAAGTGACTTCGAATAGAAAGATAGAGGCGGAAGAAATAGGTAAAGGTAAGTAAGAAAACAAATACTATATTCTGGATAGATCTAGACTGATCCAATAATGTATTGATCTCAATTAGTTAAGTTAAAACCTTGTAATATTTGCTCACTCCCACTAATGAAAAATTGTATTTTCTCCAAAAAAGTCTAAATAAATATCTTAGTCTTAATTTGATAAGCTTTAAAATATATTTAAACTAGATAAATATCCCAAATTTTATTTTATTTATGCAAGTAAAGTATTTCCAAATATTTCATTGAATTTTATGTGTCTAAGTATGGGGGAAAGTTACAATGCCAATATAATCAAATATTAAAATAAGAAAAAAATGGAATACAGAAAAAGCCAAGATCAAACTGTTTCTGTACTACATTGTTTCTCGTTTAATGTCTTACATACAAATATTCTTCTCAATGAATCTAATGTTTTTCACTAGTGCATTATATGTGAATAATGCACTACAAAGCCAAATTTTGGAATCCTGGATATGGATGTTTATGAAGCAAAAAGGGGAACTGAGTAGGACAAATCCTCCATCAGTTTCTGATGGTACAGAGATAAGTGTGGAAGGAGCAACATGAATTGCATGCTGAAGAAACATGAAGCAGCATCGCTCTTGCTCTTTCTCCATAGTGCAAATCCACAATGACACAGAAAGGCTAAAAGTTGTAATGAAACTTTGGTCTTCAGGCACTATGAGGAGGTGGTAGAAACTTGAAGAGATAGAGCTTGTGTGAAGGCATTAAGTTGCTGATTTCACATCTTCCACAGAGGCTGTGGAAATTTCTTTCTTCTATCTCCCTCTATTTTGCTCGTCAGAGTTACGTTGGTACCTCATCACATCCCTGAAAGCAACGGAACTAACCAAGTAAAGACCAAAATCTCTAAAACTGTGTAGTAATAGAAATCTCTTTTCTTTATGTCATTTTGCCTGGGGTACTTGTTACAGTAATAAAAAGTTAACTAACACACACACTCTACAAAGCCTCAAAGTTTCATTAAGTTACTATACTAGTTACTATTTGTGTTGCTGTGAGAGAACACCCAAAGTCCCTTGTGGAATGGTATAGCTGGCTGGCAGAAGCTGGAGATCGGTAAATCATGTTCTTCATGGAGACAGAGTTTCTGCATGCAAACAGAATAGCAGACTCACCAATTCAAGCAGTCTGGGGCTAACCAATCTCAACACCCAGTCCCCACCTCCTCCACCTCCATGACTTCTGGCAAGACTCCAACGACTAAAGCTGCCATGAGCCTAAACACATGAGTTTGTGGGGGACACATTTCAAACCACGACAGTTACAAAAAGATAGGAAAATATATGCACAATTTAGGAGAAGTCATTTTGTTTTCTATCTTGTTCTACATTAGTCAGTCTATTATTTGACTTTATTTGTTCATTTTGTCATGCACAAAACTTTGTATCATAGAACCTATGCTTTTAATCAGATACTAGCCACTTATTACTTTGACCACACTTAGTTGAAGGTTTCACTTCATTAGTTGGGTTTCTTTTGTTGATAACTTTGGTGATCTGAAACTGAAATTGAAATGCAGAAATTTCAAGATTTGTTTGTTTATTTTCTGTCTCTTTGTGTCTTTCTTTCTTCCTTTCTATGCTTCTTTCTTTCTTCCTTCCTTCCTTCCTTCCTTCCTTCCTTCCTTCTTTCTTTTCTTCCTTCCTTCCTTCCTTCCTTCTTTCTTTCTTTCTTTCTTTCTTTCTTTCTTTCTTTCTTTCTTTCTTTCTTTCTTTCTTTCTTTCTTTCTTTCTTTTGTTGCTATATATCTTACTGTCTTTTATTCCTTCAGAAGGAAATTAGAACAACAGAGAATAAAAATGAGGAAAAATGTAATAAAGCAATGGGTGTTTATCCAATGTCATTTCATTTAAATAATAAAATGTACCTTTTATTGTCATTATTATTTCTTTAAAAATATCATATGTTACCTACATTAATTTAGCAAAAAATTCAGAAACAGATTTTGCAAAAATGTTTTGAACTACCCCTCTGTTAGTTTTAGAGGAGTAAATTAAATACTTTAAACTAAATCCTTCCTCCCTTAGCTCTATATTGATATTCTTAATTAGGAAGGATTTGAATTTTTCATGACTAGGAAGTCTCTTTAGTTTATTAAGATTTGAATTTTGACACAGGATGTTTATTCTGATAAGCACCACAATAGAACAATTTATTGGTATATTCATATTCATACCCTTTTATAATTATGCCTCATGAAATGCTTCCTAATGAATGTATTATGCTACTTATTTATTCACTGATTATTTATTTATCTAGACATTGTCTCCTTGTGTAAGTTATATGGTATTCTAAATAATTCTTTCCTCTCTCTCCAAACTTCTGGGTTCCAGACATGTGCATAGTTTTATAATGGTTTTGGATCAATATTGACTAGTATTTTTTTCTTAAAATTATTTTGCATTTCAACTCATGTGACAATTAATAATTTATAAAAATACTCATTTAATTTAACAATATTTTATGTATAATAAATACACATAAAAAGTACTAGTGATCTAAGGTCTCATCTGAAATGCAAGTTGAAATCTCATAATCATTTTTGTGGTACAGGAAGTACAGCCCTTCTAGAGGTGCTTAAAACATCAAATGAGATTAAAATCTTTCTTTCTGTAGTTGTTTAGCAATCACCAAGGTGGATAAGCAAGTCCTCCTATATTGTTCTTAATTTTTATTATTAATATTTTGTATACCCTTGTCTATTCCTTCCTTAGTCAAGCTAGAATGCTTTACTACTTATTGCAACTTTGCCTTTGGACTTCCCAAACTTCAGAATCAATGGCCAACATAAACTTTCCTTTTAAATTACCCTGCAGTAATTTGTTTTGTTTTATTTCAGCAACACAAAAAATAAACTAAAGCAGATGCTTTCAGATAATTTGGGCTATACCCAGTTGAATTTGCTGCCTAGTTTTAAATTTTGTATAATAAATGTAAAAGAATCTCAATTTTAAACTGAATTTTTCCATATACAAAGTTTATATACATGTGAAAATTGGGTTGTTTATGCAGCAGGCTGAATGAGTGCCCTACTTAGGCACATTAACAACTGAGGATTAGTTTAGACTAGACAGAGTTTCTGGATCTTCGCAGGTCTGAAATTTATAGTGGATAGTTTTTCTGCATGTACTTTGAAGACAAACCAGCTGTGTAGTAATGTAGTAATGTTGTTTAAGGGTAAGGGATCATTTTCTCCATTGAATGAAGAATTATGAATCAAAGAAAGAGTTGAGTATGCCTATATCTATTTTTAAAGCAGAAAACTACAGAGCCATTAGGATATCTGGAGGAGGAAATAGACAGGAGAAACAAAAATGTCATACCCTTATAGGAAGGCCAAGTGGGCAGGCAGCAATGTGTAGAAGGTGGTAAAGTCTCTGGAGAAATAGAAAGTCCAGAATATCAGAGAAATTCTGCTTAGACTTTGGAAACAAAAGCACAAAAGAGAGAGTTTAGGTTTTTGAACTTCATGGCTTATTGTATGCATCATATTTCCTGGAGTGTATGGGGATAGACTTTAGGCCATTGTTTGATAGAACCAGCTGGATTAGTTTAATGGGGAGAGGGGCTTTATTATGACCAGGGAAATAATAAGTGGGTTCTTTCCAAGCTTCACATACAAGGAAAGTTTAGCCTTAAGAAACAAAGAAGAAATAGTCTCAGCATTAGTACTTACTCAGTGTGGTGAAAATTGGAGTGAAGCTATCTTCAGTAGTGGGAATGATGAATGAAAGCATAGCAGCCATGTGATCTAATACCCCTTCCTGCATAGCATCTTGAGCACAAACATGTAAATTAAGATGACACTACTGAGTAGATTAATGGAGAATAGCAAAGTCTTTCAGGACTCTGGCAAGATTAACAATAAAGACAAGAGGCATTTTGAAAATCAAAACAACATGAGTGCAGACTAGAACAGCATTTAACTCATTGTTTTTGCCAGAGAATCTCTTTAAACATGCTTCAAATTGACTTTCACGCATTTAATGTATACTTATTAGAATTTAAATCTTGCAGATCAAAATGAAGGCAAAGTGTTCTAACTTTATTATAATCTTTGAAAAAGAAAGAAAGCTGCTAATGACTCTGTCTTGGTGAATTGTTCACAAACAGGCAAAGATGGGTAGAAAGCAGTGTACTTCAGGAATAGTGTGTGGCAGGATTATTTACTGTGAAATTCCTTGCTGTTTTCTTTTCTCTGCTGAAGAACCATCAGAAAGAATAAGAGTTCACTGTGGGTTTTGCTCTGCATTTTTCCCTCTGTTCTAAGAAGTTCTTTGTGTTTCTTTGCCTCAGGGGCTTTTCCAGGCCTAAAGCAGAAGGTACTTGAAAATAACCTCTTTGTGGCTTTTATAAAAGAATAAACCAGGGGTCACACATTCAAATACAATGGGAGCTAGGCAGATACCTAAATGAACAAAACACTGGGTTTAACATTCCCCACCATGGATCAGCTTGTTTGCATATGTATCTGTGCAGAAAAGTCTTTTGTTTTCACTCAGAGCTGTATTTTCTTCCATGAAATATTTAGGGTTATAGTCCATTTTTCATTTTTCTTACTGAGAATGTAAAATTTAAAATACTGTGGACAATCTTAAGTAAGCAAATGTTCCTGAAGACTGGTGAGATAGATGTCAAGGTTGTTGGCTCAGTAGGTGAGATGTTGAATTCAACTTGACAGAAACAAAAAAAAATTTTGGAAGGATTAAAATGAGGGAAAATTGCAAGAAAAATTTAAGATTACCCATCTGTGGTTTTTAATTATTGCTTACTACAGTGTTATGCTCCTAATTATACAAAGACTAGAAGTGGAATATCCTCTTCCTAGACAATTGTGTGAAAGGTTGAAATTCTTGACTTTGGGAAAGAAATTTTCTAGGTTGTAACATTTGTCAGAACTTGCAATATTCATTTGAAAAGAGGCAAACTTATAACACTGCTCAGGTTTTCTAAAGTAAATGCTGTAAGGGAAACAAAATCAAACAAGCAAGCAAGCAAAGAACAATAAAAACAGACCAAGGATTATAGTTTGGAAAATGCCTTTATAAACTATGATCAGCAAGTCGCACAGAAACATCAAGGTTAGTGTTCCATCACATCTGGGGAATAAATATTCCCTAGAATGACATTGACACCACAAATATAATGGTATGTGGCCAAGGCCAGTGATCTTCTGGGAGACTTTGGTTTTGGTTAAGAGTAAGCTCTCATCTCTGGAGAGCCATGAGCAGTCCTGACTCCTGCCTACTTAGGCAGTTTTAGAGCAGCCATGCTGGGAAAGTATTTGAACGTCTTTGAAAGTCATCCCTGCTGCTGGGATTATTATGAAGGAACACAATTTAGTAATCAGGAGATTCTAATCCTTCACAGAAAAAAGTCACCTGGCTTCTCCAACCCTGTGTTCATGAAAAGGTATTGAAATGAGCTCTCCATTGTAAATAAGCTATACTGCCACAAGATAAACTGGGACTGGACCCCAATATGAACAGACCAATGAGATAGAGAGGACCAAAAATTTCAATCAGGTTCGCAGAAACAGCCATCTTTGGCTTCCTTGCTCCTCATGGAGTCATGTTTGTAATCTGTGAGTTATTTTCCAGCTCACTTGCCCTCACAGACTTCATGTCTGTGAGTTCTGTTCCAGCTTTTCTTACCCTTCCTGGATTCCATGTCTGGAGTCTGTGAGTCATTTTCTTGCTTTCTCTAGTTACTCAGAGACTTCATGTCTTACCAGCATATTTGTCCCTCACAGACATAGTGTGAGTTCTTTTCCAATTTCCTTGCTTCTCATGGCTTCCATGTCTGGAATCCCTGAATTCTTCTTGACCCCCTTGCCCCTCATGGATTTGATGTCTGTGAGTTCTGTTCTTTCTCTCCTAATAAAATCTGCCTTAATACTCTTATGCTGTTCTCCAGCTTAAATGCCTAGACACAAGAACACAACATTATGGTGCAGTCCATAAATAACTCTCTTGCCCTTTGCAAATTCCATGTCTGTGAGTTCCATTCTTTCAGTGCTCTCATAAACACTGCCTTAATACTTATTCTACACATGTTCTGGTTTCAATTTTCAAATCCTAAATACAAGAATATGGAGACATAAAACCCCTCCCCTGTATCACTACCAGGAGGGACTATACTTCTGGCCCTGGAAGGGAGAGACTCGAAAGTGCAGAACAAAGTAAAGAGAAAGTAGCTCAAAGCAGGGTTATTCTTGAAGCCACTCTTGGGCCTCCACAAGAACCAACAGTAATCTCTGACACACACAAACCGCACACACAGATACACAAGCAAAGAAATGAACAAAAATACTTTGTCACTTCAAACTTCTACTACTGATCATGTAAGTCTTCACAAAAAAGATGCAAAAGGATTTAAGTATCGCTTATATGACAAAACTCTTGATAATACTATTTATGACTTATGTCTGTTTCATTTATTTCACAAGGGAAATAAATGTCACTTGATACTTGTGAAATGAAACTGAAAGACTCATAGGAGTCACATCTGGCTCCTTAGCCATGTTATTTTCTTAGAAAGTGATAATACATGAAGTGCGCATTTGCCTGTGCTATTCTTTAGCTGCTTCCAAATCAAGGAGACAGGTGTTGCTGTTTTAAACTGTATGTCATTTTCCACACAAGCATTCACTTTCTTGTCTTTTTTTTTATATAAATGTGTTTTTTTACACAGCTGGTGTATATTACCTTCAAAGATGCCATCTATGGGGTGGTTGATTCTGCTATAACTGTAGGGTTGCTACTATTGTCTCTGCAGAGTTAAAACCACACATTATGTTTTGTTGTTCTAAATATTAATTACCATCAATAATTCGTGATTTGTCCTGAAAGACTTTAATCTTCTTTCCCCCAGCTAAGCTACAAAAGTAATAATAAGTAGATTACCATAAACAATAGGAATTTATAGCTGATTTACTAAAAGAATTCTATGAAGCTACTTAAACTTTTATTGTATCAACTTAACCACCACTAATTAAATGTAGTTTATGATATATGTTGCATTATCTTTTCATAATATTCTTGCATATGATTGTGGTTACACCTCATAGTTATTGTCAGAAGAGTTTATATCCACATGAGAAGCCAAGGGAACTGACCATACCATATCCACAGAAAGAGTTGAGAGATGGTCACATTCCTTGCTTGCAAGAATACTTGAATGACATGCCAAAATACACCAAACAACTGAATCAGCTCTCTTTATCTTATCCAACTTCCAAGGAAAAGAACTCATCTACTATGGGCTCAGTCCTCTACACCAAGTAGCTAATTTCCCATAGGCTTTCTTAGGGCTCTCTTTTATTATCAGTTCTTAAAGTATGTACCCAAAGCTTCAGTCTTCACTCTTCAAGTTGACACTTCTGTCTAACTGAGAAGCAAATCATGATGTAAGAATTCTCATGAATTGCAAAACCAAAGCAACTACATTTTAATGCTACATTTTATGTACAAGCAAAGATTAATATTTTACCATATCTATAACAATGCAATTGCATTTTGGGTCAAAGAAGCAAAATTCTGATGTAAGCTGTCACAGTTATAAACATTGCTGCTGATAAATTCATGACCATTAAAGAGAACATTGACCCCTTTTCCCCACCTGCCCGGGATGCGCGCAGTCCAGCCAGGACTCAAAGCGACCTAGGTAAGTTCCCCCCGCGCACCTCCAAACGCCATGCAACCCACTGATCCCAGCTCCTTCCACCAGCCAGCCTGAGCCGTCCCTGCTCCAGGCCAGGGAGGACCTCTTGGGCCACGTCCCAGCTCTCCAGGTTAATTGTACCCCTGCCAGTGCCAACTCCCCCCTTTCCTCACCCGCCCAGAATGTGCAATCCAGCCAGTACACACGGTGACATAGGTAAGTTTCCTCCACCCACCCCCAAACCCCAGGCAACCCACTGGTCCCAGCTCCTCCCACCAGCCAGCTGGAGCAGGAGCTGCTCCAGGCTAAATGATTCAGTTCAGTGAAAAACACAGAAATTGAAAGAAGGTCTTAAGAGTTCAACCAACAATGCCCAAGTCAAAGTGCAAATCCATGAGAAACAAAACCCAAGAAAACAAATGTCCCACTGAAGGAATTAATCCCATAATGATAGACTCCAACCAGAACAAACCCATGGAAAATAACCAAGAATGCCTGCCCCAGGATAAGATTTTCAAAATATGATCATTACCATGATTAATACTATGAAAGAGGAAATCCAGGAGGAATTAAATAACTGCATCAATCACTTTGAAGAGGAACACAACAGACACTTGGAGGAGTTGAGAAAAACAGTTCAAGAAACAAAAATAGGTATAGAGCAGTTCGAACAGACTCAAGCAGAGTTTAAAACTGAACTAAAAGACAAGTTATCTTCAACCCAGAACTCAACAGAGAATCTTATCACAGAACTAATGAAGCAGAAAACAGAATTTTAGACCTTGAAGACAAAGTGGGAGTATTAACCAGCTCAATGGAAGAGTTGTTAAAGCCAAAAAGATACTTGAGGGAAATATTCAAGAGTTATCGGACACCCTGAAGAAGCTGAACATGCATATTCATGGAATACCAGAGCAAAAATCCCAAAGCACCACACATGAGGAAATTTTTCAAACTATCATCAAGGAAAACTTTCCTCATCTAAAAAAAGATAGGCCCGTCCATATAGAAGAGGCATTCTGCACCCCAAACAGATATGACCAAAATAGAAATTGGCCATGGCAAATAATAGTTAAAACACTCAAAATTCAAGATAAAGAAATGGTGCTAATGGTTTTTTTTTCAAGGGAAAAAAAAAACAAGACACTTTTAAAGGTAAACCTATTAAAATAACAAATGACTTCTCAGTAGAAACAGTAAAGGTAAGAAGAGCTTGGAGAGACGTGCTTCAAGTATTGAATGAGAAAAAAATGTCAACTCAGTCTGATACATCCTGTAAAACTATCCATCATGATCGAGGGAGAAAGAAACATTTTCTAGCACAAAGACAACTTGAAGGGATGCATGTCCACCAAACCAGGCCTTCAAAAAATGCTAGAAATTATACTCAAGCTTGAGAAAAAAACAAGCGTATCTAAGAAAGCATACTTAAAAGCAAAACAATAAAATTATGAAAGCCACTGAACATAATAAATGTCCGGAATTAAAAAAGTTTCTCCATTATAACATTAAATGTTAATGGAATTAACGCATCGATCCGATCAAGAGACACAGATTACAAACTTGGATTAAAAATCACAACCCATCAATCTGCTGGCTGCAGGAAACCCATCTCACCATAAAAGGTAGGCACATCCTAAAAATAAAAGGCTGGTCCAAAATTCTGCAAGCTACTGAAACCAGAAAATAGGCAGGGGTAGCCATTATGCTATCGTACAAAGTGGACTTCAAACCAAAAAAAATACTGTAAGAGACACAGATGGATACTACATTTTAGTCACAGATACAATTCACCAGGAAGACTTCACAATACTTAACATATATGCACCCAATACAAGCCCCCCCACATTCATTAAGCAAACCCTACAACGTCTATATCGAGAAATCAGCCCTAAAACAATAATTCTTGGGGATTTCAGCACTGCCCTCTCAACATGGGATAGATGAACAGATAAAAAACTTAACAGAGACACTTTGGAACTTAATCAAACCCTTAAAGAAATGGACCTTACAGATCTCTATTGAACTTTTCATCCACTCACGAAAAAATACACATTTTTCTCAGCAGTACACGGAACTTTCTCCAAAATAGATCACATATTGGGCCAAAAAACGAATCTCTACATATAGAGGAAAGTTGAAATTCTAGTCTGTACCTTGTCAGACCACCATGGCCTAAAACCTGACATCCACAACACAAGAAACAGCAGAAAATACATTAACTCCTGGAAACTTTACACTATGATGTTGAATGAGAATTGGATTCAGGAAGAAATTAAAAAGGAAACTCAAGATTTCCTGAAAGTCAATGATAACAAAAATACAATTTACCAAAATCTGGGACACAATGAAAGCTGTCCTAAGAGGTAAGCTCATAGCTCTTAATGCCTACATCAAAAAAATGGAAACATCAGAAATAAATAACTTAACAATGCAGCTTAAAGCTTTAGAGACACTAGAGCAATCTGATCCCAAAAGCAGTAGAAGAGAGGAGATTAACAAAATCAGGGGAGAAATATCTGAAATTGAGGTAAGGAAAATGATACAGAGAATCAACCAGTCAAAAAGCTGGATTTTTTTAAAAAATCAATAAGATTGATACACCCTTAGCTAAATTAACCAAAAGCAAGAGAGAGAAAACCCAAATTAACAAAATTAGAAATGAAAATGGAGTTATCACTACTGATACCCAAGAAATTCAGAGAATTATAATGTCATATTTCAAAAACACTCTGTGAAATTTGACAACACAAAAGAAATGGATGAGTTTCTAAATAAGCATAACTTACCGAAATTGAATCAGGAAGTTGTAAATTATTTAAAAAGTCATATAACATATGAGGAAATTGAGGAAGTAATCTCGAATCTTCCCACCAAAAAATGTCCTGGATCAGATGGATTCAGCACAGAGTTCTACCAGACATTTAAGGAGCTGATAACACTAATACTCCTTAAACTGTTCCATCAAATAGCAAAGAAAGGAACACTACCATATTCCTCCTATGAAGCTAATATCATCTTAATCCCAAAACCTAATAAAGATGCACTTTAAAAAGAAAACTATAGGTCAATCTCTCTGATGAACACAGACACAAAGATTCTCAACAAAGTCTTAGCAAATCAGATTCAAAAACATATCAAAAAGATCATCCACGGGGACCAAATAGGCTTTATCGCAGTCACACAAGGTTGGTTCAACATATGCAAATCAATAAATGTAATTCACCATATAAACCAGTTCAAAGTCCAAGACCACATGATACTCTCCATAGATGCAGAAAAAGCTTTTGACAAGATCCAATAGCGCTTTATGATCAAAACCCTAGAAAAGGTGGAATGGAAGGAACCTTTATGAATATAATAAAAGCTTTATACAACAAGCCAACAGCAAGCATTATACTCAATAGGGAGAAACTTGAAACATTTCTGCTTCAATCAGGAGCTAGACAAGGCTGTCCACTCTCACCACTTTTATTTAATTTTGAACTTGAAGTCTTAGCTGAAGCCATAAAACAAGAAAGGGACATAAAAGGGATTCAAATCGGCAAGGAACAAGTCAAGTTATCTCTATTTGCAGATGACATGATCTTATACCTGAGTGATCCCAAAAACTCCACCAGGAAGCTCCTGGAACTAATTGAGAAGTTCATCAGGGTGGCAGGATACAAAATAAATGTACAAAAATCAATGGCCTTCTTATATGCCCAGAGTGAAAGTAGTGAAAAAGCCCTGAGAAAACAATCCCATTTATTACAGCTCCTAAAAAAATGAAATACCTTGTATAAACCTAACCAAGGAAGTAAGAGACCTTTACAATGAAAACTTTAAAACCCTAAAGGAAGAAATTGCAGAAGACACCAGAAGGTGGAAAGACCTCCCACGTTCCTGGATTGGCAGAACCAATATCGTAAAAATGACCATCCTACCAAAGGCAATATACAGATTCAATGCTATAACAATTAAAATCCCAAAGCAATTCTTTAAAGAAGTTGACCAAATAATCTCAAAATTCATATGGGGCACAAAAGACCCAGGATATCAAAGACAATCCTGAGTAACAAAAACACTGCTGGAGGTATCACCATACCAAACCTTAGTCTATACTACAAGTCCATAGTTATAAAAACAGCCTGGTACTGGCTCCAAAGTAGACACACAGATCAATGGATAAGAGTTGAAGACCCAGATATAGGCCCACACAACTACAGCCATTTGATCTTTGACAAAGGGCCCAAAAAAATCCAATGGTGAAAGAACAGCATCTTCAACAAATGGTGCTGGCAAAACTGGATCTCCACATGCAGAAGATTAAAACTGGACCTGTACTTGTCACCTTGTACAAGACTTAATTCCAAATGGATCAAGGACCTTGATATAAGGCCAGAGACTATAAAAACCATAGTTGAAAAGGTAGGGAACTCAGTCGAACTGATTGGTCTAGGCCAATAGTTCCTAAATGGACATCCAATAGCATAGTTAGTACAACCAACATCCAACAGATGGGATCTTATGAAATTAAAGAGCTTCTTTTCAGATAAGAGATTGTAACTCGAGCACAAACGCAACCCACAGAATGGGAGAAAATCTTCACCAATCACATATCTGATAGAGCTCTATTATCCAGAGTGCACAAAGAACTTAGAAAACTAAACACCAAGGAAACAAATGGCCCAATTAAAAAATGGGCCTTGAAACTTAAAAGAAATACCAGGGACAAAATTAAAATGTATAACACATATCTTAAAAAATACTCCTCATCCTTAGCCATCAGGGAAATGCAGATCTATACTTCTCTGAGATACCATCTCACCCCGGTCAGGATGGCAAAAATCCACAATACAAACAACAAATGCTGAAGATGTGGAGAGAGGGGAATACTTCTACATTGCTGGTGGGAATTCAGGCTCATACAACCACTCTGGTGAGCAGTCTGTTGATTCTTAAAGAAGTTAAAGATTGAAATTCCATATGACCCTGCTATTCCACTTTTGGGAATGACCTCCCCATACAGCAAACCTTCACCTTGATAGCACAATCATGACCATGTTCATAACAGCACTATTTACAATAGTAAAGTCATTGTATCAGCCCAAATGTCCAACAGTTGATGAGTGGATAAGGAAAATGTGGTACATTTATACAATAGAATACTACTCAGCCATCAAAAATGATGAATTAATGGAACTTGCAGGGAAGTGGATGAAATTAGAACAATTATATTGAGTGACGTATCCCAGACACACAAAATTAAGCACCATATGTATCTCCCTAATAGGTGGATCCTAGTACCAAAACCACTTAGAGACACCCAAAGACAAATCTCTGTAATAACTACAGTAATTGCAAAGATTATAAATAGGAGGGATGGGGAAAGAGGGCCCCACGAGAAACAAGGAGAGAGGGGACCATGTTACAGCAGAAAAAATAGGCCACCATCAAGGACTGCAAAGGGTGACATCCGATACCCATCAGGATGGAGCCAAGGGCATTGCAGGAGCAGCAAAACTAAAAAAAAAATCAACAAACCATAATTCAAAACATCAGAGACTCTATATCAACCATCAGTAACTAAGCCAGCATCCTGAAGCTCAGGGAAATTTGCAGAAGATAGGGCTTTAAGATTGTAAGAGCACAAGGATGGAAGGAGTAATGATATGCAAGATACTCCAAACAAGTTAGAGCCGAAGCAATCATAATAGGACTTTGCATAACCAGTGCAATGTCCAACACATTATTGACCCCACAAAATCTAGCATGGACTAAAGGCACTAGGATCCTTGGAGGCTAGGGACTGACAATCACAGTAGTGTTCCTAAGCTCAAGGGGAACACAGGAAAGATTTCTGGGAAATGCCCCTGGGTCCTTGCACCTCATCAGAGAGGAGGACCCAGAGGAGAGTTTGGCATGCATATTAAAGGATAGTCTGGAGATGGGGGGGGAGACATTGGGAGATGGGGAGGGAGAGGGAAGGGAGGGTAGAGCAGGGGAGTCTGGGGGGAAGGTGGAGGGAGGGACAGGACTGGTGTAGCTGTTAAATTTGTATGAGCAGAACTAATAATAAAAATGAGAGGACATTGGCTTTTATTTTGGCTTGTAATTCTTGGTTACAGTTCCTTATCCAGCATGGCAGGAAAGTTTACACCATTGTGATTTCTGAGAAAAAGACAATCCTTACTTTTCAGACCATCAGGTCTGGTCAACTATATCAAAGATTGCCAATTTCCTTAACCAGTTCCCTCTATTTTATTCACCTGCCAAGTGACTAGATCGACCCATCACAGTTTGAGGCCTCCCCATCAATTAGAAAATCTCCTTCAAGCTTGCACAGAGCTCAACTCAACTACCAGTTTCTTCAATAGTGTGTCCAGAGCTCGAGCCTTCATTTGCCATGCTGACACCTGTATCTAACTATGATACACACTTGGTAAGAAGCTATGATTTTTCAAAAAAACGAATAGCTCCAAGAAGTGGAAATCTTCGTTTTCAGTCTTTTCCTTTTATTTTGTTTGAGTTCAGATCTCTTTTTATCTTGTTCACTATCATGAATTCCAGCCTAACTAGAGCAAAGCTTCTTGGGATGGTCGTTTCCTTGTTGCCTATCTCATTATATGCACACCAGTATTATAGACATCAACATACCTGGCTTTACATGTGTTCCAGGTATTCAAACTTATGCCTTCACACTAGAAAAGGAAGTATTTTTATCATGTGAGGAATCTTTCTAGCCATATATATGTGTATATCTGAAGATGGCTTTACAAATTTGTGAGTTGAGTTTGAAACTGCAAGGGTGGAAGGTAAGAAATAACTTCCTAAAGTTGTCATGTGACCTCCACCTCCTATGCAGTAGTATGCATGTATGCACACACCCTGTTTCTCCCTCTTTCCCTCTCTCTAGCTCTCTATACATAAAAAAGGAAATGAAGTGTTCTTTTGAACTTTCTGTACTACAAAATATTTAACTTTTTTGTAATAAATAATTTTTTTTTGATTTGATAACTTCATTATTAGCAGTGTTTGGTCACTCTAGAGTAACAAACTTCAACACACTGGTTTATTAATTTTTCAAATTTCACCACCCACACTTTAATTATATTTGCTTTGTTTAGGACTGTGTGAACTTATGCTATCTCATGAATCTAATTGTGCTATATATATTTTTAAAGTCAGGAGGGAGTAAAGAAAAGGAAGAAGGATGAAGATACCACATAACAAAGAAAAGTGAAGTTACAAGTTTGCTGATGGAGAAGAATATAAATGCACACACGTCCCACAGGATACTTGCTGAAAATTGCTGAATGTTATCAGAAGAATAATATCTTGCTAAATTTTGCCTGTTCAATTGATGAACTCCAACATCTCAGAAAGTTTCAATGTTTAGTAACATAGACTTTTGAAGAAGCAGTTAAATTTCAATAAGACCCTTAAGAAAGCTCCCAAATATATGAGTTCTGTCCTTATACAATGAGATTAGGAACTTTAAAGAGGCTTTGTTTAGACTCAGCCAAGCAGAAAAAAACCTAGGACATAGAAAACACCAGCCATCTGAAAGTGAAGGGAAGCCTTCCACTTGGACTCTGACCTTCCAAAGCTGTGGAAAATTAATTTCTGGTACTAATCCATTTATGTATGAGGTAGTTTGTAATGGAAACTCAGCAGAGTCAATACAGTTAGGTTTCCATGACCATTGATACTGAGTCTTCAGAAAGCATCTGTTTCACAGTATTATCAGGATTATGAAACTGTGGTAGGGCACCAGTCAGACACTAATCTTCATTCACAAAGGGTGAATAAAAGTCGATTAATTATTATTCACTGGGCAGTGGATTCCCGTAAGGATGCAAACAATCATGAATGGAAAGTTAAGAGTACTGAACATCTTTACAAAATGGGTTATTATGAGATTCATATCCTGATTGAAAAGGGAAGAAGAAGAAAGGAATCCCTTCTGGCAACTATCTACCATAAAGAATGTAACAACCTTTCTGAGAAGTTTTTGTTCAAGAACTTTGAGTGTACAAGGTTTGATCTAGAACATTTTGATTCTCTCTTTCTGCCAGTTAGTCCCTTTGTATGCACCTGGGTATACCTGGTGTTTGCTAAGGGCAGTTCTGGAGACTGCCATTATGCCCTACCTTTAGACCTTCATCTTTTTGTGATTTCCTGTAAGAATTCCTATAAGAGCTCCCCATTTCCCCCTCAATGGGGATGGGGGATTGAGTCTGACTTGTAAGACAGACTTTCTGTAGTTGCCCTGCTACAAAACAGATCTTCAAAATAAGCAATAAAAAGCAAACTACTTGAAAAAATTTGGAGTTAATAAATGTAAATTTTTAGTAATATATAAACTACTGCTAGTTTAAACTGCTAATGTAGGTTGTCAGCTCATTGTTAGTACTAATATTCATCTTCCCTTTCTGAAGATTCCTAGTTCATTTAGAAAGGCCTTTGTACAAAGACCTGAAAAGGCACAGTATATATCATTAAAGAGAAAAATCAATGGTTTTGTATTTAAATAAGTGTAGGTGTATTAACTTACTTTTTCAAGATTTTAAACAAGTATTAGGCTGCTTCTCTTAGATGTTTCCCATCAAAATGAATACAAGTTGTGTAGAATTTTCCTTGTCCTAGCTCCATTGAAATGCCCATATCTAATTAAACATTCATTTTAATAAAGTGACTACTGTTCAAATGAAAATAAAGCTGGATATGTTCCTGTTTCTGATTCATAGTTGTAAAGGAGATACTTAAAATGAAAAACGATGTGTTGTTTTAATCGCACATACTTTGAACCTTTGGAAATCTGCTGCTCCGTGATATGTTTCTTAACATATTCAGTGCTTTGATGATAATCAGAGAAATAGAATTGTGCAACTGCCAAAAAATATACATGAGAAGAAAAAACATCATGAAATATCTTGAGATCAAAGTATTGGTGAACACTGGATACAATGCTGTCTCTCAAACCTCTCCTTTGATTTTACCTAGGTACTTTTTTTTTTCAACAAAAGGAGCATGCTGCATGTGATAAAGTAATGGTAAACTCTTCCTCATTGATTTATAGAGTGCACAGTCCTGGTTTACCCAGATTGAAGTTCACCTGAGTAATTCTTATATACTTAAATGATGGCACCTTCTTTGAGTGGTGATAAAACACCAGCTCTGCTCCACGTTAAACCAGTCATGCATGGAGGACAACTGCATTCTCTCATCACATTCCTATGGATAAGATTATATATCATGGGCATCAGTGTGCCTAATTCCAGAAATGCAATATCTGGTTTTGCACAAGAAGAGAGAAAGAAAATTTCATTTTTTTCCAAGTATTTAGTCCCTAACAAGAACTTGCTCTCATAAGGTGACACTATTTTTCTAAATCTATCAGACTATATGTGTTGTAGAAAATTAAAACATTATCTGTTTGTGTTGTATTTGATTTTATGTATTTTATATATATTGCATGTGCATATATGTGTGTGAATGTATATCTGTGTGTGTGTATATGGGTATGTGTGAACATGTGTGAACCCACATACATTGTGGCTATGCAAGTCTAAAGATGACTTGTGAGAATTATTTTTCCTCTATTATGTTGCCTCTAGGGACTGGATTTACAGCATCAAGTTCTGGACAAGCACCTTTACCTGGTGAATCTTTATACTGGCCTTCTATTTGCCTTTAAAAATCTAGTTATCTTACCACTGTTCTCATAGAATGTCAATAACTGCATACATACAAATGCACTCTCTCACTATCTCTCCTCTACATCCTCTAGCTCAAAGGCCTCTTCTGCTCTCATTCTTCTTCTTACCCTTGCTTTCTCAGACCACAGAATCTAATACTGGTGTTATTTTGATTTGTATTACATTATGATTTTCACATTTGTAGTAGCTATTTTATTGCTGTAAGACAATAGCCATGTATAACTTAAGGGAGAATGAGGACATTCTTTTTGATTATGGCACCAGAGACGATGTAGTCCATCATGGTGGGATTCATAAAGCACAAGGCATGGCTGGAAGCAGAAGCAAGAGACCTGTTCAGGTCATTGCATCTATCATGAATGCTGAGACAAAAAAAGCAATCTGTAGATTCATAGCCAGCTACCAAACTGAAGGGTGGGTCTCTGTGATATCCCTTCTTCTGGCAAAATAATGCCTGTCAAAGGTAGAATTATGTTCCCAAATATTAACATCAACTAAGGATTACATACATGAGCTTATATAGGGCAACTTGCATTCAAACGGCAACAGTATTTAATGTGTAAGCAACTATTAACAAAGATGTATAGCTTTTCTGAAATTAAATCTACAATTGCAAAATGAAGTCAGTCAGTTTCTGAAAACTTAATTTTTTTATTTTAATACATTTTTTATTATTATTTCAGCTAATACAAACTTAATAGGTAGACCAGTTCCCTCCCTGCCTCCTCCTCCCCCTGAACCTCCTGCTCCCCCTCCCCGAACCCCTCCAGCCCCATCCCCCCATGCCTCCCGTCCCAATTCCCAGAGTCCTTTCTTGTGCATTCCTGACTCTCCTCTGGGCCCTCCTCTCTGATGACGTACAAGGACCCAGTGGCATTTCCCTGAACCCTTTCCTGTTTTCCCCTTAAGCATAGGAACACTACTGTGGCTGTCAATCCCTTGCCTCCAAGGATCTTGGTGCCTTTAGCAGATGCTAGACTTTGTGAGGTCAATAATGTGTTGGACATTGCGCCGGGCATGCAATGTCCAATTATGATTGCTTCAGCCCTAACTTGTGTGGAGTATCTTGCAAATCATTGCTCCTCCCATCCTTTTGCTCTTACACTCTTATCGCCCCCTCTTCCACAAATGTCCCTGAGCTTCAGGATGGGGAGAGATTAGTTCTGGCCTAGTTCTAGGTGGTTGACATAGAGTCTCTGAAGTTCTGGATAGTGGTTTGTTGATTTTCTTTTGCAGTTTTGTTGCTCCTGCAATGCCTTTCACTCCATCCTGATGGGCACTGTATGTCACCTCCTGGTCAGAGACAGAAAGCTGTTAAACTGGAGTCTTATTATAAGAGCACATTCAAGGGTAGATGTAATACTTATACCCAAAAGTGGAATTGCAGGGTCATATGGCGTTAGGCAATGAGAAGGGTCAATCACCCATTTGCAAAATGGTTACTTTTTAATCTGCCAGACTATATGCCCTCTCCTTCTGGTGAGTTCATACCCCCTTAGTTGTAAATGATCAGGAACGAATGTCTGTGAACTTAACTAGGTGTCACATTACTTTCTTGCAGTCCTTGATAGAGGCCTATTTTCTCTACTGTAACATGGTCACTTCTCTCCTTGTTTCTGGTGTGGCCCTCCAACCCCATCCCTCCTGTTCATAATCCTTGCAATTACTGTAGGTAATACATAGATTTACCTATGAGTGTCTCAAGATGTGCTGGGTGGGTTTGGTATTAGGAACCACCTATTAAGGAGTACATACGGCACTTAATTTTCTGGGTCTGAGATACTTCACTTAATATAATTGATTCTAATGACATCCATTTCCCGGCAAATTCCAGTAATTCATCATTTTTGATGGCTGAGTAGTACTCCATTGTATAGATGTACCACAGTTTCCTTATCCACTCGTCAACTGTTGGACATTTGGGTTGATTCCATATCTTTGCTATTGTAAACAGTGCTGCTATGAACATGGTCGTGCTTGTGCTATTGAGGTGAACCTCTGCTGTATGGGGGGTTATACCCAAAAGTGGAATCGCAGGGTCATATGGCATGAAAACTTAATTGTAATAATGCATTAATTGTGTCTGTCACTCCCACGTTTCTATCTTACTAGCTAATTATAATAAATGCCTGATACTTATGTTGAATTTTGAAAAAAAATTTCAATTTGTATTTTTTTGTATGTGACATACAAAGGCCACAAAAATCTCCATTTCATCCTAACAAAAAAAATGACAAAAGCGAAAAAAAAATAAAAATTCAACACTTCCCTCCCTCCAGCGCCGCCTTTGTCCGCTTAACGCCCCTCCCGCTCCCCATTTGGCTAGACCCCCAGGTGAGTCCCCTCAGCCCCGCCTAGGTCGCCCCGCTTCCCAGCGGCACTGAGGTTGCCTCCAGCTTTGGGCTGGGCTACCTCCCGGGACCCCAGCCCTCCTTCTCCCTCCCACTTGCCTGTCCGCCCAACTGGACAGGACTTGCTTGCTTTCCTCCATCCCTGGAGCTTGGGTGGGGCACTAAGCCAAGTCCCAGGTCCCAGGTGAAGAATTCTGCCATCACATCAGCCCCTCTGCCTCTATGGCCCACTGGGGACCCACGCACGTGGTCTACAGAAGACACTGCTATTCAGAATTCAATAGAGTCCAAAGAAAACTCAAGCAAACTTCTAAGGGTCAAAAGCCATACATCTGTAAGCCTCTACAATCATCCTATCACATGGGAGAGATTCTTCACATCCAGCCCAAAGATAAATAAATCTCCTTTTTTTCACCTTACTGTTCCTTTCTAATATTAATCACTATAGATTAACTTTTCCATAAAGCCACCCCAAAAACATATACAACTCCAAGGATCATACCACTCACTCTCACATATCACCAAGATATTACATCGTAAAAGTGCACTACCATACTAATATTCACTCCTTGTCTACTTAAACTGACTTAACTGATGTACTAACAGCCTAACAGCCTCAACTAGGAAATTACAATAACAAAAGACAAACATATGCAACCCCCAAGACAAGCACTAGTAATAACTGCCCAAGTGTGTAATACCAACTAACTCAGTCAAAAACACACAGAAACTAAAAAGCCCTAGAAGACAAAACAATGCCCAAGTCAAAGTGCAGATCCATGAGAAACAAAACCCAAGAAGACCAATCTCTCACTGAAAGAATTACCCCTTAATGATGGATTCCAACCAGAACAAATTCACAGAAAACAGCCAAGAAAGCCAGACCCAAGACAACGACTTTCAAAGTATGATCTTTACCATGATTAATACTATGAGAGGAAATCCAAGAGGAGTTAAACAACCGAATCAACCACTTTGAACAGGAACACAACAGGCATTTGGAGGAGTTTAGAAAAACAGTTTAAGAAACAAAAATAGGCATAGAGCAGTTAAAACAGTCTCAGGTAGAGTTTAAAATTGAACTAAAAGACAAGCTATCTTCAACCGAAAGCTCAGCAGAGAGTCTTATCAGCAGAACTAACAAAGCAGAAAATAGAATTTCAGATCTTGAAGACAAAGTGGGAGAATTAACCAGCTCAATGGAAGAGATTGTTAAAGCCCAAAAGATACTTGAGAGAAACATTCAAGAGATATGAGACACCCTGAAGAAGCCTAACATGTGCATTCATGGAATACCAGAGCAAGAATCTCAAAATACCACACCTGAAGAAATTTTCAAACTATCATAAATGAAAACTTCCCTCAACTGAAGAATGAGAGGCCCATCCAAATACAAGAGGCATTTCACACTCCAAACAGATATGACCAAAATAGAAAATCGCCATGGCAAATAATAGTCAAAACACTCCACATTCAAGACAAAGAAAAGGTATTGAGAGCTTCAAGAGAAAAAAAGCAAGTCACTTTTAAAGGCAAACCTATTAAAATAACAAATGACTTCTCAATGGAAGCAGTAAAAGCAAGAAGAGCTTGGAGAGACGTACTTCAAGTATTAAATGAGCAAAAATGACAACCCAGACTGATATACCCGGCAAAACTGTCTGTCATGATCGAGGGAGAATGAAAAATTTTCTAGCACAAAGACAACTTCAAGAGATACATGTCTACCAAACCAGTCCTTCAAAAAATGCTAGAAATGATACACAAACTTGAAGAAAAGAACAAGCGTATCCAGGAGGACAGAAGGGAAGTATAATACCACAAAAATATAATTGGAAAACAATAAGCTTACAAAATCCACTAAACATAAAAAATATTCAGAATTAAAAAGAATTTCTCCATTATAACATTAAATGTCAATGGACTTAACTCACTGATTAAGAGACACAGATTACAAATTTGAATTAAAAATCACAACCCATCAATCTGCTGCCTTCAGGAAACTCATCTCACCACAAAAGATAGGCACATCCTAAAAATGAAAGGCTGGTCCATAATTCTGCAAGCTAATGGAGCTAGGAAACAGGCAGGGGTAGCCATTATGCTTTCAGACAAAGTGGACTTCAAACCAAAAAAAATCATAAGAGACACAGATGGATACTACATTTTAGTCACAGGTACAATTCACCAGGAAGACTTCACAATACTGAACATATATGCACCCAATATGGGTTCCTCCACATTCATTAAGAAAACCCTACAGCATCTAAAGCGAGAAATCAATCCCCAAACGATAATTCTTTGGGATTTCAACACTGCCCTCTCAACATGGGATAGTTAAATAGGTCAAAAGCTTAACAGGGACACTTTGGAACTCAATCAAACCCTTAAAGAAATGGACCTTACAGATCTCTATCAAACTTTCATCTGCATACCAAAGAATATACATTTTTCTCAGCAGCACATGGAACTTTCTCCAAAATATAATCACATATTGGGCCACAAAATGAATTTCCATATATACAGGAAAGTTGAAATTCTAGCCTGTGCCCTATCAGACCACCACGGCCTAAAGCTGGACATTCACAACACAATAAAAGACAGAAAATACACTAACTCCTGGAAACTTAACAGTATGATGCTGAATGAGAACTGAATTTAGGAAGAAATTAAAGAGGAAATTCAAGATTTCCTGAAAGTGAATGATAATGAAAATACAACTTACGAAAATCTCTTGGACACAATGAAAGCTATATTAAGAGGTAAGTTCATAGCTCTTAATGCCTACATCAAAAAAATGGAAACATAAGAAATAAACAACTTGGGCTGGAGAGGTGGCTCATGGGTTAAGCCTCTGCCTTGCAGGCAGAAGGTCCTGAGTTCGGATCCCAGGTCCCACGTATAGACGCCAGGCGAAAGCAGGGCGGCCTGCGTTTCCAGTCCTGGTAGGGCGGAGCCTGTGAATCCCGGGGCAGAGTAAACAAGGAGGAGGTGGAGACGTCCATGGTGGTTCCCGAATTCGTCCGTGGTTCTACACACACACACACACACACACACACACACACACACACACACAAGAACAATTGAATATAATAATATTAATAAAAAATTAAAAAAAAGAAATAAACAACTTAACAACGCAGCTTAAAGCTTAGAAAAACTAGAGCAATCTGATCCCAAAAGCAGTAGAAGAGAGGAGATTAGCAAAATAAGGGGAGAAATATCTGAAATCGAGATTAAGAGAACGATAGAAAAAATTAACCAGTCAAAAAGCTGGTTCTTTGAAAAAATCAATAAGATTGATACACCCCTAGCTAAATTAACCAAAAGCAAGAGAGAGAAAACACAAATTAACAAAATTAGAAATGAAAATGAAGTTATCACTTCAAGAAATCCACAGAATTATAACATCATATTTCAAAAACTTGTACTCTGTGAAGTTTGACAACACAAAAGAGATGGATGAATTCCTAAGTAAACACAACTTACCTAAATTGAATCAGGAAGTTGTGAATTATTTAAATAGTCCTATAACATATAAGGAAATTGAAGAAGTAATCTCAAATCTTCCCACCAAAAAATGTCCTGGACCAGATAGATGGATTCAGCACAGAGTTCTACCAGACATTTAAGGAGTTAATAACACCAATACTCCTTAAACTGTTCCATCAAATAGCAAAGGAAGGAACACTACCAAATTCTTTCTATGAAGCTAATATCGTCTTAATCCCAAAACCTAATAAAGATTCACTTAAAAAAGAAAACTATAGGCCAATCTCTCTGATGAACACAGACGCAAAAATTCTCAACAAATTCTTAGCAAATCGGATTCAAAAACATATCAAAAAGAGAATTCAGAGGGACCAAGTAGGCTTCATCACCAACACACAAGGTTGGTTCAACATATGCAAATCAATAAATGTAATTCACTATATAAACCAGTCCAAAGTCCAAGACCACAGGATACTCTCAATAGATGCAGAAAAAGTTTTTGAAAAGATCCAACAGCCTTTTATGGTAAAAACATTAGAGACAGTAGGAATGGAAGGAACCTTTATCAATAAAATAAAAGCTGTATACAACAAGCCCACAGCAAGGATTGTGCTTAATGGGGAAAAATTGGAAGCATTCCCACTTCGATCAGGAACTAGACAAGGCTGTCCACTCTCACCACTTCTATTCAATATTGTACTTGAATTCTTAGCTGAAGCCATAAGTCAAGAAAGAGACATAAGAGGGATTCAAATCCGCAACGAAGAAGTCAAGTTATCTCTATTTGCAGATGACATGATACTATACCTGAGTGATCCCAAAAAGTTCACCAGGAAGCTCCTGGAATGAATACAGAAGTTCATCAGGGTGGCAGGTTACAAAATAAATGTACAAAACTCAGTGGCCTTCCTATATGCCCAGAATGAAAGAAGTGAAAAAGCCTTGAGAAAAACAATCCCATTTACTGTAGCGCCTAAAAAAATGTAATACCTTGGTATAAACCTAACCAGGGAGGTAAAAGACTTTTACAATGAAAACTTTAAAGCCCTAAAGAAAGAAATTGCAGAAGACACCAGAAGGTGGAAAGACCTCCCATGTTCCTGGATTGGCAGAATCAACATCGTAAAAGTGACCATCCTACCAAAGGCAATATACAAATTCAATTCTATACCAATTAAAATCCCAAAGCAATTCTTTAAATAAGTTGACCAAACAATCTCAAAATTCATATGGAGGCACAAAAGACCCAGGATAGCAAAGACAATCCTGAGTAACAAAAACACTGCTGGAGTTATCACCATACCAAACCTTAGTCTATATTACAAATCCATAGTTATAAAAACAGCCTGGTACTGGCTCCAAAATAGACACAGATCAATGGATAAGGATTGAAAACCCAGATATAATCCCACAAAATTACAACCAGTTGGTCTTTGACAAAGGGGTCCAAAAAAATCCAATGGAAAAAAACAGCATCTTCAACAAATGGTGCTGGCAAAACTGGATCTCACATGCAAAAGATTAAAGCTGGACCCGTACTTGTCACCATGTACAAGACCTAATTCCAAATGGATCAAGACCTTGATATAAGGCCAGAGACTATAAAAACAAAAGTTGAAAGGATAGGGAACTCCCTTGAGCTGATTGGGCTAGGCCAACATTTCCTAAACAGACACAGTTACTGCTACCAACTCTTAACAGTTGGGATCTTGTTAAATTAAAGAGCTTCTGTTCAGATAAAGAGACTGTAACATGAGCTCAAAGGCAACCCACAGAATGGGAAAAAATCTTCACTAACCACATATCTGATAGAGCTCTACTGTCCAGAGTGCACAAAGAACTTATAAAACTCAACACCAAGGATACCAATGGCCCAATGAAAAAATGGGCCCTGGAACTTAAAAGAAACTTTACCAGGGATGAAATTAAAATGTCCAACAAATATCTTAAAAAACACTTCACTTCTTTAGCCAATAGGGAAATGCAAATCAAAACTTCCCTGAGATATCATCTCACTCCGGTCAGGATGGCAAAAACCTACAATACAAACAACAACAAATGCTGGAGAGGATGTGGAGAGAGGGGACTCTCCTACATTGCTGGTGGGAATGCAGGCTCACTCTGGCGAGCTTTCTGGAGATTCTTAAAGAAATTAAAGATTGAAATGCCATATGACTCTGCTATTCCACTTTTGGGAATAACCCCGCATGTAGCAGAGGTTCACCTTGATAGCCGAAGCACGACCACGTTCATAGCAGCACTGTTTACAATAGCAAAGTCATGGAATCAACCCTAATGTCCAACAGTTGACGAGTGAATAAGGAAACTGTGGTACATGTATACAATGGAGTACTACTCAGTCATCAAAAATGATGAATTACTGGAATTTGCCGGGAAATGGATGTCATTAGAAACAATTATATTAAGTGAAGTATCCTAAACCCAGAAAATTAAGCGCCATATGTACTCCCTCATAGTTGGCTCCTAGTACCAAACCCACCCAGCCCACCTTAAGACACTCAAAGGTAAACCTATAATACAGTAATTGCAAGGATTATGAACAGGAGGGATGGGGTTGGAGGGTCACACCAGACACAAGGAGAGAGGGGACCATGTTACAGCAGAGAAAATAGGCCTCCATCAAGGACTGCAAGTAAGTAATGAGACACCTGGTTAAGTTCACAGACGTTCGTTCCTGATCATTTACAACTGAGGGGGTATGATCTCATCAGAAGGGGAGGGCATATAATCTGGCAGAAAAAAAGGAACCATTTTGCAAATGGGTGATTGACCCCTCCCTCACTGAGGTTTCCTACTTTTATTAGTGTTTGAATATACTCTTATAACAAGACTCTAGTTTAACAGCTTTTTGTCTCTTGCCAGGGGGTGACATACAGTGCCCATCACGATGGAGTGAAGGGCATTGCAGGAGCAGCAAAACTGCAAAAGAAAATCAACAAACCAAAATCCAGAACTTCAGAGACACTGTCAACCACCTAGAAGTAGGCCAGACTAATCTCTTCCCATCCTGAAGCTGAGGGAAATTTGAAGAAGAGGGGGCTGTGAGATTGTAAGAGCAAAAGGATGGGAGGAGCAATGATTTGCAAGATACTCCACACAAGTTAGGGCCGAAGCACTCATAATTGGACTTTGCATGCCCGGCGCAATGTCCAACACACTATTGACCTCACAAAGTCTAGCATCTGGGGCTGGAGAGGTGGCTCAGGGGTTAAGCCTCTGCCTTGCAGGAGGAAGGTCCTGAGTTCGGATCCCAGATCCCACGTATAGACGCCAGGCGGAAGCGGGGGCGGCCTGCATTTCTGGTCCTAGTAGGGCGGAGCCTGTGAATCCCGGGGCAGAAGGAGGTGGAGGCGTCCATGGTGGTTCCCGAATTCGCCCGTGGTTCTACACACACAGACACATGCGCACACATACATACACACACACGCACAATTGAATAAATAAGAAAAAAATTTAAAAAAAAACAAAAAAAACAAAGTCTAGCATCTGCTAAAGGCACCAAGATCCTTGGAGGCAAGGGATTGACAGCCACAGTAGTGTTCCTATGCTTAAGGGGAACATGGGAAATTCTTCAGGGAAATGCCACTGGGTCCTTGTACGTCATGAGAGAGGAGGGCCCAGAGGAGAGTCTGGCATGCACATTAAAGGACTCTCTGGAAATTGGGGGAGAGGCACTGGGGGATGGGGCAGGAGGGGTGAGGGGAGGGGGAGTAGGGGGTTGGGGGGGGAGGGAGGGAACTGGTGTACCTATTAAGTTTGTATGAGTGGAAATAATAATAAAAATATTAAAAAATTCAACACTTCTCAGAGCTTTAAGGAAAGTGAGATTTCAGGGCAAATATACCCCACCCATATATAAGTACATACAAAGGGACTAACTGGCAGAAAGAGTGAATCAAAATGTTCTAGATCAAAGGTTGTAGACCCAAACTTCCTAGGGAGCCATTTTTGGTGTAGTGAGATTAAAGTTAATGATTGCCAGAGATGCACAGTGTAGAGGTATGGAGAGCTTAAGTGTGCAGAAGAACACTGTCACTAGGGACCCCTACCAGGAGCCCGTATCATTTCTTGGAGTGAATATCAAAAAACATTCCTTCTGGCAGGGGAAAGAGTAAAAGATGATTTTGAACTACTTCAGAACATTCCCTTAACAAAGATCTGTTCTCAAGAGAAACCAGTTAAGGAGAACTTAACTTTATAGCGTTTTATCTGAGGATCACTAATCTAGGTGAAAGGAGATATCTAAACTCACCCTGCTGCAGCCATCCTATTTCACTAAATGGTTAGTAGTACCCTGAGAAGCAGGTGCAGCATTTTCAGTGGTAGAATTTCTAGAAGACTGAACTTTAATCACAGGTTCTCCACTATTCAACTTCACAGCTCTGAAGACTTATTTGTATCAGCTCCCTTTACCAGAAGAATATGCATAGCTCTTGAAGAACAAAAAAAGTAACAATAGGTACTAAAAGTCAAAAAGCACAGCTTGAAGATCCAGAGAAAGCATCCAAATACAACTCACGAAGGGCAGAAATGTCAAAATGATCAGATGGGAGTTTAAACCACCTGTGATTAATATGCTAAGGGCTGTCACGGGTAAAATAGGCAGCATGTGAGAACAGATGGGCAGTGTAAGCAGACAGATGGAAATGCTAAGAACCAAAAATAAATGTTAGAAATAACACCAAACAGAAATGAAAGAATACCATGAATGGGTTTATTAGTGAATGACCCAACTAAGGAGGTCAAAATCTCTTAATTTGAGGATGTCTTAATAGAATTGCCCAAACTGAAAATTAAGCATTAAAGGACTGAAACACAGAAAAAAAAATCACCTAGGACATGAAAAACATCAGTCATGTGCCTAACGTAAGCAAAATAGAGGAGAAAAAAATCAAAAAAGAATTTCTCCCACATTAAGGACAAACTCTAAATAACAGTCAATATGAATATAAGAAATGTGAAGCAGGATGAATTTAAAACAAACCAAAACAAAACTAATACCTTTAGATTTCAGAAAATCAAAGGTAAAGAACTATGTAGAAAGGATGTGGGAGATAGATATGGCAGCTTGCCTTCAACAAAGCAGAGATAAAGAATTTATCTAATTGGTTCCAAGAAACCGTTCAAGCATGAAGAGAGCACACTTAAAACTTTAAGTGTTGTCAGTAACCAAGAAAATTATTAGGCAGTGTTCTGTGTAATTAGCTTTCAATAGTAGTAGAGAACAGAAGAATCTTTCAGACAAATCAACATTTAAGGAATTCACCATGTTAGACCCATATAAAAATGATAACATAAGTTTGTTAAAGAAAATGGCAATGATATTAAGTATAACATTGAATATTTGTAAGCAGTGAAGGAATAGATTAAGAAAAATGTGTACCTCTATGTTCTTAAATTTAAATGATCTAATAGATAACTTTGTCCAAATAGGAACAACAATTTATTTCCTTGTATATACACACAACATATATATTCATGAATATTTGCATATAAGTAAAATGAATGTCATACATTATGCAATGGACAGAAGGGAAGAAATAAGAATTTTTGTCCTACTATAAGTTATCCATAGTGTCAATTAAATGGTATTCAAAAGTAGACTTAGATATTTTGTGAATCTATATTTCAATCTCTTGGTCAAACATTGAAATAGTAAAAAGAAAAGATAAATAACATTATAAGGGAGAGAACTGATATGCAATGAAACATTTGATTAAGTCCAAACATTAGAAAAAGCAGCATCAAAAATAGTCAAAAGACCAGGGGTAACAATGAAATTATAGTAATAAATGGGAGAGATATTTTCTGACTATATCAATAATTACAAATGGATTAAACATGCAATTAAAATATAGCCTTTCATAGCAGATAACCATGAAGACTCAACTATATGTTGTCAACAAGAAACTACTTTCCAAATAAACATACCTAATAATTATGAGTAAGTGAATGGTAAATGACATAGGAAGCCTATACTAACAAAAATAAAAAGCAGCACTAGCAACCAGCTTTTCAAGAAGAAAATACATATTATTAACAGAGTGTCAACATATATACAGCAAAAACTAACAGGTATTCAGTGGGAAATTAACTGTCCTTTAGTATCTAGGAAGCTGAAAATCAGTAAGATTGTAGTAGAATCAAAAATATTGTAATTCAGTTGGCCACAATATATATCTACAGATTACTCCATCCAACACAAAAATATACATTCTTCTTGATTATATATAGAACATCCATAAAATATACCTTAAAAGATTTCATATGAATACTTAATGTTGTATGTATATCTATCTACTTATATATGTATCCACTTAGCATATACACACATGCCCAGACACATTTGCACACACAAACAAAAGTTATAGTCAAAGAATAACATACTAATAAAATCACATGTAGTAGAAAGGAAAAAAGCCTAAAACATTTTAAGAAAAGAAGGCAAACCATTTCCAGCAGATACTACTGTTTTTCATCCCATGATATACAAATGCCTGTGGTATGTTATCTAGTCAAAAGCTTCTCTATGGAGACAGCTGTCTTTTCTGCTTAGACTTCTGAATTAGAAACTCCAGTGAAACTGTTTCAGCAAAGTTTTCCTCATCATTTCTGCTGAATGAGTGTAAGCATTTAATTTGAGGATGTCAGCTATATAATACTATGTTTCTTTATTTGTTTGTTTGTTTAGGTTATTGCTGTTGATTACTTGGAAACTTACCTGTTCTCCTTGCTACACCAGGGAAAGAACTATAGGTGGCTTCTTCAAGAGGACAATCCCAGGAGATTTCTGCTGAAAGTTTGCAAATCATCAAACTTGGAGCAACCTTTTGCTTGGTAGCACAATTGAACTTACCCAGTTGTCTTGCTGAATGTTGTATGCACATAATATGATGATGTTTTAAACTCTCAATTGTATCTCTTTATATAATGCTAGCTATTTATTTTTTACTTTTGCTTGCTGTATAGTTTCACTCTTCCAAATCCAAAATTAGACTATCATAGATCATTCTCAAAACAATAGAGAACCCTCTGTTATACCATGTTAACTGTAATTAGAATCTTTCTAAACACATACACATATGTAGTAGACATTCATATAAACATATGCTATTTGAAAACTGAAATTATTGAAAAAGGCATACAAAATGCAAGGCACAGTTGGAAATATTTAGTTTTGGTAAATGAAATTCCACAAAATTAATGTAAAAGCTTGTTTTTGTTCTTAAATTCATTTTTTACATTTACTTCTTAAAACCTATTCACGGATATACAAAAGGCTACATTCTAAACATTTGTTATTTGTATTCTTATTTTACTATTTACTCTTTGAAACTATTCATTCATATACAAAAGGCTTCATTCTAAACTTTGAACACTCTTGCTCTAGCGTATTTCAACCTGGCACTGATGGCTATATAAACTAATAACTATGTAAGCATAGCTTTTTTGTGGATAAAGAAAGGTAAAGGCAAGAAGTAATTAACATAAATTAATTACAAAATTTAACATATTTTGAATATGTTTAATATTGAGTTGTCTTACTGGTATTGGACATATAGGATAAAAATCAGTAGAAAAATTTCTTAGTGATATTAACAGAAAGGAATGAATAAACAGTGTTTAAACACAAAATATAGGACTGTACAATTGGAAGGGCACATGAGCAACTTTCCCTCTGAAAAGTTAGAAGTCAGTTAGGAAATGAGGAAAAGGATTCAGCACAGGTTGGAAAAGGTAGAAGTTAACAATAAATCTTAGTGACAGATGTTTAAGAGAATATTTGTGTTCGTTAAAAAAGAATGAATTAATAAATAAATAAGCATGAAAAAGAATCCAGCTAATGTTGAGTCTGTGTTGTCCCACTGAGTGTTATGTTCCTGGAAAGATGCTTCAGTGACTGAGGAAGCCCTTGTCTCAAAAGAGCCTCTCATGACTTCAAAGTACTCACTTCATCACTCCGTTTGAAATAGTTTGTTAAAACCATGACATCAATATAGAAGCTACATCACATGATCAGTATTTTAGACTTTTCTTGACTTTTGGTGTCACCATCTTCATTTTTCCCGTTTGTACTTTTTAGATTTCTTAGCTGTGCACTAACCCACAACACCTGATGTCATGCTCTATTTTTTTTATTACCTTAGCAATGACTGATAAAGACAGATCAACATGAACAGAATGACTGATATACAAATAAATAGATTGATCAATTATTATAAATAGTGAACTTCATTAGTCTTTCAGTTTAGATAAAATCATAGCAACCCTGGCTATGTAAGTCAATTTGTTGTTCCTCTACCACACATATTAAAAAACTTTACAGGATTATGTGTTATCAGTGTGTGATAGAATCCAAACTCTGACAGCTACCTACATAATTTAGGTATTGTAAACCTAGGGATTGATTTCCCTAGATTACGTGTGACATTAATATTGAGAAGACTCTTGGGAGAAATTAACAACACATTTCAAGAGCAATTTCCAAAGACATATAAGTAGTTTCCTCTTGTCATGAATACAGCAAGAGCTTTTTCTCACTAATGCCATTTTCCCACTAGAGTGTATTATTGTCTAGAACATGAGAATGTGATTTTAAATTATTTATTAATTGTGTGTGTGTGTGTGTGTGTGTGTGTGTGTGTGTGTGTGTGTGTGTGTGATTCCACATGTGTATAGAAACATGAGGAGACTTTGCAAAAGTAAGTTTTCTCCCTCTACCAGGCAGGTAGTTAAAACTAGGGATTTAACTCTTGCCAAGTGACATGGAATGTTCCTTTCTGTTGAGCTATCTTATTGTTTCATGAAAATCCTTAGCTTCAAGTTTCTCATGATAAATTTACCCTATGTATTCCAAAAAACAGGATACGGTAATCAAACAGCAGTACTTGCCTTAACAGACTTGCAGGAAGGTCTTTGCTTTGATTATGATGAATCATAGCAGGCTCTTGAAGATGAAGTGACACTTCAGCAGCTGCACTCACTTCCTTTGACTGGTCCAAGGAATGGATATGATGAAACATTTTCATTTTCCTTGATAATAAAGACTATAAAACTCTGGAAGAGATCTATGGACAAGAGTAACACTTCTGATGGCTTTGCAGCTTAGAGACCTCATCAGAACCATGATCTGTCATAATGCATGCTTAACAGACAAGCAAAGCATTGGAGGACTGACTTTTTTCATTAAATTACTGCTACATTTTTATAAGCAGATAGTAGAATCTATCATTGTTATCTCAGCAGCAATAAGACACTAGCTTGCTTCTGACACCACCTTGGTTCTCAGTTAGCCTGTTTCCCACACCAACAAACTCACAGTGCTCTGTTTAACTGTGGAAAATCAATTTGTATTTTCGTTTATGGCTTTGGCTATGTGACTCAAAGGGGTTATTCTTAGAGTAAAATGAAAATGGGATGAGTTGGAAGACTTATATGAATCATTTAAAAATCATTTATAGGTCATGAGGGTCACATTAGCAGTGACTGATAGAGAATAAGCTATGGAGTAATAGTCGCTCCTGTTAAAATAGGAGAATTTCTTGATGTGAATACAGGAGAACCCTTTATATGGACATATACATAGCCTTCTACATGGAATTCTGCCATATAGGATGACTATTTATATATATTGAAATGTTTTAGCCTTTAAGATATCTAAAGCTACTCAAGCAAACATAAGGCTACAGTATATCAACGTTCTCTATGTTAAATTAATGAGTACATCATATTTTGTATTGTTAAAATAAGAATGTTATCCAGCTTCAGTTTTTTATTTTTCCAAAAGAGTTGTTGCCCCTGACATGAAAAAGTATTCCAATAATGGTAATGTTCCAAGCTTTGTACACTGTAAAATATTTTGATTGGTTAATTTAAAATTACTTATTCTAAAATCCATGTTTTTAAATTTGAACAGATGTACACAAATTTGCTTGACCAATTTAGAGCCTTTCATCTCAATCAATCACTCAAACGTTATGAACTGTTACTATTTCTAGTCCACATCATGACATGTCTAATCATGGATTTAAATATATTTTTTATTTTACTTTGCTTAGAAATTGTTGGGAAGTAACTGAAAGTCACTGAATTTTAATTTCATTTACAAAACTTTTAAATATATTGTGTATTCCATGCTATTTATTAAACCAGTATAGTTTTAAGATTTATACATAAGTTACACATATATGTAAGTTATATATAACTTACATAGTTAAAAGGTTTAAATATAATTTAGAAAGTCTTCTTTGAACAATATCTGTCTTCTATAATCACTTGCTTATTTTGAGTAAAAATTTACTCATGTTTCTTTTGGAAATATAAATTGCTTAGAGTTACTCAATGTTCTCTGCGAATACAGTCTAGTTCTAGAAGGAAAGCATCATGTATACCTTATATAAGTAATTTGTCTCCTTGACACTGCAGTGTTCTTATTTCATGTGAGTATTGTTTGAGAAAATATCAGATTTGCTAACAATAAAATATGTATAATGTCGTGAGTGCCATAATTTGAGTTCCCATTAAAATGTTAAATAACACTGAGTTGTAAGCGATATTTATGTATAATCACTTATTTCACCAATTCATTAATATCCTTGATTAATTTAAAGGGTGAAATTTCATCTGCTTTCAAGTTAGATTCAACCCAAGGGACAGCTATGATTAGAAATCACGTCCAGTGGATTGTCAAAACTTAGTCATTTCTGTCTTACATGATTAGTTAAAAAATGAATGGTTGCTTTTTGGTAATGGCACTATCCCTCCAGGGTCACACACAAATTCCTTAGATCTTACTCAGAAATCAGTGCTCTATATAATTGACAAATGATTTTTATTCATGAGTAAATAACTGTGTCGACCTTCAGGCTGTTGTCTACAAAACATGGAACACATTTCTTTTATTTTTTTAAGCTTCTTAACCTCTTTCAAAGTATTTTACTATTTCTCTCATCTGTCATAACACATCAATTTCACTTTGGGAAACTTTGATCCATAATGCCACTGTTCCACCTTTTCCTCCTTTTCTGTTTAAAAATCTGTCACTATTGACATTTAACATTCATGGATGATTGTAGCACACTTCATTTGTGTATGATTGGATATGATTTTTTCTCAAATTATTGTTATCAATAGATTGATACATTAAGTCGATCAAAACAATTTTCAAGGAGTTAACTTTTATAATTACGGTATTTAAAATACTTTACTTCATGGCTACTGTAATTACATTATTTCAAAGCCAATTAAAATGTTTATTTGATATAATTTATATGAGATTTATTTACATACATATACACACATGCATACATTCATATATACATATATAAATACATAATTTGTGTCTCCATAATCAGTTATTCCTGCGATGGTACCAAAATTCAATCCAAGCTTAGGATTTCATCTGTACCAAAAGAAAAATAAAATTTAAAGGATGGCATTAAAAAAAAAAACCTCTAAAATCAAATTTCCAAAATTTTCAGACAAGTCTCTCGACTCCATGCTACTTGTATTTTATATTATATGTAATAAAAACAAATTTATCTTGGCATGCAAATATGTAGCATGGATTTATGGTTCTAAATAGATTGTTTTGCCATGTACCATTGGATTAGATGATAGCCTACTTTTGGGCTTTCTGCAAAAGTGCGTGTTTATCAAAATTATTTTTGGATCTGTTCTTATAATTCTAGTTGCCAATAGTAAATTCTCACAGATAATTTAAGTTGAATATTACTCAAAATAGACATTTTATTTTAAACTTGGAATTTTCTCTCTATGACCAAGGGAATGATCTGTCTGTGTAGAAATATATGCAATAGTGACATTGTGGGCACATGGAGCTCCACATCTCTGTATTAGAATGATGCTCTATAATCCTCCAATTTAAATAAAGTTTGACCATGTATTTTGCAAGGATAACAGATTCACAGATACAAAGGCATAGATATTAGAGACATATACATATCTACATAAGCATATATACATTAACATTAAATGTATATATTATATATGATTATATGATAAATGAATTTATAACCATTTCTATGCATAAATACACCTGCATTATTCATTAAATGGATTGACATTTTTGTCATAAAATACCCTGGTAGTAGCAAATCATTCCCACTGTAGTTGCTGTAGGTACAGAGTATGAGATTGTACAAATATACACTTAATAGGCAAGAAGGGAGTGTACTCGAGGGAAATGGAACCAGCACTTTTAGACATGATTCACATAACATTATTAAACATAGAAGAGCCAAATTCTGCAAATATTCTTGTAATCAGACTGGTTAACCAGACTCCATTTGTGATTGATGTACAATGGCATATGCCTTAGCACATAATAGCAGCACAAAGTGAATTTATGTTCATTGTCATAAAATATTTAATCTGGGTAGACAAAAGAGAGAGCAAACACTTCTGTCTTCCCAGACTATGTGCCTCATTTTCAAGTGCAAACCTGAGTGAGTTTGGGGAAGGAGTTAGTCTTGGTCTTGCCTGTGGGCTCTGAGCCAGGCTTCCTTCTGCAGAGCATAATCAGCTCAGCTCCCTGTTTCAACTTTAATGGGAAGATTGCACTCATCCCATTACTTTTGCTGCAATAACTTGTAACAACTTAAACCAAAATAATTTTCTTAGACCCCTGTGATAATTCTTCACAAAACTAGTCTGTTATTCTGGGACTTTGCCAAAATCTGGGGGGTCTCATTGCTTCTTGCAAATCTCTTCATCGGTGTTAATTGCTTAATTTTTCCAAATAGTGATAGGGTGTTTTAGAATGTAAGTAAATAGAAATATTTTAAAATAATTTTTTCAAGTGTCCCTTTTGGATTTTTCCAAAATAACAGAAGTTGACAAAGAGGCTTATCAAAGTTCAAATTCAGTATGTACACACTTCTTCAAAAGGAACATTTTCTCATGCCACTCTGTATCCATTCCAGAGACAGTAGTATTTTTTACAATGATGAAATCCAATTGTTAAATCATACTTTTCAAGTCACTGAAGAGACTTTCATGTTCCTAGAACAAATGTTTTAAAAAATAGCAGGTTAGCAAAAGATACTTAAAAAAGGATGAAATTATCATGCAGTGGGGTTTGCACCAAGGCCAGCATTATTGAAGCTTGAGTTCAGGCCCCATCTCACACCTTGTGTAGGTGGTCCTGGCTCTGCCCCTAGGTCAGTGTCCTCTGAAGAACATTTCAGCCTGGATGTCCTCTCATGAGCCAGAGTCTACCCTGCTTTTAGAGCTTGGGCTGGGATATCATTCTGCCTCTAGGCCAATGCCCTCTTAAGGAGACCATTTCAGCTTAGATTATCTCTCACCTGCCTGGCCTGGTTCTATCCCAAACAGCACATCAACAACCTAAAACCTTCAAGAATTTAATACAGAAACCACAGGTCAAGGACTAGCAAACCAACATCATACAACCAAGGACCCCCAAAACATTACCATCCTGTGGAAGAGAATCTTAGCATCTAATCCTAAAATAAATAACAGTTATTTACCACAGTTTATGATTTCTATGCAGCATACACAAAGTTCAATACACCCACTATTCAGAGTCCTTAACTATTCACTCTCCCATACTTCTAAGAATATAAAAGCTGTATATTCTACTCATCTCTAGTCCCATTTTACCATCTTAAATCTGTTTTGATACTTTACCCAAATCTCACCCAACAAACCTTGATACCTCTCAGTAATAACTAGACCAAAATTCTGCCCCCCCAAACCAGAGCATAGCTTACAAATTCCTTCAGGACTACTACAATAACCTTAGCCACAAAACAGCACCTAGTGATCCAAACAAACAGGTATAACAACTGTCCAAGTGTGGAAATTCTGTCTGACTCAAAAGAGTCAGAAATACATGCTGAAGAAAGATGCCAGAGACCAAACATAAAATTCCCAAGTCATACTGTAAATCCATGAGACAGAACAACAAAAAGAAAATCTCCAACAAAAAATGTTGATCCTATAATGATTGATTCCAATCAGAATAAATGAAAATTTTTATATCTAAGGAACAATATTCCTATCAAAGTACAAAGAGGCATATTGTACACTAGTCAGATATGACCAAAATAGGAACTCACTATAGGTACAAGACAGTGATAACATTTTGAGAGTGTCAAGAGAGAAATAAATAAGCCACATTTAAAGGTAAGCCTATGAGAATAACAGCTGAATTTTCAATGGAAACTGTAAAAGCCAGAGGGCTCAGAGAAATGTACTTCAAGTTATGAATGAGCACAAATACCAACCCACATTTATATACCCATAAAATGATCCACCATGATTAATGACATGCATGACCACCAACATGCTAGGAAAATATACTCAAGTTTGAAGAAAAGGACAAATATATCAAAGAGCACAGAAGGGAATAATAATGCTTGCATAACATATCTAAGAGGGCAGAAGGGAAAAATAATGCTTGCATAACTACTAAGTACAGAAATACACTTCAAAACCACAAAATTCAGATAGGAATCAACAAACATTTCTCAATTATAACTCTAAATGTCAGTGGAATTAACTCTCTGATCAAGAGACATTGGCTATGAACATGGATTAAAAATCATAACCCACCAATCTTCTGCCTTCAAGAAACACATGTCACTATGAAAGATAGGCACATTTACAGAGCAATAAGCTGGTCAAGAGAATACCAAGCTAACAGAACAAGGAAACAAGCAGAAGTATCAATATTTGTATCTGAGAAAATATATTTCAAACAAAAACAAATCATAGGCAACACAGAAGGATACTACATATTCTGAACATATATGCACCTAATATAGGCTCATCCACATTTACTAAACTAAAACTACAATGTCTAAAACAACAACTCAACCAAAAATGATAACAGTAGGGGATGTCCCTGTCAACTACCACTGTCTAAAAACTGAACAGAGACACTTAGCAGGTGAATGAAACAATAACCCTAGTTGACCTCATTGATCTCTACAGAACTTACCATCCTAAATCCAAGGAATACACATTCATTACAGGATCCCATCAAACTTTCTTCAAAACAAACCACATATTGGACCAGAAAGCAAATCTCCACATATACAGGAAAGTTGAAATTATATTTTGTACTTTGTATCAAACCAACATGATAAAAAGCTAGATATTAGTGCCATGGAAAAATGACAGAAAATTACAAAATACTTAGAAATTAAATACTAAGATACTGAGCAAGGAATGGGTTGAAGTAGAAAACTAAAGTGGCCATTCACAAATTCTTAGATGTGAATTATAAAGAAAACACAACATATCAAAATATTTGAGATATGATGGAGTCTGTCCTAAGAAGAAAGTTTATAGCACTCAATGCTTTTATATGAAAAAATGGAACTATCACAAGTAAATGACATAACAGTGCAAATTAAAGCTTTAGAGAAATAAGAATAATCCAATCCCAAAAGCACTAGTTGAGCAGAGATTAGTAAATTAGGGGAGAAATATCTGAAATTGAAATAAGGAAAACAATATAAAGAATTCACCAAACAAAGAGCTAGTCCTTTGAAAAATATCAGCAAGATGAATAAACCTTAGCTAAATTAATGAAAACCTATAAGAGAGAAAATAAAATCAATAAAATTAGGGATATAAATGGAGTTGTTACAAGTGGTACTGAGGAACTACAAAGACTCATAAGGTCATATTTCAAAGCCATCCCCACAAAATTTGACAATCAGAAAAAAATGGATGAATTTCCAAATATACACAACTTACCAAAATTGAGTTGGGATTAATTGAATTATTTAAGTAGTTCTATAGCAAGTAATAAAGTTAAAGAAATAATTACAAATCTTCCTTCCACAAAGGCCAGTTTCAGATGGAATCACTTCAGAATTCTATCAGACATTTAGAGAAAAACTAGAACCACTACACCTTATACTATTCCATGAAATAGCAAAGGAAGGAATAATTCCAAATTCTTTCTATGAAACTAATATTATACTCATCCCAAAACCAAATAAAGATATAATATAAAAGAAAACCAGAGGCTGATTTTACTGATGAACATGATGCAAAAATCCACAACAACATTTCAGCAAACCTAATTCAAAAACATATCATGGCGTCATTCGCCATGACCAAGTAGGATGTACAAGGTTAGTTTAACATATACAAACCAATAACAGTAATCCATCACATAAATGTATCCAAGAATAGAAAGCACATGATTCTCTTTTTTTATTTTAATACATTTTTATTATTATTTCAGCTCATACAAATTTAATAGGTACACTAGTTCCCTCCCTCCCTCCTACTCCCACCGAACCTCCTGCTCTCCCTCCCCTCACCCCTCCTGCCCCATCCCCCCCGTGCCTCCCGCCCCAATTCCCAGAGTCCTTTCTTGTGCATTCCTGACTCTCCTCTGGGCCCTCCTCTCAGATGACGTACAAGGACCCAGTGGCATTTCCCTGAACCCTTTCCTGTGTTCCCCTTAAGCATAGGAACACTACTATGGCTGTCAATCCCTTGCCTCCAAGGATCTTGGTGTCTTTAGCAGATGCTAGACTTTGTGAGGTCAATAGTGTGTTGGACATTGCGCCAGGCATGCAATGTCCAATTATGATTGCTTCGGCCCTAACTTGTGTGGAGTATCTTGCAAATCATTGCTCCTCCCATCCTTTTGCTCTTACAATCTCACAGCCCCCTCTTCCGCAAATTTCCCTCAGCTTCAGGATGGGGAGAGATTAGTCTGGCCTACTTCTAGGTGGTTGACATAGAGTCTCTGAAGTTCTGCATAGTGGTTTGTTGATTTTCTTTTGCAGTTTTGTTGCTCCTGCAATGCCCTTCACTCCATCGTGATGGGCACTGTATGTCACCCCCTGGTCAGAGACAGAAAGCTGTTAAACTGGAGTCTTATTATAAGAGCACATTCAAGGGTAGATGTAATACTTATACTCAAAAGTGGAATCGCTGGGTCATATGGCATTTGGCAATGGGAAGGGACAATCACCCATTTGCAAAATGGTTACTTTTTAATCTGCCGGACTATATGCCCTCCCCTTCTGGTGAGTTCATACCCCCTTAGTTGTAAATGATCAGGAACGAATGTCTGTGAACTTAACTAGGTGTCACATTACTTTCTTGCAGTCCTTGATGGAGGCCTATTTTCTCTACTGTAACATGGTCACTTCTCTCCTTGTTTCTGGTGTGGCCCTCCAACCCCATCCCTCCTGTTCATAATCCTTGCAATTACTGTAGGTAATACATAGATTTACCTATGAGTGTCTCAAGATGTGCTGGGTGGGTTTGGTATTAGGAGCCACCTATTAGGGAGTATATACGGCACTTAATTTTCTGTGTCTGGGATACTTCACTTAATATAATTGATTCTAATGACATCCATTTCCCTGCAAATTCCAGTAATTCATCATTTTTGATGGCTGAGAAGTACTCCATTGTATAGATGTACCACAGTTTCCTTATCCACTCATCAACTGTTGGACATCTGGGTTGATTCCATGTCTTTGCTATTGTAAACAGTGCTGCTATGAACATGGTCGTGCTTGTGCTATTAAGGTGAACCTCTGCTACATGTGGGGTTATACCCAAAAATGGAATCGCAGGGTCATATGGCATTTTAATCTTTAATGTCTTTAAGAATCTCCAGACGGCTCGCCAGAGTGGCTGTATGAGCCTGCACTCCCACCAGCAATGTAGGAGAGTTCCCCTCTCTCCACATCCTCTCCAGCATTTGTTGTTGTTTGTATTGTGGATTTTTGCCATCCTGACCGGGATGAGATGATATCTCAGGGAAGTTTTGATTTCCATTTCCCTGATGGCTAAAGAAGTGGAGGATTTTTAAAGATAGTTGTTAGACATTTTAATTTCTCCCTGGTAAAATTTCTTTTAAGTTCCAGGGACCATTTTTTAATTGGGCCATTGGTTTCCTTGATATTTAGTTTTCTAAGTTCTTTGTGCACTCTGGACAGTAGAGCTCTATCAGATATGTGGTTAGTGAAGATTTTCTCCCATTCTGTGGGTTGCCTTTGAGCTCGTGTTACAATCTCCTTATCTGAACAGAAGCTCTTTAATTTCACAAGATTCCCAACTGTTGAGAGTTGGTAGCAGTGACTGTGCCATTGGATGTCTGTTTAGGAAAGGTTGGCCTATTCCAATCAGCTCGAGGGAGTTCCCTATCCTTTCAACTATGGATTTTATAATCTCTGGCCTTATATCAAGGTCCTTGATGCATTTGGAATTAAGTCTTGTACATGGTGACAAGTATGGGTCCAGCTTTAATCTTCTGCATGTGGAGATCCAGTTTTTTCAGCACCATTTTTTGTAGATGCTGTTCTTTTTCCATTGGATTCTTTGGGCCCCTTTGTCAAAGACCAAATGGTTGTAATTTTGTGGACTTATATCTGGGTTTTCAATCCTTATCCATTGATCTGTGTCTATTTTGGAGCCAGTACCAGGCTGTTTTTATAACTATGGATTTGTAATATAGACTAAGGTTTGGTATGGTGATAACTCCAACAGTGTTTTTGTTACTCAGGATTGTCTTTGCTATCCTGGGTCTTTTGTGCCTCCATATGAATTTTGAGATTGTTTGGTCAACTTATTTAAAGAATTGCTTTGGTATTTTAATTGGTATAGAATTGAATTTGTATATTGCCTTTGGTAGGATGGTCATTTTTACGATGTTGATTCTGCCAATCCAGGAACATGGGAGGTCTTTCCACCTTCTGGTGTCTTCTGCAATTTCTTTCTTTAGGGTTTTAAAGTTTTCATTGTAAAGGTCTTTTACCTCCCTGGTTAGGTTTATACCAAGGTATTACATTTTTTTAGGGGCTACAGTAAATGGGATTGTTTTTCTCAAGGCTTTTTCACTTCTTTCATTCTGGTCATATAGGAAGGCCTCTGATTTTTGCACATTTATTTTGTATCCTGCCACCCTGCTGAACTTCTCAATTAATTCCAGGAGCTTCCTGGTGGAGTTTTTGGGATCACTCAGGTATAAGATCATGTCATCTGCAAATAGGGATAGCTTGACTTCTTCCTTGCCGATTTGAATCCCTCTTATGTCCCTTTCTTGTCTTATGGCTTCAGCTAAGACTTCAAGTACAATATTGAATAGAAGTGGTGAGAGTGGACAGCCTTGTCTAGTTCCTGATCAAAGTGGAATTGCTTCAAGTTTTTCTCCATTGAGTATAATCCTTGCTGTAAGCTTGTTTTATATTACTTTTATTATATTAATAAAGGTTCCTTCCATTCCAACTGTCTTTAGGGTTTTGATCATAAAGGGCTGTTGGATCTCATTAAAAGCTTTTTCTGCATCTATCAAGAGTATCATGTGGTCTTCATTTTTGGACTGGTTTATACAGAGAATTGAATTAATTGATTTGCATTTGTTGAACCAACCTTGTGTGCTTGGGATAAACCCTACTTGATCCCCATGAATGATCTTTTTAATATGTTTTTGAATCCGATTTGCTAAAACTTTGTTGAGAATCTTTGCGTCTGTGTTCATCAGAGAGATCGGCCTATAGTTTTCTTTTTTAAGTGAGTCTTTATTAGACTTTGGGATTAAAACGATATTAGCTTCATAGAAGGAATTTGTTAGAGTTCCTTCCTTTGCTATTTGATGGAACAGTTTAAGGAGTATTGGTATTATTAACTCCTTAAATGTCTGGTAGAACTCTGTGCTGAATCCATCTGGTCCAGGACATTTTTTGGTGGGAAGGTTCAAGATTACTTCCTCAATTTCCTTATATGTTATAGGACTATTTAAATAATTCACAACTTCCTGATTCAATTTAGGTAAGTTGTGTTTACTTAGAAATTCATCCATCTCTTTTGTGTTGTCAAACTTTACAGAGTATAAGTTTTTGAAATATGATGTTATAATTCTCTGGATTTCTTGGGTATCAGTAGTGATAACTCCATGTTCATTTCTGATTTTGTTAATTTGGGTTTTCTCTCCCCTGCTTTTGGTTAATTTAGCTAGGGATGTATCAATCTTATTGATTTTTTCAAAGAACCACCTTTTTGACTGGTTGATTTTTTTCTATTGTTTTCTTAATCTCGATTTCAGATATTTCTCCCCTTATTTTGCTAATCTCCTCTCTTCTACTGCTTTTGGGATCAGATTGCTCTAGTTTTTCTAAAGCTTTAAGCTGCATTGTTAAGTTGTTTATTTCTGATGTTTCCATTTTTTTGATGTAGGCATTAAGAGCTATGAACTTACCTCTTAGAACAGCTTTCATTGTGTCCCAGAGATTTTGGTAAATTGTATTTTCGTTATCATTCACTTTCAGGAAATCTTGAATTTCCTTTTTAATTCCTTCCTGAATCCAGTTCTCATTCAGCATCATATTGTTAAGTTTCCAGGAGTTAGTGTATTTTCTCTTGTTTGATGTGTTGTGGACTGTCCAGCTTTAGGCCGTGGTGGTCTGATAGGGCACAGGTTAGAATTTCATCTTTTTTTATATGTGTAGATTCGTTTTGTGGCCCAATATGTAATCTATTTTGGAGAAAGTTCCGTGTGCTGCTGAGAAAAATGTGTATTCTTTGGTGCGTGGGTGAAAAGTTCGATAGAGATCTGTAAGGTTAAGTTCCAAAGTGTCTCTGTTAAGCTTTTGACCTGTTGATCTATCCCATGTTGAGAGGGCAGGTGTTGAAGTCCCCAAGAATTATCGTTTGGGGGTTGATTTCTTGCTTTAGACGCTGTAGGGTTTTCTTAATGAATGTGGAGGGGCCCGTATTGGGTACATATATATGCAGTATTGTGAAGTCTTCCTGGTGAATTGTACTCGTGACTAAAATGTAGTATCCATCTGTGTCTCTTATAATTTTCTTTGGTTTGAAGTCTACTTTGTCTGATAGCATAATGGCTACCCCTTCCTGTTTTCTGCTTCCATTGGCTTGTAGAATTGTTGACCAGCCTTTTATTTTTGAGCGTGCCTATCTTTTATGGTGAGATGGGTTTCCTGCAGGCAGCATATTGATGGATTGTGATTTTTAATCCAAGTTTGTAATCTGTGTCTCTTGATCGGTGAATTAATTCCATTAACATTTAGTGTTATAATGGAGAAACTATTTTTAATTCCAGACATTTATTATGTTTAGTAGTTTTTATAAGTATATTGCTTTGCTTTTAATGGTGTTATATTTGCCTTCTGTTCTCCTGGATTTGCCTGTTTTTTTTCTTCAAGCTTGAGTATCATTTCTAGCATTTTTTGAAGGCCTGGTTTGGTAGACATGTATCCCTTCAAGTTGTCTTTGTGCTGGAAGATTTTTCTTTCTCCCTCAATCATGACTGATAGTTTTGCAAGGTAAATCAGCCTGGGTTGACATTTTTGCTCATTCAATACTTGAAGTATGTCTCTCCAAGCTCTTCTTGCTTTTACTGTTTTGACTGAGAAGTCATTTGTTATTTTAATAGGTTTATCTTTAAAAGTGACTTGTTTTTTCTCCCTTGAAGCTCTCAGCACCAGTTCTTTATCTTGAATGTGGCGTGTTTTAACTATTATTTGCTGTGGCGTGCTTCTGTTTTGGTCGTATCTGTTTGGGGTGCGGAATGCCTCTTGTATATGGATGGGCCTCTCTTTTTTAAGATGAGGAAAGTTTTCCTTGATGATCATGTGAAAAATTTCCTCAGGGGTGGTATTTTGAGATTCTTGCTCTGGTATTCCATGAATACGCATGTTAGGCTTCTTCAGGGTGTCCCATATCTCTTGGATATTTCTCTCAAGTATCTTTTTGGCTTTAACAACCTCTTCCATTGAGCTGGTTAGTACTCCCACTTTATCTTCAAGGTCTGAAATTCTGTTTTCTGCTTTGTTAGTTCTGTTAATAAGACTTTCTGTGGAGTTCTGGGTTGAAGATAACTTGTCTTGTAGCTCAGTTTTAAACTCTGCTTGAGTTTGTTTTAACTGCTCTATGCCAGTTTTTGTTTCTTGCACTGTTTTTCTCAACTCCTCCATGTGTCTGTTGCTGTTCCTCCTCAAAGCGATTGATTCGATTATGTAATTCCTCTCGGATTTCCTCTTTTATAGTATTGAACATGGTAGTGATCATATTTTGAAAGTCGTTATCTTGGGTTAGGCTTTCTTGGCCTTTTTCCATGGGTTTGTTCTAGTTGGAGTCTAACATTATGGGATTAATTTCTTCAGTGGGAAATTTGTTTACTTGAGTGTTGCTTCTCATGGATTTGCACTTTGACTTTGGCATTGTCGTTTTAACTCTTAAGATCTTTCAATTTCACTAAACTGAATTATTTGGCCGGGGATTCTGGGGGTGGGCAGGGACGGAGCTTATCTACGTCACGGATGAGGCCCGGCTGGACCGTGCGCGTGTCCTGGCTGGCGGAGCGGAGTGGGGAAGGGAGGATTCGGGCGTTGGCGTGGAGCTATTTAACCTGAGGGGAGCTGGGGCGGGTCCCGGGCGCAGGGGGAGGTCCTCCTCGTCCCTCAGCCCTGCGCGCGGCTCCGGCTGGATGGTGGGGCAGGACCTGGATCCCTTTGGGCTGACCTGGGGTTCTGGTGGGCGGGCCCGGACGGAGCTTACCTAGGTCGCAGTTTGAGGCCCGGCTGGACTGCGCGCGAGTCCCAACTGGCGGAGCCCACATGATTCTCTTGATAGAACATTTTTGACAAAATTCAACTATCCCTTTATGGCATAAAGCCCTGGATATAATAGGAATGGAAAGAACTCATATCATATCAACCTAATAAAGGCCACACACATTAACACTATAGCAAGGATCTTGCGGCATTTCCACTTTGATCAGGTAGTAGATAAGACTATCTATTCTCACACTTCTATTTGATATTGTACTGGAAGTCTTAGCCAGAATCATAAGGCAAGAGAGGGAGATAAAACAGATACAAAAAGGAAAATAAGAAATCAAGATATTCCTTTTTGCAGATGACATGATTCTGTATCTGAGAGATCACTAAAACTCTATCAGGAAACATCTGAAACTAATCCATAAGTTCAGTAGAGTAGTAGGTTACAAAATTAATGTGCAAAAATCAGTGACTTTTTAATACAGCAAGGATTAAAAAAAGTGAGAAAGCCTTAACAAGCAATTTAATTTACCATACTCTCTAATAAATGAAATAATTTTATATAAATCTAACAATTTATATGAAAAACCTGTACAATAAAAACTGATAACCTTAAAGAGAAATAAATTTCAAAAAACACCAGAAAATGGAAAGATCTCACATGCTCTTGAATCAGTAGAATTAACAATATAACAGGACTATCCTATCAAAAGCAATATATAGTCCAATGCAATGCTAAGCAAAATTCCAAGGCAATTTTTCACAGAATTTGATAAAACAATCCCAAAATTCATATGAATCACAAAAGGCCCTGGATAGCAAAACACTTCCTGACAAATCCATAGTAATGAAGACAGCATGATTCTGGCTCGAAAATAGACACACAGATCAATCCACAACAGTTAAAAACCCAGTTGCAAGCTCATACATCTACAGTCATCTGATTTTTGATATAGCAAATGGTGCTTGCAAAACTGGGTGTCTACATGCAGAAGATGTAGATAATTCTTCCTAGAAAAAAAAGTAGGGAATTTCCTTGGACTGACTGACCTAGGCCAGCATTTTCTAAACAGTACTTCAATTGCACAGGAAAATAGAACCAATACTCAACAAGTGGGATCCCATGAAATTAAAGAGCTTCTGTTCAGCAAAAAATATTGGTGACTGAGCAAAAAGACAACCCACTGAATGGGAGAAAATCTTCACTAACCACAAATCTGATAGAGGACTAATATGAAGAATGCACAAAGAATTCAAAAATTAAAGACTAGGGATGCAAACAGCCCAATTAGAAAATGGGTCATGGAGCTTAAAGAACCTTTACCCAGAATGAAATTAAAATGTTTAACATATACCTTAAAAAATGTTTCACCTCTCTAGCTATTAGGAAAATGCAAATCAAAATCACTTTGAGATATCATCCCACTCAGAATGGTTCAAGCAAAACACATACAATAACAAATGCTGGAAAGAATGCTGGGAGAAGGGAGCCCTCATACATTTCTTGTGGGAATGCAAACTTGTACAATCACTGTAGAGATCAGTATAACAGCTTGAAAAATAGTTAACAATTGAAATTCCATATGAACCAGATATATCAGTCCTGGGAATATTCCCAAAGAATTCTTCATCTTACTATAGAGCCACATGTACATTCATGTTCATTGCAACATTACTCACAATAACAAAGATATGGAATCAACTGAAATGCCCAAAGTAGAGGAATAGACAATGAAAAATGTACATATACACAATGGACTATTATTCAGCTGTCAAATAAACTGAAATTTGTTGGTAAATGAATGGAGTTGGAAGAAAGTACACTGAGTGAATTATACCAGATACAGAAAGACAGATTCTTATGTATTTTTCCTTGTAAGTGATACCTAGTACTCAGCCCTCATAATGACATACTCAAGGGGAAATGTCTGTACTATCCATTATATCTACAAAGGAGCATAACTTGAGAGGTATGGGAGAGAAAACCACAAAAGAATGGAGACAAAGTAACACAGTTAAATATATAAATAAGGTCACTATTAAGAAAATCCTGTAAGGAAAGGGGAGTAATGTGTGACATCTTGATAGGAGGTAAGAGTGAATAAAAAAAAAGAGGCAAATAGCTCAGGGGAAATAGAAAAATCAAGGGCTCTTATCCCAATGGTAAACATTATAACTCACTACAACTCCAGTAAGAAGAATCTATGGGAGCTGATTAATGTAAGATCAATGAGAAAGCAATTATTCTCTAAATGTTTCTAATCTCCTTAATGTCAGGAAACCATGCCTGATATTGCAAGCCTATCCAAATAATGGTAGAAGAGTACTAAATGAACAGGAACAGATACCCTCATGTTAACTATAAAAGACTGATAATATAACACCATGTAAATACTCCTTCATTTAACCCTGAGATAAGAAAAGCTGTCAGAGCTCAACCAAGCTATACCCTATTACAATGGAAGAAAAGTGAGACAGAAAACCACATCAGGCTAGAATATAAAATATAAGGGAACTTAGAAAACTCAGCCCTAACCAGTCTATAAAATCGTATCCCACACTAAGACTCAGGGAACCTTGTGGAAGAGGAAGCAACAAGATTCTAAGAGCCTATAGGTGGGATCAAATACTCCAAACCAACATACTCCAGCCAAGAGTATGATGTACCCAGGGCTGATGTACCCAGATAGTTACGGAAATAAGAACTTCTACCACCAGATCTACACAAGGGTTGACTTACCAACATTCCCCAAGGACTTAATAGGATCTTAGAATAAAAATACCACTCTCAGAGAGTGTCTTAGAGGCAGGTTCTAGACAAAGGAAGAAGAATCTTCCCACTTAACGTTCCCAGTGAAAAGCCACATAACATACAACAGAAATCTGACCTCCATACCAACACAGACATCCCAAAGGTAGCCTTGTTATACATGCACAAGCAGGGACAGGAGAAGGGTTGGGACCAGATAGGATTGATGAAGGGAGTGGAGGGTGGGAAAGAGTACGCGGATGGAGAGTGTGGGAAAGGAGGGAAGCAGGTGGGGAGGGAGTGAAGACAAAGACATAAAAACATATTTTGTAAATAAATAAATGAATAAAAAATTGGACAAAACACTGAGCTCTTTATAATAGAGAAAGTTGAGCCATCTTGTTCACTTGTGTAGAGAGGATGATTTGAATCATTGATATGCAGAGAAGCTCCTCAGTACACTGGTGACTTCTGAAAGCTGCCTGATGCATGTATTCTACAAAATCTCTAGGGAACATTTACATGCCATTAGGTCCTGTCACCAGCATCTTGTGAAAGTAAGTTGAGTCTTCTATGGTTCATACATCAACTTATTAATGATATCTATAAATATAATATAGCCTATGAAGAAGTGAATTATTTATGTGATCAAATGATTTATTACATGATTTGGTTTGTGTGTATGTGAGTGTGTGTGTATGCATTTGGGTGTATTTGTTACTGAAAATTGAACCTATGCCTTGTATATGTCAGTCATTTGCTTTATCAATGAGCTGCTTTTTAACTTTATCCATATGTTTGATGGAAAAATAGAGTTGTGAAAGATAAGTCTACAACTGCCAGTTTTTGTTTCATTGTTATGCAAATGAAACTGATGACTTCATGGCAAGTATGTGACAACTGGAGATACCAAGAGATACCTGTACACAGAGAGGTGGCAACAATTATGAACCACTTCCAGAATGAAAAGCTACTGTAAAAATATGCATACAAAGTTGTGATCCACTCCAGTAAACCTAGAATTTGCGAAGGTCATGTTCAAAATTAAAGACAGCTAACTTGCAAAGCATAGTGCAGATTTAGCTTTTACATCATTGCATTGTAATGGTGCTTATGCTAAGTGTTATTATTGGTTTACTTAAGAAAAAATCACTTATAAATGATAGAATACAAATTTCATTAAAGAAGTTCATGAGTTGAGTTGTGAAAATTATAGACAGCATTCAAGTAGTAGCTACTTAACATGAAATCTTCTTTTACCTAGGCATTATTTCTTAAAATGTGTGTTAAAAGATGATTTGTAGTAATCAAATTCTCATTTAGAAAGACACCTATAGATTTGTAAAATGTGAAAAAAATGTTGAAATACAATGTACATATAGTTATGCAAAATTAGAAAGTTGAATGTACAGAATAATTATGGGGTTAGGACGAATCTTAGTTATTTGTGCTAACAAAATCATTGTAATTCTGGTTGGACAACATTAAAGAGTGAATAGTTCACCTAAGTTCCTGCTTTAGTTGCATTCACAAAATGAGATGGGTGAATACAATGTATTTAGATAAAGATGTGAGTCTTTGTAAAATAAAGAGAAAGTGACAACAGATACCTTCTTCCAGCATGTCCTTTCAAGAAGGATGATTGGTTAATTAAAAACTGAATATCTTATTTAAATCAAGTTTACGTTTCACAGTGAATTTCAATGTTTTGTTAATGACTACTGTAATGAAATCATTAAATCTGAATGTCAATATTAATTTATTATCAGAAGACACAGCAAATTACATTGGTAGGTGAGACAGAAGAGCTTAGTATTATCTATTTGATTATTTCATAACTCATGTGCACATTTCAAAGAAACCTCTAGTTGTTAAATTCTCATTTCACTTATAATTACTCGATAACTAGTGCATCACAGTGAATTTCCTGAGGAGAAAGCTATGATAATGCTCCATAATTATCTTCATCTCACTTTTTTGGGCCAAATGGTTTTCATACATATAATATTTTCATGGGAAAATGGAGTCCAAATATCTTTGCAAGGTTGGGTGAGTGGAGTTCAACATAATGATTATTTTCCTTCTCCAAGACTGCAAAGCCTCACAGAAGATTAACTCCTGCTTTAAATATTTTGCTTTGACTATTTTAGTTTTTAATTTTGTTTGCAAGTTTCTAAGTAGTATATTTATTCTGTTTAGTGAATTTTAAAGAATATTCTGTGTTAATTTCCTTTCATCAAAGTTAAATATTTAATTCTCAGACCAACCTTTGACTACTGCCCAGAGTATACATCTGTTCGTACCTCACATACATAGGTTCTTATTGTACTTCTTGTGCAATTAATCAACAAGATATCCCATCATCAATCTCTAAGTCATGCAAACAGTAATATTTTTGCCTTCTCAAACAATTTTTTGTTTACCTTGGAGGCAAAAACTGTCTTCACCACTTGCTTAATTGTCGTGATCAGTTTTCAACTTAAAACCCTGTAGAAGAAGTACAAATGGCTGATGAACATATTAAAAAGGAAAATAGCAGCCTATCAGGCTCATGAATTTACTGATTATATTTCTTTCAGAGTCACTTTTCATTCAGGACTCTTACTGTCTCAGTGAGTTGCATAGCTCTCATACAGGAATAACACTTTTGATGAATTATTTTTAAAATGTTATTACAGTTTTATACATGAAAGCAATGAAGTTAAGTTATTTTTACCTCTTATTATCCAATCCCATCCACCCCCTTTTCCCATTGCAAACTTCTTCCTATGACTGTTTCTCCTAATTTCACACCTTTCTGTATATATGGCACACTGATTTTCCCACAGGTGACTTTTGCCCCATAATCTAGTATAAATTATGTGTGAGTGTGTGTGCGCACTTGTGTGTGTGTGTGTGTCCCTGTGTATGTAGATGTGTGTTGTGCTATTATACATAATATGCATTCCCTTGTTTACTTTATAGAAAAGATAAATATTGTCAGAAAGGATAAATAGAAATGAAATTGAAATATTCATTTACTTAATTTTTATTGTAAAGACTGCTTCATAAATTATCGAGAGTTTAACTTACCATTGAAGATAATTTTTTAAAACATCTTAGCTGAGGGCTGGAGAGGTGGCTCAGGGGTTAAGCCTCCGCCTTGCAGGTAAGCCTCCGCCTTGCAGGCGGAAGGTCCTGAGTTCCTGAGTTCGGATCCCAGATCCCACGTATAGACGCCAGGCGGAAGCGGGGCGGCCTGCGCTTCTGGTCCTGGTAGGGCGGAGCCTGTGAATCCCAGGGCAGAAGGAGGTGGAGGCGCCCATGGTGGTTCGCGAATTCGTCCGTGGTTCTACACATACACAGACATACACACACAGACACGCGCGCACGCACATACACACGCATATGCACACAGTTGATTAAATACTAATAAAAAATTTAAAACATTTTAGCTCCAGTTTTCATTGTCTCACAACATCTTATGACCTTGAAGTTTAATCTTATGTGGTTTGAATTAGTGGGCAAGCGTTTACTTTTTTGAGCTTGTCAAAAAACATGTATTTATCCCTAAATATACGGAAACTTTTAGATGGAAAGTTTTTATGCTTTGTTGCACATGTGTCTTTTCCATTCTCCATGTGGCCAAGAGCCCAATAAACCTTGTCAATCTGGAAAGTATTTGTCAATTATTAGTTTTAAGAAGTCTTCAAAGTTTCATCAGCCTTGCATTCTGCAGCAGTCATGGCAAGCTCCTGACATGCCTCAGACTGCAGGCCCATAGCTGTCAGCTTTCCCAAGTCAGCTGAACAGTGACATTGTGAATCTGTTTTTCATCATCCAAAGTTAGTCACCACGTCCCATCTACCATTGTCTTCTCTCACATTGTTTTTTGTTTTGGATTTGTGTAGATAAATTTCAGTCGTTTCTTGGTTAATGGTAAATTCACCATTCTCTGCATAGAAATTGACGAAGGTGATAGCACCCCTATTTCCTCTATTTATAATTGGCTAATTGTGCATAATTACTGGTTTCATCCTGAAGCATTTTAAGTGCTATAGTAGGGCATTGCTAGTTTAGACATGCCTAAAGGGAAAAACCACATATCATTCTTATAAAAATCTAGTAATATAAGAAACAATTATAACAACCTATAAAAATACTTTTAATGGCATGAAAGCTTTGGATGCTGGCCATTCACAAACCTTTTCTCTGTCTTTTGACTCTTATATTAATTCTTTCCTCCTTTTCCACAAAGGTACCTGAGCTTTACAGGTACTCTCCAGCAATGCTAACCCCTCACTGTCTCATGCACCTGTGTTTCTCTCACTCACTGTCACTGTAAGGAGATCTTCCTTTGCTTTAGAGAGAGTAGTTTTGAATCTTCAGCTCATTCTTCTTTGATATTCCCTGATCCTTGAGGATTAAGAGTTAGATTTCCAACTTACAGCTGAGTGTTCGACAGTTATCTGTTCTTTACCATCTACCATTTATTGCACAAATAAGTATTTAGGATTAAGGTAGAGAGTTTCATTAATCACTGGTTTAAAGACAAATATTTTGAAGGTAGTTCGGTACTGTGCCAATTCAGCAAAACAGAGGTAGTAGGTTCTAACTTAGAACCTTGAACCTCTCAATATATAGACTCTCAGTGTGATTTACAGTATGAGGTATGAGCTCTTTCCTGTGGATTAGATTTTAAGTCAATTTGGAATGCAGTTGGTTATTCTGGTAACATTCAAGTCAACATTGCACTGATGGACAGGGCCATTCTTGTTGTGGTTAATAGTCATCTTCAATGTGGAAGCTGTATGCAAAGCACTAACAAAGAAGGAGAATGCTTTCATATTGGTTCCAGCTTAACTTTTTCCTTACCTTGTGACTAAAATATGTGATGTTTTCATCAATATAGTCTTGCCAACAGCTTCTGGTGGGCAACCCAAGAATAATGACAACAGTTTATGTTTATTTTGAGATGTTTTGAACTTCCCTGGGGGTATTATTTTATTATCTATGATCTCTGGAAGGCATATCTTGAGGTATTTTTATTTACTATCCATTTTTCTCCCTGTTTTTGTATACCTCTATTTCAACTGTTTCTTTTATTATATTTCTAAGTTAAACAATGAACTAGTTGGTTTACATCTAGGTTTATCATATGTCCTTAATGTTATTTATTCCTCTGCCCCTACTTCTCTCCATTTTATCCATTTCTTCCTGAACTTTTCTCCCTTTGCATTTCTTTTCCATTACCATTGCTTTTCCCAACCGTTCCTTATTATTAATCAATTTATTTATTTATTTATTTCTGTGTGTGTGTGTGTGTGTGTGTGTGTGTGTGTGTGCGCGCACGCACGCATCAGAGGGACACTGTTTGTGCCTGTAGAGGCCCAAAGTTAACTTCAAAAATCACTTTGGATTGAGGCTCGAGAGGTGGCTCAGGGATTAAGCCTCTGCTTTGCAGGCAGAAGGTCCTGAGTTTGGATCCTAGACCCCACGTATAGACGCAGGGCAGAGGCAGGGGTGGCCTGCGTTTCAGGTCCTGGTAGGGCGCAGCCTGTGAATCCCCGGGCAGAATAAACAAGGAGGAGGTGGAGGCGGTCCATGGTGGTTCCCGAATTTGTCCGTGGTTCTACACATACACACACACACATACATGCACACACACATGCACAATTGAATAAATAATAATAATAATAATAATAATAATAATAATAATAATAATAATAAAAGAAATCACCTTGGATTGCACTACTTCCTCTATGCATTGCTCTGGATTTTCTTTTTTAATTTTTTTATTATTTATTATTTATTCAATTGTGCGTGTATACGAGTATGTGCGTGTGTGTATTTATGTGTGTATGTGTAGAATCACAGACGAATTCGAGAACCACCATGGGCCGACTCCACCTGCTCCTTGTTTACTCTGCCCGGGATTCACAGGCTCTGCTTTACCAGGATCAGAGACGCAGGCCGCCCCCACTTCTGCCCGGTGTCTATACTTGTGGTCTAGCATCCAAACTCAGGACCTTCCTCCTGCAAGGCAGAAGCTTAACCCCTGAGCCATCTCTCCAGCTCCTTTTTTAAAAAAAAAAAAAAAATTATTATTTATTATTTATTCAATTGGCATTGCTGTGGATTTTCTACCTATCTTCCAGGGCCTCAAGTAGATCCCTCCACCATTTCTGCCTGGCATTTTTACATGGGATCTGGGATCCTAACTCAAGACCTTTTGTTTGCCAGGCAGAGGCTTAACCCCTGAAACATCTCTCCGGCCCCATTCTCTCCTTCTTTGCAGTTCTTTTCCCTCTTTCATATGTCCTCTTTCTAATTTAATAACTCTTATGAGTACTTCAAGTTAAACACTCAATTCTAGCAGTTCAATGCTAGTATTCATACATAAGAAAGCAGGACAATCATGATCCCACATAGAGATAGTTACTGACACCAAGACTGCAAAGTTTCTCCCTGATCAAAGGGCAACAATGCATGGAAGAGAAGCCCCTTGAATCTTACAAGGCAATGGGAAATAGATTTAGAACTATTAAGAAGGAAGGAACTATTAAGTAGGACGACGTGAGAAATGTGTCCAGTTGGGACCTCCTGGGAGAAGCTATTAGGATCCAAGGGACAATTCCATGTCAGACAGTAAGGCACAGAATAAAACAGAAGGTATGGATATGGGAAGAAGACCTACAGAAGGGTCAGTGACTTGGAATGGATAAAGACGAGGCAGATAAAAAAGAGAGGGGGGAACCAAAATGCATTATATATCTGTGTGAAATTATCATAGAGCAAAATCTGTCAATAAAAATATGAAAAATGAGAAATAATTTTTGTTTCATATTTTCTGTTCATTATAAGCAAAGAAACTCAAATATATTCTATAATATATGAAAGCAAGGTATTTCTTAAAATTAAAACTAGAATCACAATTTTGGCTTCATGTGTTCGTTTTCTTTGAATCTTCCTTTAAAGTCCCAGAACATAAATATTAAATAATTGAACCCTGAATATAATTTTCAAGCAAAATGTTTTTCAAGTTCAATTAATTTTAAATACATGAAAAAACAAATTCCTGGAAGGCATTTGGAATGCCTCAGGCTTAGACTTAATGACTAAACCTTGTCTGATCTCCAGAGCATCACTTTAGAAGGCTGTTCTTTTGTTGAGAAACTTTCACTTTTCTAAGATTGTAAAATTACAGGTTGTCAGCACATGTGGCACATTTTGTAATCTGTGACAAGTAGAAAGTAGACAAATAAATACACAGATTTAAAGAACACAAGTGAAAATATTTTTTAAGTGAAAGTGTAACTCTTAATACTGAAAATCAACATGTTAGAACCACAGAAGCATTGGCAAAGTGTCAGGAAAAGGAGCTCTCCAAACAGCACTGCTTCATGGGAAGTCAGAAAGCCAGAACAGTAAGGCACAGGTTAGAGGGAAAACACCCAGGTCAGTATGTCCAGAAAGAGCAAATAAATTGTACCAGAGACATATTTTAGATTCTCTGCATGCAGGTGGGGCCCAGGTTATTAAGAGACAAATGAAGTGACTCGCTCATTGTCTTTTGTTGAAAAGAGACTAGAATATGACATAAGGAGACTATCATATTTCCATGGTAAAGGTTTAACTACATTAGAAGTCATTATCATGACACTAAACCCAAACTTCTTCATAAATTACATTTGATAACTGACATGTTCCTTTTCAAGATAGCTTCTGATGACAATTCTACAAGTAGAGAGATTGAATTACTTAAGATAGGAGGATTTAAGAAATTCCATCTATACACTAAGGCAAAAGAATCCATTAGTCTATGCAAAACTGAAGTTATTTTTGAATCTTTGTGAATAAAGTCAGGTATATCAGTATTTATGATCTTATATTACTGCAAATATAATTTTAAAAAGCATATTGAACTACATAATCATTAACTGACTAAATATGGTCACCAAAGTTGTTCATTTTTCAGTTGCTCTTAGTACTAGCCATTTACTTTAAGACCAATTAGGGGATCCCTTTAAAAAATATTGATACTTATCTGAATCATCTTACATAAGATTTTTCTTTTGCAGGTGGAATCATGGAAACAACATTTGTAAAAAGTTTCAGGGTAATGTGAATATTCAGGCAGTGTATCTGTTACTCTTCTTTGCTGCTGGGAGACAACACTGAGGCTCATACAACTTAAGGGAGAAAAGGGAGATTTACTCAGCTTATAGTTTCAAGGGAATATTCAGTCCACTATGGCGAAAAAATCATGGTAACTGGCAGAAACTGGAGGAAGCTTATGTCTCTGCAGACATCATGGAGGCCTAGAGTTGCTGCAAGGTGAAGAGCAGACTAACTAACTAAAACAGGTGGGGTTAATCAATTTCAAACCCCACCCCCTTATCATATGCCTTCATACAGCAAAATTCCATCTCCTAAAGGTGCCATGACTTTCCCACACTAATGATTCAAACACATGAGTTTGTGGGAGACAGCTCACATTTCAAACTATGAGAACCTAGTTGAGATTCACTAGGTTAATCAAGGAACTTAGAATAATTATTTTCCTTTTAATTGTGACTGATATTGAAATACAGTTGACCTTGAGAGAATCTAAGAAAGCTGTTTGGTTCTGTGACTTCACATAAAAATCAAATTTGCGAATTTCAACAGTGAATAAAACTCTGAAAAATCACTCTGCAAGTTTCAATTATTTTTTATAGCTGCTGTGCATTTCTATAACATAGCCAGAAGCAAATCTGATGTTTCTTTTGCATCTCCACTGAGGAAAAACAATACCTTTTCCTCCCAAATTACTCCTTTTTCCACTTACTAAACATGGAGGAGGAAGAAAGCTATTATGTTGATATTTTAAGCCAAAAAAAAAAAACTTTCATGTGTACACTTTAAATGCTTTGCTAATTGAAGTAAAATTGTATATTTTTTCTTTCTCATGTTACCTAGAAAACTACCTTGATTATGGACTCTGCAGGCATAGTAGCAGCGCTCATTTGGAGATTGAGAATTCATGATTTATTCAAATCTGTAATGAGTTGTCAGCCTATAAGGAAAATTCAGGTCTCTCAGTTATTCCAAGGGTACAGAAAGCTTTCTTTACATCTAGCTGTTCATCTCAGTGACATTCCTGGAGGGTGTCTTTTGATAGTTGATTATTATTTGAAGTGGCAGGAGGCTGGCAACTTCAAATGAAGCAGTTCCTTCAGCCAAAACTAATAGTCTTGTGATGATCTTTCTTGCTCAGATTGTGACCATATGAGTTTGGGGACTATTATGGAAGGATACACAATACAAAAGAAGGAATAATAAAATCTGGAAAACAATAAAAACTCAGAAGAATTCACCAAATAAATAGTGTTAGGAAGAAAGATTAAGTCTTTCTTTAAAAGGAATATATACATTCACTTTCTTTTTTTATTATTTATTATTTATTCAATTGTGCGTGTATGTATGTATGTGTGTGTTTGTGTGTGTGTGTGTGTAGAACCATGGACGAATTCGGGAACCATAATGGACCACCTCCACCACTCCTCCTTTGTTTACTCTGCCCTGGGATTCACAGGCTCCTCCCTACCAGGACCAGAAATGTAGGCTTGCTTCCGCCCGGCATCTATAGTGGGGTCTAGGATCCGAACTCAGGACCTTCCCCTGCAAGGCAGAGGCTTAACACCTGAGCCACCTCTCCAGCCCCTACATTCACTTTCTAAAATGTAAGTTATTCATGCTACGAAGTTGAGATTTCTTCAAAGAAAGAGGGGTATAAACTTATAAGAAACTAAGTACCACCCCTTTTGCAAAACAAACATTTCCAATTTTATTTATAAATAAGTGTTGTAGGTCATATTCCTTTAGATGCTAGATTATCACAACAAAACAGTATATGAGGGTCCCAATATTGTGACAACAATAAATACTTCTGAATGTCCAAATTCTAAGAATTAATTCAAAATCAAATGTGTAACTAATCTGAGATATTTGGGTAATACTCTTAAGGGTTGAACCACCTGATTCAATATGGCCCTTGTCCTAAATCTACAGCATGAATTTGTATCACTGCATATGTCACTATGGTACGTAACACATTTGAATGCTGTCTAAAACACCTCAGCTCAGAATCAAGACTGTTATCTGCTATGAAATGTTGAAAATAAATGTTCTCAGCTTTCAGAGAATCACAATGTTTTAATTACAAACAAGACTTTAATATTGTCTTCAGTAGCTGAATTTGAAATCAATATATTTTTGGATTTCATTTCACTATAATATTTGATCTTTAAGGGGTTCTGCCTGACATTCTGACTTTCATTGTATAAAAATTATCAAAACAAGTGGAAGAGATGGCTCAGGGGATAAGCCTCTGCCTCACAAGCAGAAGGTCCTGAGTTCATATTCCAGGTCTCACATAAAAACACCAGGCAGAAACCATGGCAGCCTGCAATTCCAGCCTTGGTGGGCTCTGCTTGGGAAATTCCAGAGCAAAGCAAAAAGGAGATAGAATCAATACAGATGATTTCTGAAGTCATCCTTGGTCCTCCACAGGGACACACAGTGCCCTCCGATACACACACACACACACACACACACACACACACACACACACACACACAAAATAAATATACTTAAAAACAAATCAAAGTTAAAAAAATTATCAGAACAATAATAAAAAATGCTTCATTACCCAAGGTATGACTTGGGATTCAAACAGAACTTCCAACAGGGTGGCCTGACACACACATGTATACATATTTATGCATTCTCAACAAGAAAATTATAAAATTAAATTTCTGCTCAAAATACTGGATACTCTGTATTGTAGCATCACATATTCAAGAAAAGTAATTATTTATGCTAAAAACCATATTCATGTAATTACTATGAAACTTTACTCTAAACTTTAATAAATAGCAAAGTAATATTTTGTTTTAGTTGTTTATCTGGCTGCTACAACATTCCGGGGACAAGCGGCTTAAAGGCAACAGAGTTTATGTCAGTTAGTATTGCAGTATGCAGACTACCACTATAGGAAGCCATAGTTTCTGGAGTCTGGAGAAACTGTTCAGGTATCTGTAGACAAGAATAATAAGCAACAGAGAAAAGCAGGCCTATTTGCTGCATTTACTTTCTCCATTGTCATGTGAGGCCAGAGAATGGTGTCACCTGAAAAGACTAGTTCATTTTCAATTAATTAATGCAATCTTTTATAGGTATGTTCTGAGCCCTATCTATGGGTGTGAAGTTGAAAATTGAAAGTAAACCACTGCATATGCATATGAAAACATTATTTTTAGGGCAAACATTTTGGTAGTTTGTTATTAATAAAAGTTTGATAAGCATACCTATTTTATAACTTATGAACCCAATACAGATTATATTAAAAATTCCTTGTGTTACAAGGGGTCAGAATTAGAAAATGCTGAAGAAATACTGTTCTAGATAATGTGTAAGTTGAAAATTATTTTGCTTCTAAAACAACCATTAAAAAAGCCATAAAAACACTATTGAAATGTCCAGTTAGTTTACTTCCTATATCTCTGAAATGTTTACTAGCAGAACTTCAACTAATGCTTTCATTTATTAACCCATGAGAACACATTATTAGTGTGCACTGTGGGTTTCCAACCTAGCTTAACACATCCTTTCATTTCCTGGACTCTGTCTTTCCACTGGAATGATTTCCTTTCCTCTTTATTCCACGGTTGGCTTCAAAGTGTGTTATTAACATAACTGAGATGCCTCCTCTCCACTGACCACAATTCTGTTTTCCACAGTCACCATCTGATGTAATATTGTATCATTTCCATAGTCATTACTCTTTATGTTGCTGTGAGACAATACCTGAAGTGGAACAACCTAAGGGACAAAGAGAGATTTATTCAGTTTATGGTTCTAGGGAAGAGATATAGACTTTCATGGTGGAAAAGGCATGGCAGGATGTCAGAAGCTGGAGGCAGGATAAGTCAGTACAGACATCTTGGGAGTCCAAGACCTGCAGAACTGCCAATTGCAAGAGCAGGTCTCTACTTGTGAAGTACAGTGAGACTAATCCATCTCAAGGTCAAACCTCTGTGACTTTCTTCCTAAAGGTGTCATGACCTTCCCAAACATATGAGCCTATAAGGGACATATTTCAAACCATGACAGATTTCTTTCTCTTCCATTTGTAATCTTTAAATCACATTACATGATTTGAGCCTACTCCAAAAACCAAATTGATCAAGATCACAAATTAATGTGACTCACAGCTGAAGGTAAAATTTCTAATAATTCTATTGGCTCTTATCATGTTTCCTTAGAAACAGAACTAAAGAAGAATCCTGATTTTTACCTGTTGCTGATATCTTTGAAAATATCAAATCAAACAAAACAACAGTTGTGGAAGTGAAAATTGAGTGAAAGCTAATGATATTATAGATTTTATATTCTGGATGAAATTACTGTGTGAGAAGGCACATGGTTATGGTTCATTGTCATAACTGAGTTTGAGTACACACCTGTTTAATTTAGCTCACTTAAAATCCTTGATTTTCTTTTTCCAGACCTACTCTAGAGTTTATACATAATGGAACATATTAGAGTATCTAAAAAAGGAGTTGCAAAACTGGAATTCATTACAAGGCATCATCTGCTTGAGCTGTATCTTTCACAGATCCACACTGGAGCCACCGAAAAGATCGAAATTGCTCCCTGAACTTCAACAATTAACTTTATCCCTCCATATTCCTGTATGTCATAACTTCATTTGATAAATTTTACTGGAGGATATAATCAACAGTAGAATTATATATTTACTTCCTTATTATATTTTGTGTTAGTCACTACCATGTATGCACAATTATATGCTTGCAAATAGCTACTAGGTAATCTTCAGCATTCCCCTGTCACATAGTTAAATGAATGAACACTTTAAAGTTTTCCATATGATATTGATTATATGATTAGGTACTAGAACAATTTTTTCCTATCTACTTTTTAAAAGTTTCTGCCCAATCTTTTTCTATCTAATTTATATCCCATCTTAATTAAATATGAAAGGAGGATAATAAACCATAGCAAAAGCATACAGAATTATTTATTTCTGACTTCCACAATTCAATTATGCTATTTTGTCATTCTAAACAAAGCACAAGTCAGCGTACTGAACTCCATGATCCTGAGGAACTTCTATTTCATTGATTTCTCATTACTTTCATCAATATAATTGGACATAGGTCTCTAAATGATAATTTTGATATGGATGATTCATCAAATTCCTTCTGTCTAGTATTTTATATCAAGTGTGATATTTTAATTCAACAACAGGAAGAAGTCTATAATATTTGAAAAGTATTTGACAGATATGATTTAATGATTTTTTTGGGGAAACTTTAGTTTCTTAGAAATTAGGGTAGGACCGAAGAGAGGATCAGAAGGTGGAAGTGCATGAAGTCAATGAATTAAAAAACCCTCCATTTAGCACAGGGGTGGTTGTAGATAGGATTACTAGGGCTTGTTGGTCACTCTCGCTCTAGGTGAGACAGACATTGTCTTTCTAGGGAATGAGATGAAGAGTGACAGAGAAGGAGAAGGAAACCCAATTTCAACTTCTATCATCTGCATGAGCACATATATACCTCTTTCTATACATAAACACAAACACAAATCATGAATACACACAAAGGAATTATAGGGAAAACATAACAGTCCATAGGTACATAAAAGTCCCTAACTATTCATATCTTAACATTCAAAGTGTAAGTAATTTCATTGTCTGTGATATAAAGATGTAGTAACATTGATTCAAGTAATTTCTATTTGGTTTACTATTTTAATTCTTTTGTTACTGCGAGTATCCATGGTCAAGAACTGTAAATAGGGCTGGAGAGGTGGCTCAGGGGTTAAGCCTCTGCCTTGCAGGCGGAAGGTCCTGAGTTCGGATCCCAGATCCCACGTATAGACGCCAGGCGGAAGCGGGGGCGGCCTGCGCTTCTGGTCCTGGTAGGGCGGAGCCTGTGAATCCCGGGGCAGAAGGAGGTGGAGGCGTTCATGGTGTTTCGCGAATTCGTCCGTGGTTCTACACACAGACAGACACACACACACGCGCGCGCACATACACACACACATGCACACAGTTGAATAAATAATAATAATAAAAAAAGAACTGTAAATAATAGCATATAAAAATAGCTACATCCCTTTGATACATTCCAGACATTTTGCTTTGTGTTTTGCTTGGACCTTGTGCTATAAACATAGTCTTTATTTTATAGAATAGAAGCACAAGTTCTGAAAATATGGCAGTCATAAACAAAGTCTTTATTTTATAGAACGGAACATAAACTCTGAAAATATAGCAGTCATAGGATTCATTCAGCAGCATGCATACATTTCCACTATTCAGAGTACATTCTTTTTCTATTCCACTCAAATGTAATCCATTTTTATTATTCCATATATAAGTAAATTTGTGGCTATGATTCACAGGTGTTTCTGCAACTTTTAAGCACTCGAATCTTAGATGGTTCAAAATTGAGATGTTGGCATATTGAGATATGACAATACTGCATATTGTCATTTGAACATCTACATAAAATATGTAGACAGATATCTGTCAGAACAGATCACATTTTACTTAATTAAAAGTTAAAATGATGAATTGTCTTTCGATAAATAAAATGAATCTGAAATTCATTTGACCTTTTCCCTTTTGAGTTTTAGTGTGCTTAGCAGAAAAATTAAAGTTACATCAATGCCTCAGGTTTGATATTTGAGTTATATATCTACTGGATAATGTAACTATAGATCCTTATGGAAGGATATTCCCATTTTAAACTTTCTTGGTGACTTGCATCTATTATAATTTCCCTGACTCATAGGGAAGAGGAGAACATTTTTTTTATGCTTCCAGATTCAGGGCTATATATTCTCTGTGAAAGAAGAAAGAAAATAACATGCAAAAAGCAAGCTCATTTATTTACTATTAGTGGTATAAGCATTGGAGTATTCAAAAGAAATGTAATCTCAAGGAAAGATATTCCTGAATTTTAACACTAGGTGTGATCATAAAGGGATGTCATGGATGTATATGATCAATCTAGGGTATGATGCAATGGCGTTAAACAGAATAAAAGTTATCAAGGTCTTTTCTTAGTTGTTCCTGTTCTGCCGAGATAGGAATGTTCCTTTGCTCTAAGAACAAGAGATTACTTTTTCACGAGTCCTAACAGAACATGTGAAGGTCAGAATGTGTCCTCTCTGCCTTTGCTGTAAGCTCAATGGCAAGAGTTCTGTATGTTATTGAAACATGTCCACTAGGCCATCATTCCATAATCCCCTGAATGATAAATTCATTTTGCTATTTTTTCCTATATTCTATATGCTTATACTAGTGGTTACTACCTGAAATAATGGCAAAATCTCAGTATATATATATATATATATATATATATATATATATAAAGGGATCATACAATTATAGGACATTTGTTATATCTCTGAAGTCTCTAGGCATTTTGTCATTTTGTATTTCATCTTGCAAAATTTGTATATACTGTAACTATTCTAGTTTATTTTGACTTCAGGTCTCTGAAATGTAATTAATTATGGGCTGGCTGGTTGATGTGTGTGTTCACTGTCTGTTACAGGCTACGGTTAAATGTTCCTCTAATATTATGCAAAAATTTATATATAATATTATGCAAAAATGGAGAGACAAACAAAAACTCAAAAACAAACCATCATTCAAAGCAATAAGAAGTTGAAAATTGTCAACTGATATTTTTTCAAAATCTGAGAACTTTATGTAGCCTATACTAAGCATAACTTTGATGGTCAATTGTGATTGTCAGCTGGATTGCTGGTCTTGCTTCAGGTGGATTTATGAAGGTATTTCCAGGAAGGCCAAACAGGGGCAAGAAGACCCTCCTCCAGAGTGGAAAGCCATAATCTAGATGCATGGCAGTCAAAGATAAAAATTGTCCTGCTTGTTTCTTGTTGTTGAGAATGTTTACACTGTTATTATTGCTGCTTTCATCCTTTTCTGAGGTCAGACGCCAACTTGCTTTTTTTAATATAAGTGGTGTAGGCATTGGAGTCTTCAAAAGAAATGTAAACTCAAGGAAAGAGACTCTTCTAATGTTAATTGAATACCACTGGTTCTCTATGAATCCTCAAGCCATTCAGGACCAAATTAGGACATGTAAAGTCTTTCTATCATACAGCTGTGGTTGGACTATTCACCGCACATCTTGTAACTCATTATAATAAATCTTCTTTGTCAGATATAATCATTATCTTGACTCTGTTTCTCAATACAACACATAATGTAGAAAATGAAATGGAATTAGCAATTCACATAAATCCAATTAGAAAAGCAGTTACTTATCCCCGTGTCATTTATGTTTCTTGTTAGCTGGATTGCTATTACACCTTGCAGCCATCTCATTTGGATGAGAGTGTTGATTGGTTCTCTTCCCTGTTTCAGGTACAGGTATTCAAGATTGAATTCAGTAGTCACACACACACACACAAAACAGTGAAAGTAGAAGGAGATTCCTTACAAAAGAGAAGTATGAGATGAGAAAAGAGGGTGGAAAGATGCTGGACTATAAAAGTTGAAAATGACATAAAATTGTGGTATTCATTTATTTAAGTGTCAAAGAATAAAAAATATTTTAAAACTAAATACTGGAAAAGCTTTCTATTGTTTTGCACTTAGATATTTTAACAGCTGGGTCTTAATGCTATGGTTTTAACCTTAAAACAGCCACAGTGTGATGTGAATATTGTGCATTTTTTGCTTGTTACCTGAAAGCTCCTTGACCTACCTCTAGCAAGGCTGAAGAGCACATATATTCCCACATAAGTAAGTAATATACCTAGTTTCTAAAGAAAAGATATTAAAGGAGTTAAAAATAGTAGAAAAAAGGATATAAGGGTGACGATTTGTTCTCAAGTGAATGATAGAAAAGGTTAGAATCTTACCTAGGGAAATAGAATGTTTTAAAGGATTATATTCTACAAGGCCTGTGTCATTAAGGCACTGAAGTGTGCAGGACAGAAACAATAGCTGTGTACTGTGTGTTAAAGCCAATAGAAGCTATCCATATGACTAGATGGAATGGCCAACGATCTTGATGATCTGTTGAACCACACTTAACCCATAATTTTGTAAGGGTGACAATTGAGAAACTTCTCTTTGTTTGGTTATCATTGTTCACAAACAGTCTGTTCAGTATGATTTGTTAAAATTCTATTTCTTTATTAAAAATAAGCTAAACCTGTAACTCTGTGATATAATTTCTTTTTAAAAACATGTGGGCACATCTCCCTAAACCATCCTGGTTTAACAAATAAAAAAATCCATAATCCTATTGGCAAAGATACTTCAAAAGAAAAATAAGATAATGTGTCCTACATAGAAAAATAGTGCACACATTGTTGTCATTTGTCTTTCTATTGCTGATAAATATTTGACTAAATGCCTTAAGGGAGCAAAGTGCATTAATTTTGATTACAATTCTGACTGCAGTTCATAGTCCAGCTTGGAAGAATACATTTCAAGAGAATTGTATACACTCTATCCACAAAAAATCTGAGAGAGGCTCATACTTTCTCTCTTGCCAGAACATCTACATGCCAAAAATATACCAAAATGTGCCAAACTACTGAACTGGCTCTTGCTACATCTTATCTTCCTGTCCGGGGAGTACCACCCATTGTGGACTGTATTCTTCCTCCACAATTAGACAATCTTCCACAGAGCTTACCCTAGCTCTACTAAATCTTTACAATTATGTGTAAGGCTCAGGCCTTAATTGTCCAGTTGACACCTAACCAACTAGTGCACCTCCACCATATGCATTCAGAAACATAAAAATCAGACTCTGTTACAGAAACATGAACAGTCAAGTACTTTAAATGTTGATTTGCATATCTACCAGGTATCCCCCCTTCTGGGGCCTGGCCATGAATGAAAGCTCTCCTTGTTCCATGAACTCATAAAAAATAGTATTTCCTTCAGTCTACCTTTGTTTGGAACTCTCGGGTCTTAGTGCTTCTCTGGGTTAGGGAGAGCATATCACACATGTTCTATATTAAATTGTTGATGATCAACTTGAGTCAGAGGCAGCAGATTTACATGTGCTTCTCGAGTAATAGCAAGGACATAAGGAGGAAGATAATGTGTTTTTTACTTTGTATGTCTAGAAAATAGTGATATGAGCTGAAAATATTTGCTTTTGAGGAAGGAACTAGTGTAAACTGGTTTAACTTTTATTTTCTCCCCAGTTCTTACATTATGTATAAAATATCAGCTTTGCTCTTAAAGTTTCTAGAACCAAATGAAAAATATATAGATAACTAATTAAATTTAAGAATTAAGCTATGTACAAGGCAATTGGATATTTATCTTAGAATGTTAACATTGTAGAATCTTAGAGTACCTCTAGTACACACATTCTTGTCCTTTGTCTTCACATTGCTGATATAATCAAATGCCTTAAGGGAGCAAAGTGCATTAATTTTGCTTAAAATTCTGAATTCATAGTCCAGCTTAGGAGGAGAACACATGCCAAGAGAATTATATACATCTTATCCACAGAAAAATATTAGAGAAGCTCATACTTTCTCTCTTGCCAGAACATCTGCATGCCAAAAATATACCAAAATGTGTCATACTACTGAAATGGCTCTCTCTACATCCTATCTGCCTATCAAAATTCAAATAATAACTGAGCACATTTAGGGAATGTCTTGAAGGTATACTGTATTCATTAATTTAGAATATTGTATAGTCAGAAAACAGAAATCCAATCCTTCTTTTAATTTATTTTTTCCTGTTTTCTACATCCCTCTAATCTTCCCTCTCTCTTTCTCCTTTTTCATTTCCTCCTTGTCCTGCCATTGCTTTTTCTCCTTCCTTTTTTATTTTCTTTCACAACATATAGCTATGCTTTAAAAAGTCAACTAGCAAATAATTTATTTGTTTATTAACTCACATACAGATAGAACTTTGAACCATTATATAGCTAGAAGCACAGTCACAGTTTCCTATATATAGCCATTAGTAATAAGTTGCAAAACTTACTGTCATATGGTTGTGCCTTAATGTTTTGCACTATTGCTGGACCTTGAAGACATTTCCTGTTCCAAAGGGACTCTTAAGGTTTAGCTTCACCTTTGGGGTTACCTCAAGGCCTATGTGCTATCATTTATTCTATGATGTAGTTAGTTAAAAGGTTCTCATTACTTGTCTGAATTGGCCAACATTCACCAAATTTCTACCTTTCTGTCTCTCTTCTGTTTGTTCTCATTATTAAGGGAAGATGCTTAGAAACCTGTATAGTCAGCCTCTGCCATTGTGACAACCAGAGAAAATCACAATTTCATTTCAGTACAGTGGAAGTTGAGATGCAGTACTTGGTTGGGTGTCAATTAGCCAGCCTAATCATCACTGAGGATTGCAAAACCCTAGGAATCCACTAGAGTTTTACTAATAGACAGAAAATTCAAAAAGAATTTTGAATGGGAATCCTCATGTATTTCAAAAATAATAATTTCATTTTTATAGTGTTTTTATAAGAAAATTAGTGGGAAAAGTGAAGAATGAAAAATGAGTTTAAATTAAATTGTTTTGGTTTTAAACTGAGTACATAAATGTTACAACAATAATTAGCATATTTATTTTATAGTTTTCATTTTAAAAGTCTTCTTCCATTTTCATAGTTTCCTTCATAGTCAATTATCTTTATTCTTGTGGCAATAAGAAATTTTTTTCTAGGGGCTGGAGAGGTGGCTCAGGGGTTAAGCCTCTGACTTGCAGGCAGAAGTCCTGAGTTCAGATCCTAGACCACATGTATAGATGCCAGGTGGAAGCGGGGTCGGGTGGGGCCTGTGAATCCTGGGGCAGAGTAAACAAGGAGGAGGTGGAGAAGGTCCATGGTGGTTCCTGAATTAGTCCATGGTTCTACACACACACATATACATACACACACATGCACACACGTGCACACACCCATACACACACAATTGAATAAAAAATAATAAAAAAATTAAAAATTTTTTTTCTAAATACTCTTTTCTACATGGCTATCACTAATACATATATGTCATAACATAAGCTTCAATCAAGTTTCTCAGTTCGCAATTATTAATCCATTCATTTTGCTTATAACTTTTCTAGTTTTAACAGGAATATTTATACCCTTTCTAAATTAACTATATTTAGTTTTTCATTTCTAATATTTATAATATTCTCCTTATTTCAGTGTTAACCTCTTCACTTTAATTTTATAGAATGTTTGTGGTGTTTTTTGTTTTATTCACTGGAGAAGTCCCAGAAGAAAATTATTTAAGCACTTGCAAAATTAGCTTGATATTTTTTCTATACCTGATAAGCATTATGAGAATGCTTTCTCTTGTTTCTAGCTCATGTCAAACTTTACAAAACTCATATTGTAGTTTTATCAAATTAAATATTTGCATGGATTAAACTGATCAGATTCTCTCCTTTTAATCTAACAAATCCCTTTCTTAATGTTAGTTCACTGTTATCCAGAAAAACATACCACTTTATTTTGGTAAAATATGCCCTTTAAAATCTGGGATCTTTTTTCCTAACATTTTGTGTAAGATGTTTTTTATATTTATATGTATGAGATATACATACAAAGTTCATAAAGTGTTGAGAAATAGAATATTCTAACATAAAGAAAACTAGGATGGCTGTAGTTTCCCAAATAATTTATAATGGTAGTTTATGCTATAAATTGTTAAAAAAGACACAACTTTTAAACCAAGGAGTTCTGACATTTTGTGAGAAAGTTTTAAAATATGGATGCCATATATTTCAGCAAGACTATTAAGATTTTCAATTTCTTTTCAGGTCAGTTTTACCTAAATATTATCAAAAATATTTCATCCACATATGTTATTTGTCTTGTTTGCCAGGGAAATATTTATTTTGTTCAAACGACATCTTTGATGTGTGGGATTTGTAGTCATCTTTTTGTGCTTCATATATTGATAGTTTGTATTATATTATTTTAGGAGGTTCATATACCTTTTTTAAATAATGAAATTAAAAATCATTTTTCTAGCTTTATAAACATAATGAGTTGTTGTCTTTGCCCCTTTCTCTGTTCTCTCTGTCCCCCTTCCTTTTCTAAACCTCCCTCCTTTCACCAATCCACCACCTCTCTCCATCTCACTATCATTCCTGTCAACTTGTGTGGGTGCCAGGGTTCCCTTCAGATTGTCTGCTCTGGTAGGGACTCGGGTCTTTGTGGAAGTTTAAGTGGTCCTTCCATTGGTAGATATGCACCTCAGATGAGTCTGATCTTTTCCATATGTTTAGATTTAGCCCCTGAATACCTATATCTAACTACCTATAGTTATTGGTAGGGATAGGTCTCACTGCAGTGAATTCCTATTCTTGGTAAGCTTTCATAATTATATTACTCAAAGAAATTGTGACTTACCAGTTGTCTCAGATATGCTTGCTTTATTTTGTTATTATTTTCATTTCATATGTTGATGTTCCATTCTCACTCAGTGTAATTGGAAAATACTAGTTGTTTTGCAATCTGGATAACTTTCAGTAACACGTTCAACATTAGCAAAATAATATCAGTTATTATTTTAGGGAATGTTCCCTAAAATGTAGGGGAATCCTGGATGCTTCTGATACATTTTTCCCTAGAAGTTGCCATGTCCTTATAATGCTGTTGGCTTAATCTATGTTTTTTCTTTTTGTAATAGCTGCAATTCCTGAATGTCACAACTATATTATTTAGTCTGTCATATTCTTCTGCCAAATCAGTAAAATTGATGGTGATTTGGGATAATATTAACATTTATCATACTTAAAATTTAAAATATGAAGTGCATGGGCTGAGAAAAATTCTCAGTGGGCAAAGGTGCCTGCGTACATGAGGAGACCTGTTTTAGGCTCCTGGTTTGAAGAAGAGAAATGACATCTGAAAGTTGTCTTCTGCATTTCTCATGGGTATGTTGGCAATCATTCTCTCTCTCTCTCTCTTCTGTCTCTCCCCCTCCTTCCTTCTCTTCCCTCCTCTTTAAATTTATAAAAACGAAAAGGTGGTATAACTAAGGAATGAAAGAACAAAGAAAAGGAGAAAGGATGATTATGAGAATGTCAGTCAACATTATGAGAATGCGAGTCCAGCTCAGTTTCTGCCTTGGGAGGTTATTCAACCCTGTACAGTTTGATGCTCTTCTCTTTTGCATTCCTTCTCTCACAGCTCCCCAAGATTGTTTGATCATCGAATGACATTATGAACTCTCACTTTCCATCCAGACCTTCCAAACATGAAGGGCCTTGATTCTACTATCTGTGTAGAAAATGTGGTTCATTTTTGCCTGGATTTATAAGTATCCACTCTCTATATTTTGTAAATAAATGAAAATGAAATGGTAAAAACAAAGAAGATAATTAGAAAATAAAACTGGTTTGATTGTATAATGTTCATAAATCATTGATCTTGAATATCAGATTTATTGCTCAATGGAACCTATAATTTACAGATGTTGTCAAAGGATTGCAAAAAGGAGGACTTTGACTCATATTACTGAATAATGAAAAAAAAGTAAAGAGAAGTTATTTATTGATTTGAGATGAGAAATGAAGAAAGAAGGAAAGATAGATAAATAGATAGATAGATAGATAGATAGATAGATAGATAGATAGATAGATAGATAGATAGAGAAAATGTATCCAAAAGCTGAAGGTTAGATGTCAGAGGACAATTTTCAGAAGTCAGTTCTCTCCATCTCCAATCATATGTGGTCAACTCATTATGACATGTTTGCTAGCTTGCTTCATATCACACTGAGCTTTCTCACTTGCTCTAGGAAATTGTAGTTATGAATAAGAGAGTGATTTACAATCTATTTGAATATTTGGCTATTCTATTGTAGAATGTTTTGATCTTCCCAGAATCAAACTAAAAGTCATCATAGTTTTAGAATGTCAAAGTGAAATTATCTCTTTTGATCATTAATGATGTTTATATTCTTCTGCCATATAAAAAGAATTCAGGGTGATCTGGGATATAATTGGATATATATGTGTCACATGGCAAAGTTCAAATATTGTCTCATTATGGTTGCAAATTTAACTGTCTATAATTGTGGAGACATAGAGACATGGAGAAGAAACAACTTTGCCACAAAATTGATATAAAAAGCATATTAGTTACTCTCTTTATTTCAGTTACAAAATATCTGAGAGAAAACAATTAAAGGAGGAAATATTTATTTCAGGTTACTTTGTAAGAGGGTACACTTCAGAACTTAGTGGAAGACAAAGTAACAGTAGCATGAGGCTGCTTATTCCCATATAGGCATTTCTGGAAGAATAAAAGGGTACAGGGACAGTTTACTTTTTCTAGTTCCTTCCTCTAGTTAGTCTGGGCAGGAGCCCACTGGATGGAACCTCTTGTGTTAAGGGTGAGTCTTCCCTCCTCAATTAACCTCCTTGGACACACCCTTATAGAAATAATAAGATACTTGATTACTAGGTGATTCAAAATTCACTGGAGTTATAAACAACCATTACTCATCACAGGAGGTTACCAGGGAACTAGGGAATGGTTTACTTCCAATGAATCTTTGTTTCTTGACTCTGACCAGTTGAGCCTCAAAGAGATGTGAAAGTGATTGAATAGCTCAGCAAGGAAAGTTCACCCAACCTGGTGACTTCATTGTATGTCTTCTTGATACAAAAGTATGATTTTTGTGATGATAAAAAGTGAAGAGCAATATTAAAATGTCCACACTGATGGAATACAGAAAGCATTTTAACCAGTCTCCAGATATGTCAATATGCCTCTCCCAAGTAATCAGATGGAAAGGAGCAAAAATATTACCCAAAATGCTTTTTAACAGAGTTCAGAAAGCAAAATTAATTTGGAAAATATTTTGAAAGTGACTATATTATTTGAGTACCTTCAAGAACTCTACTAGGTAGCAGAGACAGAGAGTAATAAGCTGGACAAAGTTCTGTCCTCAAATGAAGCTTGCACACAATGTGGGATACTAAAACATTTAAAACTTGGGATGCATTTTGTTTTACTGAATCAGAAGTTCTTTGTCCTTTAGACACAAGAAATAATTTTAAGTATTGCTAAGTTATAAAGCAGTGAAATAAAGCAATCCTTTAAAGGAACAAATCAATTATAAATGACACACTAATTTTTTTTCAAAAGTGAAACCCAAAATATGGCCTTTAAATGATTATATTTTTTGATTTTCATTTCTTGAATGTGCTTCATGTATTTTTTGAAGCGGGAAAGGCAGTGAGCAGTCTTCCTTTGAGATATCTGGTTCTACTCTCATTGCACATGTCTCGAGAGACACCAGTCTGTTTTGCAGATGGCCTACTGGTCTGGGCAGCTTGAGGAGAGTGCCTCTGTGCTCCTCATTAGCAACTGAACAACTGTGCCAAGTCCTTTGATTCATTCAAGACCTTCTGTTCTCAGACTTTTGAGAAGCCATGTATGCAGGAATAATACCTGCTGTTTTATCTGTCTGCACTTCCTACTCCTACAGGACACAGCACTAGTAAGTGTGACAAGAATCTCTCCGTACCAGGGAAGATCATCAAGAAGCATTAGGCACACTCAAACAGTCTGCTTTAGAGCTCATTGACGGACAGATAAAGTCTATGTGCTCAGAGTACAAATAGTGCATGGCAGTAACTCAATAGATCTTGAATTCATCGCTGCTCAGCAATGAGCTGCCAAGTCAATTCCTTCTTTGATTTTAGGAGTTCCCAAATTCTGTGGTAGTGTTTAAAGAAGCAAGGTTTCCAGGAACTTAACTCTGAAAAAGATTAGCAGTAAATTAGATGTTGCCATAGTATATAATTAGAACAGCAAGTGATACCAAAATAAAATGGTTAATGTGCATGTCAAATTTATTTAGTATTCAAAAGGAGATCTACACTAATAAGTTCAAAACTCCAGGCCACCTTTGTGCATAAAACTATATGAAATATAAATGGGAGGGAGGGGTAAGTAGTAGTAGGTTTTAAAAAAATTCTTTGTCTAAATGTACTGTAGTAAGTCTCAAGGCCATGTGATAAAGGATCTGTCTATTCAGTTTATAATGGCATGAAGTGAAGAAAATGATGTTTTCAAACTTGAAAGTTTCAGAAACTTAGGTATATATCTGGTGAACTCTGCATATGAGTCATCAATATTTCTACATCTGAACTGGTGCCTCTTATAAAGATAAAAATTGAGGTTGATATCTAGCAGAAAACAGATTTTAAAATTAGATATCTTTCTCTTAATGGAGTAAAATGTTTTAATTGAGACATCTCTACCTTAACAAATTTGCCCTTTCAACAAGACTAAAGGAAGTTCTCCATGGAGAAGAAAGATGAAAGTCTTGTTGCATGACTCAGCATTGAGAGAGATGACCATTGTTGTTTGGGAATTTCCATCCAATATAAGATGTTTAACAATATACTGGCTCCACACCTTGGGTTCAAGCAGCAGTTCCCCCAAGTTATGATATTTATAAATATTTTAAAATATGACTGGCTATATCAGGGATTGTGAAAATGAACTTTCATTTCCGACAATCAGTTAGGCTTCTTTTTGATTATATTTAAATATGTCTCCAACAACAAGAAGTCACTTTACAAAATTAGAATGACAAACCACTGATCCAAATGCCATAATAATTATAAGAGGCCAAACAAATGTTTTTATTCTCCAAAGACAATGAGTTTGTTCTAACCATTTACAGACATTCCAGAGTCTGGATGCTGGCTACTGAGTCAGAATATCCTACAGCAGGCATCTGCTAAGTATTAGAAGTGATAAAGAATCTATAAAATTACAATAAATCAACAATGTTTCCAAAACAAACAAGAGTGAAAAATAGATTAAATAAAACAGTTTATCTTGGAACTCTGGGACAATAACCAAAGATCCATCTTTCCTATCTCTGAAATTCTAGAATAAACATAAAATCAAATGTTATCAGAGCTTAACCAACTCTAACCGAAAAAGTTCAAATTGCTATATACCAAATATATCATAACGAAACTTCTAACAAGTAAATTTGATAAAAAGTAAGTGAAAAAATGCAGAAAAATGAGTGAAATATGATGAAAGAGATAGCTATTTAATCAATAGTAGTTTTCTCATCTGAAGGCAAGGAGTTCATATGTACTGAAGTCAATTAGAATGGCATGTTTAGCTTTGTGTCCCCAGGACTAAAAGTTCTCTCCACTCCCTCTGCCTTACTTCCCTAGGACCTCTTGGATAACTCCTTAGCAACATCTAGTCCTTGGTTTTAAAGATTGTGCCTAAGCTCAGGGACTCTCTCTCTGGGCTTCTGTTCTCTTTTGAACTTCACCCTCAGACTAACCAGACCTTTAACTTTAAGATAACAACAACAAAACCCCTCAAGAACCCTGTATCTCTTGTCTCTTTCCCATGGTTCTCTAACAGCCTCCCCATGGCACCCTACACATCATCCAGTTTGCCCCTGCATCTCTTTCTCTCTTAAGACATAATGACAACTAATTTGATATGTGGGAACTTTCTGTGGAAAATGAATGGGAAATAATGACATACTTAAAAAGAAGATGGTAAAAAAGAGGAGTAATAGGAAGAAGAAGAATCAGAAGTGGAGGAAGAGGAAAAGCAGAAGGGGAAGGAGGAAAAAGGAAGGAGAAGAAAAATGTATTTCATTAGCAAATCTGTCCTTTATGCAAGACTCAATGAAGTTCTCTATAGAGAAGAAAAATGATGAAAGTCTTGTGGCATCAAGCAAAAACAAAAGCAAAACAGTAAAGGTAAACATTACAAACTATTATAATGTTGTGTTTTGAAATATTGAATATACAAAAGAAAATTTATTTTAAAAACAAAACTAATAAAAATAGAGAAAAGTTGGTAATATTAGAAGAAAGAGTTCCACTCTATGTTGCTTTCTGAAGTATCCTAACATTTTCAGAACAGGTATCACTTATTATCATACAGTTACATCACTAAAAGGGAGATCATTAGATTTCTTTTTGCCAGAAAAAAACAGAAAGAGAGTCATACCAATAGGCACAGAAAAATATTGATTATTGAATTTTGAGAAAATTAAGATAAATTCACCTATGGGCATACAATCTATAAAAATAATAATTAAATGACATGAAAATGAGTAGGTCATAAATAACATAATGATAATTTATTTTCAGCTCTATAAGCTTATAATTGTTACCTTCTATTTTATCTCTGAGCTAGTTCTTCTGAGTGAGTCCTTTTCCAGTTTCTGTTTGCTATCTTAGGCTTCTGTGTCTTGGGCTAGGTTCAGTGGAACCTGGTTCTGGAAGTTGATGGAGCAGGTTAAAGGAAATGAAATAATTCTCCCCTGTCCTCTGCTTTGTTCCACAGGCTGTACACATGCATCCCCTGTTATATGTGGGTTCCTTCACAGCTTTTCATGCTACTAGCTTACTATGGATGACTTTAGGCAATGAGGATATCTTAGGTTGTCCTTGAGCCTAGGGCTATTTCTACTTTCTTATCTCTCTCTACTTTCTTATCTCTCTCCTTTTTTTGACTCTTGAATGTTCTTTCATCTACATAAAGAATTCTCTGAATTAAATTCTCTATGTTGTTTATTGGCATTAGACCTTGACAGATATTCCTGAAAACTATGAATGAATCTTCAGAGGTTATCTAGTTCGGTTCAGCTCTATTTGCTGGAACATGTAATTATTACATTGTTGATGTTCTTTTGACCTACCATTCAAATCAAAGCTAAAATAAATATGCAAAAGTTTTGAAATAAGAAAAATAAAACCATGACATAATATTTGTTTTTTGCTTAGATAAAATTAGCTTTAGATACTTAGGCTGAATGAAATCATTCTACAGTCCATGGATTTTGAAGGTTAGAATAATTCTACATGAAATTATCTTAAGGAGATGGGGGTCTTTAGTTTTTAATGTATAATACCACCATATATCATGACCTAAGATTATATGTCAACATATACTGTAAAATTGTTTTTCATTAGGAAGTAATTGATGAATAATTAATGATTCTATTTATATTTTGTACAATATTTATGATTTTCTAGGTAAATTAATTCAAACTTTGTAGTTTTAAAATATTCCTAAAGGAAATTCCTTGATGATCCTTGTTTCCTACTGTGTTATCTTCATGGGTCTGGGGTTTTATGTCCAGCTTCTTGCATTCAGGAGCTGATGATTGAAATCAGAACATGGATAAGAATTAAGGCATGTTTTATTAGAGGAGAGAAAGAATGAAATTCAAGGACTCTCTGGGGGCATAAGGGTAGAGGGAGCTACCACCAAGAACTCATAGACTCCAGGCATGGAATCCATGAAGGCAAGGGAAATGAAAGGAAACTATAGACTCTAGAGATGGAAATCCAAGAGGGAAAAGAGCTGAAGATCATTGCCAGGTTCTAGGGTATTTATATAGTTAGGGTTAGGCAGGTCCAGGAGAAGTAAATCTTTTTCCTTGGTTAACTCAATTTCTGCAAACCTGATTGGAGCATTTGATCTTCTGCATCTCTTGGTCTATTAATATTGGGGCCCAGCCCAGTTGATCTTGTGACTTACCTCATGGTGAAGTTGAGGTGTTTCTTTTGAAGAACTTCAGCTTATTGCAATTAACAGGTCATCTCCAAATCCTTTCATAAACAGAGGGTTAGGGAAAGTTACCTTATCTCTATGAAGGATTATAGCCAATTTAAGATTAGTAGAGAGTATTCCTTCATGATAATCCCAGCATGATAATCCCATAATTCCTAGTACTCTAAAACTGCTTAATTATCACATGCCATTAACAAATTCTGAAACACAAACATAAGATCTGAGGCTTTTGTTTGATCCTGGTTTTATATTGACAATGCTTCCAATGTATTTAGCAGTGCGCATTAGCCCTGGTCAGTGAGACTCCAAAGTTGCTTAAAGTATTTGAGCCAGAGATTAAACTCAATCTTAGCAGCTAGGTGCTCTTGGTAAGTGTACTTATACTGGGCTTCAATTTCTTGTCTTTGAAACTTGCTTTACTCTTCCCAATTGCAGTTTAGTCTTGTGAGAAATCGATAATAACAAATATTTATGGGGTGTTCATTATATGCTAACATCTGGGATGACTGCTTTATATTGATTGCCTCCATCATTGTTCAGGCTGCACTACAGGAAGAAATATCCCATTTTTAAACTAGGAACAGGCTGTTGAGACTTAAATTAGATAAATTTCTCAGAAGGATATGGCTAGAATATGAAAGAGATATTTGAATTTAGACTTCTGATTCCAAAGTAACACATGAACACACAGAGATGCTATTAGAACATTTACCTCTTTTCTTCCTTTAACAGTTATTCTATGTAAATACTCAATATTTATATTATTTTTATTTTTATATGACGAAATGCTCAGTTTAAGAACTCTCCCTGAAATTATCTTGAATAACTCTTGAATAACTAATGTTTATGCTTAAACCTTAAATTTTTTAAACATTTTTTATTATTATTTCCACTCATACAAATTTGATAGGTACACCGGTTCCCTCCCTCCCTCCTCCTCCCCCCGAACCCCTGCTCCCCCTCCCCTCACCCCACCCTCCCAATCCCCCAGTGCCTCTCCCCCAATCCCCGGAGAGTCCTTTAATGTGCATGCCAGACTCTCTCTGGGCCCTCCTCTCCGATGACATACAAGGACCCAGTGGCATTTCCCTAAACCCTTTCCTGTGTTCCCCTTAAGCATAGGAACACTACTGTGGCTGTCAATCCCTTGCCTCCAAGGATCTTGCTGCCTTTAGCAAATGCTAGACTTTGTGGGGTCAATAGTGTGTTGGACATTGCACAGGGCATGCAAAGTCCAATTATGATTGCTTGGGCACTAACTTGTGTGGAGTATCTTGCATATCATTACTCCTCCCATCCTTGTGCTCTTTCAATCTTACTGCCCCCTCTTCCGCAAACTTCTCTGAGCTTCAGGATGGGGAGAGATTAGGCTGGCCTCGTTCTAGTTAAACCGTAAATTTAAAATAACATTTTATTAAATATTTTGAAAGTCCTTATTTAATTATTCTCCAGTTCTCATGTACATCATGAATGGATTATGTATGAATGAAGTTTCCATAGTTTTAAGTATGATTATACCTCCATATCTTATTTATGAACAGATATCACAAATACATGTATAAATACATTTGAAAGCATTAAATTATATAAAAGGAACCATCTTGAAGAAAATATATAACATTATGAAATATAGACAAAAAACACAATTTTGAGTTAAAAATCATAATTAATATTACTTTTTTCAGATAAGCAAATAAAATAGACATAGACATGCAGATTACCTCAGCTTATTGTCTCATAGTTCTTAAATCACCGATATTCTTCATTCACCACTACAATGGAAAGTATCACCTTCCTTTGTAGGAACTCTAACCCTGACACTTGGTGACAAGCCTTTGCTACTCTCCATGAACTCATTAATCTTATATCAAAACCAGTACCAGCTGGATGATGCTGCCAAGTTTTGTAGTGAGATTGAGATGCAGCATAGCCCATTCAAACCACAGCTGTATCAACTTCTCTCTGATTCTGCATAAGCCTTTTTTCTATTCAGTCAAAAGATTGGCAAAAGACTGTTTGAGCTTAAGCCTTTAACCCCTAAAAGTGACTCCTGTTATTTAAGCACAAAGTACTAGTTTTTTCTTTAATGATATAAGTTTCTGCAGTAGCCACAATTGCTCTGCTGCTGACCTATCTGTGTCTATACAGACACACATGCCATTTTATACACACATCTGCATACACATGTATGCCTATCCACATGAAAGATAGACACACACAGTTCACATGCATGATTTTTTTTTAATTTTAAAAATGGAGAATAAAATAAAATAAAATGAAGAGAGAACATTATTGTTCTTTCCCTCAAGATTTTACTGTACTAAATTCTAGAATTTCCCACTCCTTGCCCCTTGTCTCTCTCTGCTTATGAGAGGGTACTCTTGGTCACTTCTTTTTCAATCCCATGGTTTAGTCCCATCCTCATCTTTCATTGAATATACGTCCACTCTTGCATGCCTTTTGCTGCAGTGCACTATGAAGTACTTGCAGTGTTTGGAATCCCTGAACTTTTTCTCCTAATATTCCCAGATAGCTATTTCTCTGACCTTTATGGTGGTAGTAGAGTTGTCATTGTAGGTTTACATTGCTTCTTTTATTAATGGCTATTTCACCCATTTGACTGAAAATTCCAAGTCAGTATGTCTCATGTCTTCTCTCTGCAGAATCTGGCATCCTAACTTGTATGAAACAGGAGCTTCACCTTTGTTAGGTGTGTGTTTGGTTTATCTCCTGCTGTTGTCCAGTGGAGTTTTTCTTAGGACATTTTTTTTAGCCTAATTGCTTTATTTTACAGAGAGGAGAGCTGGTTTTCCAAAAGAAATGATTTATTCATTATCATACTATATACTAGATACCAAGGCAAAACTAAACACCTGGTTCTGAACTCCAGAGAAAGATAAAGTAGTTATTCTTTAGCTTTTGGGGAAGAGTTGAAGCACAATCTGAGGTAAGGCCTTGGGTTTCAAGAATCTATGATAACCATAAAATCTTGGATGCTTCTTTTCAATTGAAATGTTGATAATGCGACCCATCACTAGCCCATTTTCCAAAATATTAGTTTCTCTAGGCTGTCTCTTTCTCATGGTTGATAATTCCCAATCAAGATATTCATTGGAGCTCAGAAAAAAAAAAGAAAAAGGAAAATCAAATGAACACTTCAGTACTGTTACCCTAGCTCTCCTTTATGGAGCAACCCAGTCCATCTTTAAATTCAATTTGGTCAAACTTCTTGTTCTCTTCATTACAAATATGACCCAAAATAATTTATGATTTTCTCAGTATTTCCATTTTACAAATGGCACACTAAATTATGTTCAAATAGTTTTTGTAAGCCACAGTCTCAAATATTTTCAGATATTTCAAAGTTCTCAAAAAATTCAAAATACATAAAAACCATATAGTCATATTTGCCAGCAACATGCTACCTTTTTAGTATTAAACTGTGTCACAGTTACTCTGTTAACTAATTGGAAAAAGGTAATCCTATTTTCAATTACAATTGTCTGGTTACATTTATTAGTCCAGTTTGGCAGGAGAGCTCATACCAACACCAAAAGCCTAGGAAACTGGCCATTATTAATTCACAGGACTGTTGAGAGAAGGGAAAAACCTCATTTGCCAGACATGTCTGTAAAAGTTTGCTGAAGAATGTCAACTACCTGAATCAAGTCTCTCTAATTTATCTACCTGCCCAGTGAAAAGTCACACCTACCGTGGTCTGGGTCTTTCCTCACCAGTTAGATAATCTGCTGTAAGCTTTCTCAGGGTTTAATTCATCTACTAAATCTTTACAAATGTCCCTAGAGCTCCAACTTTAAGTTGCAAAGTTGACACCAGCAGCTAACTACCACAGTAATCATTAGTGGAACTCTCAGAAACAGCAAACCAATGTAAATCCTCCTTCATTTTCACTGTTTCCTTCAGGTGTTCTCTATCAGTACTGAGAAAAAGTTTACCAATAATTCTCAGATTGAATCAAGGAAGAGGCTCAAAAAATTATTGGTGTACCTCTTTATCCAAAAATTTCTTAGTGAAATCAAATAGATTATAAGCATGTGGGGACTTTTTGAGATCATATAGGGTAACTGACTGTGAATGAATATTAAAATAATCATTTGCTTTGAACCTTAAAGCAAAGTTTAAATCACAAGATTCTCTCAATTCTAGCAATCAGGAAGAAATAAACAACTTCAAAATAATTCATATTATCTCTCTCTATATGACTGGTATCTTTTTTGCACCCAAATGAACTTTTTTAACATTTCTTCTTTTTGTGTTTGTGAATGTGTATGTGTGCATGTGCTTATGTTTGTGTGTGTATGTGTGTTGCATGTGTTTGTGCATGTATGTACATGTGTTTGTGTGTGTGCATGTGTGTTTGTGTGTGTGTGTGTGTGTGTGTGTGTGTGTGTGTGTGCAACCTGTGCATCTTTGGTGAGTTGCGGATTAGAACAGCCCTGGATATTGAACTCAGATCTTCAAGACTGGTTGCAAAAGGCTTTACCAGTGTCTTTTTCATTGACCCCTAAATAATCTTTTCTTATGAAATGATCAATTGATTGTAGCTATAAGTAAATTAAATTGCACATTAAAAACCTTCATTGTTGTTCCAATAAAGAATCCTCTTATAATTTGGCAGTTATTGACTATACCACTAATGTATAGAATGTGAGTATAGTTTTATGAATTATTTTTAGCTATATATTAGCACAATGGAAGAAACAGACTGTAAGTAGCCCTATGTTCAAACTTTTACAGAATTTTATTCCTTTTTGCTTTTCCATTGACTCTATAAAATATTATGAAGTATGGTAAAGTTTCAAAATGTATTTAAAAATGTCATGAATATTGAAAGAGAATTTTTCTTTCATTTGCTTTCATTTCATTTGAGAAGAAAGCATGATTTCCATCTCCTACATACTTTTTTTCCTCCTATAAAACATTGTTTTTCTTCAGACAATGTTAATTTAGCAGCAGGTACACAAGAATATTTTAGGGAGGACATTGCATAAATATGCCAGCAATGCAAACTTGAATATGTTGTTTCACGTTGTCAAGACTGAATTGGTCTATGAGCTCAACTTTTCCTCACAGCAGTAGATATAACAAGAAAAGAAACGACACTAGGGGGTAACCAAACAGTAAGCTTCATGCTACCTGGTACATAAAACCAAGTAAATTTGATCACAGAACAATGTATGTTTTTGATGCAGTGCTAGCTACTCAAAAAGGGGATAGCAATTTTGTCAGAGGAGCAGAAATTGATGAAAGCAATAAACATCAAAGAAAAGAAAACCAAGAAATATGCTTTGATTTTAAATATTAAATGTCCACTTAGATTGAATTTCTAGTTCTCAGTGAACAAGTAAGCTAAATATTAAGTGTATAATTTTGAATGGAAATAATGATATGAAATCCATCACTATTAAATGTGTAAATTTTTGCATAGGTCTTCATATAGGCAGTGAGAATGAAGAGTGAGACCAGAGGAAATTAAGCAAACCTACGAGCTTATGTGAAAAGCAGATTGTACAATGGGAAAGCTGACCTGAAGTCTGCACTGAATTCAGCACTAGGCACTGCACCAGGCAGTCTGCCACAAAGCCTGTCAGTGGGACTTACAAACCCGACCCCATCAGGTCAGAAATGAAACCAGTAGAAAATTTTTATTTTCAGTAACCCAAAAGTTCATAAAAGGGGTGTGATAATTAATCCTGGGTGTCTAATTGACCACACCTGGCATTAACTAAGATCAGTTGTTGGAGTATCTGAAGAGATTATCCAGATCAATACTTTTACAATACAAAGACCAACCCTAGATTTTATTAAAACCTCCCAGAGCAGACCTGATAAAAGCAACCTGAAAACAGAAGACTGGATAGAGACTCTGCAGGAGTCCTGCATTCTTCAATAGTCACCCAGTGGCCTACTGGAATGAGCAGCTCTGATCCTCCAAGATGTTCGCAGTGACTTAGCCTGCCTCCAGCTTCAGCACCAGCAATGCTACCTCCACCACGAAAGACTGTTTTTCCCCTCTGGAACCATAAGCTGAATAAATCTCCCTTTCTCCCTTAAGTTGCTTGACTTGGAATGCTCTCTTACAGCAGCAGTTAAGAATAACTATTACAAGGGGCACACAGAGTCCAGAGCTTGATAGCAAGACTTAGAGTTGTCTTGCCTTCCCTTTGGCTCACCGGAACACAACAGCCAGTGACTACTTCTTGCTGGCCCTGATTCCCCTGTGTAATCAGGTGTGACTTTACCTGGTTTTCAATTATTTTTTTCTTAAGCACTTCAATGGAATCACAGCTTCAGTCTTCAAGTATGGTGTAGGAGAACCTGCATAGAAATTCTGTAACACTTTCGGTGAAACAATCAGGAATAGCACATCAAGATAGATTTCACTGACTCCTGCTGAGACTCCGGCTACTGGCCCCGTGGAGCAAGCAGGTACTTGGGGTACAGATCTAAGAGTATCTTAGTAATAAAGCTGGTAGGACGTGGGAGGATCTTTCAAAAGCCCTGTACTCTGTGGAGGAAAGGGCCTGTTACTGGATTTAAGACAGTGCATGATTTGTAGCTCCATAGGCCCCTTTGGGGGAAAAAGCCAGGAAGTCCCTTTAAGAAGGGCTTGGGGTAGGGGAGGAAGGCCCTGAGGGAAGATATGAAACCATTTCTCTAAGAGTGGGAGTTTGGGACCCTTTTCCTGGACACCCCTGACAGGCTTCCACCGTGGATGGGGCAGAGGACAATGGTTAACGTAAATTTCTGGGAACCAACGCCCAGCACCCTACACCTGGAAGGTGGCATCTTTCTGAGGTCAGGAATCCCAAGGTGCAGGAGAAAATAAGGGTTGCAGTATCAGATCTGTTTTTTTTTTTTCCTTCTCCTTCAAGTCTAGCAATTATAGACAGTTCCTACAGATTCTTGGATTCTTTCTTCTGACATTGTAGTTCAATATGTTCTGATAAAGTTATATTCTCTTAACATGGGGCAGCTAATAGGTTGATACATACAGATTTTCTTCTGTTTTATTCTTTTAGTTTTGCTTCTGTTCTTTCTGTTTCCCCACTCTTCATACTTGAGCTGTGAATTCTAACCAGAATTTAAAACATTATGGACTTTCAGGTCTCTTGCAAGTAAGTAACTTTGTTTATTTTTCCCTGGATAAATGATATTTTTTTAACCTTAGATACACTTGAAAAGTCAGTCACTTTTCTTTTGGATCTTAGGATTATGAATTTTGCATTTTATTTTATTTTTTTCAAACTAGCAACTAATTTGGTTACTTTGTGACTTGCTCTTTGTTAATGATTTTTGAATGAACTGGGATCTAAAAACTTCCAGAGGGTACTCTGTCAGTAACTCCTTATAGCTATAACATTTCTGTGGATCATACTAAATAGACCACATGTTTTCACGTTTTGTTATTCCTTTACATACGTTTTTGTAAATTATGCAAAATGTTATGACTTGCCCTTTTTGTTCCTACAAGACTAGTACTATAAAATCAGCTAACTTTATTCATGTAGACTGTAAGGAAATAGAATAATGCTAATTTTCTCTTAATGCTGTATACTGCCCGTGGAAATGGCTCTTTATTTTTCTCTGTTGGCCAGACCATGAACACCAGTTCACATGTACAAGCTGCTCACAATAATGACCTCATAACACAGAAAACACTTTCCTGACACTCAGAGTTCTTAAGATCTCCCAGGAAATGGCCTTGCACTAATAGGCTTTATCTCTCAGGCTGTTCTTCTAGCATTGAGAGGTTATTTCTTAGGCATTATTCTAAGTTTTAGGTGCCATTAAATTGTGCCCAGTCCAACACTAAAGAGGGTAACTCATGTGCACAAAGTGTTTCTGGGTTTTCTAGGTATTAGATGCCCATAAGTTCACACTAAGCCTGGCTCTAGAATGGAACATGTGTCCAAAATGTTTCACATGTGAGCTCCCATCTAAACCATGTCTTGGTAAGTGTGTTAAATCCAGTCGTGAGAGAGACTGTCCAGCAAACAGTCTCATTTAGAAACTCTCAATGTGGGCACTTGATCAGTACTCTGTTTTTAGATGGAGGCTTGGAGGATTCCTTGGTGGATCCTATGAGCCTTAGAAAAAGAGTAGCCTCTGTACAGTTTGGACATGGAGAAAGATGGCCCTAGAAGATAAAACTATCTCTTCTCCCTTCATTCAGCTTAGCAAAACCCTTCTGTTCTACCTTTTAGGTTCCCCTAAGCTCTGGTGGTCTCTGGACCTGATCCCTTTTTCTGCAGGTAGGACTCCCTACAGAGGCAACCCTCTTAATTACAAAACCTTAACAATGATAACCAAAAGGCTGCATCTTAAAAAAATATAAAGACATAAATACATGCTCTTTATTGTTTCAATGTTTTCCATAGTTAAGTCCTATGTCTTGTCATCTGTGCTGGTCAACTCTTGAAGTTGTTTGTAAATGTCTTATCTGTGCTGTCTCTCTGATCTGTATCATGTTAAATATGTACATTGGCATAGAGTTATGATTTCTCCTTGACATCTATTTTAAATACACATATTTACCAAAGGTTATTTTCAGGATTCTTAGAGTTACTCATTACAGAAGTAATATGTCATTAGTAATTGAAGTAATTGATAACTGTGCCAAATGCTTCACTTAGTTCTAATTTACTGGGTTTAACTAATACCAGATTCTATTTTCAAGGATATGACTTTCCTAAATGGTAATCTGCTTTTGGTAATGTTTTCAAAGTCTATTTCCAAACTTGATCAATTATATAGAGTTCTGTTACAGTGTCATAAATTAATAACTAATTTATTAACTAATTTATAAATCCTTGTCTGTGGGAGACACTACCAAATAGTGTTTATTTTGAATATATTAGAAGTGTTTTGCCTTCTGATTACAGTGTTTTAAGGTGTTTTGGCTTGTCTGGGTTACCTGGATTTCATGTAATCCTATCGTGTGTCTGTCTGACAATTATGTTTGTGTGTTTTGTGTTTCAGAGTAACAAATCTGTGGCAATTTCATTTTTATTGTATGCTAATATTTTTTTTTATTATTATTATTATTTATTCAACTGTGTGCATATGCGTGCGTGTGTGTCTGTGTGTGTGTGTGTGTGTGTGTGTGTGTGTGTGTGTCTGTGTATGTGTAGAACCACGGACGAATTCGCAAACCACCATGTACACCTCCACCTCCTTCTGCCCTGGGATTCACAGGCTCCACCCTACCAGGACTAGAAGCGCAGGCCGCCCTCGCTTTCGCCTGGTGTCTATACAGTGGGATCTGGGATCCGAACTCAGGACCTTCCACCTGCAAGGCGGAGGCTTAACCCCTGAGCTACCTCTCCAGCCCCTGTATGCTAATATTCTTGTGTAGATTTTTTTCTTTGTTTTTTTGGAATGCTCAATTAAAATACTTTTTTTAATGTTAATTCTTTTCTAGTATGTTTATTTATTTTTTTCCCAATCAAACAAACTTAATAGGTACCCCTGCTTACTTAAGAATGAATAATTTTGATAACATTGAAAGGCTTAAATGCATATTTACTTAAAAACTCTAATATAATTGAAATTTTAAGTCTGTTGAAACTATTGTTGGTACGTTAAATATTTTCTTTGAGGAAAGGTCATTGTCTTCTTACCAAGGTTCTGAAGACCCCTCCAGACTTCTGCCCCAATTCTGGAACTCCAATACCCTTACAAAATTGGTTCCTCCTGCCAGCTTTCTAGTGTCACCTTTGTAATTCCTTTAAAGGTTTCCCATGTGTTCCCAAAGTAACAAAGCCACTATAGATATTGATTAATTAAACTGTTGCATTCCTGTCTTCTTCTATGGAATCTTGTCCCAGATCTACCAACTGAGAAAATGGAAATGTATTCTGAGAAATTCACTTGAATTTTCTCATTCTTCTGTGCTAAGATATATGGGTTTCCTTTCTGGGACAACACCATCAACTTCTTTACTCCATTCTCTAGCAACATGTCCTCCATGTGTATTTCTGCATTCTGTTACAAACATGTTAGCTTAATTCAGACATAATGATTTCTGAATATTTCTATTCCCACGTGATAAACTTATTCCCTTAATTTTTAGGTGCTCTTATGTATAATGTATCTGCTGAAGTCTAAAGAAAACTTAAAAGATTCTCTTGTAACTATGTGTTGTTTTTTCAATATTTGATAGTGTTTGGGTATCTACTTATATATGCACGCTGTAAACCAGACAAAGTGATGTTAAAAGAGCTTTAACTAACTTGTGTTGTAAATCATCTGTACATTTCTCTCTAAAAGATATTTAATGTAAAATTTTTGTAATATAAAGTGATCAATAATTTTATATTAAATGTTCTTTTCAAAATTTAAAAGAGAAACACAAGATTTTTTTATTTATTTTTATTTTTTTATTTCTACTCATACAACTTTAACAGGTATACCGGTCCCCTCTCTCCCTCCCTCAAACCTCCCACTGCCCTATGCCCCCTTCCCTTCCCCCCTCCCTCCTTATCTCCCAGTGCCTCCCCCTCCCATCCCTGGAGCATCCTTTAATGTGCATGCCAGACTCTCCTCTGGGTCCTCCTCTCCAATGAGGTGCAAGGACCCAGTGGCATTTCCCAGAACCCTTTTCTGTGTTCCTGTTAAGCATAGGAACACTACTGTGGCTGTCAATCCCTTGCCTCCCAGGATCTTAGTGCCTTTAGCAAATGCTAGAATTGGAGGGGTCAATAGTGTAGTGGACATTGCGCAGGGCATGCAAAGTCCAATTATGATTGGAGAAGCACAAGATTTAAAAGAAAAGCGAAAGCAACTTGGTCTGCTTGGCATTATCAGTAGTCATATTAGAATTTATATCCTAAGTCAAAAATTTTGTACTGTATTTATATATTATGAGGGTCATTTTTTAATTTTTTTAATTTATTCAATTGTGTGTGTGTGCACGTGTGTGTGTGTGTGGGGGGTGTGTGTATAGAACCACAGGCGAATTCAGGAACCATCATGGATGCCTCCACCTCCTCCTTGTGTACTCTGCCCCAGGATTCACAGGCTCCACCTTACCAGGACTGGAAACACAGGCTGTCCCCTCTTCCACCTGGCGTCTATATGTGGGGTCTAGGATCCGAATTCGGGATCTTCTGCCTGCAAATCAGAGGCTTAACCTCTGAGCCTTCTCTCCAGCCCAAAGGGTGATATTTTTAAAGGTGCATATTTTAAAAGTTGCTTAATGCTAAAGTAAATAACTAAGTTGTTATTCTGATTTAATTAACAAATGATAAACTTGGGTGGAGATACAAAACCTTAGATGTCAAGGTATACATTTACAAATGACTATGTATGACGACATATGATCAGATATTTATATATTTGTGCCATTTTTATGGTCCAAAATTTGTTTTTAATTTTGTATATTACAATTGCCAAGGTAAGCTCATCTTTATTTGTTTTAAAGATGAGGCTTATACTACTGCCTCTTTTTAAAAGATATGTTCTTTAAGGTCTGTCTAAATATGATAAAAACAGAAGAGAAAAAGGGAAGGAAATAGGAAGGGTTTAAGCTATGAAATATATTGCTGATAGGGTAAAAATCCTTTTTTTTTTTAATTTCCACTCATACAAACTTAACAGGTACACCAGTCCCCCCTCCCTCCAACCCCCTATCCCCTTGTGCCCTCCTCTCCTCCCCCTTCCCTCCCTATTCCCCAGTGCCTCCCTCTCCCATCCCCCGAACATCCTTTAATGTGCATGCCAAACTCTCTTCTGGGTCCTCCTCTCTGATGAGGTGCAAGGGTCCAGTGGCATTTCCCAGAACCCTTTCCTGTGTTCCCGTTAAGCATAGGAACACTACTGTGGCTGTCAATCCCTTGCCTCCCAGGATCCTAGTGCCTTTAGCAAATGCTAGACATTGTGAGGTCAATAGTGTGTTGGACATTGCGTAGAGCATGCAAAGTCCAAATATGATTGCTTTGGCCCTAACTTGTGTGGAGTATCTTGCATATCATTGCTTCTCCCATCCTTGTGCTCTTACAATCTTACTGCCCCCTCTCCCGCAAATTTCCCTGAGCTTCAGGATAGGGAGAGCTTAGGCTGGCCTAGTTCCAGGTGATTGATATAGAGTCTCTGATGTTCTGGATTATGGTTTGTTGATTTGTTTTTCAGTTTTGCTGCTCCTGCAATGCCCTTCACTCCACCCTGATGGGTATTGGATGTCACCCCCTGGCCAGAGATAAAAACCTGTTAAAGTCTTGTTACAAGAGTGTATTCAAAGGTAGATGTAATAAAAGCAGGAAACCATGGTGAGGGAGGGGTCAATCACCCATCTGTGAAATGGTTACTTTCTATCTGCCAGACACCCTCCCCTTCTGGTCAGAATCATACCCCATCAATTGTAAATATCAGGAAGGAAAGTCTGTAAACTTAACCAGATGTCTCATTACTTACTTGCAGTCCTTGATGGTGGCCTATTTTCTCTGCTGTAACATGGTCCCCTCTCTCCTTGTTTCTAGTTTGGCCCTCCTACCCCATCCCTCCTGTTCATAATTTTAGTAATTACTCTAGTTATTACATAGATTTATCTTTGAGTGTCTCTAATGGGTTTGGTACTAGGAGCCAACCTATTAGGGAGTACATATGGCACTTAATTTTCTGTGTCTGGGATACTTCACTTAATATAATTGTTTCTAATCCCATTCATTCCCCAACAAATTCCATTAATTCATCCTTTTTGATGGCTTAGTAGTACTCCATTGTATAGATGTACCACAGTTTCATTATCTACTCCTCAACTGTTGAACATTGGGTTCATTCCATGACTTTGCTATTATAAACAGTGCTGCTATGAACATGGTCGTGCTTGTGCTATTGAGGTGAATTTTTGCTGTATGGGTAGTTATTCCCAAAAGTGGAATAGCAGGGTCATATGGCATTTCAATCTTTAATTTCTTTAAGAATCTCCAGACGGCTCGCCAGAGTGGCTGTATGAGCCTGCATTCCCACCAGCAATGTAGGAGAGTTCCCCTCTCTCCATATCGTCTCCAGCATTTGGTGTTGTTTATATTGTTATTTTTGCCATCCTGACCGGGGTGAGATGATATCTCAGAGAAGTTTTGATTTGCATTTCCCTGATGGCTAAGGATGTGGAACATTTTTTAAGATATTTGTTAGACATTTTAATTTCATCCCTGGTAAAGTTTCTTTTAAGTTCCAGGGCCCATTTTTTTAAATGGGCCATTGGTTTCTTTGGTGTTTAGTTTTCTAAGTTCTTTGTGTACTCTGGACAATAGAGCTCTATCAGATATGTGGTTAGTGAAGATTTTCTCCCATTCTGTGGGTTGCCTTTGAGCTCCTGTTACAATCTCTTTATCTGAACTTAAGCTCTTTAATTTCACCAGATCCCAACTGTTGAGAGTTGGTAGCAGTGACTGGGCTATTGGATGTCTGTTTAGGAACTGTTGGCCTAGCCCAATCATCTTGAGGGAGTTCTCTACCCTTTCACCTATGGTTTTTATAGTCTCTGACCTTATATCAAGGTCCTAAAAATCCTTTTGGATCATCAGGTAAAGTTTGTTCCAAAAATGAAAATATGTGAGAATAGATTTAGAAGTTAAAGTATGTTGTTGTAAGTTTGTGATGGTTAAAAGACTGTATGTTGTAGAAAAACAAAACAGTGAGCTTCAAAAAATTAGACACAACCAGGAACATAGTATTTTAACTAAAGTTAAGCTGGTTTGAAGATAAATGGTACAAATGTCATGTTGTTTACTTCACCAATACCTTGACCTCAACTGGGCCAGAAAATGCAACTGATTGTTTTAATTTATATATAATATTTCTACTCACAGGTCACATGCAAATGTTAGCTCAGATACAGAGGACAGAAAAGCAATATATATCTGATCTGTATCATTATGGACAGTAAATTTAATCTGATCCAGGAGCTTTTTGCTTAATGCCTCTGCTATTTCTCTCTCCTGAAGTCTGTCTCAACTACATGAGACACAAGGAATGAGCTATCCTAGTTACACAAGACACTGACTATATGTGACACCTGCATGCACAAAACTGTGATCTTTGGCCAGTGGGGAACCATGTATAAGTTCCTGAAAGAAGCTGCTGTACCTGTAAGGCTGATTGATTTGATTAGAGCTTCAGTAAAGTGGAGAGAACTGAAATGTTGCAAATCTCGACCCAGATTTTCTTGGGTCCATCTCAGTGCCCTTAATTGACATTTATTGCCCTCCTCTATATTTTACTTAACATCTGGTGACTTATATTCTTTGGGAGATATACGGCTTGACAGGCAGTCTTGCTAGATGACTAAATGCATGAGAGAGAGAGAGAGAGAGAGAGAGAGAGAGAGAGAGAGAGAGAGAGAGAGAGAGAAACTTAAGAAAACAACTAAGAAGAGTTTTCCTCCCTAAGCATCCATCTAATTGGAGGAAAGGAGAAAGGGATCTCCAAGTAAGAATGCCAGTAGTTTCATTCTTGGGCTCTTTCAACATTCTGATTACTTGGATGTTCAGTCTTTCATGCTACAATAAATTGCCTCTCTTTTTTCACAATCAACTTTTTCTTCGTTGTTGTTATGGGACAGACCTTTCTTCATAGTAATGAAGTACCTCTCATATCTTTGGGATTTATGTATACTAATTGTAGTAAAAGACAAGCAAATGAATGATAGAGTATGACTAGTGATATTAGAAGAGTTTCATATATGTCTTAGGTCTTTGTAGCTACATGAAAGTTCCAGAGAGAAGATCAGAGTGTCTATAGGGATTTGTTATAGTCATCTAGAGAATCACTAGCTCCACTATAAAGTTACTTATAAAGTTACTTATCCTAGTGAAACTGCCTTTCCATGTTTCCAGAGGACTCTAAATCCACACAACTTCTGTCAACATGACACTTTCATTTATATTCAATATGGGGCAGCCAGATTGGGTGATATTGATAGTGTCATGAACATTAGAGAGACAGGTATGTTATAAGAACATCCAGAGATTCACGTACACAAATAAAAAGAGAGGAGAGAACTGGGTGTCCATTCCAACAGGAAGTGAATAACTGAAAGTGTAGAGGCTTATGTGGGTGTTCACAACATGAAGCAGGACACCTCAAAACAGTAAGAAAAATAACAATCACTGGTGAAATAAAGTGAAGCTCATCTTTGAAAGATCTTAGTTTTGACTTGAATTTTTGTTTTTCACTTGTTTTTGCTTAGAAAAATGACCTGAGGTGTTAAGAAGACAGGGGAATGAATATTTTTGTTTTAAAGAAGATCTTACTTTTTAAAGTCCATTCTGCTTTAGCAAGTTATCTGAAAAAAACTTTGAGAATGTTAAGAAGCTTTTTATCCTCTATTTTTTCTTTATTCTTTTCATTTTCAAATGTCTATGGAGACTTCCTTCTCTGCCAGGCATTGAGGTAAGGGCTGAAGATGAAATGGTCTAGAAGGGAAGCATCTTGCTGTCTTCATGCAGCTGAGGAAAAGAAAAGTCTGTGGGAATTTTCAATAAAACAGCATAACTGGTATGCTGTAGGCTGTTCAGGGGCAACAGAAAAACACATGAAGGACTTCTGTACTCTCTGTAAAATAAGGCCCACCTAGTATTTCAGTATATGATTTTCTTCAGAAATAAATTTTAAAATATTTTGTGTTAATTTGCTTTATTTTCTATTTATTGTGAAAGTATCATGTATTTGAGAATGGCTTTGAATTCAATTCCCATTTGGCTTCACCTCGGAGTGTTGGGATTAGAGGTATGTTCCTCTGGAAATAGCACTGTTTTTCATAGGCAATTTCTATGAAAGAGACAAGTATTTCATTCTTTGTGCTTATAGCAGGAGTATAGCCTGCTCATGACATCGGCTGGAATTCTTGCCTGCAGGAAAGGGAAGGAATGCATGTTTAGGTTTTAAGACCCTCAGTTATGGCTTGCTTTTCAAGGCAACTCTAATACTCATGGAGACTAACTCAGACCAGGGGAAAATTACGAAGGTGAGTGTGGCAGGAAGAGGATGCTTCAACTAAGATGAAACAATGTGTGCAAAAGTCCAGAAAAGGAGAAAACATTGCACTTGTAAACAACAAATGAAACTGAAATGGGAGGTGAAGAGATTCAGCTAAGGAGGAAATGTATGAAGTTCATATCATAGGCTAAACATGTGTTATTATTAAAACAATAGAAAACTATCACGCAGATTTCTGAGGAAAGTCTGCAGTCTTGTCTATGGTCTATAAATATCAGAGGAAGAAACTGTATTCTCTGCAACAGTCTGGGCAGGCATAAATTCACTTGATGACAGAAATATTAACAGTGGCTTTGATTCATAAGTCTAAGTGAGAATCATTATTTTCTGAAAGAGGAACATGCCTGTGCAAATTAGGGCAGGGGTGATATTGAGGGATATTGTAAAACTGGGCTTTTACTTTGGTGACTGTTAGGATGTATACATTAAAGGGAAAATGAAATAAAGACTACAGAATCTTCCAAGATAATAATGTGCAGTGACATGCACTGTTTTAAGGTAGAAGGAAACATGAATAGGCACTTGGGGACTCAACTCAGGTTGAGTCACAAGTGTTTCAGTGTCTGTGGAGTTTGTTAGTGAATATTCTAATGAAAGGATGTGTAAGTGGGTAAGAACTGCAAAAAACAAAAATCTGTGCATGGAGTTGAAGAGATTAAAGAAAAATTCTGCCCTGGAAAAATAATCAGAAGATTATTGTTGTAATGAAAACAAGTTCCTTAGGGCAAATATAAGGGGTATTTAAATGAAAAGGGAAATTGAAGGCAAATTGGTAAGTGAATTTACAGACATTTTCTGAAGGCATATTAACAAAGGTTGTGTTTCATCTTGTCAAATATGAGCATGTATGTGGTAAAGAGAAAAGATCAGACACGATGAAAAGATTAAAAATAAATCTGAGTAATGCTCAAGAGAATTAAGAATATCAGTTCATAAAATGAATTTCTTGCAATGAGTAATTAAGAACTTAAGAGGCAGTTCAATGACAATGTGTATTTGCTGAGAATATATAGGAAATTTATCAGGCATAACCAAAAATATCTTGTACACTGTCTAAGTGACTCTAATTTTTCTCTTTTAGAAGAGAGAAAAGGAAAATGCATGGTGAAAATTAAGACATATTCTGAGACATAGGACTTAAGAATGAGAAGATTTGTGATCTGAAGATGTCCAATTTTCCTACATGATAAGAGATAAGGATAATTTCTGAGAATGAGTGTGGCAGGGAGTAGTCCTTAAAGGCTTGAAGATGATGGTGAATTCTTAAATAGAAGATTGCAAAGTTTGAAGGCCTCCTAATAATTTTACAATATATTTTATCAAAACTGTAATGATACGTGGTGGTGGTAAGAAGGTTTTGAATTTTAAAATGCTAAGAAGTTCAGATGTAGTTTGCTTTTCAATTAATTGATTGCATTTTGTTGCAAGTGCATCTAGTTAGTGCATTAATTTAGCTCAGTTGCTTTTAATTAGTAGAGTATATTGATTTAGGCCAATAATCATTCGCACATTCTATGAAGTCATTGATTTATATTTAACCATTACCAAAAATGTTTTAATTTTTTTGTGTGTGTGTGTGTGTGCATGTATGTGCTTGTGATTTGTGTGTATGTATGTCTCCTTGTGTGTGGACACACACATGTGCAGGTATGCATCCACATGTGTGATGCTTGTGGAAGAAGGATGTCTTAGTAAAAGTGGAACTTGCCAGCTGATTAGTCTCTCTGTCCAACTTGCTCTGGGTAGAACCCTGGCTTGTATGTGGTTCTAAGTATCTGAACTCTAGTTTTCATGCTTATTTGGCAATCACTTTAACTACTGAGCCTTTCCTCAGCTTATCTCTTGTCATTTCCAGTTTTTCTTTTGATTGTTCATTTCCATTTCAGCAATTCCATATATTTCTACCTCTGGTAGACACATCCCTTATGTTACATCTATGTACCTGACAGTTAAAAAATTAAACAAATCTTCTTTGAATTATAAGACCAAACAATTTTATCTTGTACTTATTCCTTCTATTTCAAGTTCCTAAAATAATGACCAACTTTATTCACTGGTTATAAAAGGGATTTGAGTATTTAGCTACATAAACTAGGATGTTAACATTGTATTCCAACTATCACTGGGCTCATGCTCTGTCCTCCTGACTGCACTCAGATCCTTCTGATCTGTCTCAAAAGAGTTCACTCCAAACACAATTTAATGTAAAAAACAAGTAGTGTTTATTACAGAGGAAAACAGAGGACTCTCAAGGGATGAAAATGGGCAATAACTAAAGCAATCATTGTGCCAAACTACATTTTTAGGTAGCTTTTATGTTCTCCCTGAAGCTTCTGAAAGAGACTATTTTCTCTGAGGGACATTTTTCATGAGCAGATGATTGACAGGTTCACTTTTATGCAAAAATGATCAGAAGATTTCGTGATTTCCACCCAAGGGAGGGGAATCCACATTTTATATAGGGTGAAGGAAGAAAAACTAGTCACAACAGAGTAGAAACACCCAGAGATGTCATCAGGACCTGGCTCTGAATTTCTCTTGGCTTTGTGGTCCTTATGATCTCTGATGAAAATTCAGATGAGAAAACAGGGCTAAGCAACAGAACATGCAGAGTGTATTATACACTATAATAAAACACTATCAGGAGATTAAAAAGAGACAACGTCTTAAAGAGATCATTGTGTCAAACTCCATTTTTCAGTACACTCTGAATTATTTCTAAAGACTCTCAAAAAGACAGCTTTTTTGAAGGGTTGTTTCCTGGCCATATCATCAATAGTCCTGTTTGAATTAACACCTAAGGAAGTCTCTTGTAAGACTTTTCTTCACAAGAAAGTCTCTGTTGTGAACTTCAGAGTGTCTTGTCTCCAAGTAGGGGAAGAACATTGACCCAGATCCAATTTCTTTGAATGGAAGTAAAGGTCCTGAAGTTTTTGTTCCTTGCTTTACACATTATCAATTATGACTGAGGGGTTGATAACCATTACACTCCAATCCTTCTGCTATTTAATTATACACAAATGCTCCTATCGTATGTGAGGCTTTAACCTTTTCTCCCAGTGACAAGAATTCTTTCCTTCCCTTTCCTCCTGCCATATTTCCATTGTAGTATTATTCATGTCAATAATACTTTAGCAGCTATAGTTTGCTCAATATGCAGAAGTTATTCAGAGCAGAGAAAAAAATAATCAGCTGCCTTTAATTCTCCTTTCTTATACTACTAAATTTTATGCCATTAATAATTTATGCCATTAATAATACAAAATAAGTTAAACAGGAGGTTAACTACAGGACATAATGACCAATAGATCCCAAATATGGAGTCATAAACAACTGTAAGTAGTTCTGCTGAGCCCTGAAAGTAGTTGAAGAGATCATGTGACAGTTCACTAAATGTCAAACAAAATGTCAGTCATTACCCAGTAATATGGAGAGAAAACCTTCTTTTCTTGTTACAGTTGTTTAAGAGTATACCTTAGAATATGAAAAAAATCAAACTGGGATGAATGTGGAAATTTCTCTTTGCTAACTGGCCTTCAAAGTGACAGAGAGTATGAACAAGGCCACTAGGGGAGAAAAACAACCTTACAAGCTGTGAATGCTGCAAGCTATAATATCAAAAACTCTGGTTAGTGGTGACCATTGGTACAATAGTAGTATGGAGAAAGCCAATTGCTTTCTGAATGGATTTAAAGCCTATTACTTTTTGTGTGTGTGTGACTGGTACAATAAATTAAGCCAAATACTCATGGAAGGGCAGATTGTAGTTCCTATATAGGAACAAACCTCTTAGTGTTAACTAGTAAACCACCATCTAAACACTTATCACTATTCCCATAGATTAGAGAATATTAGAGAATATATTGTATTTGAGCAAAAAAAAAAAAAAAAAAACACAACAAAAAAATCCCAAAACTCTTAGCAATGTATAATGCAGAGGACCAGAGCTGGGCAAACTGCAGAGATTAACTGACTGCCATGCCTATTTCTAAACAGGACAGCAAAATTACCCACACATTCCAAGACTCAGGGACACACACTCTAAGACTCAGGTAATGTTGCAGAAGAGGAGCTGGGAAGAGCTAGAGACTGGTACTGCCAGAATGTATCTTCTAGTCATGATAGGGCTGCTTCACAAATTAACTCATTGCAGAGAGATCTGCTTTCATTAGACCTGCAAGGAAGTTGTTTCAACAATATCAACATTTTACCATTGATGGGAGATGATTGCAATCCTTCATCTCCCTGAGAGACTGTTTAAAGCTAATTCTAAATGGGAAGATGAGTTCCTTTACTAAGGATTAGTCATCCATGCCCAAGCAAGTACTCAGAGACTTGCCATTACAGACATCCAAGATGATATCTTACACATGCAAAAAGGCATGGAAGTTGGAGGGAGATAGGCTAGAAAGAAGAAATATGAAGTGTGACAGAGGGATGGGATTGGGTTGCATGGGATGAAAACACAAATTCATTGTACTTATGTCTGAATGTGTCAAAGAATAAAATAATTAAAAATGACCCCCCCAACCCAAAAGGTATCAAAAAGTAAAATGTACTTTAGGTAGCATATTATATTAGCTGTGAAGGATAAAATATACTCTTCCAAGGCAAGGTAGTCTATTTAGTAGACATCTTGATATGAAAACTACAAACAATATCATCTGTTTTCATGGTATTGCTAAATGCCTGAGTATAAGCCAAGCTTGAATGTAGTGATTCAGTATGAAGATTTTTTTTTGTCGAATTAAATAAAATTATATGACTAAATCCCTGTAGTAGGCCCCAACGGACCAGATTAAAAATCAAACCGGTGTCCTGTTGAAGTCCCATGCCATTCAGCTGTAACTAAGCTGTTTATCTGCCTTTCAGAGAAATCAGGATTAGAGAGACAGCAACCAAATTTCCCAAGCAGGCAGTTTCACATGGTGTGACTTTCCTTTTGCCATGATTCAGTCACAGAAAAGGTAACTCTAAAGTAATTGGATATTAGTCAAGGGTGTTTTGTTCCTCACTACTGTAACTAAGGACCAGAAGCTGTTATCCCCCCTCCCTCAGGCACTCACAAGTCTACATCACAACGCCAGACTTAATCAGTTATTTTTTTCCAGAGCCAGAACACTTGTCTCAGATCAACATCTTATAAAGAAAATGACTTTGAAAATGACCAGTTTGACTTTGGTTTTCTCTTGCTAGTTTCTTGTCCTCTTGCAAGTTTTGCATTTAGCTCATTTCAATCCTTACCTGTTTAATGGTCTATAGCTACAGCTAGATTATCACCCATTAAGATCTGAACTAAATATCGTGCTGAACTTGTCCTCTGAAAAACGCTGGACATGAAATATCTGTTAGTAAGTTGTTAGCCATCTTCTTATGCCCCCTTCTGAAGACCACTAAGCTCTCAAGTACAAGATCACGCCATCCTTCTGTTTTTGGCTTCTGTATCTGGAAAAGTTCACAGGAGCGGCTGGCTCATCACTCACTGTGCCTGGTGCAAAGCAGAGCACAATATCGTTTTCTCCCCATTCAGGGAGGTGGATGCTTCACTTGTCACAGGCTATTGAGAGTCGTCAGCTTTCATCAGTGCATCCTGACAACATGGAAGGATGACTCACCTGAAGGAAGCAGAGTGCATAGCTTTTCAAAAGTGATCTCTGAAGACTGATTATTTCTGTCCTTGACACCTGCCAAAGGCTAGATGCATTGAACACTTGGAATGTAATGGAGCCTACAAATCACTAGTTGCCTAGAGCCCCCCTTGGCTTGTCAGAAGAGAGCATGCTTGACTTTCGTTCAGATTTTATTACGTGTTGTAAACTTTTGACGGCTCTGATATGCCTTGTCATTGATGTGTCAAGATTGGACTATGACAGGGCATCCAGCCTGATTGAAATCAAGAATGCTCTGTCGAAACTTCTGAAAAATAATGGGAAAGTATCTATTGTAGTACCAAAGGCAGAGGAATACATTTCCTAATCATGGAGAAAAGAAGGATAATTGTTTTCAAAGTTTAGATAGGAAGGATAGTCTTTCCTAGCTTGCAAGCATTATTATTAATCATATATAATAGCAAACAAAACTTATCAAGTCAAAAGTTTAAAACTTTGCTTTTGAAGAGGTTAGTTTATTCTGATGAGAATTTTTCTGTGCAGTATCTACTTCTGCATGTGATTTGGTAATTGGTGTTTTTACCAAAGTTAATGTGAATGGTTTCTTCAGTACGCAAGGGAAATCACAAAAGACTTGTTATCAAATGCAAGATAAACTCTGCCTTTGTTATTCTAGCATTCAAAGTGTTTGATGACATTTGAAAACTTTTTATGATTGCTTCATGAGACACATTTTGACAACACAATCTCTCTCCCTAAGAACATTATCAACCATAACAGTGGTTTGCCTTGTGCAGAGGGGATTGGAGATCAAACTGTTTTTTTCTTTGAAGAAATTTCTTCTTCATCTAAGGTAGTTTGCAAGAAGATAAGGCTATTATTTAGCCACAGAACTGTAACCAAACAACAAAGTACTGGTGAGTATGAGAGCTTCAGAGCCTGATTCAGATTTATTCAGTCATTTCTCAGGACAGTGCCATTTGTAGATTGAAAGATACAGTCCATTGCTCCTGCACCAAGTTAATGTTGGGAGAAGTCCACTAGCCAGTGTGATATTATGGTAAGAAATTAATTCAATTCTCCTGCTGTCATTTGAAGCAAACAATCACATTGTAAAGAATTTTCATGTACAACATATTCTTAATACAGGCATGAATTATAGGTACAAAATATCATTGTTTTCAAACCTCATTCCTTTTCTCGGTTTGTCAATCTTGCATGTGAGAAAAGGCTAGGCCTCCATCAAGGACTGTAAGTAAGTAATGTGACACCTGGTTAGGTTCACAGACGTTCGTTCCTGATCATTTTCAACTGAGGGAGTATGATCTCACCAGAAGGGTAGGGCATATAGTCTGGCAGATAAAAAGTAACAATTTTGCAAATGGGTGATTGACCCCTCCTTCACTGAGATTTCCTACTTTTATTACATCTACCCTTGAATGTCCTCTTATAATAAGACTCCAGTTTAACAGCTTTTTGTCTCTGGCCAGGGGTGACATACAGTGTCCAGCAGGATGGAGTGAAGGGCATTGCAGGAGCAGCAAACCTGCAAAAGAAAATCAACCAACCACAATCCAAAACTTCAGAGACTTTATATCAACCACCTAGAATAGAACTAGGCCAGACTAATCTCTCCCCATCCTGAAGCTCAGAGAAATTTGCGGAAGAGGGGGCAGTAAGATTGTAAGAGCACAAGGACGGGAGGAGCAATGATTTGCAAGATACTCCACACAAGTTAGGGCCGAAGCAATCATAATTGGACTTTGCATGCCCTGTGCAATGTCCAACACACTATTGACCTCACAAAGTCTAGCATCTGCTAAAGGCACCAAGATCCTTGGAGGCAAGGGATTGACAGCCACAGTAGTGTCCCTATGCTTAAGGGGAACACAGGAAAGGGTTCAGGGAAATGCCACTGGGTCCTTGTACGTCATCGGAGAGGAGGGCCCAGAGGAGAGTCAGGCATGCACAAGAAAGGACTCTGGGAATTGGGGCGGGAGGCACGGGGGGATGGGGCGGCAGGGGTGAGGGGAGGGAGAGCAGGGAGTTCAGGGGGAGGAGGAGGGAGGGAGGGAACTGGTGTACCTATTAAGTTTGTATGAGCTGAAATAATAATAAAAATGTATTAATAAAAAAATAATATGTTGTAAGAGGAAATGGATGGGAGGAGCAATGATTTGCAAGATACTCCACACAAGTTAGGGCTGAAACAATCATAATTGGACATTGCATGCCCAGCGCAATGTCCAACACACTATTGACCTCACAAAGTCTAGCATCTGCTAAAGGCACCAAGATTCTTGGAGGCAAGGGATTAACAGCCACAGTAGTGTTCCTATGCTTAAGGGGAACACGGGAAAGGGTTCAGGGAAATCCCACTGGGTCCTTGTACATCATTGGAGAGGAGGGCCCAGAGGAGAGTCAGGCATGCACAATAAAGGACTCTCTGGGAATTGGGGCAGGAAGCACTGGAGGATGGGGAGGGAGGGGTGAGGGGAGGGGGAGCAGGGGGATGGAAGAGAGGAGGAGGGACGGAGGGAACTGGTGTATCTATTAAGTTTGTATGAGCGGAAATAATAATAAAAAATGTATATTAAAAAAAGGCTAGAAAAACAAGAAAAAAAAAGAAAAGGCTAATAGGAAATCAGAGAGAAAGGTCATTTGCCAACAGCCTTTATTACACAGTCTGCTCCTTGTTTTAAGAAAAATTGGGCACATTGCACATCTCCCTAAGTTTCATGTCAAGAACATTCATATTCTCTGAGAAAACATTACATAACTTGTCTTATAACTTAAATTATCATTAAAGGTATATCTATGATATATCTTTAATATCCACCAAACACTCCCCTCTTATCAATGTGTTTATTTCAAAACAAACAAACAAAAAACAATAACTTCTCAGCAGATTTACTTCCTCAGTAACTTCTTTGCATGTGAATAGTGTGTGTATGCTCATTCCTGTGTGGTGTGTTCATGTGTATACATGAGCATCTTAGAGTGTGTGTTCATGTATGTGCATGTGTGTGTCTCAAAACTTGGAAGACAGAGGATAGGATTTATTCTTCTGTCACTGTCCACATTTTCTTTTGTTATACTCTACCATATCTATCTTTTTATAAAGATGTGCATTCTAAGGATTGAACTCAGGCCTTTATGCTTGCAAAACAATCACTTTGTTGACTGAGCTGCCTACCTCCCTCACATACATTCTTTTCTAAATAAATTTTTTGCTCTTTGGCCTTCAGTGTCAACCTATAATATTTTTTTTTATTAATGGGCACAAGAATCATGGTCAAGAAGATCTGTCCTCTCTGTTCCAACCTCCACAAGACACACATATGTCATAGTAAAGAAAAGAGCATAGTCCAACAGTGGATTAACTCATGAAAGAGACATCTTATCCTGGTAATGTTACAATGGAGAATTCAGTACTAGATTCTGTTGGTAAACTAAAAAGTACAGATTTATAGCTAAGGAATGGAGAGAATTATTAAAAGGGAACATTAAAGGTAGAGGATTCTTACAAACTAAACCAACATGAAACTAGCAAAAGTTATGCAGGGCTATCAGACAGGGAGGCACCTAGCTGAGAAGGAACGTGCTTGGATATACTGGGTGGTCAAACATCAAGGGATAGTGCAAATGTCACTGTGAAGGTGTCCTTGAAATCTCAGAGGAAAATGAAGAAAATTGAGTCTCTGTGAGTGGTAATGGTTTTATTAGTTCTAAATTTACTTTGCAGATCAGTAACTTTATTTTCTGTTTTTTTAATAATTTTTTTTATTTATTCAATTGTGCATGTGTGTGTGTGTGTAGAACCACGGACAAATTTGGGAATCACCATGAATCTCCTCCACCTCCTCCTTTACTCTGCCCCAGGATACACAGGCTCCACCCTACCAGGACCAGAAATGCAGGCCGCCTCTGCTTCCACCTGGCGTCTATACGTGGGGTCTAGGATCTGAACTCAGGACCTTCCGCCTGCAAGGCAGAGGCTTAACCCCTGAGCCACCTTTCCAGCCCCTATTTTCTGTTTTTAATGCCACAAAAAGTAATTTAAATAGAGCATATATCCAGATATCTTGAATGTCCTTCCCAGAAACTGTCATACTGTTTTAGAGAAAGCTAACATTGAGTAATCCATCTTTTTCTCCCACATTTTTTTTCCTAATCATACAAGCTCAATAGGTAACTCTGTCCTCTCCTTCCCTCTACCCTTTCCCAGTCCCCATTTGTACTCTCCCCCCTTCCCTCCCTCCCTCTCTCCCATTGCCTCCCCCTTCCCTACTCCCATTACCTGGAGCATCCTTTTGTGTGAATGTCAAACCTCCCTCTGAGTCCTCCATACAAGTGAGGTGTAAGGATTCAGTGGCATAGCCCCCAGCCCCTTTTTGGGCTCCTTGTTAGTATGGAAACTCTGTTATGACTGTTAATCCCTTACCTCTAAGGATCCTAGTGCCTGTAATCCATGGTAGACTTTGCAGGGTCATTGACATGTCAGCCATTGTGCAGGTCATGTAAAATCTGATTATGGAAACTGCAGCCTAATTTGTGTGGAGTATCTTTCATATCTTTGGTTCTTCCCATCTTTACGCTCTTACAGTCTTGCTGCCCCCTCTTCCACAAGGTTCCCTGAACTTTAAGATGGAAAGAGATTTTGCTGGTCTTGTTCCAAGTGATTAATATAAGGTCTTTGATGTTTCAAATTATGGTTTGTTGTTTTCAGTTTTGCTTTTCCTGCACTACCTTTGGCTCCATCATGATTGGTATTGAAGGTCACCTCCTAACCAAAGATAAAAAGCTGTTTAAATGAAGATTAATGTTTGAACTCCTTAAAAATTTGGAGTATTTGGAAAATCTTTAATTAATTAATTCATTTATTCATAAAGTCAGTCACTCATCAAACCTAAGGTAAGAAGACAATTTTATCTTACTGAATAATTTATCATCTGAAAAGCGATACCCTAACAGATTTGTAACTACAATTAAAGAGAGAATTTTGTGATCCCAAAGTTTTTTAAAAAGATAATTTTGATTCAGAAAACTTCAGAAAATGAATGAATTAATTAAAAGATTTTTCAATCGTACACCTAAAATCTGCTGCACAAGATGTATGATACTTAGATTTTATTTTTTTAATTGTTTATAAAAAACATTGTGTGTGTGCGTGCGTGTGTGTGTGTGTGTGTGAGAAAGAGAGAGAGAGAGAGAGAAAGAGAGACAGAGACAGAGAGAAAGAAAGAGAGAGAACCCAATGTGTCCCTGTGGTACACCAAGAGTGACTTCAGAAATCAACATGGATTGCTTTTACTTCCTTTTTGCTTCCCAGGTCCAGAAGTGCAGGCCACTGCCATTTCTGCCTGGTGCTTTTAGATGGGACCTGGGATCTAAACTCAAGTCCTTCTGCTTGGGAGGCTGTTTTAACCCTGAACCATCTCTCAAGTCTGGTACTTAGATTTTTAAAACATAGTTCCTTAGGATTTTATATGAAAATCACAATAAAATACAGTTGTAGGCAATATATGACAGGTAAAATTCCACACACAGGAGAATCTCACAGTATAATAAGTTGGTGCTAACAATACTCAAAACAAAATTAAAAATTTGGTTAAACAATTCTGATTAATTAAAAAGATAAGAAAGCAAACAAGTTTTCTGAATCAAAATTATCTTTTTAAAAAACTTTGGGATCACAAAATTCCCTCTTCTTTAATTGTAGTTACAAATCTGTTAGGGTACTGTTTTTCAGATAATAAAGTATTCAGTAAGATAAAATTGTCTTTTTACTTTAGGTTTGATGAGTGACTGACTTAATGAATAAATGAATGAATTAATTAAAATAATACTAATAATTCAACATTGCTCCAGAAAAGATTTGGATAATGTCAAGTAGTTATGAAAACAAGTGGACCTAAGTTTACAAATAAAATGACTGTTAGCTTAACCATCTACATTATGGTCATGCTAAAGATAAATCGTGTGTGTGTGTGTGTGTGTGTGTGTGTGTGTGTGTGTGTGTGCGCATGTGTATCTCTGTGTGTGCACACCTGTACATGTGTATGTTATTAAATGCTTCCTGCTAAAATTTTCATTTTTCCATGGAACTGAATTTTTATGTTTCCCTAGAGAGGCATTTTATTGTATGGTCTTGATGATTTCACTCAGACGTTCTCATCAACTTTATCCAATATAGGTATATATAGTTCACCTATACATAGTTTTACTTTTCTTATTTTCAATTATTGTTTAAACCATCTAATTTTATTATTATTTGCTCTCTTTATTCTGAACTTTGTTTGAGTTGGGAATCAGATTTAGTAAACTGGAGAGATATATAATTAGAATATGAGTGTCATATAATTTACTGAATGCTTATAGACATTGACCCACACTAATTTATTTTCTAATTTGAACTAAAGATGATAAATGCCTGCTACAATTACTCTGATGTACATTTGATCAGAATTTTTATTCAGTGTTGGAATATTTGTTGTTCAAAAGTTATTTTAACAACACACAAAAGCTTTTTGAAGCTTTCATTTTATCATTCTGTCTTATGACATAATCTTTCCACTGGAATATGAAAACATGGGAGTACTTCCCTTCCTTAGCTTCCTTAACCTAAAATATTATTTGTCTTGAAATCTTGCAACTATATTAATTTTTTCATATACTATCTTAGTTGTACAACAGAACTTGAATTTTGCCTTTCTTCTATCTCATTTCTTACCATCTTCCTCAATTTTGGTCCTTCATTTCACTTTTATTCTTGAGTTCATCCTTTAATTTCTCTTCATGAAAATTTTCATGCATAAATGAATGGCACAATTATTATCTGTTTGTTCTGCTTGAAAATTAAACTGGGTATCAAATGGCCTGCTGGCCTGCTTACTATGGTAATAAACATTACCAGCCAAGATTAAAGTTTAAGAAGTATACAGAGTATATATTGGTGTAGATTAGCAATGGAAACAGTAGAATGAATAAGTAGATTATCCTCTCCAGTAAATTGTATGTCATCCAACCCACTGAGGCCTGAACAGGAGAAATTCAGAGTAAGGGGATTTATTAGGTTTTCCCTACATCACTGCTTAAGCTGAAATGTATTATTCAAACTGGTGCTTTTATGAATTTCATGGAATTATTGTTAATAACTTTTGTATATGCTATTGATTTGTGTACTTATGAATTTGTATTCCCATGTTCGCACATGCATGTGTGCATGTTTAATTATTATATGTGCATGTCATAATCGAAATATATATTTTCCTTGAATTCAATTCTGATGTAATATTTCAACCTAAATTCATGTGCTTTATTAAAACAATGTACATTATTACTGCATAATGGGTTTCTGAGGAATTTTTAACAGTCATTCTATTCTTTTGATCATTTGACTTCAACATTTTTAACTTCTTTCTTTAAAATGTGGAATGATCCCCTTGAGTCTATGAAAAAAGCTCAGTTTTTAAAATTGAAAGAGAGCATATGATTTCTATCTAGAGCACTTCCACTTTCGAATCTCACAGGCATGAGGGAGATTAACTAGGAACTCAGTACAATGTTAAGGCATCTGAGAAGCAGTGGGAGACACACTTGACCTTTTGAGGCTTCTTGGGGGATTGAAGTTAAAGTAACTCCAGGTGGTCTTCAGAAACACTTGACATTTTCTGTAAGTGATGGACCAAGCTAGAAAAAGCCAGAAAAAATATCAGTTAGAAAAAGTTCCACTTTACCAGTTTATTGAATATATTTATTGAATATATCCATTTAACTCTACAGTTAATGTGGCTTAAAGAACTTCCAAGTTCTTCGCAAGCATGGTACTTGTACCCATCAAAGGTTGCTGTTGGCTCTTTCTTTGGTAATACTCTCCCTTGTGAGCTCTTAGTCAACATCATAGTAGTACTGACAATTATATCTGTGTCAATTGACAAATTCCTTATTTCTTTCTCTCTCTCTCTCTCTCTCTCTCTCTCTCTCTCTCTCTGTCTATCTATCCATCCATCAATCTATCTATCTGGTTTTATAGTAAAAGGGTGCCATGTAACCAGATCAAGAGCTTATCTTGAACTCTTGTACACCTGGATCATGGTGATACTTGAAGTATCGCTTTAAAGATGCAATTCTTCTCTCTCTCTCTCTCTTTCTCTCTCTCTCTCTCTTTCTCTCTCTCTCACACACACACACTTGCTTCTTTTTTGACACAATCTTGCACAGGATGGCCTCTGTTTCATTATCTTTGTGGCTCAGCTGCTGAAGTTCTGAATTCCAATGCCCATCTGAAATAGCTCAAGAAGTTAGCATCTGTAATTTTCTCAATATATTTCTGTGACTATGAAGACAACATATTTCTTTCTTGAAGGTACTTGTGTTCAGAAAAATTTTCATTTTCTGGAAAATTAATAAACTAAAAAGTTGGTAAGTATTTCTTGATATATAGCATCAATAATCAGTTTTCTGCTTTTATATCCATGTCACATGTTTATAATTACATTATACATCTTTTATTTATATACTCATTACATTAAGTATAGTTGTGTCCTTTATAACTACAGTACCTCACAGAATATTGCAGGTCAAATCTTTAGAGAACTGTTTTGAAAACTATGCAGATTCCAACCATCCTGAAAGCATTGTTTTACTTTTTTTATTTATTTCTTTAGATTCAAGTTGATAATATCTGCTGACAGATATCTTCCAGTTTGAGACTATCAGGCAAAGAACTCCAGAACTTCTCTTACTCTAAAACTTATTAGACTATGTCCCTTACCATGCCATGAAAATAAAGGTTGCCTTGTAACACCAGTAATTTAATTATATGATAGTTATATGATGGGTTATATTTGAAGTTAATAATTCAAATTGTTTTCCTTTATGATTGGTTTTCTGGTTTAGTAGAACTTTTGAAATGAACAATAAATTCTTTGTGTACTAGTGAATTTTGTTTCCATTTTCTGGCTCTGCAGTTCAGGTTTTCACTATGTGTCACATGGATGTCTGCTATAGCCTCACACATTGACTTCTTCAGGTCACTATAACAAATTGCTGGAGTTGACTTAAAATAAATAGTTGATGCTCTCAATGATCCCAGGCTCCATCTTTCTGGAAGGCCGTATGAAGAACACCTCCCAACTCTTGATTGCAGAGAGCTGTCCTTCACCTTTCTCAGCTTATAGTCACATCATTACAAACTATATCTCTATTATCATATCACCTCCATCATTATTTCTGTTCATAATTTCTGTTCAAAGATTCTGTTTATAGCATTTAGGGAGGATTCAACCTGCTATGATTTTATTTTGACATCCTTCACTTCTAAAAAAGATCATATTCTTTGGTTCTGGACAGACCATAATACACTTTAGTTAATTATCTTTTTTCAACACATATCCATTTTGGCATACCCTCATTTACTTCTGGATTTCAAAGCCATCCATATTATGCATAAATATAGACTTGCTACTCTTGTGTTCACACAATATTTAATGTCACTGAATTACAGAATTAAACATTGTGCCTATAAGTTTGCTGTCACTCCCCAATTCAATCTCAATGTTTGTTTCTAGAAGGTTTCAATCTATAAACTCTAGTTAAAGAATGCTACTTATTTTCTCAATCAGATCCTATGTTTTCTCATTCTGTAGCATTGACCACTATTTTAATTAAACTAGAATGTAACTCATAATCACCCCTAATAAGACAATTGTGTCATTCTTTATGCACTTAAATACGTAAAAGAATGCCTACCTGAAAAAATTGAATTCTCCTCCAGTGCGGAAAGGATGTAACAGCATAGTTCCTATCAATCTCTTTTTGATAGTTATCCATTATATATTGAAGGCATATTACTTTCATTCACTCTAGTTATTTGTGTGTATGTCTATTTTTCCTCCAGGTGTAACCTAGGTAAGTATAAAACCCATATTTTAGTCATATATGTAATGAGTATATTTGCTCCTGTAATGGCTTAAGACTGATGCAGTATCATGCAAAAATTGCTCTTCTGTCCAGGCTCATGCTCAACAAGGAATAACAGAGGTATTGACCCAGTTGTTATTACAAAACTACATGCTTTAAATCTTTTGTTTAGGATGACACTTTCAAAATTGTTCCTAAAAATTCAAGATGCTGTAGGCATAGCCACATATATAATCCACAATACATTTGTCCTAACACAGGTGAAATAAATGAACTTTTTCAATAGGAAATTGATAAATCCTTAGAGAGTTGCTTCTGAGCATTTTTCTCTCCAGCATCCATCATGCTATCAATTAATCTTGTTTTAATTTATTTTTCATAGGCACGTGTGTGTGTATGTGTGGGTGCATGTGTGTGTGCATGTGTGAGCGTGTGTGGATGTGTTTGTGTGTGTATCAGAGGGCATTATATGTCCTTGTGGAAGACCAAGGGTGACTTTGAGAATCATTGTGGATTGATTCTACACCCTTTTCTACTTCCCTCTGTTATTTCCCAGGATCTACCCATCAGGGTCTGAAATGTAGAATACTGCTTTTTCCACCTGTTTTTACATGGGACCTGGGATCTGAACTCAGATCCTTTCGCTTGTGAGGTATTTTAAAAATAGTACTACATTATGTTTACAGAATTTAAAGGTATGTTGCAGTCTTACTGAAAACTTGCTTTCTTGATAGATTTTTATTTTATAAGTAAAAAACTAGTAATTATCTATATTTTGTAACTGTTTTCTGGTCTACTTTAAAAATTTATTTTCCCCAATTTCATTCATATGTTTAAATACTCTGTTAGACACTGATTAATTTTATTAAAGACAAAACTAATCACATTCGTTGTATTTTGAAGACAGACTTAAAAAAATAAATAATTTTAAGAAAAACATACTACAAAATTTTGTTAACTGTCCCAGATAAAGTCATCATATTCTTTTTTATGGAGCATAAACTTTGAGAAAAATGAAATTATGCATGTCAATATCTGCATGAATCTTTTATGTCTCTAGCCTTTTTTTAGGAAGATTTGTCTCTTAGTTTAAAGGAAAGGATATTTCCTAAAACTATTTCACTGATTGAAGTAAGCTTTATTATGCCCGTGTTTTTGAGAAACACATCAAAATGAAGGGCAAGAAGACTCCCTCTCTATTTTGCTAGAGTGATATATTGAACAGTCTTTGCTGGCCTTCTTGTTGTCAGCTCTCAATTACAATGCTTAGTGGCCAGCCAGGGGGTTCAGGATTGTCTGACAAGTGAAATATCGTCCTGTCATACAGAGAGAGGAAAACACTATAGAGGTTATTTAAATATATTTTATCCGTTGAAATCAAATGGGACTATAAGGGCAGATATAGTCTTTTCTGACAGGTTCATGTCTCTGAGAAACCTAGCATTGTGCTTCTGTATAATTAAACCATTCATAGCACAACTTTGCCCAGAAACTAGAGGCAACTTAGCTTTGTTGGATCCTTAGAAAGAAATATAGTTAAAAATGCTATGGACTCAAGTGTTAGCCTATGATGTGAATGGTAAAATACACATTAGGATTTTTTTCTATTTCACATTTTTTCACTGCAAAGCAAAATTCATAATAAACATGTTTATTTTATAGGCATTCAATGAGTATTAGTGAACACACGGGAATGGTTTTTCTCATATTAATCACATGAATGTCCTCAAAACATTTAACTTTCTTTGTACTGCTAGATGGTTGATAATTTTAGAAATTGTAAGGGTGAATCACTTGCAGACTAGGATACAGATATATCCTGCCATCATCTATACTGTGTGTTTTTGCCAAAAACTATGAGGACTTTTATATTTCCGCAGTCAGTTAGAATTTAGTATTTTGCAATCTATGAGAACTACTATGAAGAAAAGTGATAATCACGATTAAGTTAACTGAAAAAATTATCATGAATTCTATATATCTGAATAAAATGAAAATTTCACTGGAAAACCATAGATGAGAAGATATTCAGAATTAATATGAAGCAAAGATATTAGCATATCTTGGCCCTGTGACCACTGAGCAGCCATTTATTTATTCACCCCTCTCTATGAGTTGAAACTGAGAACAGACTGAAAACAATTTCATCCCTATGAATAATTTCCTGTCTAAATTAATCCACTTGGTTTCTATAGAATAGAATGCATATATACAACAGAAGCTTATTTCTCACAGACAAGGATGGTTAGATGTTCCAAATTAAGGCAATATAAGATTTGGTATCTGGTGAGCATCATATTTAGACTTATCTTTATACTATATACTTACATTTTGGGAGGGCAAAGGAACTCTATAGGGTGTCATTAAACAAGGTACTGATTACATTTCCTTCCTCATTTTCAATTTTATCAAATTATTATATGATATTTCAACATTTTAATTTGTTAGTGTCATGGACACTCACTCTCCTGCATGCCCCTAGACATATTAGTGAATTACTGAAAGGACAGAAAGAGGGTCCTGTATTGTCATTGAGTAGCAGCAATTTAACTTCTTATAAATATTTCAAAAAATTTAAATGCATTAAATGCTACCTGCTTATATTAACAGTAAAAATAGCCAAATAAATGTCAAGTCAAAGGCTTGAAGAGACCCACCCTTGTACTTCAACCACTGGGAGATGTGCCATTGGTGAAACCATTCATTTAAAAAGGCTACACTATTAAATTAATATTTTAAAAAATTAACTGTTCATGAACTTCTAATTTCTCAGATTTGTGCTATTAGAAAGATGTTATGTGAGACACCTAATAACCTTCTTGAAATGTGTTACACGTTCTGCCTTACTACTACAACATTTTATATCTTGTCAACAGACCAAATCAATCACTAAGTTTCTTTAGTCATCAATTATGAAAATCAAGTAGGGTTTCTGTGTGCATGTGAGTGTAAATACATGTATTTTTATGTACACATGGAATCTGGGGTTTGATAGTGTGTGTGATTCCTCAGTTTCTTCTTCAAAAATATCTTTGTATTTTTGTGACAGGGTTTCTTACTGAACATAGCCCTCATAAATTCAAGTTCAGTAAGAAAGGAAGGCTACCTAGCCAATGAGCTTCATGATCTATCTGTCTACATTTCTCTGTCCTTTTCTGCCAGGGATGGGGTTATAATTATACCCAGCCCCCCATTTTTGTATATTCTGGAGATCTAAACTCAGATTCTCATACTTGTGCAGTAGGCATTTTGCCCACTGAACCATCTGGCTGCTCCACAAGATTCTTGGTATCATAGGTTTTCTGCTTATATTCAAATTCTTCCTTGTACCTACATGTGATCTTTAATGATTATATAAATATTTAAATAGCAGTTAGCTTGTATCAATTATTGGAAAATTTGGTTTATATTTTTCTCATATTGCAGAAGGAACCTATTTATTTTTAATTATGTATAGTGACAAAATGTTTATACAAATGAAATCTCCTAAGTCCAAAATTCTTTTTATAAACAAAGAGAGGAAAAATTAAGGTGAAGAATTAAATCTCAGCATATAATTGCAGGTAGTAGGCTGAAAGATTTCAAGATGAAAGTAATGTTTACTTTCTTATACAATCAAGCAGGTATACCTCGTCACTCACATTTTCAAAGTAAATGAAAAACTATCCACAAGGAACTAGACTTGACATCCCTATTTGCCACACGGAGTACCTCATAAGTTTATCTGGTAATTGGCATGACCAGTTTTATTAAGGAATTGGTTTTATTCAGAGAAACTCATTCATTTCAAATCCTTATGTGGGAAGATTATTTTTACAACATGGAGCAAGTTATCTAATATAGCTGGACTTCTATTGTCCTGTGAAAATGGAAAGTGAGGGACACTGTCTACTTTGGTTTCTTCATTTCCAAGTAATGGCTTCATCACCCTTGAGAATGTAGCATGTCACATATGTATTTTTTTAATCTAAATTGTGCCTATGAGAAAAAAATGGTGCTTGTATTCTTAGGCCTAGCTTATTTCACTTAAAATAGTGATCTCCTGTTCTAACATTTCCTCAGAAGTGCCTTTCATTTTTCTCATGGAAGGCAGGACAGTTTTTCTGTCCTATGGGCAAAGTGAAATTTCACAGCAGTCCAGAATGAATAACCCCAACTGATTTTATTCCACTGAAATTTTTTCCATTATCATGTCAATCTATCTTTACAGGTCATTGTAGGAAGAGAGAACAGGTTACAACCAGTAAATGGTGACAATATAGAGGGAGCATTTTAGAAGTTAGTGAAACACTATATATCTTTATCACACGAAATAGACACCTCATGCTTTTAGACAATAGTATTTTTTAGATTTTTGTCCAGGTTTTTGTTCCAGATTTTGTCCAGAAAAAACATTCCTCATAAAAGAGATAATGTCTTTGATATACATTTGAAATGTTTCCTGATGTGTTGGAGAGACATAAATACAATGATATAGAATAGGCATTAAAGAGATTTTTGAAATTTTATTAAAGAATGATAAAAGTGAATACCAGTATATCAGCTTAAAGCTTGAAGTACATAATTTTAATAATAAATATTGGATGAGAACATACTGAGCATTCTAATACTTTCCTGTAGCATTCCATTCCCTTTGAAAATGGATTATCTCTCCTTCGTCATTCTAATGAGACATTTTTCTCAAAGAGATGTAAGACGGTCATCATTTCTTCTGTCAAAAGTTATACAAGTGACTGTTGAAATTCTACCTTAAACTGAAGCATTTTAACATTTCATTTATTTATTCAAGATAAGAGAACAACTTTCAGAAGTCAGTTCTTTCCTTCCATTATGTGGTCTACAGGGATCAAACTCAGGTACCCAAGTTTAAATGTATTCATGTCATCCACTAAACCACATCACCAGCTCCACACTCAAGCAGTTTTCCTTCCAACATGATGGAAAAATACATCCAAATGGAGAATTGTGTTTTCTATTTCCAGTAAAAATCAGGATTATGTTTGTAGAAAAATCCTAAACTTGAAATTCTTCAAACTTGAGTAAATAACTTACTTGAATAAATAAATTACAAACAAGTCTAAATTACTTACTCACTAAAACAGTTATTTGTGTTTTGGGATAAGTTCCCTTCTATTATCATAACAAAACCCTGGGGATTACCAACCTTTAATTAACAAAGTTTTATTTCTGCTCATGGTTTTGGAACTACATGATGAAACTATAGCAAGTGATTGACTGGCTCCATTTCTTTGTGTCTGTTATATTATGACTGAAATGTGTGATAGGAAAAAAAAAGAACAACACAAATTCCAAGAGATAAAGAGGATTGGGGCTGGAGAGGTGGCTCAGGGGTTAAGCCACTGCCTTCCAGGCGGAAGGTCCTGAGTTCGGATCCCAGAACCCACGTATAGACGCCAGGCGGAAGCGGGGGGCGGCCTGCGCTTGTGGTCCTGGTAGGGAGGAGCCTGTGAATCCCGGGGCAGAAGGAGGTGGAGGCGTCCATGGTGGTTCGCGAGTTCGTCCGTGGTTCTACACATACACAGACACACACACACACACAGACACGCGCGGGCACATACACATGCACATGCACACAGTTGAATAAATAATAATAAAAAAATTTAAAAAAAGAGGATTATGACTGGTGCTTCAAACTGTTTGCGGCCTAATAGCATACAGAACTCCCTCAGTTCAATGCTCAGGAGTGTCATCCTGGGGATAAAAACATTAACATGGGACTTTTAGAGACATTTAAAATCTGGAAGATATCATGTTATAAACTATTAATGTTCTAGTTTTATATATTAAAATATATATTGCATTCAATTTTGCCATCTTAATTTCTGCAACAATGATTTTTCAGTAAAGAGAACATTAGTTACATATAGTGCAAAGTTAAAGTTGTAGCTCTTCAGTTTTTTAAGTTTTTTAGCTATCTGTGGTTAGTATGTTTTCAATGAATGTATCAGATGCTGCTTTACCAACTTCTTATTTTAGGAGTGCATATTAGAATTTGTATCAAAGTTATTCAAGCTTTATTGCATGTGTGGAACTAAAAATAGAAATTAAAGATGTGAGCTTTCATGGTTAGTGAATTTATGATTTGAATCAAAAATATATAAAGCTATTGGTTAGGAAAATGAATAGAAGCAGGATTTGGTGACTCATACCTATAATCCCAGAATTTTGGAGGCTGAGGAAACAACATTGACATAGGATTGAAGCACACTGAACTATAGCATGACTACTATAATGTAGCTCAGGCTGTGGGCCTCTGAAAAAACAAACATGAAAATAGACAGACAGACTCAGGGAGGAATAGCAAAAAACAATATTGTTCCATTGAAAGCAGTAATTCTCAGGCAAATAATATGGTAACACTTTTCAAAGGCCTCAGTATCATTCCATTATATAATGCTTTCTACTTTTCTTATATAGGGAAATTATTTTCTCCATTTACAGAAGAAAAACAAAAGATCAGCATTGTTTCTTGGTTCTGAAAATTTCCCAAATAACCTGAAGTAGTGCATGATACTGAGCCTGGCTCTGCGAAATATGTTTATATGATAGCTTAAGTATATCATTTCTGTTTTTTATTCTCTCTCAAGGTAGGCTTGTGTATGTGTCAATCTTCCTTCTTCCTCCTGGATAGCACATCTAAACTCAGTAGCTTTTTTTTTATTATTATTTATTCAATTGTGTGTGTGTGTGTGTGTGTGTGTGTGTGTGTGTGTGTGTAGAACCACGGGCGAATTCGGGAACCATCATGGACCGCTTCCACCTCCTCCTTGTTCCACCTCCTCCCTGTTTACCCTGCCCCGGGATTCACAGGCTCCGCTCTACCAGGACCAGAAACACAGGCCGCCCCCGCTTCTCCTGGCGGTCTAGGATCACGAACTCAGGACCTTCCCCCTACAAGGCAGAGGCTTAACCCCTGAGCCACCTCTCCAGCCCCTAAACTCAGTAGTTATAATGTGGTTTTCTGGTCACGGTAGAGACTTGGGGACATGGGTAACTTTTCCTTCATTTTTTTTTACGTTATCCTAAATCATTTTATAGAGTAACTCAAATGACTTTTATTAACTCAATTTTTATTTGTCTTCTTAAAGAATGTTTACTCTGAACTAGAACTTAGATTGTATGAGGTGAAGGACTGAGTTCATCTTGTTCATTCTTTAATTATCATTTTAAACCCAAGTGCCTTTAAGTCAATAATATTAGTTGTAAGAGCAAATAACGGCAATTAGTGGATAATTCTAAAATTCATATGCCCATTTTCCTTTTTCTGCCTGGACCACATATCTTTAGCCAGCTAAATGAATCTGACACTATGGCTCACTTTCCATTATGTACACACTTAATTCATGTGGAAATGAGGAACATAAATCTAACTGTACCTTGTATTTGAATTGCTGCTGGGAGACGAAAGCATTTAGAAGCACAGATTTCATTTTTAATGATTACCATTATAAATAATTCTTTAATTATTATATTCATATTATTTATATTATATTATTAACAAATATTTATGTTCAGAATGCATTCTGATAACTAGACAGAATTATCTGCAGTTTCTTCTAATAAAAATGTCTACTGTTTACTGGGGTCCTCATTGGTCAGTGTTGAAACATAAAATATATTTATTTAGAGCTCTTTCTACAGTAGTTATATTGTGTCTTGCATCATTCACAGTTAGGTGAAGTTTTTGATGTTTTTTCTTTCCTGGAACCCTGCATGCCAGCTTCTGGGTGTGAAGACTGGCTGGCAAGAACAAAGCATCCAGATTCACTGCAACCGCCCTATGTCTTAGGATTCTCATGGGAATATGGTCTTACTACTGGGTTCTGAAAGGCAAGCAAAAGCAATGACAAATCCCCACATTGCTTTGGAGAGCTTTGCTGTCTGTCTGACTCACAGCTTGTTGGAACATATCACATATCTGGTACTGGTACTGGCTTCTGGTAGCATCATCTTGAGCAATTTCTGTTTTTTCTTTTCTTCTTCTCTCTGTATGATATATCAGTTAACAGTTTTCTTTAATTTGACATTTTGATAGACTTGTAATATAAAAGTTTTCAGTTTCACTGTACCTTACAAACTTGATGCTAATTTTTATTTCCCCACTCTCTCCTACCTTCTATTCTCTTACCTCCCTTCTTAAAATTTTCCACCAATTATTCAATTTCCACTTTACATGTATTTCTAGATAAGTATACCAAATAAATTTTCAGAAAGAATTTTCAGAAAGATGCTTCTTTTGAAAAGGAATTGTATACTTATTTTTTACTGTAAGTCAAATAAAAACATACTAGAATAAGTTATGCGGTCATTCTGAATATCCTACCTGAAATGTTTTGTATGTGAAGATACTAAAAGATGTAAACCTGGATCTTACAGACCTATGTGCATAATAGAGAGTTAATGTCACAGGACTGCCATAGAGAAATGGTATACACACATCTGGTGACTCAGGGAATCTGCTTGAAACACTGAATTCAGGTGGAATTGGCATTATAATACCTATGATGCTTTTTATATGTCAGCCTCAAAAGATCCAACTTGTGTGACTATTTACCATCTAAAAGAAGTTCTTAAATTCTCTTGTACTCTAAATTAAAGCCTTTTCCATAATGCATATATTCGAGTAGACAGGTATGGATGTTGATGCCTAAGTGAAATTCTTAATTCTTGCCATGCCAAATACAAGCACAGCTATTGCCATATCCATGTGATCATTCTTCCACCATGTATGTATGGAGTACAGAATGTCTCTACTGTGCCATGAACCACATTTTTAAGGTCCAGCATGTCATCATCTAAGCCATGTTTAGCTTCAGAGGAATTATTGTTTCTGAACTCATATATAAATTTGTTCTAAGTAAGCAGATCTGTGACACACCACTGTCAATTCTTCTATCACCTTCTATTTACACAAGAAGGGGCCTTAAGATTGCTACAGGAAGCATTCCAGGAAATCAGAAGAACTTACTGACCCACACCTACTGTGGCTCCTTTTCAAATGAAGGTTTTATTTATTTACTTGAAAAAGAGAGGAGGGGAAGAAAAATGTCAGAGAGAGAAAGAGAGAGAGAAAGAGAGAGAGAGAGAATCATATATCACATTTCACGTGTGGTTTCAGAAAATTAGTTTTGAAAATCACTTGTCTACTTCTATCATATGAACTCTGGAGATTGATATTAGATCATCAAGTTTGCATGTAACAGGCACCTTGACCCATTAATACAATTTGCCAAACTCAGCAGTGACTCTTAAATGTGTCTTTACAAGTTGATTTTTCCCTCGAATGAGGCACAACTGTGTCTCCTTGGTATAATTTATATGGCTTTTAGCTTTAGTCTTATTCTCTGAACATTTCTCTGTCCTTGTAAGGCGGACTTTTTCCACACCAGTTAGTTTTCTTAGATTACTTTCTCCTACAGATTTAAAAATTTCAGGGGTACCGATACCCTTTGGAAATATTGCTTATTTTCTCTGGCTTTGATAATGTAATTCCTTCAAAATCTTCTTTTCTATTGAAAGGTAATTGCAGTTTCATTCCATCTAACACAGTCATACCCATCGAATATTATGAGAGAGGTTGCTGTGTGCTTTGAATTTTATGGACCTGATGCTTTGACATCAGGAAGAGGAGTCTAGGGCTCTCCTAATCCTCCACTTGAGAGCCTGAGTAGTACATGAGTGTGGTTTCCTTTTTCTCTCTCTCCATAACTGGAAGAGTAAGGGAGTCACTCCTAGACCCATCTGCTCTCATGAGGAGGCTTTTTCATCCAGTCTGGCTTTGCAGGGGTTGTGCTGTATGAGCCACGCCTGAGCTTTGCTCTTTACCTGAGACCGTCTTATATTTTTGACTATGTTTCCTGGTTGAAAAGACTGTCTTAGGATGCTGCCATTTAGGTATGTTCTTCTGGAAGACTGAACATGTAATTAATTAGTTCATCTTTTGTTTCTCTCATTTTGCTAAAGAACTTCTGGAAGAAGCCAGGTGGCATTCTTTAACCTTTGCTCAGAAATCATGTTCACTAAATTGTCAAATATTGTAGGCATATTTTATATTTCTCAGTTACTTTCACTAGTAGTAAAATAAGACCTTCAAGCAGGTCTGATGACATAAACCAGTAACCTTAGGTACTAAAAGGGATGTGTAAGAGGACTGACAGGTCAAGATCTCAGGAATCATAGATTGAGATAGAAGTATCAAGGTCAGACTGGATAATTTAGAAAGACACTGTCTTAAAAATTTAAGAAGGCTGACAGAATATCTCAGCATTATGATATATTCCTACCATATGGAAGGCATTTCATTCAGTCACATGTCTGACCACAAAAATAAATGAATGAATAAATATAACTTTTTGCTATCAGGTTGTATCTGTGTTTCTGTTTGTGTATCAATTTCCTTAAACCCTGCATACTAATAATTTCCAAGTTTATCAGTATTTAGCCTGCGGCCATTTATTCTAACCAAATCCACCTATTTTAGATTTGTAGCAGTAACATATTATCTTCAGGTTTATTTTCTCTTATAATTACTAATAATTGTTTAAAGTCACACTGAATAAATGATATGTGACAATTTGTTATTCAACAATTCAGTAGTTCTAAGTGTAAGAGTCTTCTTTTTCATATTCTTCCAATGAAATTCCTCAGTGATTTTCAGCTGTCAGATGGTCTGGACAGTTTACCTCAATTTCAGCAACATAATATCTCACTGATAGTGACAGGAAGCCAGCCTGTACTAGAATTGCTATCCAGAATTTTCACAGACAGCCAGGCCCAGCATTCATTCATTCGTGGAAAGAATGAATGTAATTGCTAACGGTGATTTAAAAATGTCAAAATTGGAGTAAGTTATTTATAATATAGAATATGTGTTTTTTTTTTTAAAAAGAACTCTTTTGGAAGCAACAATAAAGACATTTATCTGTTGTTAACTTTGAGGCTGTAAATATATATTGAGAATATATTACTTCTAACCTCTCTCCATGCAGCACATTTTTTTCTGCTAAAACTTCAACAAAAATGGAGAAAAATCGCAGTTCTTAAACTAGTGTTTTAGTCATTTGATTGTTAGTATGAAATGTTATCATTACTAATGTTTTATTGTAATGCATTATTAAAATTAAGTTTGCCAAAGCAATACATTGTATTTTCCTTTTGATATGACTGCATGCATTAAGTGAGATGGTAAACTATAGAGAGGGGAACACCTCAGACATCCCATTCTCATCACTAGACCTTTTCATCTGCATATTAGAGAGTGAACTCCACGGGGACCATGGAGCTTATACAAGGTCTCTTAACTGGTTAATGGGGAGAGTCAAGGGCTTTTTCTACCACCACAGTACTAACAGCTTCTACAGCCCCCTTGAGAGACATAAACTACTAAAACGACTGGACTATTCCCCGGTACTTTGTAAGTTCATTAATTTTCTTTAACTATTCTTTCTTCATCTGTTATATAAAATTTTAGATCATTCTTACTAAGTTTAAAATGTTTCTATTGACTAAATTTAGCATTTTTTCCAAATTTCAATATTTTTAAAGGAGCAGTATTGATAACTACATCATGAAAATATTCCTAAAAATTATGATGATGGAATACAGACAAGATAGGTTCATTGTTTCATTTATCTCATATTTGGAATTATCTTTTAAATTCATTTTAATCAAGTTGCCACTTATGACTGAATACTTCTTGTGTGACAATCCTCTTGAGGAGACTGTGCACAAATTTCTATTCACCCCAAATTGATATCTAGCTATAGACCAAAGTCCCAATTACACCAATTTTAAATTTGGTGTTCATATTAATGAGTTAATCGTGGTAAATTATACAAGTAGTGATGACTTGAAATCAGGAATTTCATGGAAAACTACCAACCCATGATGCATGAGGCTCACAGAAGCCTTGATCTGGAGAGCTCTTCAGGATTGACATATGGCACAGCTTCCTGTAGAGGTTCCTTCCCCTAGCAGTTGTTACCTCTTTCTTCACATCCAGGAGATTAACTGTGTATATGATTACTTTTAAGAACTTCCTGAGACTTATAAGTTGTTTACTCTCTAAGTCTAGCAAGTCTTCCTCCACCCAGGGAGGTGGGCAGAGCCCAAGATGGAACCATGCAGCAATACTTCTAGTGGTAAAGTGTTTGCAATATCTAGGTTAAAAACAGAACTCATTTGAACAAAAATTGAAATTACATTTATGTACTAATATATATCCACATGTACTAAATATCCATATTCAAGATCTCATATTTAATATCCACTCCTGCTTTGATCAATAATGCATCTAATAGTTGTTGCTTATGCATTTTAGATGAAATTCTTTAAATGCTTAAAGGCAAATATTAAGTTGCATCCATTTCATAATTTATATATGCACCTTTTCTAGGTTGACAAAATTTATAAAACAGATTTTATGTCATAAAATTGGGCAAACTACCTTTGCCCACAGAATCAATGGAGATACAATTGTGTATGTCAGAGCTGGTTGTTGTAATATGATAATTCCAGCACCAGGGAGACTGAGGTAGGAAAATTTAATTTTTGAAGTTAGCCATACCTTTATAGTGAGTTCAATGCAAAAATGATTATATAACAAGACCTTTGAAAAACTGAAGATATGCCAACCCCCAAAAAACTACAGCAGAAATAATTATGTGTCTGATCTTATTTAAATATATTCTTCTTTCTAATATTCAAATATATTTTAGTCATAACTTTTATCATATTGTAAAACCACTTATGCAGTTACATAAAATTAAGGCTTTTAATAAAAAGAGGTAAAATTTGTAATAAACACATGCAAAATATGGCTTTAAATTTTATATGGTTGGGATGTCTGTACTGGTAAGGGACCAGGCTTCTGTGGCAGTACAAGTAACCCTTCAGTGTGTAAAAACCACAGGTGTAAAACCATTTGTCCAGCCTTTGTACTGAGACATTCTTGCTGGAATCCCAGTAAGTATAATTGTTTCTCCTGAGATACCCTCCTTGGTTCTTGAGGGAATGTTGACATGTTAGCCATTGTGTAGTTTGCAGTTTGCTTATGGATACAACAGCCATATCATGACTAGAGTGTCTTGAGTAGCAGCACATCTCCTCATCTTTAGATGCTTACAATCTTACCATTTACTCTTCTGTAAGGGTCTCTGAGTTTTGGATAGGAAGAGATTTGGATGGCCTGATTGATCAGTTGTAGTTTTCTCACTCATTAATCTTCTGTTGCTTCTCTTATTTAAGGATCTAATAAGTGCTCTTCTTATTTAAGGATCTAATAAGAGGTGTTCAGGTGGTGATTTATTGCCAAGTATTTATAGTTAATACTAAGACATCTATTCCTGGTTACTGTTTCTTTTCTTCCCTTCCGCTGTTCTGTTTGTCTTTGGTCTTTCATCTATATTCTTTTGGAATTTTCCTCCACTAATGATTTATGTTCTTTTGTACTTTGTGGGTGTTATAAAAGTTTCTGCTTGATTATATCATTTTGAAGGTTTAATACTAGTATCTAGTTATAAGGAATAACATGCAGCATCTGTCTTTTTGCATTTGGGATACTTCCTTTTTAACTTTCAAGTTATTCTATCAAAAAATAAATAAAACAATCAGATCTGAATATTTGCTGGTCTTATCATGCTTCACTATTCTTAAAATAGTAAGGGTAAAGCTTTCAATTCATCTTAATGTACAATTTTTTCCCTTAGTATTGATGCTATGCAAATTTTGCTTTAGTTGACTTTCTCTCCCTCAAAAGTTTCTACATTCTAAGTCTTTCAATTATCTTTTAAAAATTTAGAGCTTTCATCCTGAAAACCATATCTATTTGAGTTGAATATTTTCTTCAGTTGAACACATGTAAATTTTCTATGCTTAGAGTCTGACTTTTATGATATTGCTTTTCAAAATCATATTTATATGAGGTATAAAATAAATGTTTAGTTCTAGAATATTGGATTTTTTTGGTAAATGTCAGATGAAATTGAAAAATAATATAGCAATTTGTGACTGATTTAGGACATAGTTGTCATAATTTTTCATTTCTGTGCTTAGAAACCTAGAGACATATTTATGATTCATTTTTTAGAATTTCATTCAAAGATTTTATTGCAAATAAAAATGGATATTTACCTTACTTAAACAATGCACACCTAGAGAACAGAAAAATTAGATACACTTATTGGATTTATGTGAAGTATACCATATTCACAATCTCAGTTGTATGTAACTGTGATATCAAATCCAGTGTATAAAGAGGAATTGAATATATGCTCAAGAGATAAACTTTATAATATATATTTGTGTAAGTGGAAGGTAATATGCTTTTGTGGATACCTTTATTTGATGATATCAGATGAATAGTTTTCCTGCTGGCCCTTGCATGCTTACTACTTTCCATTTTTGTTCATATTAACACCTTTGAGATTTTATACGAATATTTCCTCTGTCTCGCTACATCATAAATGTCAAATCATCTTCCTGTTGCTTCCCTACAATTCTATAATAATAATAATAATACTATTACTATGATGGCTCTTTTTCTCATAACTATGAGCTACCTTCAAATTTACACAGTTACTAAAAACTGTTGGAAAATAATTTACCACAGTTGTTAGTGGAAGAGTAAAAATACAGTAATTTTCAGGGAAACTGTCCCTAAAATGTGCAACAATCACTTTAGTTTATATTTCTTTTCAACTGTGATGGTCATTATTCTTGTCCAATTTTATGCATCTAAATATTAAGCTGAAAGAGAGTGTATTCCTGACACATCTTTAAATTGGAAAAGGGGCTAATCCTCTTTTACTGCCACTTTCTTTCTATATGCCATGGTTTGAATGTGGGCTGTCCCCACAAGCTCATGTGTTTGAATTCTTAGCTGTTGTTAATGACTGTGAAGATTGTTTCACTTTTAAGGGTCTAATCAACATGTCACCATGAAAGGAAAAAAAGCTCAAGGGACTCCAACCACTCTGAGACACTTAGAAAATCAATACTGATGAGACAGACACCAGAGAAAGGAGATGTTTTCCTCAGGGTTGTACCCATGGATATGAAAGGCATGCCCTAGTACTCAGGAACCTGTTATCAGAAAAGGTCCCAAAATAGGTCACTCATGAAAAGAAAGGAAAAGAATGAACAAGCAAATAAACACAAAAAGTAAGACAAAACTGTAAGCCAAATAAATGACTTTTTCTGCATTTCTGCCCTTGACTCTGTATGAAGGGAATATAAGTTTAGAATTTTCAAAGGTATTCCTTTTTTGCTCAGTTGGTCAGGCACATTAGTAAACAAGCTACAATTATCTTTCCACATAGATTGGTTTAGACAAGAAATCAAGCAGCTCTGGACATCATGACTAGTGAATCAAACTGGAACCCACTGGAATCACATGAGTTCACTGTATTGTCCTTTTTATTTCTGTTTCTACATGTGTAACTCTTCTATATGTCACTGCTAGGAGCTGTGTCATTGTTCATTCACAGGAGAACCTATTCTGAGTACTTTAACCCTTTGATTAAATCCCTAACACTTTCTCCCAAAAATCCTTGTATAACTTATGCTATCTTATACCATCCTTCCATGTTTTGATGTAGTATCATCTTAGTCCATAGTGGCAATTATATACTTACCTGTGTATATTCCTATTAGACTATGATAAATTTAAACCAGAATTTTGACTTTTTTACAATCTTAATATTCTTACATTTTCTCATATTCAATTTCTAAAAATATAGGAGTGCCACATAGACATATTGAATTCTATCAATTGTTTAGGACATCATATTTGATTCAATCATATTTCACTTATTGATTCTTCCTGGGAATGGATTCCTTGCAGTAAATTTCCAGTTGCTTCTTCATTATTTATCATTTTTTCTTTATCTTTTGTAACTAGATCTTCCTCCTCCAAAAGATTGTTGTAATTCTATGGTTTTCATATTTCATTTCTAGGTATTATGGATGCAAAAGCAAAATAATAAATAGGATTTGGTATCAAAATGCATTCTAAATATTCTCATTATACAATAGAAGGTGTTTAGACAATTACAACTGACCATAGTGGAGAAAATAAACATCATTATCTGATTGGCCCTACTTAGTATAGCTATATCAATCCACATGTCAAGGCTTAGAGAACATTCTGAGAGTTAATCCTAGATTGTCATATAATTGCTTTCCTTAGTTGTATACTTAGTAATATATGATCCAATCTCCAGCAATTGCTCTAGAACTTTCATTCAACTTTCATTCAACGAAAACCAGATAAAAATCAGTGAGACACAGAAGCAGAATGAAATGAAAGTAGTAGAGAGCATGAAATGGATGAAGAAAGGTTGCAGAAATGTTGACTACGTGTTAAGATTTTAAGATTAATTTATCTTTAAGAGATTCATAGATCACTTGTGGAAACACTCAAAAACTTTTATTGATTTATAAAATTACTTCACACTTTTCTCTTTATGTTGAAATTAGAAAATATCCAATTGTCTGCAAAATTTGATTTTCCAGAAGCAACAGTGAAGAAAAAATCTATGGTCATTGTCACCATAAGTCCTATCTCCGAAGATGATTCTGCACACTAAAAAGATTTTCATCACAGTTTGGGGAAACTTGTTTTACTTTTCTCTTGAGGCTTTTGAAAATTTAACAGTAAATTAGGCATTAATTTTTCTGTGTATATTATTTCATTTGATTTGTCATTATCTAAAGGAAATAGCAGGACCTTAGCAAAGAGAAATAAAACTCTCACATATATACACATATGTACACACATACATAAAACATAAATATGTATTATTATGAACCATTACATTAGTAAACAGTTAAATGTTTTTTCTGCCATCCATATTCTATGAAATTTTTTATCAATTACAATTAAATAAGTGTTTATTTTAAATTCTTAGAGCATTAATGTTTATTATATGAAATGATTTCTCGCACATATATTTTAGGCGATAAGACTCTATCATACTAAGAACTGGTCATGAGAAAGTAAACATTGTACAAATGGTCAGAAGAATTATGAAATGTTTAAATACTCTCCAATAATGCATATTTGCAAAAGGCAAATATTTGTATTGCCCTGTACTTAGATTTAAAAATACAGATGATATGTTGTCTCAAAAATGTAATGAATAGTTTTAAAAATTATTTACAAATTAAGGTAAAAGACTATGAATTTCTTATCGAACTCCGAAAAGATGTCCCAATTCATAGTGAAGAAGAAAATAAAAAACCTATATTCTATAAATAGCTAATTAACTTTCTAATTAAAGAATTGAGTGTAGTTTATGATCTTTTAATTTAAGGTTTTGCAATTCTTTATGCTCTGTTAAGAGCAAAACTGACCAGACAGTCTATTATTTTATTGTACTGATGACATCAGTGTGTTGGTTATGTAACCAATAAGGAAGCCCTACAGACAGTAAGTACAATAGAGATTGCCATGTTTATCTTTCTATTTCTCTGAAAGTCCTATTAATTTTATTTTAAATTTTTCATAACAAATAGAAAAACCATAGGAATTTCTAACCATTTCTAATTTTTCTATTATTCAGCTTGTAGTACCTGAGATACCAATAACAATTTTTATTAAAATACTACATAGTAATAATGATCCTAAAAGATGCATTGCAAGTTTTCCAAGTATGAGATAGTAAGGATAAATTATGGATGCTTTCTTTTTTTTCTTACATGCATATGTGCTCGGAAGGGGTGGAATGTGAGGATCTGGTTCTTGTGTGTGGGGAGCATCTGTGCAAGAGTGTTCTTGAATGTGTATACCTATGGAGGTAGAAGGGTGACATCAGGAATTGTCTTCGATTGCTCTACCTCCTTATTGCTCTGCTTTGGAGTTTCCTAGACTCTACTTTTTAGGCCTGCAATTGCAGGCTATCTCTGTCTTTACCAGACAGTTTTTTTACCTGGATCTGGAGATCGAAACTCAGATCATTTTGCTTGTCAGGCAAAGACTTTAACCCTGAATCATCACCTCAATGTTTTCATTAATATTTCTTTAGGACAGTGATGGAGAGAAAGATAAAGATGGAAGGAGAAAGAAGAATTCCAAAAGAGCATCTGTTGAGGTCAAAAAATAGTGTTCAATAGGTGGTTCTCTTCTTTTATTACATGAACTCTGGGAATGAAACAAGTTTTTAGGTTTGTGCACAGACAACTTTAAACACTGACTTACTTTGTTGACCTTCCCTTTACCTGTTGATATTTTAGAGTTTAGTTTTCACATTTTATATGTTGAGGATAATGTCATTGTTAAGTGAAAACTAATAGCATATTGTATAACCATAATTATAATGAAATGTGTCTAGGTATCACTTTTTAATGTTTTTCTTAAAAAGGCTACTTAGTATTCCTCTGAGTGATACAATTTATTTATTACATACTTAAATTTGTTAAGAAGGTATGCTTTTTGTTAAGTGTTCTTTCAAAATAACAAAAAAATAAACTTTCTGTGGCAAAAGTTGTATGCAGGTATAAAATTATGTACATTTATTTATTTATTATTATTTATTCAATCATGCGTGTGTGCATGTGTGTATGTGTGTGTGTATGTGTGTGCAGAACCACGGACGAATTTGGGAATCACCAAGAACCGCCTCCCTCTCCTCCTTGTTTACTCTGCCCCGGGATTCGTAGTCTTCGCCCTACCCGGACCAGAAACGTAGGCCACCCCTGCTTCCCCCCCGGCGTCTATACGTGTGGTCTAGGACGAACTCAGGACCTTCCTTCCGCCTGCAAGGCAGAGGCTTAACCCCTGAGCCACCTCTCCAGCCCAAATTATGTACATTTAGAAAACATTAATTACTATATATGTGATAAAATTTACATATGGCACATTAATTTATTTGTAAATATATTAAAATATAATACTAGTTAGTTAAATATCCATCAATTTAAATTATTTGGAAACATAACTAATAGAAAGGATTGTGAGAAGGAGATGTAGAGCCTTGTGTTTTACAACCAGGCTCATAGACATGAGTTTTGGGATGGATCATGCCTATCTAAAGATTAATTGCCTTGCTAACATGCACTTGTATCACTATGTAAACATTAAATTCTTATTACTGCTAATTATTTTTGTGCCCCCTGTAAAGCTCTACTAATAATTTTTTTCAGATTTTATCTAGTGATGAAACTGAATTTAAGGGGTAATTAAAATACGTGTACATGAGAGGTTTAAGTTTTCCAGGTTAAACAAATCATTTACATAATATTTTATGGAGGACCCTATATAATGAGTTATGAAAGACAAAGCTAACGTCTTTTGCTGATGCCTACATTTTGTTAAAAATTTTTCAGCAATATATGAAAACATGCCTAGCGGTTGCTATCAAAACACTAACAGTATTCTCAAAGTTGTCATTTACAATAAAATGTGAAAGACTAGGACATGAAGGAGTGGTGTGAATTATTATTCATGTTAGTCTTGCTGTTATGTGTATATGTGTATGCATTCATAGGTGTACATGAATATTCATGGAGTGCAAAGCCAAATAGCAAAGAAGCACACTCGAGCTCCATATGTCTTTAGAAATAGAAGATTGATACACTACATGGAGTGATTACCAATAAAAATAATCAGAGCAGGTACTAAGGATAGTTCCCAATCAACAGATACGGTGCGTGTAGGGGTTCAGATCAGAAGGTGAAAGGAGTGAGTTATTTTGAATGTAGTTATTGAAAAACAAAGCTTTACACATTTCTTTATTCATTTAAATCTGATTTTTTTCTATATGTATTCTAAAGCAATTAAAAGTATGCTCAGAAAGCAGTTTTCATCTGCATTGTACTTTATTTAATGACTTTCATAATTTGAATATTTCCTCAGATTAACATAATATCAGCCTAAAAAATAGCAGTTCAGGCTTGGTGATCTTTATAATTCAGGAAAATTAAAGACAAGGTCCTCAAATGTATATTGTATTACACACAATAATGATTTTATGCAATGAAATTATTCATGTAACAATAAATGAAATCTGGGGCTAGAGAGGTGGCTCAGGGATTAAGCCTTGCATGTGGAAGGTCCTGAGTTCAGATCCTAAACTCCACGTATAGACGCCAGGCAGAAGCAGGGCGGCCTGCGTTTCTGGCCCTGGTAGGACAGAGCCTGTGAATCCCAGGGCAGCGTAAACAAGGAGGAGGGGGGTCCATGGTGATTCCCGAATTCGTTCGTGGTTCTACAAGCACATACATGCACACATGCATACACACACACAATTGAATAAGTAATAAAAAAACAATAAATGAAATCTGAATGACCAGATATGAATATCATACATAAGTTTATGTATACATATATGCATATATGTATTTACATGATAAATATTACATGCAATGAGTTTAGCACAATGCACCTCTTATGAGTTTTGTGTGGAATTTAGTCTTGCATTACTTTCTTTGTAGGTGGTGTGTGAGGTCTGGCTGTGGGCCCAGGCTTCTCACACAACGATCAACCCAAGAATAGCACTGCACCATCTGGTAATGTCGCAGGTACAGAACACATGAAAAATGTCCTCCAATTTATTCATTCAGTCCTGAAGCGTTAGTGCTGGAAGTCACATGTCACACTGCCTGTGGTGAAACCATGAACACTCTTGAAAGTAAATGAAATAGATCAGATTTTATTCGAGTTTTAGAAGAGTGGAAAAGTCAAATCTAGAGAACAGATGCAGAATAATAACTTCCTTCATGGAGTCAGAATTTGAAATTTGAAATTAATTTGAATGTTGTGAGGACCTGAACTAGTTATACAAGTAAAGACAGCACAATAAAATCTATATCTATATCAATATCTAATCTATATATATATATTTATATCTGTATCTATCTATCTATCATCTATCTGTCTGTCTGTCTATGGCTGAGTAGGAAAAAATTAGTGCTCTTTGGCATCAACCTCATAATAAATGACTAAGAAAATCGCTGTTAAATTTTAAAATAGTTTTTGAGCAATACATAAACTTGTATGTCTTCATAGCTTGCCATGTGCTTTTTGACAGATGTATACATTGTGTAACTTAATTTGAATTAAAGACATGTCATGGTCGAAATGTGTCCCACAGGTTCATGTGTTTGAATCTTTAGTTTGGAAAGGTCATGGCACATTGAAGAGGTAGAGCATTGTTGGAGGAAGATAGTCACAAGGGTGCTCCTTGAGGTGAACTAGTTCCACCCCGCTTCCAGGAGAGATTTGCTCTGTAGCTGGCAATTTTGCAGCTCTCAGCCTCCATGGAGGAGATGACTTAGACCATTTCCAGCTTCTACCAGTCATCCATGCTTTTTCCACCATTAAAGACTGTATCTCCCCTCTGGAACAGGAAAGAGTAATTGGTACAATGTATTTAGTCTCTTAAACAAAAGCTTTCTCATGGTGGGATATATTCTTCAATGACATTCCTCTGAGAAACTTGAAAAACTAAATACATTATGGTTATTTATATTTATCTTACCATGGCATAGTACAGACCTCCTTGCTCTAATACAACTAAAATCAGATGCCATTCATCAGCATTTCATCTTACATTCCTCTTTTGCTTTTTGCAGTCCCCGGCAATCCCCTTCCATGTAATCAGCTTTACTTAGACTCTACATGAGACATTACACAGTATTATCTCTTTCTACATCTGAGTTATTTCAGTTAGCATACAGATATAAAGTTGTCAATACAGTTTTGCAAATGATAGTGTTTTATTCTCAAAAAGAGCACTTATGGGGTTGGAGAGGTGGCTTGGGGGTTAAGCCTCTGCCTTGCAGGCAGAAGGTCCTGAGTTTGGATCCTAGACCCCACGTATAGACGCCTGGTGGAAGCGGGGCGGGGGGGGGGGCAGCCTGCGTTTCTGGTCCTGGTAGGGCGAAGCCTGTGAATCCCAGGGCAGACTAAACAAGGAGGAGGTGAGGTGGTCCATTGTGGTTCCCGAATTCACCTGTGGTTCTACACACACACACACACACACACACACACACACACGCGCACAGAATAAATAATAAAAAAGGAGCACTTATGCCATTTTAAATTTTTTGAAGCTTATGGAGAATATCCACAGAGCTATATGTTGTCTTTATGTCTTTATGTTATTTATCGTTTTAAATAGATATTCATTTATAATGTGCTATGCTTATGAGATTGTCTGATCCAAAGAATAATGACAACATGTTGGTGTTGCATCCTCTAACTATTTGTAGCACTATGCAGTTGATATTTTGATTTTTAATAAATAAAAAAATACTTTTACACATTTTTGGAATAACAGATCATGTCACATAGACTGGATTCATCTGTTACATGAAAATTTGGTTCTATTTGACAAACTGAAGTCTGTATTTGTGGATAGTAGACCATATCTTTCATTTTCACTTTTGAACCATTTTGATAATATGTATGGTTTCATTTTGGATCTCCATCAGAAATTTCTTTTATTTTGGAAATTATGTGCATCTGATAAAACAAATTGTGATTAGTTGGAAAATAAGTGAGAAAACAAACAAATTGCATATAGTGACAAAATGCTTCCTTACCCTGTAACTCAAAGGTATCCCCTTTATTCAGATTCATATTTAGTTATACTTGAAATGTACAAAAGAGGACATTCGGTTCTGTGAAACATGCACAACACATGTTATTTTGTTGTAGTTCAGATGTTATAACTGCATTCTTTGTTTTCCTTTTCCTAAGTGGAAAAGGTATGGCATAGAAAGAACTAAAATGGAAGTTTTTGTTAGTAACTCATGTTATAGCAAGACTTTGGTATATTTAGGTATGAATTTTCCAGTTAATTGTCTGTTTGCCATAGTAGAGATTTTCAAAACCACAAAATATTTTCTAAAGTCCATTGTAATACTAATGTTCACAGAAGTTGACAGTTAAGGGATGGATTTCCTTAGAAAACATGAAGGTATGCATGCTTCTCACCATCGGAACTTAATTCTCCATCTTTCTAAGCTATTCCCAGTGCTTGCTTTTTGCTCTTAGGAATGTTTTTAAATACAGATACCCCTTGGGAAAATATACTAGTCTATTTTTTTCACTGAGCATTTCTTAATGGTTCTCAAACATAGTATGTACTTTCTTTGAATACTGGGGCAGAATTTCAAACATGGGATCATAGGAAGAACAAGACAATAAAATTTCATAAAAGAAGAATAACAGATTTGTTTTAAAATATCCAATATTAGTGTAAGTCTCACAATGAAAAAATATAGATTTGAACCAACATATAAATTCAAGCTTATACCTAGGAAACACAAAAATGATAAGAATAAGTATTACACTTTGTCATTGCTGTTAGGTTTTTAATGTTATGGCCTTATAAAATTTAACTCTTGTGGATCTGAATGCTTTTGAAACCCTGAGACATTTGCATATATGATGCATGTTAAATTTTAGAAAATTCAATTGACTTGCAAGTACTTTCTTAGAAAAATTTTTTGCTGCCATTGTCAATACTTCACAAATGGTAGAAGTTGGCATGTTTAACTGAGAAGTGTCTTAGAATTGTGATTAACATTAGAGGCAGAAGTGGTCAAAAGGAAAGTCATGCTAACAACTACAAGACTGTTCAAATGTTTAAATTGTAGAGAACTTGCTTCTGAAAACTAAATCTAATCCCTTAAGGAAATGGCAGCTACAGCACACTGACAGCTCATTTTTTTCTTCTCTTAATGAACTAAAAATAAATTTCTATTCATAATGAAAATAGTTTGAGTGAGAAGCATCCATTTTTTTATTGTCTGCTTTTAAGCAAATATTCGGATTTAATTACATTTGTTACTGTGATGTTTATGAATTTAATAATTTTTATTGATTTTATCTGATATGTTGGATTAATGAATGCAATATGAAAGCCATAGCAACCTTTACATTGAAGCAAAACCTTACCGTCTTTGTTTAATATTAGGAAGAACTATTGAGAAAGAAATGTGTTCTAATATCTGTAAAACTCTTAGGGAAATAGTGCGAATTGTTCAATTCAGATTTATGTTCACAGGTGTAAGCTAGCTTTCCATTTGTTGTAAGGGTGCTTAGTATTTGTTTGGAAAAAACAATTCAGACTTCAGAATGTGTCACACATTTTATACTAACTATTATAGGTATATGTCACTATAAAATAGTACTTTAATTTTGAGCTCAACACTATGGTTGCTCAGTTTTCAAACACATTGTATTTATAAAAAATAAATTGTAAGGAAGCTTAGCTTACTATTACATTTATTGGTTAAAGGAGGTATAGCTAAAGGTGTCTTGGGTTATAAGTTCCAAATAGAGGTTAGGAATCATATTCCATTTTTTGTAACTCATTGTATTTACACTGCTTTGAGGTTGTGAAATTCTCTAACTTTTAAATGTATTTGAAAACTACTTTGAAGGTATTTAATAAAATTTAATGAACTGTCATTAATTTGCTTTTGGAAGTTCAAATGATTCCATTTTCTCTAAGATTTTTTTATGTTAGGTTGGCTTCTAAGGAAAATGAAAGATCCCAGGTGGGAAAGTAAGGAAAAGGTGAATTTGTTCAATGTACATTATATTCATGTTTAAAAGTGTCATCATGAAATACATTATTTTTACAATAAATACATACTGAAAAGGTGAATACAACACAAAAATTATATAAATCATATCACTTCTAAAATAAAACAAAATGACAAAAAATAGATATTTCACATTGGCCTTCACATTCTTCTCACCTGCCTTAGATTTTCCACTAACTTCATGACTATGTTGGATGTGACTTGATATATTAAGACACATTTATGGAGGAAGGTTATGATGAAGACCTTGAAGGAGGAGATATACAATAGCACACTTAGCAACATGAGGAGAAGAATAATGGGAGAAATTCTTAGGGGAGGATGAAGGATTGGGGTGTAGGAGATACTGAGGGAGTAATAGATAACTCCTCAGGATGTGAGATACAATCAAATAGAAGCTTCCTATAATGTTAATACATCAAGCACTATTTTATTTAAACAAAGAACAAGAATAGGCATTCCTTCTATAGAGGAGCACAAAGAGAACAAAATAGAGCAAAACAAAATATGATCTGAGATGCTTCATCTAGAACTCATTGAAATCTATATCTAGAACCCTTTGAAAACTAAACGATTACATGATAATTTCTGATAATTTGTTGTTCAGAGAGGTTTCAAAGGCCCCTCAAGTACTATAGTCTTTGCCATACCTCTGGCTAGAATTCCATAAATAAGACCCTATTACTTAAGGGTGGTGTGCAATGAGGTCCTTATTTCCATGAAGAACTGTTGACAGATCCAATCCATGGTAGATCATATATACATTGGTACATAGGCACTAAGGCCCTATAATATCAAGAAGAGACCATTGCGAAGCACTTCTCCTCACCCTCTGACTCTTACATGTTTTTATTAATTTTTTTCCACTAATACAAACTTAATAGGTACCCAGGTCCCCTCCTCCCTCCACCCCTTCCTGGATCCCCTTGCTCCCTCCCCCATTTTCCCCTTCCTTTGTCCCCCTTTCTCTTAGTACCCCCTCCCCCCCAATCCCTGGAGTATCCTTTAGTGTGCATGTCAAACTTCCCTCTGGGTCTTCCTTTCTGATGAGGTGTAAGGACTCAGTAGCATTGCCTAAAGTTCTTTCTTGTGTTCCCCTTTAATATAGGAACACTATTGGGTCTGTTAATCCCTTGCCTCTAAGGAACCTAGTGCCTATAATCCATGTTAGACTTTGGGGAGGGGAGGGTCAATGATATGTCGGTCATTGTGCAGGTCATGCAAAGTCCTGGGCATAAAGTTGACAGATAGATTGTAACCATCCTGCAAATGGGAGACTGATTTCCCCTCTCACCACAGTCTCTTACTCTTATTCCATCTACCTTTGAATCTACTCTTATAGGAAGATTCTATTTTAACAGCCTTTTATCACTGGCTTAGTAGGTGACATCCAATACCTATCAGGATGGAGCCAAGAGTGGTGCAGGAGCAGCAAAACTGGAAAAGAAAAACAACAACAAACCATAATTCAGAACATCAGAGACCCTACATTAATCACCAGGAACCAGGCTAGCCTAATCTCTCCCAATCCTAAAGCTCAGACAAATTTGCGGTAGAGGGGGCAGTAAGATTGTAAGAGCCTAAAGATTGGGAGGAGCAATGATATGCAAGATACTCCACATAAGTTAGGGCTGAAGTAGTCTTACATTCTTTTTTATTTTTTTTATGTTTGCACCCTTTTTAATTTATTTTCCCAGTCATACAAACTTAATAGGTACCCTGGTGCCCTCCTTCTTTCTACTCCTCCCTGGACCCACTTGTTCCTTCCCTCCTTTTCCTCTTCCTTTTACCTTCCTTCCTGCCTTTTTCTCATAGCCCTCTTCCCCCTACCCCCAATCCTTGGAGCATCCTTTACTGTGAATGTCGAACTTCCCTCTGGGTCCTCCACTCTAATAAGGTGTAAGGACATAATGGCATTGCCCAGAGTCCTTTCTTGGGCTCCCCTTTAGTATGGGAACACTATTGTGACTGTTAATCCCTTGCCCCTAAGGATCCTAGTGCCTGTGATCTATACTAGACTTCGAGGGGTCATTGATATGTCAGTCATTGTGCAGGTCCTGCAAAGTCCTATTACGGTTACTGAGGCCCTAATTTGTGAGGAGTATCTTGTATATCGTTGCTTCTTCCCGTCTTTAGGCTCTTACAATCTTACCACCTCTCTTCCACAAATTTCCCTGAGCTTTAGGATGGGGAGAGATTAGGCTGGCCTGGTTCTAAGTGGTTAATGTAGGGTCTCTGATGTTCTGGATTATGGTTTTTTTTGTTATTTTTTTCAGTTTTGCTGCTCCTGCACCACTCTTGGCTCCATCCTGATTGGTATTGGATGTCATCTCCTAGCCAGAGATAAAAGGCTGTTAAACTGGAGTCCTTCTATAAGAATAGATTCAAAGATAGATGGATACGAGTAAGAGACCACAGTGAGGGGGTCAGTGTCCCATTTGCAGGATTGTTACCATCTATCTGCCAGACTCTGTGTGCTTCCTGTCTGGTGAGATCGAATCCCCTCAGATGCAAGTATTAAAAACAGCTTGGTACTGGCTTCAAAATAGACACATAGATCAATGGATAAGGGTTGAAGACCCAGATATAAGCCCACTCAATTAAAGCCATTTGATCTTTGATAAAGGGGCCCAAAAAATCCAATGGAAAAAGAGGAGCCTCTTCAACAAATGGTACTGGCAAAACTGGATATCCACATGCAGAAGATTAAAACTGGACCCGTGTATGTCACCATGTACAAAAACTAATTCCAAATGGATTAAGGACCTCAATATAAGGTCAGAGACTTTAAAAATCCTAGTTGAAGAGTAGGGAACTCCCTCAAACTGATCAGACTATGCCAACAGTTCCTAAACAGAAGTCCAATAGCACGGTCACTACAACCAACACTCAACAAATGGGATCTTATTAAATTAAAGAGCTTCTGTTCAGATAAAGAGATTGTGAACTTAGCAAAAAGGCAACCCACATAATGGGAGAAAATCCTCACTAACCATATACTGATAGAGCTGTATTATCCAGAGTGCAAAAAGAACTTAGAAAACACCAAAGAAATAAATGGCCCAAATAAAAAGTGGGCCAGGAACTCAAAAGAAACTTTACCAGGGATGAAACTGAATGTCTAACAAATACCTTAAAAAATGCTCCACATCCTTAGCCATCAGGGAAATACAAATCAAAACCTCCCTGAGATATCATCTCACCCTGTCAAGACGGAAAAAAACCACAATGCAAACTACACCAAATGTTGGAGAGGATGTGGAGAGAAGGAAACTTTTCTACCTTGCTGATAGGAATCCAGGCTTATACAACCACTCTGGGGATCAGTCTGGCTATTTTTTAAAAAAGTTAAAGAGTGAAATGCTATATGACCCTGCTTTTCCACTTTTGGGAATAATCCCCCATAAAGCAAAAATTCACTTCAATGGCACATTCAATGGCACAAGCACAACCATGTTCACAGCAGCACTATTTATAATAGCAATGTCATGGAATCAACCCAAATGCCCAACAGTTGACCGGTGAATAAGGAAAATGTGGTACATTTATACAGTGGAATACTACTTAGCCATTAAAAAAGATAAATTAATGAAATTTGCTGGGAAATGGATGGAATTAGAAAAAAATATATTGAGTTCCTAATATATGTACTCCCTAATGCGTGTATCCTAGTTCCAAACCCACTTAGTAGCATATCCAAAGATAAATGTCTGTAATACCTACAGTAATTTCAAAGATTATAAACAAGAGGGAAGGGGAAGGAGGACACCCCCAAGAATTAAAGAGAGAGGGGATCATGCTACAGCAGAGAAAATAGGTCACCATCTTACATTCTTTTCACTCCTACCTCCTTTTTTCCAGATCATTTGAGGTCAGGACAATGTAAATGTCTCTATTGGCATACTGAACTTCCTCAGTCACTTATGATCTGACAATTGTGATTCTCTGAATTGAAATTCATTGCAAAAAGAAGCTTCTCAGACAAGGTTGAGAGTTCTGCCATTGTATGGAATTAAGGATGAAAATGGAGAATTCAGTTTGTAACTATGTCCTTATAGCTAAGCAATTCAAAATTATTCTCCACTAGGGCTATGACATTCTGATACACAGGTTCTTAGCCAAATTGCAAACCCAGACATTTGTTCTCTCCTGAGGAATAAGTCTTAGATTTAATAATAAAGCAATTGTTTACTTCTGTAACTTTCTTTCCCCTTCTTTTGTACTAATGGTTACATTAGTACAGGATTACTGTTACTGTTTCTACTGGGACTCCCAGCTGGGTAAGACTTTTCTCACCCAACATCTTACATAATATCTTCTGGTGCAATAAAAGGAAAGAAACATCTTGGTTAGTGCCAGCTTGAGTTTTCCATGACCTATGAACAAATCATAGTGACTTCATTGATAGTGTTTAGCCATTAGTTTTTTGTGGCCAAGCAATGGTTATGACAGTAGCCTGTAATATTTTGGATCTCTGGGACTTTCTTGAGTAACAGCTTGCATGCAGACATCATACAATTAGTATTGGGATTTTCAAAAAATTATTTACGGCTTTTTGGCGAAAAATCTCCAAGCTGTTTCTGCTCACCCTTCTCTCCTTTTCTGCAAGCATATACTTTGTGTAGGGTAACCCTGCTGATTTTTTTAATTGTAATTTTAAATAAGCTTTCAAAATAGTAGGTTTGCATATGGTTGTATGATACATTCTTATGTGTTAATTATTCCTACTCTACTTCTTCTCTTGAAAGAGTTTAAGAGGGAAGAAGTTGATGGTATATGACTGTTTTCTACTAAGATTATAAAAACTAAAATTGCACTGTAATTTCAATTAATATTCTTTGTCATAAGGGATTTTGTGCTTATCATAGCACAAAATCATGAGCAAAATAGCTCTTCTGTTTGAATTCATGTACTCATGGGGCCATAGAAGATGTCATTACTCTTGTGGTTAATGAAGGATGTCAGCATTTCAACATCACGTTTTGTATAAAATCAAAATTTAAAGGAATTATCCCAAACTTGTCTCTTCTTCCTTTTATGTCTTCCTGTACCCAGTCTATCTCTAGTCTATGTACTTTTCTAGCTTTGAGCTGTTATGACTATTTCTAATAAAGTACACAAGATAGTGGTCTATTTCAACAAGACATGCATTATGTTAGGCCTATCAATATTCCACCATGAAACATGAAGATTTAAAGAGACATTCTGCACTTTCCATGACCTGCAGGGTGACTGACCCAGGGTGACCCCCCAGGGTCTAGCATGGATCACAGGCAGTGGTGTCCTTAGAGGCAAGGGATTAACAATCATAGTAGTATTCTTGTGCTGGTTGGGAGTCCAGGAAAGGGCTCTGGGTTAAGCCACTGTGTTCCTACACCTCACTAGGGTAGAGGACTCAGAGGGAGGCTTGACATTTACACAAAGGGATGCCGGGGGGGGGGGGGGGAGGCCCTGGGAAGAGGAGGGGAAGTTCAGGGGGAATGGGGCGGGGTGAGGGAGGGGGGACTGAGATGCCTATTGAGCTTGTATGATTGGGGAAAATAAATAAAAGTAAAAAACAAAGAGACATTCTGCCTACTTAGGATACTACTAAAGTTTAATATCAGACAGGAGAATCTTTCTTCAGTGATTTACCCAGGGTTAAGTTATCCATGTGGCAGCACTTGCCTGCACAGGGATCACAGATGAAAATTAGTGTCTAAAGTTGCAAAACTCGACGAAATTAGTAGGGTGACTGGCTGGACACGAAAAAGTATGTATTGGGAAAAGGACAGGGAATGGGATTAGACAATAAAAGGCAAAAAATGACAAATCATTAGATTCATGATGAAAGTTTTAAAGAATAAAAGATTTCATAAAAATCATGTTTAATGTGAAACTGTAGTATTTTCAAAGTATGTAGCAAAGTCAAATGTCATGCCCAATTTTGTTTTATAAATATTTTGCTAAATTAAAATGTTTTTCATCATTCCACATATTTTTCAGCAAAAAGATTAGTCAGAGAAAAGAGAGAGAGGCATGTAGATAAACAGGACTTTTTCTGTAATCACATCTGTTGTGAATAACCATGCTATGCTTTCACCAGATATTATGTCTACAGAATCTAAAGGTTATCATGACATTAAAATAGTATTTATATTTATGTATATTCATGCAAAAAATAAATTTCCTATATCCATTGTCGCATACCTAGTTGTTAAATAAGCTTAGATTAGAAGTAATAAAGTTGTAAGAATTTAATTAACCTAGATTTTCCTTGTAAGCACTTTAATTTGTTTTTTAAGAATGGCACTTTCACAACACAATGCTCACATTCTTGAGAGAACAAAGTGATTGAACTCACACTTAGGAATGCACAAGGTGTCTGTTGACAAGATTATTTGGCAGTGTGTAAAATATGACATACTGTCCTTTGCTGATGGAAATAAAAATTAGACTTTCTAGAAAAACAGGATAGGCATTAATTTATTGCAGTATTAAAATACATGAAAATTTTTCTTTGTTATAGCATTCTACATTGATTTCATCTTACTTGTTATTTCGATCATGGATTTGATTGTGTTGTGCTTATAAAGTTATACTTTTTATCTCATTTCCCCACTTGCAATGTTTTTTTGTTCATATTCATTTATTCTGAGCTTTCATTATCATAATAGTCAATTTGATCTTTTCTCAAATGCCTTTATATAGTTCTCAGAATATTATGATATTTCAACTTTTTTACCTTAGGATTTTTTCACATCAATAATTAAAATGAAATATAGTAGTATGAAAAGTCTATATGGATATTTTCACGAAGTTTTTCATTCATAATTAATAAGTTATAATGGTTTAAGGGATCAATAAGTACAAATTATTATTGAGTATCACTATTTCTTTCTAATTATGAGCAATGCAATTTAATTTTTATATTTCCTGTTATGTTTGAGTATATTTTTATTAATTCCTGAAGTGATTATTGGACTGCTATAACAAGTCTGAGAACAGGGACACTTGTGTCTATTTTAGCAAGACAAATTCCTCTTATGAACTGTTTGCTGTTATTATCCTCATTATTATTAATCAGGTAGATTCATTCTAAATAGCTTATTTTTAATATGGCTCACATTAATTCTGGATCTTACTTTGTAGGCATAGATATATAGCTATATTTGCAACCCACCTGTTTATAGTGCTCACAATCTACACTAATCCTTGACTTTTATTTCATTGATAGGCTATTATTTGTTGGGATGATATAAGACATTCTTTGGTACCATTACCAATGCCTTGCTTCTTTCGCGTATCCAAAATAACACGCTTATAACTAACCTACCTTCTGATATAACTGTGTAAGTCAACTCACAACTAAAGGAACAGTTTAAATTTTTTATATATGAACAGAAGATTCACAAAGTATTTCAAAATGAATTAATAATGAAGCAATTTCTTTTGCTTTAAGATATTGTGAATTTATAGATGTGGCTATCAGGAAATTTAGACTGCATGTTTAAAGTGAAGCTCTATGTCCTATGAAAAGTTAAATACTGCTGAAGGATTAAAATATACTCTGAGTGAATATTATTGCAGGTGAGATATAAGTAGCTTCAAAACTCACTGGGTGAATTATTAGATTTAAGTCAAAATTCTGATTTGGCCTCCAGATGATTGTGCATTATGTATATCACTCTGAGTGGACACACTAGATGTCCCTTATGATTCTGCAAATACATATGCTTCTGTGGTAACTGTTTTCAATATGATATTTGCAATTCTTTATGACATTCCTAGTCTCTGGAAGTGACAAAGCAGGAAATAAGTCCTTTTCCTTGAGTGCTAGGAGGGTATGCTGGGCTAGTAATATTAAGAGACAGTGTCTTCGACACTTGGAACTTCTTACTTTAGGCTTAGTGAGGTGCACAAAGCAATTGATGACCCTTATGACAAGTTTATGGAGCTTGAAACATGGCATTCATCAGGAGTGAGTTTTAGAAGGAACTGAGTTATGTACTTAGATATCTACAACTCCATAAAAAGACTTTGAGAAAACACTAGGGTCAGAACAATTGAGAAACAAGCAGAAAAGAAATGATTTCTTTGTAGATTATGTTATCAGGCATTCTAAGTTATATCAAATAATGTATATTGTCCTATAGCTATTTTAATTGAAAAATCATTAGATAAAATGTTCATTATTTTGGGAGCTGAAGAGGTGGCTCAGGGGTTAAGCCTCTGCCTTGTAGGCGGAAGGTCCTGAGTTTGGATCCTAGACCCCAAGTATAGACGCCAGGCGGAAGCGGGGGCGGCCTGCGTTTCTGGTCCTGGTAGGGCAGAGCCTGTGAATCCCGGGGCAGAGTAAACAAGGAGGAGGTGGAGGTAGTCCATGGTGGTTCCAGAATTCGCCCGTGGTTCTAAACACACACACACACACACGCATGCACGCACAAATAAATAAATAAATAAATTTAAAAAGTGTTCGTTATTTTTGACACTAAAGGAAATGAGGCCTTCCAAGTAAATATGTATAAATATTGATAAAATTCTCACTGTGGTGGTTACAGTTTTTTATTATTAATTTATTAATTAATTATATAATTAATTTATTAATACATTTTTTATTATTATTTCAGCTCATACAAATTTAATAGGTACACCAGTTCCCTCCCTCCCTCCTCCCCCCCTACCTCCTGTTCTCCCTCCCCTCCTTCTCTGCCTCCCCATCCCTAGTGCTTCCCGCCCCAATTCCCAAAGAGTCCTTTCTTGTGCATGCCTGATGTGGTTACAGTTTTAATGATAAATTACAGCAATAGAAGATCATTAAAAATTACTCTGCTCAGGTCAGGAAGCAATTGTTTATAGATAGATATTTTTTTCTGTCATGTGAATACCCTGGGTTCAATCTAGGGCAGCATAAACTTCATTCAAAGTTACATTGTTCATATCCTAGCCAAGAGTCTTGTATGCATGTGGTGTGACAGAGACAAAGAGGAGAGAGACAGAGAGAGAGAGAGAGAGAGAGAGAGAGAGTAGCAGAGTAGAAAAATTAGGAGGAATAGAATGAGGAAGAAGAAGAGGAGGATGAAAAAAGAGAAGGCAAAAAGAGGAGGAGGAAGAGGAGATACAGAAGGTAAAGGAGGAGGAAAAAGGGGAAGAGGAGGAGGAGGAGCAAAAGGCTCTAATAGTAGAGCCATTTTTTTGTCTGAGTTTTCTAGGTTAATACAGAATATTAATTATGGTGTGCTAGTTTAGCTATCTCATAGCCCCCTGCCCAGCGTACCCTTAAATAGGTTACTTTCCCTCATTGTGTAGAATATTACATAGCTACAAATCCTCTCTGAATTAAAACAAGTTTCTCTAACATCACTTTTGTAAGTTTTAAATCAAAGAAGTCAATAAAATACCAACCTAGCTGATTACACCCCATGATTTAACTGATTGCTGCTCCCTGTGAACTTTATGGTAAATGAGTGAAAAAATTATGCAATTCAATAGACTTTTCAAGATGCATTTTACTCTTGAAGGTACAGTTAAAAGAAAAAGATTTCCCAAATATATGTAAACCAGAGTCCAAGTGATTATATTGTGCTCAAAACATAAAATATGAAATTCAAATTCCATCAGAATACCACCATGGTAGATGAATTTATTTTTCAACAGCCTGTTAACTATCTGCTTGGGGTTGATTTGCTTTAAGAAAAGGGAAAAACTCAACAAACCATTTTGTGCCAAAATTAATTCTAACAGTAATACATTTTGTGCTTCACTGACTTTCAATTTATTACCAGTGGAGCTTGGTTGATTGTTTTGTTCTTCAGTTTATTGGCAATGAATTTGGATTTACTATGCTACTGACTTTCAGAAACATAAATGTTACTCCATCGATCTCATGAATTATCATAAAGAACTAAAAGAAAATAATTTCATTATCTTTCTATTGTTTGAACTCACATTTCTTTTAAGTGTGGTAGATTTTTTTTGTCAAAATTATCTCTTGATATATTTTTGTTTATAATTTCAAATGTTAGGACTTTAACTTAGGTGAGAAACTGCTACTGCAATTTGATCACATTGACACCAGATGGCAGTGAATGTGTCCCAAGGTATTAGGTAAGACACATGTAACTTTACATTCACTGCATTGCATAATTTTAATAGAATGATAATAAAAACAAAATGCTAAAAAGCTTTAAAAACAACTTTAATGACTAAGAGGAAGATAACCATATCTTTTATTAATGAAACAATTTCATGTGTTTTTTAAATTCCTAGTTTATGTTTCAAAGAAAAATATTTAAAATGTTCATATAATTTGTTTAATCTCTATTTCATTTCTTTTAGAATCATCTTTGGTCTTCATTCAATATCAACATTCTGTCAGTTATTCAATGACTATAGATATTTTGCTTCATTTTGTTGTCCCTTGAAATTCTTATAGCTTTTGCTTCATTTAAAGATATACAGTATTATAGAGACTTTCAGTTTTGATTTAATGTAGATTCCTTCAAAAGTAATTTCTCCAAAAGATATTTTCTAGACTAACATTGTATGGAAGGCAAAACCACATTTCCTCAAATATTTTAGCATGAATCTGTTAATTCTCTTCAAAAAATTTTAGACTTCTGAGTAAAAATGAAATTGTGCTGGGGAAGCCTTTTGTAGAATTTGAGAAATCAGATATGAGCAGCTCGGTGGGAGAGATGATCAGGAATCATACTTTGGATATATGTGTGACTGGTGTTCTACTCCCTCAGGTATGTGTAAAATCAAAATTAAAGCTAGTTTCAAAGAATGTAACGAATTTTTAAGAAACTTTATCCATAATGCAAATCAAAACTTCCCTGAGATATCATCTCACCCCAGTCAGGATGGCAAAAATCCACAATACAAACAACAACAAATGTTGGAGAGGATGTGGAGAGAGGGGAACTCTCCTACATTGCTGGTGGGAGTGCAGGCTCATACAGCCACTCTGGCGAGCCTTCTGGAGATTCTTAAAGAAATTAAAGATTGAAATGCCATATGACCCTGTGATTCCACTTTTGGGTATAACCCCCCATACAGCAGAGGTTCACCTCGATAGCACAAGCATGACCATGTTCATAGCAGCACTGTTTACAATAGCAAAAAGTCATGGAATCAACCCAAATGTCCAACAGTTGACGAGTGGATAAGGAAACTGTGGTACATCTATACAATGGAGTACTACTCAGCCATCAAAAATGATGAATTACTGGAATTTGCCAGGAAATGGATGTCATTAGAAACAATTATATTAAGTGAAGTATCCCAGACCCAGAAAGTTAAGCACCATATGTACTCCCTAATAGGTGGCTCCTAATACCAAACCCACCCTGCCCATCTTGGGACACTCATAGGTAAATCTATGTATTACCTACAGTAATTGCAAGGATTATGAACAGGAGGGATGGGGTTGGAGGGCCACACCAGAAACAAGGAGAGTAGTGACCATGTTACAGTAGAGAAAATAGGCCTCCATCAAGGACTGCAAGAAAGTAATGTGACACCTAGTTAAGTTCACAGACATTCGTTCCTGATCATTTACAACTAAGGGGGTATGAACTCACCAGAAAGGGAGGGCATATAGTCCGGCAGATTAAAAAGTAACCATTTTGCAAATGGGTTATTTGCCCCTCCCATTGCCAAATGCCATATGACCCTGCAATTCCACTTTTGGGTATAAGTATTACATCTACCCTTGAATGTGCTCTTATAATAAGACTCCAGTTTAACAGCTTTCTGTCTCTGGCCAGGGGGTGACATACAGTGCCCATCACGATGGAGTGAAGGGCATTACAGGAGCAACAAAACTGCAAAAGAAAATCAATGAACCACTATCCAGAACTTCAGAGACTCTGTATCAACCACCTAGAACTAGACCAGAGTAATCTCTCCCCATCCTGAAGCTCACGGACATTTGCGGAAGAGGGGGCGGTAAGAGTGTAAGAGCAAAAGGATGGGAGGAGCAATGATTTGCAAGATACTCCACACAAATTAGGGCCGAAGCAATCATAATTGGACATTGCATGCCCGGCGCAATGTCCAACACACTATTGACCTCACAAAGTCTAGCATCTGCTAAAGGCACCAAGATCCTTGAAGGCAAGGGATTGACAGCCAGTGTAGTGTTCCTATGCTTAAGGGGAACACAAGAAAGGGTTCAGGGAAATGCCACTGGGTCCTTGAACGTCTTCGGAGAGGAGGGCCCAGAGGAGTCAGGCATGCACAAGAAAGGATTCTGGGAATCGGGGCGGGAGGCACGGGGATGGGAAGGGAGGGGTGAGGGGAGGGGGAGCAGGGGGTTTGGGGGGAGCAGGGGGTTTGGAGGGAGGGAACTGGTGTACCTATTAAGTTTGTATGAGCTGAAATAATAATAAAAATGTATATAAAAAAGAATCTTTATGCATGAAAATTTTGTGTGAATTCCAGTAGTACGATGGCATATTAGTAAAATTTATTGGTAAAAAGAGTTTTGCAAAGGATCATACCTAGAAATAGAAACCAACGAAGTGACCATCACTTAGGTGACAACTGATGTTATGTTAGTCTTACAAAGCTGGTTCTATCTGAAATTCTGAGGCAAGGGAAGTAATCTGAACCAAAGAAACTGGGATGCAACACACAGATGTATATAATGATGGAAATATTATAGTGTAATTAAAATGAAAGAAATGAAATTTTTCGAAAGAGGAATGAATAGCTGCATACTCTACAGACATGAGGGGAACAATGTCATCCATTGTTTGAAAACGAATAATTTCACAGTGACCTGAGTGATCATCATTTCTTTGAGCATTGAATACAAGAAGAAGGCAACAGAAGTAGAAAACATTGAATTGGACAAACTGATAAGAGGCACACTCTGTCTGCTGAGGGTCACACAGGAGTTATTGTTAGATATTTTTATGTAGTTGTTTGAGTCCTCCAAAGACTTGAGTCTGGGAATAGACTCAAAATATGCTAATTGTGACACTTTCTAAGTGGAAAATAATCTCTTTATTCCTGATAATTTAATACTTGGAGAAATGGTTCAGGTCTTTCCTGATGTCCACTTCATAAAAAAATTACTTTAGATTACTTTAGATTACTTTAGATTGAGATTGATAAATTTTATAAAATAATTATATGTTCTGTTCTTCCAAACATTCTCAACGTTTTACTCTCTTTCCTTCTCTCTCTTTCCCTCTCTCTCAAATACATTTAAAAATGGTCAAATGATTTTCTTTCAAATATAACGAGTACAGTAAATGCACTATCATCTCCTATTTTGCTGGCCTTCATTTCAGTTATTCAGTTTATTTTTGTTGCACATACCTTTGACTAGGAAAGAAATCTCTGGGAAAATCAGAGCAAAATAAAAGAATACACCCAAACAATTACAGGAGTGAAAAACCTTGTCAATTTGTTGTCTTTGGTTCTGCAAAACTCTAATTTAGTTAGATGGTCACTTCCCATGTGGATTGCTGTACAAGCCTCTTTATCCTGTGTTAGTGCCCTGACCAAAGTTCAATCATTATTCTCTCCACTCTACATCATGCAAGAGTGTATGGAAGGTATTAAAATACCAATCATTGGTGACAAAAAAAACTAGCCAAAAACTTCATGTGCTAAAATAGCAGACACTTTTTTTTTAACTTCTCCTGACTTTCTATTGCCGATTTCAGCCAGTGATGAGGTGAGTGATTTTCCTTTGACATCTAATGTTGGTAGAGGTCCCTAGGTATGTCCCAGGGGCACATGTGTTTGTCTAGAGATTCAAATCATCTTTATTAATGTGCCTGGCACCTGTAAGTAGATAACCCAAAGTTGGGATTCATTAAGATATCCAAGGAGAACATTTTCCAGTGCTCTTGTCTATATTGAGAGCCTCAGAGCTTCCAGAAACTATCTTCCAAGGAATTAGAAGTGTGTATTTAGTAACCTCTTCATGGTGGCCAACAGCCTTACATAACTTCTGCCATATTTCTCCCACGGGAGCTGTCATTGTGTATGACCTAGATTCGAGAAGAGTGGAATTAATTGACTTCACTTCTCAAATGGAAAACTCTCCTTAAGGAACATATCATTCTTTTCTCAAAATAAAATTTTTATTTGTCTTTAAAAAAATAAGCCTTCTATATGCTCTGGCCACTTTCTCAATTATTTCTTCAATATTATTATTATTATTTATTTTTAGATAAACTGAGTTCCTTGATGTTATTCTTTTATTTTAGTGAACACTTTGATATACACTCCCTTAAACTCTTTACTATGTGGTCCTCACACTAAACCTGTGTTATAGACACCATCTTTAAAAATTGTTGGGACTGTATCACACTGATTTTACTTAATTTCCAGTTTTCCATACAGGTAATTCTGGAATTGCATCTGAACCTAAGGCATATGGTACAAAAATCTTTGCTCCTAATTACTTTCATTTGGGGTTAAATGTATCTTTCTATTAAGTATAAACAATTCCTCTTTATTGGCTTATCCATATAGCAGGAGTCAGAATATCTTTATAATAACCACTTCAGTTAATATAACCTATTAAATGTCTTTGGACTTCTCACATATATCTCTTTTATTGCTGATTCTATTCCTCAATTACATAGATGACTTTTCTACTTGTGCGTGTGAGGAGGTGGCGGGAATAGGGGTCAGGTCCTGGCTACCTGGAAGGAGAGAGGTGAGCGCGCTGCCTGCCTCTCCGCCTCCCAGGTCCTTGGAAACAATCAGGCTCCGCAGGGAGTTAAGTCGAAGCATGAACTCCTTTATTGTATGCAGCACAGCAATCTATAAAGCCAACAGGTGTGGGAAACGAGCAGCCAATCATATTAAAGGTCGGTGCAGCACGCAGACTTCACAAGCTAGGGTCAGCAGTTATTGAACTCTTATGAACCAATCAGGGTTCCCTGTGATACAAACAGGGTTGCGCCCTGCACACTAGCTCCCAGCGCCCTCTTAGGCCCCACGTGCATGGCTATGCCTTGTTCCTTCCAGTGCCATCTTGCCTGGGCTGGCCCAGCGTACTTGTACACTGGAGAGGTATAAATATGACCTGAAATTTTCATTCCACATGAAGCCAGAACAAGCAATGTTGAGAAAAAAATTGTATGCAATGAAAGAATGAATTAATGAGTGGATGGATGGATGACTAGAACTATGTCAAGTATATGTTTGTTTTACTCTGGATTTTGAGAATGACATTGAAGCCTGAATATTTTTCTACCTTATTCACATGCATTAATCTAAGTTTTTTTAGCATTTCAATCATGAATATAATGAATTTATGATAATTTTATACTTTAATCCCAAGTAATTCCACCCCCTTCCTTTTCTTATTGCAACTTTTCCCTTACCAGACTCCCACTTATTTTCATGTTTTTTTGTATGTGGGAGTCCATTGATCTTTATCTGGGCTGCCTTTGACGATATGTGCGTAAGTAATTGTTGGAGTATGAATCATATATCATTTAGAAAAGCATCTTCATTCCCATACCATAAGCATAAGTCCTTTACAATTCCTCAAGAAGGTATGGGACATCTTGAAATCTTTCTCCTTCATGATGAATGTTGATAGTCAGAACTCTTGCAGGTGTTATGGAAGTACATATACCTGTGGTGAATTCACAGAAGTAGCTGCCCTGCCTTGTTGACAGCAATGTCTGACCACACTTCTGAAACACTGAGATTCTTATGTAGTTTTACTGCGAATTTCTTACATCATGTTCCCTGAGACATGAGTTGGCAGGGTGGTTTAGATGTCCTGTTTACAAAGGAACAGTCTGCAGTGACTTATCTTCTGTACTTTGATGAGTTGTGATTTTCTATAATAAGCAAGTTCCATTGCAAAAAATAGCTGTATATTACTCCCATCTATGGATATAATGGTGAATGTATTCTCTCTACAATATGCTTAATAGTGCTCATGAGCAGATGGACAAATGGTGACAGACTTTGTTCTGAGTCAAAAACATACATTTTATAAATCTGATGAGATTTCTCTCGTTAGTATTACTAAAAATGTTCCATTTTTGTAAGAGATACTATATATTAGGAGTTCTCACTTTGTATGAACAGATCATAAATGTTGTACACTTTTAGCTGAGCTTTCACAGTGAGACATTGCCTCTATAAAAGTTCATTGGTATTAGAGAATACTAAGCATATTATAGTTAGTGCAGCTATGTAGAGACAAGCTAAGTAGAAAAGAAAATCCATATTTAATTAAAACTAAAATAGCTGGGTGTATTATATGTAAGAAAGAAGTGATATGCATGTTTGGCATTCATTTAATGCTTAATGAGAACATCTAGTCATATTTCTAGATTTTATTTTGGCTGCAGAGTGGGAAGGCCTTCTTTCCCAAGGGCTACAATATAAAGTCAAAGCTTAAATGATATAATGAATAGATTTATGCAATTCAATTGTGGTGTCTCTAAAACCTAACATAAAATTATACTGTGCAGGATGAAAGGTGCTCAAAGAAGATAGGAGCTGATATTTATCTGGTAATCAAGGAACCGCAAAGAAGACCAGTGAATGGAGAACACAGAGAGAGCCTGTCTTGATAATTTCTTTTGGAAAATGAGCTGTCAAATTTCAAGGAATTTAGTAAACTCATAAAGAGAAGAGAGTTCTCAGAGAAGTGTATTTCCATGATAAAGACTTTTTTAGTGACTTGAACTTACTTGTCTGCAACACCTTGAAGACAAAGTCCTAGAAAAAGCTCAATGGCAGTTACTGGGAGCATACAAACTTTGTTTTGAAACAATAAAAACTCGATTAGTGTTGATGCACATTTAAGTTATATATGGCACCTCCCCACTTATGACTTTACCCCCTGAAGAGCTACATAAAGTTCAAAAGAAATCTGACTCCCTTATCAACATAAGCACCCCAAAGGGAGTCCTGTGATACATACAAGAAGCAGAAAGACAGGAGAGGGAGTGGGAGAAAGCAGGAGTAATGAAGAGAAGGGAGGGTGGGAGATGGGTGTGAGGATGGGGAGGGTTGGAGGATAGTGTGAAGGGTTGGGTCAAGGCAAAAACCTTAACCCAGTTTGTTTGTAAATAAGTAAAATGAAATAAAAAAGAAAAAATTCAGTAGTGAAAACACTGTTTTCATTAGTCAAGAATTAATTTGTAGAAACTAGGCTATGATTTTTTTTTGTGTGTGTATAGCATTTCTTCATTAAAATCCTGGCAATGAAGTTCTTCATTCCAGTGTCTTGAGTGTGCTTTTGGATACTAAATGTGTGCATACATTACAAAGTTGCCCATCTGACTGAATCTTTTTGGTCTGAAAAACTTCATGACATTAATCTGCTCTAGAGAATTTGATCTTTCTTGACATTGACGTTACATACTTCAGGTGGGTTCATTTTGTGTTTTTTATGACATTTTCAGCTATTAACTTCACAATCACTTAAGGCATATCTTTGGCAAGCCTGTAGGAGTTTGTCTTCATTTCAGTTTTAATAGGGGGAAACCCTATGCACGCTGCATGAAAACATTCTTTAGGACATTTTTTGAAAGATAGAGAAAACTGCTTGGTATTTGACAAGATGTAAATCTAGAAAGCAACAGTAGTATTCGACTCTCTCTTCTTCTGGTAGACATGGTGATATGGTAGTTTCCTGATTCTCTTGTCAGGATAAATTGTAAACAAAAATCATGAGGATGAATTAAAAATTCCCTTGTTCTAGGGATTAACAGTCATAATAGTGTTCCCATACTAAAGGGGAGCACAAGAAAAGGCTCTGGGCAATGCCACTGAGTCCTTACACCTTACTAGAGTGGAGGACTCAGAGGGAAGTTTGCGTTCACACTAAAGAATGCTCCAGAGAATGGGAGGGGAGAAGGAAGGGGGTAGCACTGGAAGAAAGGGAGGGAGGAGAGTGAAAGGAAGGGAAAAGTGGGGGGAGGTTCAAGGGGGACTGCGGACAGATTTCATAGCTAGATAGCTATGAAACAAAGATATTTATCTAGTTTATTTTGAGTATAGCTGCAAAATATATCTTTTTCCCCAAATTATGTAGGTTTGCATGAATATTTCTCACCTTCTACAGAGGTAGAGAAAGACAAAAATGTGGTACATGAAGACACACATTCAATAATTACACATATGGATACACAAATATATATGTTAATGTGTCCATAAAATGTTCCAAAAAAGTAAGACATCTAATAAAGAACAAAAAAGAGTGAAATTGGTTTGTACAGTGAAGCAAAAATGGAATCCTCTTCAGTGATTTTATCAGATGTATAAGGAAAGTGCCCTTTAGTAAAGACATAGCTTTTGTTTCTTCTACTAGAAAATCAAAATATATTTCCTCCTTTATGTTACCATTTTTATTTGGAAATTCCTGAATGTCCAGGAACAAAGAGTATATATCAAATAGTACTTTTTTCTTGTTAATGCCTGATTAATTTTTTGTGGTACACAGAAGATTTAGAACGTCAATAAATAGATAATAATCCAAAGGACTTTCAAAAATAGTTCTTTCTGCTGACGATGAAGTTCAAGCCAACAAAAATGAAACATTAATCTTAAGCAGTTGTTTTTGTCTACATGATGGACTTTCTCTTCTCAATTTCTTTCATTCTTTGTCCAACACAAATTTGTATTAACAACATCCCTGATTGTATATCTACTACTCAAGAGGTAGGATAGAGAAAATGGTGGTGGAAAATTAATTGGTTATTTTCTGATAAGACTTTTAACATTTTTTAAAAAGAAAATGTTAAACTTTTTAAACTTTTTAAAAGAAAAAAAAATTCCCAATTTTTGTCCTGTGGACTTCTGCTCTATAATGGGAAACTCCACAAAGAAGTCATGGTCATGAGTGTCTCTCACACTTGACTTCATTCTGCACTCAAGATTTTCCAGGTTATATATGAAATCTCTTGAAAAATGTTTTGGTTTTGCCAATTTAGATGTTGTGAGTGAGAGGAGAAATTCACTTAGTCCCCAAAGCTCAATCATTCAAAAAAGTGTTGGGATTAGGAGATGACTCACAATAAAACCCATCCTGCAAGCAAATGGACCAGAGTTCCAATCCAAATATTCCATGAAAGTGTTTCAGACAGGATTGATGTCCAGCCAGTAATTCCAGTCCCAAAACTCAGAGCCCAGAATATCCAAATCAAGTTGGTTAGCCAGAATAGATGTAACAGTGAGCTATAAGTATGATTAGTTATCTAGATGCAAAAGAATAAGGTGAAGAGCAATGAAGAATATTCCTGGTATCAAGGTTGGGCAACACATGGAAAAAGGTGCACATATATTCATGACCTTTATACACATACATATGTACACATGTAAATAACCATACATACATACATGTATCCCTATATATCTCTATCTATATATCTATATCTGCATCTCCATCTCTATCTCCATATATATCTATATCTATAATTCTAAAAGGAAAATGTTAAAAGTCTTATCAGAAAATAACCAATTAATTTTCCACCACCACTTTCTCTATCCTACCTCTTGAGTAGTAGATATACAATCAGGGATGTTGTTAATACAAATTTGTGTTGGACAAAGAATGAAAGAAAATTCCTACTGAATCCTTAAAACATGTAGAACTCTCCCAAAATCTGGTACTATTTAACCAACATACATAAAATAAATTTAACAATCATTCGTTAAGCTTTAGAAAATCAGTATGATTTCTAATAAATAATAAATAATACCAGAATATTTTAAAGTAGTCGATTTAACATTAAATGTCAATGCCCATTTGCTGCCTACTATTTCAACATTTAGGCATTTGAAAGAATGGAATTGTATATCTTGATGGGCACTTAATTTTGTAAACAATGAGAAGGTAATAACAATCTTTCTATGTCTCAACACATGTTGAGACACTAGGTTAGAAATATTGATCTTCACGTTTATTCCTGAATTTGGGAGACCAATCTATTTTCTTTTTCATTTTAACTACTAATTTCTTACCACAGACACTGAAGAATTGTATAATACATAAATTACATGTACATTACCATTAAGACTACTGTGTTGATGTTAGTAACAGCAATATATAACCACCTTTGCTGTTATAAAGAATACACAATTTTAGTGGATATGTAAAACTATAATTTTCTTTGTGTGTGTAGACCTTAGGAACAGAAACAACTCGTATTTTCATCATGTATATTAGAGCAATGGTTTGTCTATCAGATGAGTTATTTCTCTCAAAGAGTCAATAATCAGAGAACCAAAAATGATAGATTGCTCTCTATCACACAATCCCTTATAGCTCAAATGTCATTTTGTCCATAAATGTTTATAGAAACAAACTTGGGAAAGTTCATTGAATTCATAAGGCATAGGCACATTTTAGCTGATTTTCTTTAAGGAAGGTAAACAGCAGCTTTGTGAATCTGAGAGGCTATTGGCAGTTTAGCAGATCAATTAGCAGTCAGACCAAGATTGAAAGTGTTTGTGGAGAATGAGGAAAGCATTTTTAATAGGACTTCCTTTTCGGACTGAGTACCTGTCTGTATCATTTACTTTAAAGTGTCCTGCAGATATTTAGGCTAAAGATACATTTTTTAAAAATTGTTCTTTTATTGTTTCATCTATGAATGCAGTGAGTTTGTGATAGTTTCACACTTTAATCTCTAATCCCATCTTTCCTCCCCTTCCCATTACCTTTCTTCTCCCCTGCTGGTTTCCCCTGGGACATTTTTAATAAACTAGGGACTGAGCTCAAGGTCTTCCTTGTGCTGACCACAAGCTCTATCACTGAGGTTTACCTCAACCCCAGCGTCAGATTGTGCCAATTAAATTCAGACCTCTGTACAGTAAGTATATCTCAAGCTTGTCCTAATTCCAAGCCTTTCTCATTCCTGATGAAGCTTTCCTGGGTATTTTCTTTGCCTTGTTGTCATGGAGATACTGAGTTATTACCTTCCCCACCCTCTAAATTGAAGTACCCTTAAGCCCATCTCCTTTCACATTATGGAGCTTTTACTAATCTTTCATTTAAATTCAACACATTGATAACCTGTTGCTCCCAGTGGACAAAACCTTGGTGCTGTTTTTCCAGAGAGCAAAGCCTAGTTTCCTATGTAGATACATCTTAAATGGAAAAAAGAATAAAGAACTTAAAGACAGGACAGGGCAAAAACTGTTGAGAAAGATATTAATATTATAATTGTGCTGTCAAATCATTTAAGCACAGCTATTTCATTTAACCAGCCTCATCTGGTTTTAAGAGTTACCTTGGGAACTTGTTACAAATAAAAATATGCTTTTATAAGCTTACTATATTCTTCTATATAAAACTAAAAAATAATGACAGAAAAGGGAAATTTTAAAAATGTGCAAAGATTTCCATTATACATAAAAAAGAAATGAAAGAGAGACTAGGAGGGACTTGATATGTATATTCTCCTGGCATGATTCAGATGATTTTTATGTTCTGGTTAGTCTGAGATACTTTAGGTATACAGAATATGTATTTCAATGTTAGGTTATACATTACGCTCAGCTAAAGTTACTTACCTGGGTCACTAAACAGTTTCATAGTCTTTCTCTGATAACTAGGAAATAGCTCTGGAATCGACTAAGAGTTACCCTTTGGGCTGGCATCTAAGAAATTCTTGGCCAGAACAACTTATTTTAGTGTATAAATAATTTACTGGGATGTCCATTAACTCTTCTAGCCTTTAAGATATAGTAAAACCTGACTTTTAATATTCAGGGTTATAGCTTAAATTCTCTCTTGAACCATTGGCTTTTAAAATTCCTCAGCCATGAAAGTACAGTGTGTGGTATTTATCTGTTTAATAAGTGTTCTTTCTCTGACTGAGTGCCTGCTTCTATCATTTATTTTTAAAGTGTCTTCTTTCTATTGATCCAGATATTGAGTCTGCAGATACATTTAAAATATCACAAGTAAAAGAAGATATTAGCATTTTATATGATTTTAAAACACAGATACAGAAAATAAAGTGCATTTCCTGTGAAAGACAAGTAATGAACTTTTAATTAAGATTATAGCTTTGACTTTCTAAAACTATTGGCTTCTCATTTATAGTTGAAAGGAGATACTTGTTTTAAACTTAGTCTTGTGGCCTTCTTAGGGCTGAGAAGCATGTGGAATGTAGTGTACAGTATGTGGAAGTTATTTTATGTTTAATGTGTGAGAGACGGTGTCCAAGTATGAGTGAATCTGTCTATATGTATGAGGATAATAACGGTGAGATTTTCTTTTTTCTTTGTATGTTAGTATGTGTGTGTGTGTGTGTGTGTGTGTGTGTGTGTGTGTGTGTGTCTGTCTGTCTCTCTGTCTGTCTGTCTGTCTGTCAGAGGGCACTGTGTGTACCTGTGGAGGATCAGGGGTAACTTCAGGCAGCATCCTCAATTATTTTACCTCTCCTTTACTTTGTTCTTGGATTTCTTAGGTTCTGCCTTCCAGAGGCAAAAGTAAAGGCCACTACCATTTCTGCCTGGCAATTTTACATGGGATCCGAGTTCCAAACTGAGGTTCTTATGCTTGCAAGACTGAGTTTAATTCGTGAGACATCTCTCCAGCCCTCTAGCTGCATATTTTTAATATGGATTTTCAGTTTTCTTCAGTTATAACTCATTGGAAGTAACACTTTACATTTTGTATCTGGTATACTTTTTGTTATTAATAGCTCCTCTAGGAACTTACAAAATGATCACCTGTGTCCTTGCCATGGGTAAGAATTACTGTGTTTTTTTTTTTTTGCCTATTGTATATAGATTCATTTTAGAATGAATTGTATTTTAGGAAACAATAACAAAATCTCTAGATAAATCAAAATCATTTACAAAGCCAAATGCCTGTGAATGTCTGTAAAGGTGTATTAGCATCCTGTTCTCAAGCTTCTAAAAATGAATATTTCTAAATTTTGAATCTTGTGTATCTTCTCCTTGCTTTATTGAAATGTTTGTTTAACTCTGCCATTTCTAATTCATTACATTTAGCCATCTTCTTCCACAGTGAACATCTGTAACCTGCAATCTGTATAAACAACCATTACATTAGTGTAAATTGTTTTTTGCACATGACAGATAATATTCTTAGTTGCACTTAACAGAAAAATGTATGGTAAAAAAGATGAACCTCCCTATACTTTGTTGTTCTAAACAAAAAAGAGGGGAGGGGAGGAGAAGTCTCAGGCAAGAAGCTTGCATTCCATGATAAGGATTGATTTCAGTTGTATAATTGGAATCATGAAATGGTTGATGAATGCCTAAGCTCCTCCACCTTCCATTGATATTGATGAAGAAGTGGGCATACCTCACAAAGAAATTTGGAAAAGTGCCCACTCTTCATGGTATACAATCATTTTCCTCTGAGAGAAGAGTAGCTCAGGTATACAACTTATCAATAAGTTGAATCTAAGATAGAATAAGAAATTGCTCACATTTACTGCAAAGTTTGTTAATAATAAAATAAAGACAAATTCAAAGATAAAATATTATCAAATTAATGCAAAAGGGATGAAACAGAAAGAAAGGGAGAGATTATTAGGTTAGAAAGACAAAATCAATAAATAAGAAGGAAATGAAAATGTCAAATAGAAGTTGGAAATTTTAATTTATAAAATCATGAGCTGATGCATTAATAAATGTGCTTGCCTGTGAATCTGACAATCTCAATTTGATCTCCAGATCTTTAGATGATGACAAGAGAGAACAGACTCCAAAGAATTTTTCACATACGTATGCACACTCTAAGTAAGGACATAAATATCAGATCCTGGGGTCAGTGAGATTGCTCAGTGGATAAGGTGCCTGCACAAAACATTGCAATATGAGTTCCATCCCTAGAAGCCCCACCCCAATGGTAGAATGAGAAAAACAGCTTCTGAAAGTTGTGTTCTCCCTTCCCCTCATGGTTCACATGAACACACATTGTTTCTCTCTCTCTCTCTTCTCTCTCTCTCTCTCTCTCTCTCTCTCTCTCTCTCTCTCTCTCTCTCTCCTGCCAAATAATTAAAAATACCTAAAAGGATCAGATCCTCATGCCTGTCAGGTAAGCACTTGGCTAACTGAACTATCTCCTCTGATCCAACAATTGATTTTTGATTTTTTGAGAGTTGTTTCCTGGAGGGTCTTATGCAGCAATTGGTACAGTGTGCCAAAAGAACCTGGCAATGCTGTGTCACATAGCTGGGTTTCTTAACGTGGTTTAGCTAGAGGCATATTCTCCCTGTTCAGAAGACCCTAGGGAACCTAGACTCTGTGAGGCATGATCTCTAAGTGTTTTTGTGCTCTTCTCTACAAAAGATCTGGGTACTATATCAGTCGCTTTGAATTTATAAATAATCCAGAATTAATCAATGGTGAATGCAAAAACATAAAGGTGTGCTGCTTGTGAAATTGGCATTAATTGTGTGAAAAGACTTGAAATTAATAGAAACTAATATAAATTTGTTTCTTCCTCTCTTTAATCTATATGGCATAAAAGTAATTTTGAAAAATTTATACTTTTATAACAGATTCCATTTTGCAATAATATTTAAGCCTAAATTGACTTCAGCTAGTGAATGGTATTATAAGTTGTAAAATTTACACATGATCTTTATTTGCTATCTTTTTTTAGCATCGTTAACACACTTAGACTTTAAGCCTAGCATTAGTTAATGTGATATCACTCACCAAGCTTGTCTACTCAAATCTAAAGTTTAGTAGATACAGTTGCATAAATAGAAAAAGAAAAAATAAACCTATTCAGGATCAGTAAATGATTGTGGACATTTGCAGAAGGCAACATTATAAAATGATATAGACCAAGCTTAGAAAGCTCTCTATTTGATAGTATAACACTCCCATGATTATGTTATTTTTTATTGCAAAGATGATGGTAGCTTTCCTCTGAAGGATTAAATCAAATGAGAACATGTGATAAAAAAATTAGAAACAAAATATTTAGACAAGATTTAAAGAAAAAGAAATATAGAGTTATGGGAATTTTGCTATAAAGTTGGCAGGAAGAAATAAAAATATACCAGTGAACAGTCAAAATGAACATTGACAAGGCATTATGATATAGGGTCTAGTAAAACGAACAGAAAATAGTCTCTCTCTCTCTGTCTCTGTCTGTCTCTCTTTCTTTCATTCTCTCACATAAATGAACAAAATGTAATATAAAATCAAAATGTTTTTCTTTGTTCAGGTAGCAGTTGTATAAGCTTGTGAAATTTACTCCAACAAAAATTAGTATTGAGTGCTATGTTGTAATAAGGTGGAAGGAAGCGGTGAAACTCACCACGAAATGGAGCAGCTGCTTTGAAATGTGACATTGTGGCTGACAGAAGCCAGATATGGCAGATTGTGGAACCAAGAATTAAACTTTTATGCTAAGAAGGATTAGGACACACTGAAGCATTATATGCAGTCATAGGATTTGATTGACATCAACTTGCCAAGTATGAATGTGACTCAAAGTATGTACAATGGTAGCAAACTAAACGTATGAATTCTACTTATTTAAAGGCAGAATTGAGTTGTATCAGTCAATTTGGTATCATATTTGAAAAAGGAAGAGGGTAAATGGATCCATGCACTAATACATATATTGGAATACATAAGTACAATTATTTATAAGTACAATTATTGTGTTTCAAAAATCAAATATCTAATAAAACTTTTAAGATGAATTCATAGACTTTTGGCTAGAAAGTTTATGATACTACTAATGAGGGCTAAGAATACTGAAGAATAATGATGTTTGAAGGGGAACAAATGATTTTAAAATTATTTGCAAGTTAAAATTTCTATCTTTGATGACTATCTTTTAGTTGAAAAATGAAAGAAAACTATGTAAAGTTTACTATATTTGTTTTCTATGTTGCATAGAGAATTTCAAAGAACTTAGCAGCTTCCAGTATAGACTCCTTATTACTATTATATTTTTCTATGAATTTGATTTCTAAGCAGCGGTTATCTGACTATCTTAAATCTTTGAGTAAAACACTAGATAGGATGTACTTCTTATGTGAGGGTATAGGGGAAGTCTACATACAAATTTACTCACACTGTTGAAAGACCCTCCCACCTTTCACGATAGTTTTCTTCTTCAAATCTGGTGAAGAGAACACAACTTTATTGCTATCCAGATGACTCTTCCATAAAACAATGTCATTACAAAGGACGTTAGAATCAAGCTAGAAATCTCCACTTCCACTTAACATTAAGGGGTTTTACAAGAATGCATGTAATAGGGGCTGGAGAGGTGGCTCAGGGGTTAAGCCTCCGCCTTGCAGGCAGAAGGTCCTGAGTTCGGTTCCCAGATCCCACGTATAGACGCCAGGCGGAAGCGGGGGCGGCCTGCGCTTCTGGTCCTGGTAGGGCGGAGCCTGTGAATCCTAGGGAATTCGCGAATTCGTCCGTGGTTCTACAGACACACACACATACACGCGCACGCACATACACACACACATGCGCACAGTTGAATAAATAATAATAATTAAAAAAATTAAAAAAAAAAGAATGCATGTAATAGTAGTTCAGCATCATGTAGTTCAGCATAATGGGAACCCCTTAAATTCTATTTGTCGTATCAGCTAGGAAAGTGGTATTTCATCTGCTGATGCAAGTTAGTCGGGGTTCAAATAGCAGCGTGTTTTGAACAATTCTGTCCTTTTCAATGATTTCTGGAAGTCAGTTGCTGACAACTAGATTAAAAGAAATAAAATCTTTTTTGTAATTTTTTTATTATTTATTCAATTGTGCATGTGTGTGCGCGTGTGTGTATGTATGTATGTATGTATGTGTGTAGAACCACGGACGAATTCGCGAACCACCATGGATGCCTCCACCTCCTTCTACCCCGGGATTCACAGGCTACACCCTACCAGGACCAGAAGCGCAGGCCGCCCCCGCTTCCGCCTGGGGTCTAGGATCAGAACTCGGGACCTTCCGCCAGCAAGGCAGAGGCTTAACCACTGAGCCACCTCTCCAGCCCCAGAAATAAAATCTTCTAAATAGTGATTTGTATCATGCTCTTAGAGCCCGTGGATAACTACTACCAGTTGATCTACAAGTTATTAAAGTTATATGAAGTACTAGTTCACATCTAATTAAACAATACACAGCCAGGATTTTAATAAAGTGCTGATCAGTACATGGAAAATCTGTTCTAGTTAAATTTAAAATTCTTCTCACAGATTCATATGCTAAATACTTGATCCTCAGCAGGTGGCACTATTTTTCAAGTTCTGAATGGTTTATGAGGTTGAATCTAACTACAAAAATAGGTCACCAAAGGTGAACTTTGTAGGTTAAGCCTGGTTCCTGATGTGTGCTTGCCATTTTCTAGGTCATAAGAGCAAAATGATAACTTGGACCTCTAATTTTCAGTATAGTTGAAGACACCCAAGGAGAACAGTCATCTGAGGTTTCTGATGTCTTCATGAGCCTGTGAGAAGCATTCATGTATACAAATTCTAAGAAACAGTAATGCAAGAATGAGGAACTCCAAGTTAATTTTACAGTGAAAACGGTTGTCTGTTCAGGGAGTGCTTCGAAATGTCACGTTGATCTAATCTACATCTGCTTTAACAGGGCATTTCATTTTATAAACCAAGTTTATCTCAGACAACCCGACACCAGTAGATAAATCCCAGACAGTACTGTCTGCAGTATAGGCCATTACTGCCCAGCTGTCTCTGGATTTTCAGGTGTTGCTGGCAGACAACAGGTGTATGTCTTCCAGGGAAGCCTTCCTCACTAATACTTTTTAACTTTATGGCTCTCTGACCAGTGTGAAGTGAATAGCCTCCTTTTCCACACGTTATGGCTACCATGATGTTCAGTCTTAGCATAGGACTGGAATTGAGAGAACCAAATATCATAGTTTAGAATTTCCAAAATTGAGAGCCCAAATAAGGTTTTCTTCTTTCAGGTTATTTCAAGAAATGTTTTGTCACAAATCCAGCATAACTAACAATGACACCCACAGAAAGCATGCTGCAGCTTCAATTATAAAGATAAGCTTAATTTTTTATAGCTTGTTGAGATTGTCTATAATAAGCACTCTCCACTCTTGTGCTTCGATGTCTTTTTTTCAAACCTTGAAGGACATATAATTTGTTATGCCTTGCAAATCCTAAAATAATCTAAAATTATATATATTTTCATTTAAACAGTGTGATTAGATTAATATAAATGATGATGAATTATATAACATCAATATCAATAGTATTGTTAGAAGAAACAAAATTGAAAAATTATGATTTTGGGGAAGTATTTTATTAATCACGAATTCCTGTTGAATATTTTATCCTTAGTTGCATCTGAGGTAAGGCAGCATAAGTTACAAAATTATTGACTGGAGAGAAATTATGTAAAATTGGAGTATACAGTAGACTCATGTAAAATAGGATCATATACAGTAAAGAAGAAAAAGCTAAAGAGATTACAAAAGAAATTCAGAGAGCATTTCTGTAGGTACTTACCTGAGAAGGTGACATGGTAACAGAATAGATTATGTCTAAGACCAATATGTGAAGTAGAAAATATCAACTATATGATGTGACTGAGCAGATGAACTACAGTCATTATCTGAACAATAACTATTAAAAAGTTTTGGGACCTTTAGGGACAAGAATATTCAACACAGCAGAAATCAATGCTACCTTAGATCTGATTTAGCAAGTTTATATATCTATCCCAGTCTTAGGCCCTAATATCTTGTTCCATACCTTATCAGTTACTTAATGTTGTAAGAGACTACCATTTCTACTTTTTCTCTTTTTTATATTTTATTTTTCTACTTTTACAAGCATATTGAGTACATATCCTTGCTTTTTCCATGGTCCCTCCTTCCCATGCCTTCATCAATTCTTCGTACCTCCCATCCTCCTGCCTATATTCTCTATGGACCTCAGGGTTCCCTATAGTTTGTCTACTCCTGTGGAAGTTGAAGTCTCTGTGGCATACAAACTTGGCCTCTCTATGGCCACCCTACTGATACGAAGCATTTCCCTTCATTTATCCAGGTTTAGTCCCAAGGTTTCCACTGAATGCTTTTATCTTTCTTGAATTCCTAAGTAGTTTATGGGAGCATGTTGGTATGCCAATCATTGTGTAGGTCTGCTAAGGACAAGTATCACTTTAGTGAATTCCTAAATACAGCAGTCTTAAGTGGAATGTCTATTTCAGTGGTGAACCTTCCCATTTTTAGGTTCTTACAATCTACCACTCCTTTTTACGTGATTCCCAAAGCTTTAGAATGGACAGAGATTATGTTGGTCTGATTCTGGGTGAGTATTGCTGAGGTACCAGTACTCTGCATGACAGCTGGCCATTGCTGTCCATTTCACTGCTTTTTTTTCTGCCCTGTGCTTCATCCTATCAGGTAGTTGAGATCCTCTAACTCTTTTGTAGAAGACTTCTAGTATCATATCATTTGAAAATAGGGATACTTTAACTTTTTCCTTATCTATCTGTATCCCTTTTATCTCTTTCTCTTGCCTTATTCCTCTAGCTAGAACTTCAAGCACACTATTGAAAAGGAGTGTTGACAGCGGACATCCTTGACTTGTTCAGGATCTAAGTTGGAACGCTTCAACTTTTCACTGTTTAGGATGATGCTTGCTTTAACCTTTATCAAGTTGAGATAAGTCCCCTCCATTCCCGTTTTCTCCAAAACTTTTATCATGAAGGGATGTTAGATTTTGTCAAAGGCCTTTTCTGCATCCATTGAGAGGATCATTTTGAGTATGTTAATATGGTGAATCACATTTATTTATTTATTTACTTATATTAAACCATCTTTGCATTCCTAGTGTGAATCTGACTTTTGGATATGTTATTAAATTCAATTTGCTAGTATTTTATTGAAGATATTTGCGTGTGTGTTCATTAGTGAGATAGGCCTATAATTCTCTTTCTTTGATATGTCTTTGTTTGACTTTGGAATCAGAGTAATATTGGCTTTATAGAAAGAGATACTTTTCTAGGAATAATATGAGGAGTAGTGGTGGTAGCTCACCTCCGAAAGCCTGGTAGAATAATGCGCTGAATCCATCTTGTCCTGAGCATTTTTTGTTTGAAGACTTTTACTGTTTCAATCATATCTCTTTTTTTGAGTGACTCTTTTTTTTTGTTTTTTTCCCCTATCATATAAACTTAATAGGCTTCCTGGTTCTCTCCCTCCCTCCATCCCTCCCCAATCCCTCTTGCACCCTCCCCCCTTTCTCTTCCTTTCACCTCCCTCCATTCCCTTCTCCCAGTGCCCCCCCCCCCCGTGTGAATGCCAAACTTCCCTTTGAGTCCTCCACTCCAGTGAGGTTTAAGGACTCAGTGGCATAGCCCAAATCCCCCACCTCACCCAGGCTCCTCATTAGTACGGGAACACTATTATGACTGTTAATCCTTGCCTCTAAGGATTCTTCTGCCTGTGATCCATGTTAGACCCTGGGGATTGTTGACATGTCAGTCATTGTGCAGGTCATGCAAAGTCCGATTATGGCTACTGTGGCCCTAACTTGTGTGGAGCATCTTGCATATCATTGGTCCTCCCTATCTTTAGGCTCTTACAATCTTACCGCCCCTCTTTGGCAAGTTTCCCTCAGCTTTAGAATGGGAGAGATTTGGCTGGTCTGGTTCCAGGTCATCAAGGCAGGGTCTTTGGTGTTCTGAACTATGATTTGTTGTTGTTTTCAGTCTTGCTGTTCCTGCACCACCCTGGGTTCCATCCTGATTGGTATTGGAGGTCACCTCCTAACCAAAAATAAAAGGCTGCTTAAATGAAGATCTTACTATAAGCGGACACTCAAAGGTAGATGAAGTAGGAGTAGGAGACCGCAAAGAGAAGGGGGGGGTCAGTGTTCCATTTGCAGGATGGTTACTATCTATCTGCCAGTCCCAGTGAGTGTGAGTTTCATTAGATGTCTCACTACTTAATTGCAATACTTAATGGTGACCTATTTTCTCTACTGTAGCATGATCCCCTCTCTCCTTATTTCTAAGGGGCCCTCCTTCCCCTTCCCTCCTTTTTATAATCTTTGTGATTATTATAGTATTACAGAGATTTATCTTTGAATATGTTACTAAGTAGGTTTGGTACTAAGATCCACCTATTAGGGAGTACATACCGTGTCTAATTTTCTGTGTCTGGGATACTTCACTCTATATATTTTTTTTTCTAATTCCATCCATTTCCCAGCAAATTTTATTAATTAATCTGTGTTGATGGTTGAGTAGTATTTCATTGTATAAATGTACCATGTTTTCATCATCCACTCATCAACCGTTGTGCATTTGGGTTGATTCCATGACTTCGCAACTGTAAATAGTGCTGTTATGACCATGGTTGTGCCTGCATCATTGTAGTGAATTTTTGCTTTATGGGGGATTATTCCCAGAAGTGATATAGCAGAGTCATATGTCATTTCAATCTTAAAATTTTTAAAAATCACCGAACTGATCTCCAGAGTGGTTGTATAAGCCTTTTTGTTAGTGAAGATAAGGGTTTGTCAATCTTACTTATCTTTTCAAAAAAACAGCTGTTTGTTTCATTAATTTTTTTTTGTATTCTCATTTTCAGTTCAAAATCATTGATTTCTGCTTAGATCTTGGATATTTCTTCCCATGTGTTACTTTTAGGATTTGTTTGAGGTTCTTTTTCTAAGACTTTCAGGTAAAACATTAATTCATTTATTTGGGATCTTTCCTTTTTTTGGTGATGTAGGAATTTAGTGCTATAAACTTATGAAACTGCTTTTAATGTAATAGATTTTGGTAGGTTGTATCTTCATTTACATTGGCTTCAAGGAAGTGTTTAATTTCTTGTTTTATTTCATTTTGGACATATTATTCATACAAAAAATGTGTTTTTTAGCTTCCATGAGTTTGTGTGCTTTCTATTATTTCTTTTTTGTAGATGTCAAACTTTATTCCATGATTGTCAGATACTATACAGTGAATACAGTGAAGTTCTCTGTATACATGGAGGTTTGATATGTATCCTAGTATGTGTTCTATTTTCAAGAATGCTCCATCGACTGCTGAGAAGAATATGTATCCTTTAGTGTTTGAATGAAATGTTCTGTAGATATCTATAAGGTCCATTTGATTCATGGTTTCATTTCACTCCAAAGTGTCTCTGCTTTGCTTTTGGCCTGTTGACCTGTCCAATGATGTGAGTGGGATATTGAAAGGTCCTACTACTACTATGTTTGGGTTGCTTAGTTATTTTCTATCCTGCAGCGCTCATTTGATGAATGTTCCCATGTTTTGTGCATATATGTTTACAATTGTAAGATCTTGCTGAAACTTTCCATTAACTAAGATGTATCCATTTGTATCTGCTTTGGGCTTGCTTTAGTTTGAAGTATATTTTGTTTGATAGTAAGATGACAACTCCTTTTCCTTTTTCCATTTGCTTGGAATACATTTGACCATCCTTTCATCTCGAGAAAGTGTTTATCTTTCAAAGTTATATGTGTGTGTTGGAGGAGAGAATTGATGGGTCCTGATGTTTGATCCAAGTTATAAGCCTATGTCTTTTGATTGGGGAGTTAGGTCCATTGACATTTAAAGTTATTCTTGTCAGGTATTTAATGGTTCCTGACATTTTGTTAATCTTGGGGCTTATTTTTTAGTCTCACATTCAGCTCTTAAGCTGATATTATTTATTCCCTTTAGCTTCTTTGATGTGATTAACCATGTTTTCTTTTTTATTCCTTTTTAAACATTTTTTATTATCTCCGCATTACAAACTTAATAGGTACACCAGTTCCCTCCCTCCCTCCTCCTACCCTCCGACCCCTCTGCTCACCCTCCCCTCACCCCTCCCTCCCCTCGCCCAATCCCTGGAGAATCCTTTAATGTGCATGCCAAACTCTCCTCTGGGTCCTCCTCTCCGATGATGTAGAAGGAACCAGAGGCATTTCCCTGAACACTTTCCTTTGTTCCCCTTAAGCATAGGAACACTATTTTGGCTGTCAATCCCTTGTCTCCAAAGATCTTGGTGCTTTTAACAAATGCTAGACTTTGTGGGGTCAGTAGTGTGTTGGACATTGTGCAGGGCATGCAAAGTCCAATTATGATTGCTTCAGCCCTAACTTGTGTGGAGTACCTTACATATCATTGCTCCTCCCATCCTTGTGCTCTTACACTGTTACCGCCCCTTCTTCTGCAAATTTCCCTGTGCTTCAGGATGGGGAGAGATTAGGCTGGCCTAGTTCTAGGTGGTTGATATAGAGTCTCTGAAGTTCTGGATTACAGTTTGTTGATTTTCTTTTGCGGTTTTGCTCTCCTACAATGCCCTTCACACCATCCTGATGGGTATTGGATGTCACCCCTTGCAGTCCTTGATGGAGGCCTATTTTCTCTGCTGTAACATGGTCCTCTCTCTCCTTGTTTCTGGTGTGGCCATCCAACTCAATCCCTCCTGTTCATACTCCTTGCAATTACAGATTTACAGAGATTTATCGTCGAATGTCTCTAGGTGGGCTAGGTGGGTTTGGTACTAGGAGCCACCTACTTAAGGAGTACATACGGCGCTTAATTTTCTGGGTCTGGGATACTTCACTCAATATAATTGTTTCTAATGACATCCATTTCCCGGCAAATTCCAGTAATTCATCATTTTTGAGAGCTGAGTAGTACTCCATTGTATAAATGTACCACATTTCTTTATCCACTCGTCAACTGTTGGACATTTGGGCTGATTCCATGACTTTGCTATTGTAAACAGTGCCACTATGAACATGGTCGCACTTGTGTTATTGAGGTGAACCTCTGCTGCATGGGGGATTATTCCCAGAAGTAGAATCGCAGGGTCATATGGCATTTCAATCTTTAATTTCTTTAAGAATCTCCAAACGGCTCGCCAGAGTGGCTGTATGAGCCTGAATTCCCAACAGCAATGTAACAGAGTTCCCTTCTCTCCACATCCTATACAGCATGTGGTGTTGTTCGTATTGTGGATTTTTGCCATCCTGACCGGGGTGAGATGATATCTCAGGAAAGTTTTGATTTGCATTTCCCTGATGGCTAAGGAAGTGGAGCATTTTTTAAGATATTTGTTAGACGTTATAATTTCATCCATAGTAAAGTTTTTTTTAAGTTCCAGGGCCCATTTCTTAATTGGGCCATTAGTTTCGTTGGTGTTATTTTTCTAAATTCTTTGTGCACTCTGGATAATAGAGCTCTATCAGATATGTGGTTAGTGAAGATTTTCTCCCATTCTGTGGGTTGCCTTTGAGCTCGTGTTACAATCTCTTTATCTGAACAGAAGCTCTTTAATTTCACAAGATCCCAACTGTTGAGAGTTGGTAGCAGTGACTTTGCATTGGATGTTTGTTTAGGAAATGTTGGCCTAGCCCAATCAGCTCGAGGGAGTTCCCTACCCTTTCAACTATGGTTTGTATAGTCTCTGGCCTTAAATCAAGGTCTTTGATCCATTTGGAATTAAGTCTTCTACCAGGTGACAAGTACGGGTTCAGTTTTAATCTTCTGCATGTGGAGATCCAATTTTGCCAGCACTACTTGTTGAAGATGCTGTTCTTTTTCCATTGGATTCTTTGGGCCCCTTTGTCAAAGACCAAATGGCTGTAATTTTGTGGGCTTATATCTGGGTCTTCAACCCTTATCCATTGATTTGTATGTCTATTTTGGAGCCAGTACCAGGCTGTTTTTACAACAATGGATTTGTAGTATAGACTATATACCTCCAGCAGTGTTTTTGTTACTCAGGATTGTCTTTGCTATCCTGGGTCTTTTGGGCCTCTATATGAATTTTGAGATTGTTTGGTCAACTTCTTTAAAGAATTGCTTTGGGATTTTAATTGGTATAGCATTGAATTTGTATATTGCCTTTGGTAGGATGGTCATTTTTACGATGTTAATTCTGCCAATCCAGGAACACGTGAGGACTTTCCACCTTCTGGTGTCTTCTGCAATTTCTTTCTTTAGGGTTTTAAAGTTTTCATTGTAAAGGCCTTTTATTGGTTAGGTTTATACTGAGGTATTTCATTTTTTTAGGGGCTATAGTAAATGGGATTGAGTCTCTCAGGGATTTTTCACTTCTTTCATTCTGGGCATATAGGAAAGCCACTGATTTTTGCACATTTATTTTGTATTCTGCTATCCTGCTGAACTTCTCAATTAGTTCCAGGACCTTCCTGGTGGAGTTTTTGGGATCACTCAAATATAAGATCATGTCATCTGCAAATAGGGATAGCTTGACTTCTTCCTTGCCGATTTGAATCCCTTTTATGCCCCTTTCTTGTCTTATGGCTTCAGCTAAGAATTCAAGTACAATATTGAATAGAAGTGGTGAGAGTGGACATCCTTGTCTAGTTCCTGATCTAAGTGGGAATGCTTCCAGTTTTTCTTCATTGAGCATAATCCTCGCTGTGGGCTTGTTGTATACAGCTTTTATTATATTCATAAAGGTTCGTTCCATTCCTAATGTCTCTAGCGTTTTGATCATAAAAGGCTGTTGGGTCTTGTCAAAAGCTTTTTCTGCATCTATCAAGAGTATCATGTGGTCTTGGACTTTGGACTGGTTTATATGATGAATTACATTTATTGATTTGCGTATGTTGAACCAACCTTGTGTGTCGGGGATGAAGCCTACTTGTTCCCCATGAATGATCTTTTTGATATGTTTTTGAATCCTATTTGCTAAGACTTTGTTGAGAATCTTTGCATCTGTGTTCATCAGAGAGATTGGCCTATAGTTTTCTTTTTTAAGTGAATCTTTATTAGGTTTTGGGATTAAAATGATATTAGCTTCATAGAAGGAATTTGGTAGTGTTCCTTCCTTTGCTATTTGATGGAACCGTTTAAGGAGTATTGGTGTTATTAACTGCTTAAATGTCTGGTAGAACTCTGTGCTGAATCCATCTGGTCCAGGACATTTTTTGATGGGAAGTTTCGAGATTACTTCCTCAATTTCCTTGTATGTTATAGGACTATTTAAATAATTCACAACTTCCTGATTCAATTTAGGTAAGTTGTGTTTACTTAGGAATTCATCCATCTCTTTTTTGTTATCAAATTTCACAGAGTATAAGTTTTTGAAATATGTTGTTATAATTTTCTGGATTTCTTGGGAATCAGTAGTGATATCTCCATTTTCATCTCTAATTTTGTTGATTTGGGTTTTCTCTCTCTTGCTTTTGGTTAATTTATCTAGGGGTGTATCAATCTTATTGATTTTTTCAAAGAACCAGCTTTTTGACTGGTTGATTTTCTCTATTGTTTTCTTAATCTCGATTTCAGATATTTCTCCCCTTATTTTGCTAATCTCCTCTCTTCGACTACTTTTGGGATCAGATTGCTCTAGTTTCTCTAAAGCTTTAAGCTACATTGTTAAGTTGTTTATTTCTGATGTTTCCATTTTTCTGATGTAGGCATTAAGAACTATAAACTTACCTCTTAGGACAGCTTTCATTGTGTCCCAGAGATTTTGGTAAGTTGTATTTTCATTATTGTTCGCTTTCAGGAAATCTTGAATTTCCTTTTTAATTTCTTTCTGAATCCACTTCTCATTCAGCATCATAGCATTGTTTCCAGGAGTTAGTATATTTTCTGTAATTTGTTGTGTTGTGGATGTCAAGCTTTATGCCCTGATGGTCTGATAGGGCACAGGTTAGAATTTCAACTTTCCTGTATATATGGAGATTCGTTTTGTGGCCCAGTATGTGATCTATTTTGGAGAAAGTTCCATGTGCTGCTGAGAAAAATGTGTATTCTTTCGTGCGTGGGTGAAAAGTTCAATAGAGATCTGTAAGGTCCATTTCTTTAAGGGTTTGATTAAGTTCCAAAGTGTCTCTGTTAAGCTTTTGACCTGTTGATCTATCCCATGTTGAGAGGGCAGTGTTGAAATCCCCAAGAATTATCGTTTGGGGATTGATTTCTTGCTTTAGATACTGTAGGATTTTCTTAATGAATGTGGAGGGGCCTGTATTGGGTGCATATACGTTCAGTATTGTGAAGTCTTCCTGGTGAATTGTACCTGTGACTACAATGTAGTCTCTTATGATTTTTTTTGTTTTGTTTTGAAGTCCACTTTGTCCGACAGCATGTCCACTTTGTCCAACAGCATAATGGCTACCCCTGCCTGTTTCCTGGTTCCATTAGCTTGCAGTATTTTGGACCAGCCTTTCATTTTTAGGATGTGCCTATATTTTGTGGTGAGATGAGTTTCCTGAAGGCAACAGATTGATGGGTTGTGATTTTTAATCCAAGTTTGTAATATGTGTCTCTTAATTGGTGAGTTAATACCATTGACGTTTAATGTTATAATGGAGAAATTATTTTTAATTCTGGACATTTTTTTATGTTTAGTGAATTTTGTAAGCTTATAATTTTACATTATGTTTTTGTGGTATTATACTACTCTTCTGTCTTCCTGGATACGTTTGTTTTTTCCTTCAAGTTTGCGTATCATATCTAGCATTTTTTGAAGGCCTGGTTTGGTAGACATATATCCCTTCAAGTTGTCTTTGTGTTGGAAAATTTTTCTTTCTCCCTCAATCATGACAGAGAGTTTTGCAAGGTATGTCATTCTGGGTTGGAATTTTTGCTCATTTAGTACATGAAGTACGTCTTTCCAAGCTCTTCTTGCTTTTACTGTTTCCATTGAGAAGTCATTTGTTATTTTAATAGGTTTGCCTTTGAAAAGTGACTTGCTTTTTTTCTCTTGAAGCTCTCAGCACCTTTTCTTTGTCTTGAATGTGGAGTGTTTTGACTATTATTTGCCGTGGCGATTTTCTATTTTGGTCATATCTGTTTGGAGTGCGAAATGCCTCTTGTATTTGGATGGGCCTCTCATTCTTCAGTTGAGGGAAGTTTTCATTTATGATAATTTGAAAAATTTCCTCAGGTGTGGTATTTTGTGATTCTTGCTCTGGTATTCCATGGATGCGCATGGTAGGCTTCTTCAGGGTGTCCCATATCTCTTGAATGTTCCTCTCAAGTACCTTTTTGGCTTTAACTACCTCTTCTATTGAGCTGGTTAATTCTCCCACTTTGTCTTCAAGATCTGAAATTCTATTTTCTGCTACATTAGTTCTGCTAAGACTCTCTGTTGAGCTTTGGGTTGAAGATAACTTGTTTTTTAGTTCAATTTTAAACTCTGCCTGAGACTGTTTTAACTGCTCTATGCTTATTTTTGCTTCTTGAACTGTTTTTCTCAACTCCTCCAAATGCCTGTGGTGTTCCTGTTCAAAGTGGTTGATGCGGTTGTTTAATTCCTCTTGGATTTCCTGTTTCATAGTATTAATCATGGTAATGATCATATTTTGAAAGTAGTTGTCTTGGGTCTGGCTTTCTTGGCTATTTTCTGTGAATTTGTTCTGGTTGGAATCCATCCTTAAGGGGTTGATTCTTTCAGTGGGAGATTGGTCTCCTTGGGTTTTGTTTCTCATGTATCTGTACTTTTACTTGGATATTGTTGTTTTGTCTTTTAGGGCTTTTTAGTTTCTGTGTGTTTTTGACTGAACTGATTTAGTTGGTATTACTACACTTGGGCAGTTGTTACCAGTGCCTTGGGGTTGGGTATAGTTTGTCTTTTGTTATTGTTATTTCTTAGTTGAGGCTATTAGGCTGTTAGTACATCAATTAAATCAGGTTAAGTAGATAGGGGGTGAATATTAGTATGGTAGTGCACTTTTACAATATAGTATTTTGGTGATATATTAGAGTGAGTGGTGTATTCCTTAAAGTTGTATATGTTTTTGGGGTGGCTGTATGGAAAGGTTAATCTACAGTGATTAATATTAGAAAGGAACAGTAAGGTGAAAAAAAAAGTGAGGTTTACTTATCTTTGGGCTGGATGTGAAGAATCTCTCCCATGTGATAGGATGATTGTAGAGGTTTTCACATGTATGACCTTTGACCCTTGAAACTTTGCTTGAGTTTTCTTTGGACTCTATTGAATTCTGAGTAGCAGTGTGTCTTCTGTAGACCACTTTTGTGGGTCTCCAGTGGGCTGATGTTGTTGGCCAAAGTTTTCACCTGGGGCCTGGGACTTGGCTTAGTGGCCGTCCCAAGCTCCAGGGATGGAGGAATGTGAGCAAGTCCTGTCCAGTTGGTCGGACAGGAGGGCAGGAGGAAGAAAGGGGCTGGGGCCCGGGGCACGGCCCAGGCCTAACCTAGAGGCGGGCCGGGCGTGGCGCAGGGACATGGGGCAACCTGGGGGTGCTGAGGGGCGGAGCAGGGCAGACCTGACCGGCTCACTTACCTGGGGATGGCGCGTACCAATGCGGCCGGGGAGGGAGAAAAGGGGCCCATATTTTCTATCTTTTGTATTTCTTCCAGTATTTTCTGTAGCCCTGGTTTAGTGGCCATATGGTCTTTTAGTCTGTTCCATTCAGGGAAATTTTTTTCCACTTTTTATTATGACTGATGGTTTTGCTGGATAAAATAATCTGGGTTGGCCTTTGTGTTTACTCTAAACTTGTATTATGTCACTCCAAAACTTCTGGCTTTAACTGTTTGTACTGAGAATTCATTATTTAATTTGATGGTTTTGCCTCTAAATGTGACTTGTTCCTTCCGTCTGGCAGCTCTTAAACTCTTGTTTTTAATGTGTATATTTGGTTTGTGGCCTGTCATATACTTTGGGTGTTTCTTTTATTGTCCCGAGTATTTGGTGTTCTCTATACCCCTTGAATCAGGTAGGTATCTCTTTTTTATGTCAGTGTAACTTTTCTGTATTATCTCATTGATTATAGATGGTGGATTTTCTTGGTGCTCTTTCTTGAAATTGTTGTTTCCGACTTGAAATTAATTGTATTGGGTATTACTCTTTTTGATAGCTTCTGTGGGATCTGAAGCCTTGGATTTGGTGATCTTGAAAGGGAGAAATATTTTTTTGGATTCTTGTGTTTTTTATTTCTTCTTGTGAGATTATGGCATTTTTAGAATTGGTATAGGTTGGTTGTAGTTTTATTTGAAGTCCCTGTGTTTGATGATGTGGTTGTCTTCTCTCTTGCATGCTGCTTTTCAGCACTTAGATGATGTTAATAGTGTCTAGGATTTTCTTTGTATTATGTAACAAATGTTTGATCTTTCCCAAATGTTTTGGTCTTTTGTTTGCAAACAAACAAAAAGTAGTGATTCTAGAGTTCTTCAGCTAAAGAATTGTGTTGATGTTTCTCAGATCGGTCTTTTCTTTAACATTTTTTTTATTATTATCCTTTCCTCTCATACAAACTTAACAGGTACACCAGTCCCATCCCTCAATCCACCTCCCCCCATCCCCCTGTTCCCCCCTCCCCTCCTCCCTCCCTTCCCATTCCCCAGTGCCTCCCCCCAATCCTTGGACCATCCTTTAATGTGCATGCCAAACTCTCCTCTGGGTCTTCCTCTCTGATGAGGGTAAGGACCCAGCAGCATTTCCCAAAACCTTTTCCTGTGTTCCCCTTAAGCTTAGGAACACTACTGTGACTGTCAGTCTCTAACCTCCAAGGATCTTAGTGCTTTTAGTCCATTCTAGACTTTGTGGGGTCAATAATGTGTTGGACATAGTGCAGGTCATGCAAAGTCCTATTATGATTGCTTCGGCCCTAACTTGTGTGGAGTATCTTGCATATCATTACTGCTCCCATCCTTGTGCTCTTACAATCTTACCGCCTCCTCTTCTGTAAATTTCCCTGAGCTTCAGGATGAGGAGAGAATAGGCTGGCCCAGTTCCAAGTGGTTGATATAGAGTCTTTGATGTTCTGAATTACAGTTTGTTGATTTTTTTTTCGGTTTTGCTACTCCTGCAATGCCCTTGGCTCCATCCTGATGGGTAGTGGATGTCACCCCCTGGCCAGAGATAAAATCCTGTTAAATTAGAGCCTTGTTATAAGAGCACATTCAAAGGTATATGTAATAAGTAGGAGACCACAGTGAGGGAGGGGTCAATCACCCATTTGCAAAATGGTTACTTTCTATCTGGCAGCCTATATGCCCTCCCTTCTGGTGAGATCATACCCCATCAGTTGCAAATGATCAGAAAGGAAAGTCTGTGAACTTAACTAAATGTCTCATTACTTACTTGTAGTCCTTGATGGTAGCCTATTTTCTCTGCTGTAACATGGTCCCCTCTCTCCTTGTTTCTGGTAGGGCCCTCCTTCCCTATCCCTCCTGTTTATAATCTTTACAGTTACTGTAGGTATTACAGAGATTTGTCTTTGAGTGTCTCTAAGTGGATTTGGTACTAGGATCCACCTATTAGGGAGTACATACAGCACTTAATTTTCTGTGTCTGGAATACTTCACTCAGTATAATTGTTTCTAATTCCATCCATTTCCTGGCAAATTGCATTAACTCATCATTTTTGTTGGCTGAGTAGTATTCCATTGTATAAGTGTACCACATTTTCCTTATTCACTCATCAACTGTTGGACATTTGGGCTGATTCCCTGACTTTGGTATTGTAAACAGTGCTGCTATGAACATGGTCATGCTTGTGCTATCAAGGTGAATTTTTGTTGTATGGGGGGTTATTCCCAAAAGTGGAATAGCAGGGTCATATGGAATTTCAATTTTTAACTTCTTTAAGAATCTCCAGACGGCTCACCAGAGTGGCCAACAGTTCCTAAACAGACATACAATAGCACAGTCACTTCAACCAACACCCAACAGATGAGATCTTGTGAAATTAAAGAGCTTCTGTTCAGATAAAGAGATTGTATCTCGAGCACAAAGGCAACCCACAAAATGGGAGAAAATCTTCACAAACCAAATATCTGATAGAGCTCTATTATCCAGAGTGCACAAAGAACTTAGAAAACTAAATACAAAGGAAACAAATGGCCAATTAAAAAATGGGCCTTGGAACTTAAAAGAAACTTTACCAGGGATGAAATTAAAATGTCTAACAAATATCTTAAAAAATGCTCCACATCCTTAGCCATCAGGGAAATGCAAATCAAAACTTCCCTGAGATATCATCTCACCCCGGTCAGGATGGCAAAAATCCACAATACAAACACCAAGTGCTGGAGAGGATGTGCAGAGAGGGGAACTCTCCTATATTGTTAGTTGGAGTACAGGCTCAGATTGGTCTTTTGAAGTGAATATTATGCTGTCTTTCACAGTCCGTTTCTCTCTATCTTGAACATTAGTACTGTATGAAATCTTCTTGGATTAATTTCCTGTATGTGTGTGATTAGGCGTGGGAGGAGAAAAAGGGTACTTGCGCAAGGATAACCCAAGAGCTCAGGTTCTAGAGAGGAAGGCTTCAGCCTCCCTCCCACATACAGGCCCACCTAGGGGACTAGCTCATCCAGGTCACAAGCTTGGCAGTGCATAGAGAATCCAGGGCTATACTTTTTCTTATACTTATATAATATCATATTCCTTAGGTTTCTGGTACTTCAAAATATGTCCAAAACTGATGTGAATGAAGTAGTACAAATAGTGATATTTGCTTGAAATAAAATAAGAAAATATGATTGAAATATGTGCTCAAAATATATGAAAGCTTTTGACATATTGAAGTTCATGCATAGTAGTGAGTGTCTGTAAAAATATACAATTATCATGTAAAAACCATTATCATCCTAGTACTTTGAAATAAAATAACATGGACGTATTTATATATATGTACATATGTATATATATATAGTAATAAAATAGATGCCATGAAAATCAAATGATCAACAAGTATGTTCAAAATAAGTTAAAGTTTTTGGACTGAGGCAGTTTTACTGCTAGCCAACTCTCTAACTATTATATTACTTCCTTAGAATCCAATGGTTGAAAAGGTATAAATTTTAGGTAAGTTTTAGATAGAAAGGTTTTGGCACCAATATATAACAATGTTAAGGGAAGTGGATGTACATACTCATAAAAAGTTAGCATGTTGTTTAGTGCTCTCCAAATGATTCCTTTCCAACCTACACTGGAAACTGCTTTGAGTCACAAATCCTCTCAGATTCAAGCATGCTGACTTCAAGGTTCTAATTTACTGTGCATATTTTTTAATACCCACCCATTCAACCACCAGTAGCCAGTATGCATTACCCTGTGCTACCAATTAATTTATAAAAAAACTATTCATATGCATCTCCCTAAACAATCTATGTAAATGCTTTCAAAGGGAACTTTGCATTTTAAATGTACACATAAGATATAATCATGGCCTGGAGAGGTGGCTCAGGGGTTAAGCCTCCACCTTGCAGGCGGAAGGTCCTGAGTTCAGATCCCAGATCCCGCGTATAGACGCCAGGCGGAAGCGGGGGCGGACTGCGCTTCTGGTCCTGGTAGGGCGGAGCCTGTGAATCCCGGGGTAGAAGGAGATGGAGGCGTCCAGGGTGGTTCCCGAATTCGTCCGTGGTTCTACACATACACAGACACACACACACACACACACACACACACACACACAGATGCACACACGCACATGCGCACATTTGAATAAATAATAATTAAAAAAAAAGATATAATCAGTACTTCAATATCAGGAGCACCATTCGTGAGAACAGTAAAAGAATGTTTGGAGTATATTGCCAAAAGTCTAAGTATCTTGTGAAAAATTGTCCTTCTGTAAAGATAAGAAAAAGGTATTGAATTAGAGATGAAAACAAAAAAATTCTATAGGGCATATATTATAGTATAGCATAAAATAATAGATTATAGATTTGTTATTATGTTACCTAGTCTTAACATCTCATTTATTTATGAAAGAATGAAAGAGAAAGATTGAGAAAGAAAAAAAATAAAAGAGAGAGAAAGAGAGAGAGAGACACAAACTGAGCTTCAGGAGATAGAACACAGGTTTCAGGTTATTAGTTTTAAGAGTAGGCACGTTTCATTCTGAGCTATCTCAGTGGCCTTCTAGTTAGTTTAGTATGCTAAAAAGCAAACAGTTCACATTATCCAACAGTACCTAAAAGAAATGACCCTACCATGTGGCTGAAAATTCTCCCATCAGCATGATCTGATAAGTGAAAGTCCTTTGAAAAAAGTTGAAGTACAATTATGTCTCCCTGAAGCATTCTCTGGAAATTTCTAAATGGAAAGTATGATTTGCACAGGTGCGGTCTATCTGCCAAATCCCATAGGTAAATACAGAGCATATTTACCAAATAGTGCAGAAAATTGGGATTAGAAAGCTATTTAACTTACTAGGATTTTATTGATGGGAAAAAGATGGGCATTACCTAATGATAAAACACAAGTGAATGCTGCTGTTATAGCGCTGCAGGATGAAGCACAGCATATGGCAAAACCCTCAGGAGAATTGGAATCTAGAATGAGCTGAGGCTTCCAGTTCAAGACAACATTAAGGAAGTGCTGGTTTTATTCTGAATGCAAAGAAAATGCAATTGTCTTTATAAAAGTTTTAGTGGAATGTAATCTTGATTTGTAGTCCTTATTTGATATAATACTAATGTATTTGATAGGGTGCATTTACTTGATTTGAACAAATTATATCATACTACTAGTACAAATACACACACACACACACACACATTCATACATGCATACATATTCAAACGCTCACAGAAAGAGTTTGAATATTAAAGACCACCTCAGAAATTCAGTCTCAGGGAGCTGGAGAGGTGGCTCAGGGATTAAGGCTCTGCCTTGGAGGCGGAAGGTCCTGAGTTCAGATCCTAGACCCCACGTATAGATGCCGGGCGGAAGCGAGGGCAGCCTGCATTTCTGGTCCTGGTTGGGCAGAGCCTGTGAATCCTGGGGCAGAGTAAACAAGGAGGAGGTGGAGGTGGTCCATGGTGGTTCCCGAATTCGTCCGTGGTTCTACATACACACACACACACACACACCATACACATACACACACAATTGAATAAATAATAATAAAAAAATTTAAAAAAAAGAAATTCAGTCTCAGGCTATAAGTTTGAGGGATAACTGAGGATGATTCATGACAGTAGTCTTGGGTATCCTTATGCATATAAACACATGCATATGCACCCCCTACATATGTCTCCACACATGCAGACATGCACATCTGGATATATGATCACAACACACATATACTTGTAAAAAAAATTAGACTGTCCTGTCCATATCACCATTTTTCTTTTATTGAGGCAAATGTGAGTTATTAAGTTTACTGACAACTTATTTCAGTGAATAAACATTAAAAGAAACCTCTTTTATATTAAACAACAATAGGTGAAAAAGTGGGCAGACAGAAAAGAATGTGCAAAAAGAAAGACACATGACAGGATTCAATAAATTGGTCAGGAAGAAATAGAATCCAGAAGTCTAGAACCTATGGCTTAAAATAAAAAATTGTGTTTATGTGCATGTATCTATGAGACTATGAGACTAAAATTAAGAATGAACCTAAAAGAACAGATGGATCATGCAGAAAAGTAGTATAATGAGAGAAGGAAAAGGGGCCAAGATGTATGTGCCTGATTTGTACTTGAAAACCGGTATTCACATACACCTAAGTGTCTCTGGAAATCTGTCTTCTTGTGAGATTTTATACTGAAATCTCATTAAAAATGTGAGTGAACACATAGCCAAAGAAAGCTAGTCTAATTATACTAACTTATAAAATTTATTTCCCTGTTTCATTGCTGCAGTCAAGATTTAATAGACAAGATATGTTTTGAGGAACTACTTTTTCTGCAAGAATAAATATGGCAAAGTATATAGTGTAGGGTCTACTTGTTCTCTAATAAAATATAGAATTTAGAAATAATATACATGGTTTCTAAAGTGAGTTAATGATCTACTTGCTAATTATCATATTCAATAATGAATCCTCAGTGAGAGTATAAAGATTATAAAACTGTGCTTGCATTTTTCAGGATTATTGCTAATAGCTACTAGTATTTTACATTTCAAAAGAGAATGTGGGCCAAATAAACACAAAGACAAGGAAATTGCAGTGAAGCAGCTCTGTGCCCGATGTTGAATAGTGGCATAATTAGAATAATTATAAATCTGTATGTGTCTAATCCTTTATTAGGATGCTATTAGTGACCAAATAACTACATTTTTAGTTATCATGTGTTTTCATTTCTGATTTTAGTAAGATAGTTTCATAAAGATAATATGCTTTTATGATAAATAAAATAACTCAAAGTGCATTAATAATAAAAGTCAACCAGCAAACACAAGCTAATTTTAATAATATGTGAGCAAACATGCTAATAGTTTCTTAATTAAATCTTTATGCCATATATCTATATTTTAGTGATACCAAGAAATTCAAATGACATATTCTGCTTTATATAACATAAGAACTTTAGTTTTCCAAAAGAAAATTTTTGGTGATGCACACCTGTGATGTCAGTATTTGCAATGTACAGAAAGCAGATTGTGGTTCGAAATTATTCTTGGCTACATAGGTAGTTCAAGGATAGTCTGTGAACCATACATGTATTCTGAGGAGGAAGAAAGGAGGAAGAAAGGAAGAAAAGAAGAAAAGAAGGGAGGGAGGGACAGAAAGAGGGAGGGAGGAGAAAGAGGGAGGGAGGGAGGGAGGGAGAAAAGGAGGGAGGGGAGGGAAGGAAGGAGGTGAGGGAGGAAGGGAGGGATAGAGAAGAGAGAGAAGAAGAAGAAAGAAAGAAAGAAAGAAAAGAAAGAAAGAGAAGCAGAAGAGAGAAGAGAGAAGAAGAAAAGAAAGAAAGAAAGAAAGAAAAAGAAAGAAAGAAAGAAAGAAAGAAAGAAAGAAAGAAAGAAAGAAAGAAAGAAAGAAAGAAAGAAAAGAAAAGAAAGAAAGAAAGAAAAAGAAAGATGGGAAAGAAACAAAATAGATCTTATCTAAATTAGTGTGATTAGGCTCTAATCTTTTTTTTATGATATACAACCTGTATTATACAAAAGACCAGTAGGATTATTGCTGAAATAAGGAAATCTAAATTATTTTGAGATACACCTTTTAGAAACAAAAAAGAGAGAGAAAGGGGGAGAGTAAGAAAGGAAAGAGGCATGGAGAGGGAAAGAGGATAGAAAATGTAGAGATATTCGCACTGAAGATGGTCCTATAAAATATGTAGCATTATGTCAACTCTGAAGCAATAGCTATGAAAACAATAAAAACACACATCCAAGGTATTGGCACAAGTATTATGGCTTCATTTGCATCTAGATACGTTTAGGATGGTATACAACCTGATGTGCCTTTGTGTACACACAGGCGTGTGTGCATAGGGCTGTGAGATTAAAGGAAAGTCATCATTTTTAAATTATGTATTTATTGTTTATAGTGTCAAAAATAAAATGAAAAATTAAAGCTATGGGAGCACCTAACTTATGCATGTAACTGTTTTTACACTTGAAGTCTGACTTTTAATGTATTTTTCATAGTGTAAGAAGCTTTGGTGGCAAATGCTGTGCATTGTGGTTAGGTATGTATGGGACACCCAATTCATTTGACTTGTCTTATAGACCTAACGCCTTTCTTAGCTGAAGCTTTTTAAAAAAAATAATTTATTTTTGTTTTTCAATATTTTTTCTCCCACATTTTATTTTCCCCCCTTTTCCCCTTCCTTTCACCCACTCCCCTTTTTGCCCTCTCCTAGTGCACCCCCCTTCCTCACTCCCATCCCCTGGAGCATCCTTTTGTGTGGATTCCGAACCTCCCTCTGAGTCCTCCTCCCTAGTGAGGGGTAAGGACTCAGTGGTATAACCCTCCAGAGCCCTTTCTTGGGCTCCTCATTAATATGGGTGCTCTATTATGACTGTTAATCCTTTCCTCTAAGGATCCTACTACCTGGAGCCTTCTCCCCTGGGATCCATGCTAGAAATTGGGGGATCGTTGACATTGTGCAGGTCAGGCAAAGTCCGATTACGTCTGCTGCAACCCTAACTTTTGTGGAGTATCTTGCATATCTTTGGTCCTTCCCATCTTTAGGCTCTTACAATCTTGCTGCCTCCTCTTCTGCAAGGTACCCTGAGCTTTAGGATGGGGAAAGATTTGGCTGGTCTAGTTCCGGGTGATTAATGTAGGGTTTTTGGTGTTCTAAAATATGGTTTGTTGTCGTTTTCAGTTTTGCTTTTCCTACACTGCATCCTTATTGGTATTGAAGGTCACCTCCTAATCAAAGATAAAAAATTGTTTAAGTGAAGATCTTCATATAAAAGGAGACTCAAAGGCATATGGAAGAATAGGAGTAAGACAAAGCAATGAGGGGGAGTGGTCAGTATCCCATTTGCAAGATTGTTACCGGCTATCTGACAGTCCCTGCACCTTCCCTGATTGGTGAGATCAAATCTCCAGCTTTTGAAAGATATTTCCAAGCCTCATGCTTTTGGAATGTCTTATTTTCAAATGTGGGGCTATGTATAATCTAACCAAGTCTATCTCTTTGGAGGAAAGGGAGTGATTTTGTATCTAACAGACTTCTCAAACTTCATGCCACCTTATGTAAACTTCATATTTGTTACCGAAAATTAAAAAGCATCAGACTCATATCACACGTAGTAACCATATTGAAAGAATTCTCAGGGAGAGATCTTCTCTCTTCTCCTTGCTGTATTTACCATCCTAGATATTGACAGAAGATTTATACACAATGAGTCATAGATAACAAAGCAAAGTGTCTCTCCATTCTAATTCAGACACTATTTCAGAATTCCTGGAAACTGTGAGGCTGGTGAATACAAAAGCTGATGTGAACAGAAGATATTTTCCTTCATTCTTTTCTCTGTAAAGACCACTTTCTCTTACACAAATAGGCCACTTGAAACCCAGATGGAGGAAAGGATTGAATGAAATTTTTTTTTATCCTGCCATTAATCTTCTCTTCTCAGTAAAATGTATGAACAGAAGAACTGTGACCGAATTTGTTATATTTTGGTAGGATATATACTAAACGGTAAATGCATATGCATGTGTAAACATATATAGCTTGCTTAAATAGGCAAATATCATTCTATATATATGTTATACATATTCTGTCTTTAGATTCCAGAGCTAAATGCACGATTAGATTAGCATGTGTGTTAAGCATGTGTGTTACTAACTCCCTGAGTTCCATAGATTTATGAACTTTCTGAGCAGTTCATAAACTTTTATACTAAACAATTTGAGGTTTACATGGGTTAACATTGCACTCTGAAAAGATTAAAGTTTAAGCTCCTTTCAAGGCCAAATCTTTCAGAAACACTTTCCTTTCAAATTTCCATCTTATTAACCATAAATATCAGTTCTCTCGTGGCCAAGTTAGTTTGTGACATGAATGTTGCATCCTGTAATTGCTGGCAAATGTATTGTAGCACATTTGTACTTACAACACTATTTGTTGGTTCAAGGAGGGCTGTGAGATGACATATTCAATCAGTGGAAGATAAGCTTTTATCTTGTGTTTGATGTCTCCTATGCTCATATACTTTTTAATATTCTTGTTGAGATACAGGTCTTATACTATGAAATTCTCTCATTAAGTTTTATAGAAAAATTTGTTTCAGTAAATCCATAGAACCATGTGTCCGTCACTGTTGTCTAAGAACACTTTCTTCACTCCTAAAGGTAAATCTTGACCCTTTTACAGAAAATGTCTTCTTTTCACACCTGTGCTAAGAACTGCCAAAGTTCCCTGCCACTCTGTTGATTTTCTTGTTTGGAGTACTTCATACAAAAATAATATGATAATTAGAAGGACATGGAGAGATATAAGTATGATATTCTAAATTTTATTTATTTATGAATCAGTAAAATGTGAGTGTTTATCTTTAAAGTTTTGAATGGATTAAAATATTTTTATGAGATTTTATAGGTTATAAGGAAGAACATGCTTATTCTGTAATTATCAGTTGTTTGGTGATGGCAAACAATTTGTGATAGTTTGTTTTTTTAATAGTGGGGTTGATAATTTTTTTTAGAGAAACTGTAATTCTCTGAATTTATATTTTAGAAAATATAATAGCAATAATAGATCATTATGATTTATATATGTGATTGTAAGTACTGCACTTGTTAGTTCTTCACTCTTATCCTGTTGTAAGGCTACATATTTTTCACTTTAATTTTCTCATCATCCTTTTGTTTGGAAAGTTTTAGGTTCTAAGAAGTTTCTTCAGTCTTACCACAAATAATATGCTTTCCAGAGACAGAGTAATTTGAATTACACTAATGAAAACAACTCACAATCTAATACTTGATTTACAGCAAGCTCTTTAGCTCATAAATCATTTCTGCTTATCATGCTCTGTGTTTTTCAGTTCTGTCTTCTTTTCTTTCCTACTTCTCCTTGTCTTTGACCTCCAGCACTCAAAAAACAAAACTCAATAATGAAAATAAGCTTTATCTTCTTATTGAGATGAAAATAGCAGAGAGTTCATGCTGCCACCTCTTCTCCAGATCTTTTACTCTATGTATTTAAATGCATACCACAAATGTCAAAACAAAAATCTCTTCTTACTGATGTTCCCAGGTCAGAGGAAAGCCCTTAAGATTACTTTTCTATAAGAAAGAATTCTGTGAAGTAGTGATGTCTTCTATAGAGCTCAACTAAAAAGACAGTTACTTGCATTTATAAGTCACTATTTGTTCTACTATTAAAACTTTGCTCTTGTGTTTGTTTTATAATTGTCTTTGGAAAGAAAATACAATCAGACGGCTTTGCATTTTTTGAATTATATATTTTGTTTTTGCATTAAGATATTAATCATGCATATGAATGGGGTTTACTATTGATACTTCCATAGCAGATGACATGCACTGATGAATTCCATCCCACCTCCTTTCCACTTGTAGACACCCATTCTTTCTAATATTTAATATTTGCTGCCCTATGCTTACCTTAGACACTGTATTTCCTTGCCACTGCAAGAAAATACCTGGTCAAAGCAACCAAGATTGATATAGAATATACATTTATTGTCATTTTGTGTCTGGTTTCGTTTGCTTAATAGAGTACTTTCCATTTACATTCATTTTGCAACAAATGACAGATTTTATTAATCTTCTTGGATAAACCATACTCCTTAGTTTACATATGCAATATTTTCTTTATCCACTATCATTTTGCGGTTCATATAGGCTAATTTTAAACCTTCGTTCTATCAAAATAAACATTTCTTTGGAAATCGTATTTCCATTGCTTTTAGATATTCATTACAGAATTGAAGAGCTATATCATATTGTAGCTCCATTTTTAGGATTTTGGGGACTGTCCATATTATTCTCTCTCTCTCTCTTCTCTCTCTCTCTCTCTCTCTCTCTCTGTCTGTGTGTGTGTGTGTGTGTGTGTGTGTGTGTGTGTGTGTGTGTGGTATTCTAATTTCTTTGCTTATCACTTTGATAAAATGCTCTGAGCAAAGAAATTTAAGGGACAATGACTTATTTTGGTGTTCAATTCCAGAAAAATAGTATCCATCATGGTATGGAAGGTGTTGTGGCTAATTTGCATTACCTCCACACTCAGGAAAGAGAGAGAATAAAGAACCACACAAACTCAATCTCAAACACCACAGTGATATTATTCCTTCATTATAGTCTTATATACTTAAGATTTCACTACAATCTTCCTAAACAGTAACAGCAATTAGGGACAAAGTAGCCAGACACATGAATAAGTGGAGGATAATTTATAAACATCTTCTATTTATAGCAGACTTTTTTCTGAAGGGAATATTTGATTTTGGTTATATTTCCTAAAAGTAATTATTGATTATCAATACTTTCCATGTAAATATCTAGTTAACAGCATACTTTGGATTATTGCTTTATATTTGATTTTAAACAATGTACATTGATAAGTGAGAATATGTTTTGCATAGAAATTATGGATGTTATCTAGAATGAGGTAAAATATTGGGCTCTAACAATAGGTACAGTCAAAGAAAATTGATTTTTTCATTATTTTATTTTTCTAGTTTTACAAACAAATTGAACACTTGTCCCTGCCTTCCTCCATCCCCCCTCCCTCCCATTGCCCTCCCTTCCTTCATCACCTGTCTTTGGGCCATTTCCCTTCACTCATCCAACTTTAGATTCCAATTTCCTCTGTAGGCTATCTCTCTTGAGTTCCTTTATAGTTTATGGGGAAATGGTAGAATATCAATCTTTATGCAGGAATGATAAGAACAATTCTCACTGTAGTGAGTTCCTAAATGCAGCAGTCCTGCCTTGAATGGTATGTCTTGTCCAGTTGTGTACCTTCCCATCTTTAGATTCTTAGAATCTCACCATCCCATCTTATGTGATTCCCAGAGTCTCAGGATGGAGAGAGATTAGGTTGGTCTGATTCTTGGTGAAACTTGCTAGCTTGCTCATACAGGGCATTATGGCTGGGCATTGCTTTCCACTTCACTGCTCTTCTATTACCCTTTGTTGCATCCTATCCGGGTCTTGAGATCCTGTACTTCTGTTGTAGAAGCCTTCTAGGCTGAATGTTAAGTGTTCTTCCAATCTATGGGTATAATAACAGCTATTTACAATGCAGTTTGGTGTACTGTCTTTCTACCTGTAGGTTCATTGGCTGTTCTTCCCTATTGATCTATTTCCTTCCCTTTTTTAGGTTCTTGTTCTAGTTTATAGCAACAGCAATGTGTTCCATTCTGAGAAATGGCTCTTGAGTCCAATCAGAAAGCTATTGTTTGTCTTTTTGATTCTCATGCCACTATTACATTGGTCACCTGTTGCCATGGTGATTTTTATTGCAATTTTCAGATCCCATGAATTGATGAGGTTTGTGATTATTTCTCTGCCCCAGTAGCTTCTACAGTATTGCTTGGTACTGTGTAAGCTATCCAGCAAAAAAGAAGTTCTCAGACCAGCTACAGTGGATGCATTTTTGTCCATATTTTGTGATCCATAAGTGTTTCATATTCATTAATTGATTCTTACTGGCAGTTTTTGAAAAGCAACCAAGAACAATGGCAAAAGACTGTTTCAGGATCTTTGAAACTTCTATAACATTTTATCAGGAAGTGTCACATTCCTTTTATTTCTAGTACATTGCTGTTACTGGATTCTAAGTGAACAGCTCAGGGCTCCCCTGCACCATGTTTTCCTCAACCTATGCTCCTCTGCATAGGGAATACTCATTCTTGTTCCTTTCTTCAAAAGACATTTTTTGATATATTACTAGCATAGAAAGTTCCTTTGGGGGTTACATCCTATTATATTAGTTTTTTTTTTAAATGAGCCTCTCTGTCCCTCCTATCTCCTTTCCCTCATTCTCCACTATTTATTTTTCCCAATTATTCCCTCCAACCCCCTAAATGTCATGGTATCCTAAATCTTCCATTTAAAAGGTTTCACCCAAACCATCCCTTACCACCTTCTCACTTATTGGTCCCTTTCAAATTTTCTCGCTTTTACAATGATTCCAACCAAACACATTGACAAGGGTATCACTGCTACCATCCACATATAAGAGAGAATATGCAGTACTTAATTTCCGTGTCTACGATACCTTGCTCAATATAAATTTTTCCAGTTCCATTCATTTACCATCAGATTCAATAATCTCATCCTTTCTGATGGCTATCTAATATTCCGTTGTGTATATGTACCACATTTTCATTATCCAGTCCTCTGTTGATGGGCATGTTGGTTGATTCCATTTTCTTGCTATTGCGAATAGAACTACAATGAGAATAGACATAATAAAACGTAGAGACCTTTGGGAATATTTTGAGAGACTACCTTTTTAAAGATTTATTTATTTATTTATTTATTTATTTATTTATTTATTTATTTATTTATTTATCTATCTCCGACATTTTATTTTTTTTCCTAATCATACAAGCTTAATAGTACGTCGGTACTCTCCCTCCATTCTTCTCTCCCCAGTCATCCCTCCTTGCGCTCTACCCCTTCCACCCTTTCTTTCACCCCCCTCCCTCCTGCTCCCTCTCCCAATTCTTACCACTTCCTCCCTTCCATCCCTTGGAGCATCCTTTTATATGAACACCTAACCTCCCTCTGAGTCCTCCTGCCTAGTGAGGTTACCGGACTCAGTGGCATAGCCCAGAATCCTTTTGGGGTCCCCATAAGTAAGGGAACTGTATTGTGACTATTTAATCCCTTGCCTGTAAGGATCCTACTGTCTGGAGCTTTCTCCCTGTGATCCATGCCAGACTTTAGAGAGTGGTTGACATGTTAACCATTGTGCTGCTCAGGCAAAGCCCAATTCTGGCTGCTGCAGCTCTAATTAGTGTGGAGTATCTTGCATATTGTTGATGTTTTCTATCTTTAGGCTCTTAAAATCTTTTTTTTTTAATTTCTTTCTTCCACTCAAACAAAATTGATAAGTACCCCATTCCCCTCCCTCCCTCCATCCCTCCTTGGACCCTCTTGTTCCCTCCATCCTTTTCCCCTTCCTTCCCTCTCTCACTTTCTCCCAGTGCCCCCTCCTCCCTCCCAATTCTGGAGGATACTTTAGTGTGCATGTCAAACTTCCCTCTGGGTCCTCCTTTCTGATGAGATGTAAGGACTCAGTGGCATTGATTAGAGTTCTTTTTTTGTGTTCCCCTCAAGTATAGGAACACTATTGTGGCTGTTAATCCCTTGCCTCTAAAGATCATAGTGCCTGTGATCCATGCTAGACTTTGGGGGTTCAATGATATGTTGGTCATTGTGCAGGTCATGCAAAGTCCTATTATGATTACTCCAACCCTAACTTGTATAGAGTATTTTGCATATCGTTGCTCCTCCATCTTTAGGCTCTCAAAATCTTACCGCCCTCCTATTCTGCAAATTTCTGTTACCTTTAGGATGGGATATCACCCCCTGGCCAGATATGAAATTCTGTTAAAATAGAGTCTTATTATAAGAGTAGATTGAAAGATAGATGGAATAAGAGTAGGAGACCACTGTAGGGGGGAGTCTGTCTCCCATTTGCAGGATAGTTACCTTCTACCTGCCAGAGTCTCTGCCCTCTGATGAGATCATACCCCATCAGATGCAAGTGACCAGTAAGGAGAGTCTGTGAGCTGAAACAGATGTCTCATTACTTACTTAGAGTCCTTGATGGTGTCATATATTCTCTGCTGTAGCATGAACCCCTCTCTCCTTGTTTCTGGTGGGGCCCTCCTTCCCCTTCCCTCCCTTCTTATATCTTTGCAATTAATGTAGATATTACAGAGATTTATCTATGAGTATGTCACTAAGTGGGTTTGGTACTAGGACCCACCCATTAGGGAGTACATATGGCACGTAATTTTCTGTCTGGGATACTTCACTCAATATATTTTTTCTAATTCCATCCATTTCCTGGCAAATTTCATTAATTCATCACTTTTGATGGCTGAATTGTATTTCATTGTATAAATGGCTTGCCAGAGTGGTTGCATAAACCTACATTCCCACCAGCAATGTAGGAGAGTTCCCTTCTCGCCACATCCTCTTCAGCATTTGGTGCTGTTTGTACTGTGGATTATTGCCATCCTGACGGGTGAGATGATATCTCAAGGAGCTTTTGATTTGCATTTCCCTGATGGCTAAGGATGTGGCGCATTTATTAAGATATTTGTTAGACATTGCAATTTTTTCCTTGGTAAAATTTCTTTTAATTTCCAAGGCACATTTTTTAGTTGGGCCATTTGTTTCCTTGGTGTATAGCTTTCTAAGTTCTTTGTGCACTTTGGATAATAGAGCTCTATCAGATATATGGTTAGTGAAGATTTTCTCCCATTCTGTGGGTTGCCTTTGAGCTCGTTTTACAATCTCTTTACCTGAACAGAAGCATTTTAATTTCACAAGATTCCATCTGTTGAGTGTTGGTTGTAGTGACTGTGCTATTGGATGTCTGTTTAAGAACTGTTGGCATAGCCCAATCAGCTGGAGGGAGCTTCCTACTTTTTCAACTATGGTTTTTATATTCTCTGGCCTTATATTGAGGTCCTTGTTCCATTTGGAATTAAGTCTTATACATGATGACAAATACAGGTCGAGTTTTAATTTTCTGCATGTGGACATCCAGTTTTGCCAGCACCATTTGTTGAAGATGTTGTTCTTTTTCCATTGGATTTTTTGGGGCCCTTTGTCAGAAATCAAATGACTGTAGTTGTGTGGGCTTATATCTGGGTCTTCAACCCTTATCCATTGATCTGTCTGTCTAGTTTGGAGCCAATACCAGGCTGTTTTTACAACTATGGATTTGTAGTATAGACTTTGAATCCCTTTTGTGTCCCTTTCTTGTCTTATGGCTTCAGCTAAGACTTCAAGTTCAATATTGAATAGAGTGGACAGCCTTGTCTAGTTCCTGATTGAAGGAGGAATGCTTCAAGTTTTTCCCCATTGAGTATAATCCTTGCTGTTTGTTATTGTATACAGCTTTTATTATATTGATAAAGATTCCTTCCATTCCAACTGTGTCTAGCGTTTTGATCGTAAAGGCTGTTGGATCTTGTCAAAAGCTTTTTTTGCATCTGTTGAGAATATTGTGTGGTCTTGGATTTTGGAATAGTTCATGTGGTGAATTACATTTATTGATTTGCATATGTTGAACCAACCTTGTGTGCCTGGGATAAAGCCTACTTGATCCCTGTAGATAATATTTTTGAATCCGATTTGCTAAGACTTGTTGAGAATCTTTTCATCTGTGTTCATCAAAGAGAATGGTCTATAGTTTTCTTTTTTAAGTTTATCTTTATTAGGTTTTGGAATTAAGACGATATTAGCTTCATAGAAGAAATTTGGTAGTGTTCCTTCCTTTGCTATTTGATGTAACAGTTTAAAGAGTATTGGTGTTATTAGCTCCTTAAATGTCTGGTAGAACTCTATGCTGAATCCATCTGGTCCAGGACATTTTTTGGTGGGAAGATTCAAGATTACTTCATTGATTTCTTCATATTTTATAGGAATACTTAAATAATTCACAACTTCCTGATTCAGTTTAGGTAAGTTGTGCTTACTAAGGCATGAATCCATTTCTTTTGTGTTATCAAATTTCATGGAGCATAAGTTTTTAAAATATGACCTTATAATTCTCTGAATTTCTTGGGTATCATTAATGATGACTCCATTTTCATTTCTAATTTTGTAAATTTGTGTTTTTTCTCTCTTGCTTTTGGTTAATTTAGCTACGGGGTGTATCAATCTTATTGATTTTTTCAAAGAACCAGCTTTTTGACAGGTTGATTCTCTGTATTGTTTTCCTTAACTCTATTTCAGATATTTCTCCCTTATTTTGCTAATATCCTCTCTTCTACTGCTTTTGTGATCAGATTGCTCTAGTGTCTCTAAGTGTTTTAAGTTGCATTGTTATTTATTTGTGATGTTACCTTTTTTTGATATAGGCATTAAGAGCTATGAACTTAGGACAGCTTTTATTGTGTCCCAGAGATTTTGATAGTTGTATTTTCATTATCGTTCACTTTCAGGAAATCTAGAATTTCCTTCTTAATTACTTCCTGAATCCAATTCTCATTAAGCATCAGAATGTTAAGTTTTCAGGGGTTAGTGTATTTTCTGTTGTTTGTTGTGTTGCGAATATCAAGCTTTAGACCATATTTTTCTGATAGGGTACAGCCTAGAATTTCAACATTCCCGTAAATGTGGAGATTCGTTTTGTGGCCCAATATGTGATCTATTTTGAAGAAAGTTCCATGTGCTGCTGAGAAAAATGTGTATTCTTTGGTGTGTGGATGAAAAGTTCAATAGAGACTGTTAAGGTCGATGTCAATAAGGGTATGATTAAGTTCCAAAGTGTCTCTGTTGTTTTTGACCATGTTGAGAGGGCAGTGTTAAAATCCCCAAGAATTATCATTTGGGGGTTTATTTCTTTCTTTAGGCACTGTAGGGTTTGCCTAATGAATGTGGAGGGGGCTGTATTAGGTGGATATATGTTCAGTATTGTGAAGTCTTCCTGGTGAATTGTACCTTTGACTAAAATGTAGTATCCATCTGTGTCTCTTATGATTTTTTTGTGGTTTGAAGTCCACTTTTTCCAATAGTATAATGGCTACTCCTGCTTGTTTCCTGGTTCCACTAGCTTGCAGGAATTTGGACCATCTATTTATTTTTAGGATGTGCCCATCTTTTGTGGTGAGATGAATTTCCTGAAGGCTGCAGATTGATGGGTTTTAATTTATAATCCAAATTTGTAATCTGTGTCTCAATCACTGAGTTAATTCCATTGACATTTAGTGTTATAATAGAGAAATTATTTTTAATTCTGGACATTTTTTATATTTTGTGGCTTTTGTAAGCTCTTCTTATTTTTACTGTTTCCATTGAGAAATCATTCATTATTTTAATAGGTTTACCTTTGAAAGTGACTTGCCTTTTTCTCCTTGAAGCTCTCAGCACCATTTCTTTGTCTTGAATGTGAAGTGTTTTAACTATTATTTGCCATGACGAGTTTCTATTTTGGTTATATCTGTTTGGGGTGTGGAGTGCCTCTTGTATATGGATGTGCCTCTTTTTTTTCAGATGAGGAAAATTGTCTTTGATGATTGTTTGAAATATTCCCTCAGGTGCGGTATTTTGGGATTCTTGCTCTGGTATTCCATGAATACTCATGTTCGGCTTTTTCAGGGTGTCCCATAACTCTTGAATATTTCTCTCAAGTATCTTTTTGGCTTTAACAACCTCTTCCATTGAGCTGGTTAATACTCCCACTTTGTCTTTTAGGTCTGACATTCTATTTTCTGCTTCATTTGTTCTGCTGATAAGATGCTCTGTTGAGGATAACTTGTCTTTTAGTTCAGTTTTAAACTCTGCTTTAGTCTGTTTTAACTGCTCTATGCCTATTTTTGTTTCTTAAACTGTTTCTCAATTCCTCCAAGTGTCTGCTGTGTTCCTGTTCAAAGTGGTTGATGCGGTTATTTAACTCCTCGTGGATTTCCTTTTCATAGTATTGATCATGGTAATGATCATGCTTTGAAATTCGTTACTTTGTCTATTTTCTGTGGATTTGTTCTGGAGTCTATCATTATAGGGTTAATTCTTTCAGTGGGAGATTTGTTTTCTTGGGTTTTATTTCTCATGGATTGCACTCTGACTTGGGCATTATCATTTTATCTCTTAAGACCTTCTTTTAATTTCTGCCTGTTTTTTGACTGAACTGAATTAGTTGATATCACTGCTCTCGGGCATTTATACTAGTGTTTGTCTTGGTGTTGGTTACGCTTGTTGTTATTGTTATTTCCTAGATGAGGCTATTAGACAGTTAGTACAGGCAGTGGACAGGGGGTGAATATTAGTATGGTAGTGCACTTTTATGATTTAGTACTTTGGTGATATGTGCGGCTGAGTGGTATAGTCCCTGAAGTTGTATATGTTTTGGGGGTGGCTATATGGAAAAGTTACTCTACAGTAATTAATAATTGAAAAGAACAAGATGGTAAAAAGAGGGGTTTACTTATCTTTGGACTGGATGTGGAGAATCTCTCCCATGTGATAGGATGAATTTAGAGGATTTTAGATGTGTGGCCTTTGTCCCCTAGAGCTTTCCTTGAGTGTTCTTTGGATTCTGTTGAATTCTGAAGAGCAGTGTGTCCTCCCTGGACTCTCTTGTCCTGGGTAGGGAAAGGGCAGAGGTGCTGGAGGCAGGCACAATTAACCTAGGGACCTGGGGTGTGACCCAGGGGTCCTCCCCGGCCTGGAGCAGCACCTGCTCTGACTGGCTGTTGGGAGGAGCTGGGATGAGTGGGTTACCTGGGACTTGGGGGTGAGCAGTGGATTTTTACCTGGGGCTCAGTGTGTCCTCACTGGACTGCTCCGGCAACCCAGTCAGGTGGGGAAAGGGCCTCTTACAATCTTGCCACCCCCCTTTCTGCAAGGTATGCTGAGCTTTGAGATGGGGAGAGATATGGCTGGCTTGGTTCCAGATGATAAATGTAGGGTCTTTAGTGTTCCGAATTTGGTTCATTATTGCTTTCAGTTTTGCTTTTCCTGCACTGTCTTTGGCTGCATCCTGATTGGTATTGAAGGTCACCTCATAAACAAAGATGAATACTGTTTATATGACGATCTAAATATAAGAAGAGATTCAAAGGTAGATGGAAGAATAGGAGTAGGACACGGCAGTGGGAGGGGATTAGTGTCCCATTTGTGGGATGGTTACCACCTATCTGGCAGTCCCTATATCCTCTCTGATTGTTGAGATCAAACTTGCTCAAAAACTGAACAAGTTTTTGTCTTTAAGATATAGGTTCGAGGTTTTCCTATAGGAAAACAGTGCATTTAGAATGGCAAGTGAAAAGATTCCATTGCAAGCTATAGCTATTAGCCAAGAACATTGATTTAATTTTTCACTTGCAATATATTTTCATGATATTTGTTTTAAATAATAATTTCCCATAAAATTAAGGATTAATCTGCATTAGTATAATTATGCAACAATGAAAATTAATTGAAATCTTACCACTGTCACTACTCAAGCAGAAGAAAAATGGACCTCTTAGGAGGAGCTACCTTCAGCTTTTTATTTAGGATTAGAATGTCCCAATTCCAAAAGTTCCACTCAAACTCTAAAATGCTCAGCAATTCCCAGTAAACTTCAAGAATGACTGTTATCTTTCTCATATATGATGTTCTTGAAATTTCAGACAGAACAATCAATATTCAAAGTAAAGTAGCAGGTAAGTAAGAAGCAAAATTAATTTAATACACTTTCTTTTATATCAAATATCACAATTACTCACACATGGTGTCACAGTTTGGATGTTGCTGATAAAATAATCCCCAAGCTGGTTAGGGACACAAGGAGGCTTTATTCTTTCTTTAGATACTTGGTTACAGATTTCAGTTCAGTTTGTCATGAGAGTTCATACTAACACCAAGATCCTAGGGAACATCTAACATCATATCCACAAAGATCGCATAAGTAAGGGCAAACCTCAATTGTCAGAAAATAAGTCTGCCAAAGTATACTGAACAATGCCTAATGACTGAGACAGCTTCTTCCATCTTATCCCTCTGCACAGGGAAGGGTCCCATCCATGATGGGCCAATTCTTCCCTCATGAAGCAGACAATCTTCTGCTCAGCCTTCAGTTGTCAACTTGACATCTATCTAATTAATGCAGAAAAGTTGTAAATATTGATTTTTTTCACTTAAAATATGTATATTCACTTTACTGGAAAACACAAATAAACAGATATTCTAATTTCTGAGGTTTTCATATTAATGATAAAGTAACTTCTACATCTGTATAATGCACATTCATCATGGTTATGAATAAATATATACTAATGACCTAATCAGAATAATGAAAATTCACTATTTTTTTCTTTTAATTATTTTATTTTTCTAGTTTTACAAGCATATTTAGTACTTATCTCTGTTTCCTTTCTTCCACCTTCCTTCTATCCCCTTCCCTTCCCTTCAACAATCCATCCCACTCCCTCCCATCTTCCTATCTGTATGTTTTTATGGACTCCAGGGTTCTCTCTGGCATTTTTTGTGAGGCTTCAGCATCTTGTAGCATACTACGTTATCTCTCTTTGGGCCATCCTACTGATAGAAGCATTTCCCTTCAGTCATTCAGCTTTGGTCCACAAGATTTTCATTGTTTGTTCCTATGTATCTTGAGTTCTCAATAGTCTGTGTGGGAGGATGTAGGGGAGCTGGTAAGGACAAGTCTCTTTGCAATGAAATACACTATCCTGCCTGATTGGAATGAACTCACCTTTCTTTATGACAAAAACATTTAAATTCCTTTCTTGTGATTTTATTTTCAAATACAGCATGTTCTTACTCTACATAATTCACCTACTATGTAGTAGTGCACTTTAATGGATTGTTTCCTACTATTGTAGTTTTGACAAAAACTCAAGGGACAAAGGTCAGTAGAAGACTCAGGCACTTGGTCACAATGTATCACATTGAAGAAGCAGAGAACAAGAATACATGATTTTGCTCAATGTTCTCTTATTTATAACATCCAGAATTCTAGACAAGTAATGGTAAAACTGTGGGTACATCTTCCCAATTCAATTGATATTATTAAGATACTGTCCATGATTATATCACCAAGATAATCAGGCATGCCAAGATTTCTGTTTCCAAGGTTATTCAAGATTTTTGGTAATTTGGCAACACTAACGATTACAAAATATTTTTGTCTTATAAATGAGCATCACTTTATACTCATTATTCATCCTTGTATTTTTCTTCTTCATTCATAGCATCTTAACACCAGTGAAATTTTTATTTCTATTAGATCAAAGCTTGTAGATACTATTCACAATCTATTGAGGCAATATGGTGCTCTGTGACTGGTATATCATCACTTTTAATATAATTATTTTTGCTTCCATTCATACTGTTGTAAGTGACAGGATTTCAACCCTTTATGGCTGAAAATAATTCCATTGTGTCTCTGTGTCCTATTTTCATATCTATTCACTAGTTGATGGACACTTAACTTGTTTCCATTGCTTGGTTACAGTGAACAGTGCTGAGGAAGGCACAGGAGCACAGATGTCTCTTTCATACCCAGATTTCACCTCCTTTGGATATGTACCCAGCAATGGAATGGATAGGTCACATGGAACGGCTATTTTTAACTTTCTGAAGAGCCCACATGCTGTTCTCCACAGTTTCAGAATGGCTTTAATGCTGTGAACTATTGCAACCTTCTTATCAGTTTCTCTGTCTCCAGCTTTCTGATGTCTACATTAATGAGTTTGGAATACTAGCTGCCTTTCTATAGAGAATGTTCTCATTTCTCACAGTCCAAGAATTGGATTATTTTTTCCTAGAGAGGTGTTTATCTTGGGAAGCCTCTACTTTTTTATTTCTTTGTTAAAATATAATCTTTTTAGCTCAGCCTTTGAACTATCTTTCGTACAGTTCTACCCGTTTTTATCCTTTCATACCTATAGCTTCTTTTTGGAGCTAAAATAAAAATAAAATATAAAATTATATCACTTAGGGAAAGCTTATTATGAATATTTTCCACTAATAGGTTTCTGATCTGACTTAAAGCATAATGTAATTATCACATCTCCTTCCAAAATACCCTGTGCTAAGTAAGTTATACCATGCTATTTTGTTAATATACCATAGAAGTCTCATCTACTTTTCACAAGGAAACCATCTTTATATACTGGCAAAACTTCTGTAATATGACATTCTACTCATAGGATTTTAGAACAAATTTCAAACTTCTTTTAGTATTAGAGATCTTAGGTCAGTATAATTGTTTTACAGTGTCCTGAATTGATTGGAAAAGGTCAATACGATTGGGCTTCACATGTACTAGAACTGTTATTCATGCCTCATAGACATCCCTATTGATGGATCCTGGAATACAATTATAACTTTAATGGTTTTCCTGCCTTACTAACTCTCACTGCTTGCTGTTAACTAATCCCTTTTACTTAAGGATCAAAGAAGGGGATAGCATGAAATCTCAATTTTTTTGAAAAAATTATTCCTCCCATAAGTTACAGTGATTTACAAAGTTTATGAACATTCAGTTTTATATCTTACACCACTGGCAGGAGATTGAATACAAAGGACCAAGGAAAACAACAGACAGTGTTTAAGAAAATTGAATGGATTGATTTAAATCTAGAGATCATGATTTGAAATTGACATAATAAATTATTTTGTTTTTAAGTATAAAAATCTCATGTTCTTAGACTCTAAATAAACATATTTGATAGAGATTGGTGACTAATGTTTGGTAATTTTTTGTGTAATTTAGGAAAATGTGCTTTTTACATTTTTCTCTTACATGAGTAGTTAGTTAGATTTCATTATATTCCTCCAAAGTTTCTAGAGTTCTTCCTTCTTTCTAGGATGATTTTACTTAAATAATTCTCTGAGATCATTGGTAAAATCAGTAATTCTTTATCTGCATTGCTATTTAATTTACAACAAATGCTCATGCCACACACACTCAGAACCTACCACCATCACCTCTTACATTTGGACTTTTGAAGTACTTACCATTCTATTTCCTCTTTCAAAGTTTGTGTTAATTTACGCAACACATGTATTCATATTTATGTGCTTGTGTTGCAATGAATATTCACTGTGCATAATATCAACTGAAAAATCTCTATAATCATTTCATCTTTCACTCTAATAAAAATCTTGACTTTAGTCTCATGATTTCCTCTGTGAAGTATTGGCCAGTCTTTAGTCTTACATTCTATCTGCCAGGTGATGGTTTCAGTCTTCTGTAATAGTAGGTTGTAGAATCTGCAAAGCTATTTTCTCCACCTTCATTTGTACTGCACTTAATATTGTTTCAATGTCCAGACAACCTTTGTTTGAGACAAAATTGTTCTCAGTCTTTGTGAAAATCTGATTTTATTTCATTTTGATTATCTTCAGTTATGGCCTTGAGATCAAAATATTGGTCTACCTAACCACTTATTTCTGGTCATCATTTTTGAAATGACATATTTGAGTCACTAAACTGTGTTCCTGACAGTCTCAAATTTCTATAGAAAGATGGGCTCATTTCCCATGCTGCTACATCTAGTGGAAATTTCCTCATTCTTTTCCCTGAAAGGAAACAGTTCCTCTTCGTTCAAAATATTATACTTCTTTAAACCCTGAACCAGTTTCCCATGCTAGAATTCAGTCAGTACTGAAACATGTTTTCTTGAAAAAAGTTTTTCTCAACATTTACTTCATCTTTTACCCTAATAAATCCAGGACTCCCCTGAAGATACTGTTTTACCTTCACAAAACAGGGGAAGCCATGTCTATGTCCCATTCCTTACATCATTGCTTTCCTGTGTCTTCCAGACAATAGCTTCAATTTTTAACTAATAACTAACACTCTTCAGATCTGAAGAGTATAAAAAGCTATAATGGCACAAAATTTCCTTACTGAAAATAATTGCAGATGTCTACAACCTCTCGGTTCCCTGTTTTCTTCCAATATTCAATTCTTTACATTACTCCTCATATTCATTGTCAGAAACATGCCTCAATTTCCTTGTATCTTCATCCTATTACCTTCCATTATTAAGCTGATCATTTGAAGGCAATTTTATCTCCCTCATTCTATTCCTGTAGTAAAATTCCTAATCTGACAGTAAATCCTTATTGTTTGAATTCTGGTTTGTTACATACTGCTTTGAATAGAGATAAGTATAAAGTAATGTTGTATTGAATTAGTGAATGTTCATTTAAATTAATGACTATATATAAATATATACATATATTCATACATATACATATTGAATATACCCATGCATTCTCGGTCTTTGAGGCTGCATAAAGTTGCTGGCACAAACACAAGTAATGAAAAATTGATTCTGAGAGCAAGGATGCCCCCTTAGTCACAGAAGCTTTATGACCACTGCAAAATATTAGGATTCATTTAAATTGTGTATAATCATCATTTGGAATAAACAAGCATTAATTGCAATTGTTGCATTATATTTGTCAAGACAATATATATCTACACAGCTAGTTATAGCCCAGGAAAACATTGAAATGAAAATTAATTAGTATGCTTAGGTTCCTTGTGAGATATAACTGGAAAACACATCCCTTCCCTGCACTCCGCCGCCCGGGACGCACGCACGCTGGTTCAGCCAGGCCTCACCGCGTGACCCAGGTAAGCTCCGACCGCGCACCACCCCCAGAACCCCCAGGCTGCCCAGGGGACCCAGCTCCTCCCACCATCCAGCCAGAGCCAAAGCGCAGAAGGCCTGGGAGGAGGGGGACACCCCCTCTGCACCAGGGCCCCACCCCAGGTCCCCCAGGTTAATAGCACCCTCGCCGACGGCCCAATCCTCCCTTCCCTGCACTTCGCCACCAGGGAAGCGCGGGGTCCAGCCTGGACTCACCTCAACCTAGGTAAGCTCGGTCTCCGCCCACCCCCAAAACCCCAGGCCAAATAATTCTGTTTAGTGAAAAACGCACAGAAATTGAAAGAAGATCTTAAGAGTTAAAACGACAATGCCAAAGTCAAAGTGCAAATCCATGAGAAACAACACTCAAGTAAACAAATCTCCCACTGAAGGAATTAATCCCATAATGTTAGACTCCAACCAGAACAAACCCATGGAAAAAGGCCAAGAAAGCCTGACCCAGGATAATGACCTTCAAAATATGATCATTACCATGTTCAATACTATGAAAGAGGAAATCCGGGAGGAATTAAATAATCGAATCAATCGCTTTGAAGAGGAACAAAACAGACACTTGGAGGAGTTGAGAAAAACAATGCAAGAAACAAAAACTGGCATACAGCAGTTAAAACAGACTCAAGCAGAGTTTAAAACTGAGCTAAAAGACAAGTTATCTTAAAACCAGAACTCCACAGAGAGTCTTATCAGCAGAACTAACAAAGCAGAAAACAGAATTTCAGACCTTGAAGATAAAATGGGAGTATTAACCAGCTCAATGGAAGAGGTTGTTAAAGCCAAAAAGATACTTGAGAGAAATATTCAGGAGATCTGGGATACCCTGAAGAACCCTAACATGCGTATTCATGGAATACGAGAGCAAGAATCTCAAAATACCACTCCTGAGGAAATTTTTCAAAGGATCATCAAGGAAAACTTTCCTCATCTAAAAAAAGAGAGGCCCATCCATATACAAGAGGCATTCCGCACCACAAACAGATATGACCAAAACAGAAGCTCGCCACAGCAAATAATAGTCAAAACACTCCATATTCAAGATAAAAAACTGGTGCTGAGAGCTTCAAAGGAGAAAAAAGAAGTCACTTTTAAAGGTAAACCTATTAAAATAACAAATGACTTCTCAGTCGAAACAGTAAAAGCAAGAAGAGCTTGGAGAGACATACTTCAAGTATTGAATGAGCAAAAATGTCAACCCAGGCTGATTTACCCTGCAAAACTATCAGTCATGATCGAGGGAGAAAGAAAAATTTTCCAGCATAAAGACAACCTGAAGGGATACATTTCCACCAAACCAGGCCTTCAAAAAATACTAGAAATGATACTCAAGCTTGAAGAAAAAAACAGGCATATCCAGAACAGAAGGCAATTATAACACCATTAAAAGCGAAGAAATATACTTACAAAAACTACTAAACATAATAAATGTCTGGAATTAAAAATAGTTTCTCCATTATAACACTAAATATTAATGGAATTAACTCACCGATCAAGAGACACAGATTACAAATTTGGATTAAAAATCACAATCCATCAATCTGCTGCCTGCAGGAAACCCATCTCACCACAAAAGATAGGCATGCCCTAAAAATTAAAGGCTGGTCAACATTCTACAAGCTAATGGAAGCAGAAAACAGGCAGGGGTAGCCATTATGATATCAGACAAAGTGGACTTCAAACCAAAGAAAATTATAAGAGACACGGATGGATACTACATTTTAGTTACGAGTACAATTCACCAGGAAAACTTCACAATACTGAACATTTATGCACGCAATACGGGCCCCTCCACAACATTAAGAAAACCCTACAGCGTCTAAAGCAAGAAATCAACCCCCAAACCATAATTCTTGGGGACTTCAACACCGCCCTCTCAACATGAGATAGATCAACAGGTCAAAAGCTTCACAGAGATACTTTGGAACTTAATCAAACCCTTAAAGAAATGGACCTTACAGATCTCTATCGAACTTTTCACGCATGCACCAAAGAATACATATTTTTCTCAGCAGCACACGGAACTTTCTCCAAAATAGATCACATACTGGGCCACAAAACGAATCTACACATATTCAAAAAAGATGAAATTCTAACCAGTGCCCTATCAGACAACCATGGCCTAAAGCTGGACTTCCACAACACAACAAACAAGAGAAAATACACTAACTCCTGGAAACTTAACAATATGATGCTGAATGAGAACTAGATTCAGGAAGAAATTAAAAAGGAAATTCAAGATTTCCTGAAAGTGAATGATAATGAAAATACAACTTACCAAAATCTCAGGGACAAAATGAAAGCTGTTCTAAGAGGTAAGTTCATAGCTCATAATGCCTACATCAAAAAAATGGAAACATCAGAAATAAACAACTTAACAATCCAGCTTAAAGCTTTAGAGAAACTAGAGCAATCTGATCCCAAAAGCAGTAGAAGAGAGGAGTTTAGCAAAATAAGGGGAGAAATATCTGAAATCGAGATTAAGAAAACGATAGAAAAAATCAACCAGTCAAAAACCTGTTTCTTTGAAAAAATCAATAAGATTGATACACCCGTAGCTAAATTAACCAAAAGCAAGATAGAGAAAACCCAAATTAAGGAAATTAGAAATGAAAATGGAGATATCACTACTAATACCTAAGAAATCCAGAGAATTATAACATCATATTTCAAAAACTTATACTCTGTGAAGTTTGACAACACAAAAGAGATTGATGAATTTCTAAGTAAACACAACTTACCTAAATTGAATCAGGAAGTTGTGAACTATTTAAATAGTCCTATAACATATAAGGAAATTGAAGAAGTAACCTCAAATATTCCCACCAAAAAATGTCCTGGACCAGATAGATGGATTCAGCCCAGAGTTTACCAGACATTTAAGGAGTTAATAACACCAATACTCCTTAAACTGTTCCATCAAATAGCAAAGGAAGGAACACTACCAAATTCCTTCTATAAAGCTAATATCGTTTTAATCCCAAAACCTAATAAAGATTCACTTAAAAAAGAAAACTATAGGCCAATCTCTCTGATGAACACAGACGCAAAGATTCTCAACAAAGTCTTAGCAAATCAGATTTAAAAACACATTAAAAAGATCATTCACGGGGACTAAGTAGGCTTCATCCCCAGCACACAAGGTTGGTTCAAAACACGCAAATCATGTAAACCAGTCCAAAGTCCAAGACCACATGATACTCTCGATAGATGCAGAAAAAGCTTTTGACAAGATCCAACAGCCTTTTACGATCAAAACGCTAGAGACAGTAGGAATGGACGGAACCTTTATCAATATAATAAACGCTGTATACAACAAGACCACAGCAAGAACTATGCTCAATGGGGAACAATTGGAAGCATTCCCACTTCGATCAGGAACTAGACAAGGCTGTCCACTCTCACCACTTCTATTCAATATTGTACTTGAAGTCTTAGCTGAAGCCATAAGACAAGAAAGGGACATAAGAGGCATTCAAATCGTCAAGGAAGAAGTCAAACTATCCCTATTTGCAGATGACATGATCTTATACCTGAATATTCGCAAAAACTCCACCAGGAAGCTCCTGGAACTGATTGAGAAGTTCAGCAGAGTGGCAGGATACAAAATAAATATGCAAAAATCAGAGGCCTTCCTATATGCCCAGAATGAAAGAAGTGAAAAAGCCTTGAGAGAAACAATCCCATTTACTATAGCCCCTAAAAAAATGAAATACCTTGGTATAAACCTAATCAAGGAGGTAAAAGACCTTTACAATGAAAACTTTAAAACCCTAAAGAAAGAAATAGCAGAAGACACCAGAAGGTGGAAAGACCTCCCTTGTTCCTGGATTGGCAGAATCAACATCGTAAAAATGACCATCCTACCAAAGGCAATATACAAATTCAGTGCTACACCAATTAAAATCACAAAGCAATTCTTCAAAGTAGTTGACCAAACAATCTCAAAGTTCATATGGAGGCACAAAAGACCCAGGATGGCAAAGACAATCTTGAGCAACAAAAACACTGCTACCATACCAAACCTAAGTCTATATTACAAATCCATAGTTATAAAGACAACCTGATACTGGCTCCAAAATAGACACACAGATGAATGGATAAGGACTGAAGACCCAGATATAAGCCCACAAAATTACAGCCTTTTGATCTTTGACAAAGGGGCCCAAAGAATCCAATGGAAAAAGAACAGCATCTTCAACTAATGGTGCTGGCAAAACTGGATCTCCACATGCAGAAGATTAAAGCTGGACCTGTACTTGTCACCATATACAAGACTTAATTCCAAATGGATCAAGGACCTTGATATCAGGCCAGAGACTATAAAAACCATAGTTGAAAGGATAGGGAACTCCCTTGAGCTGATTGGGCTGGGCAAACATTTCCTAAACAGACATCCAATGGCACAGTCACTGCTACAGTTGGGATCTTGTGAAATTAAAGAGCTTCTGTTCAGACAAAGACATTGTAACAGGAGCTCAAAGGCAACCCACAGAATGGGAGAAAATCTTCACTAACCACATATCTGATAGAGCTCTGCTGTCCAGAGTGCACAAAGAACTTAGAAAACTAAACACCAAGGAAACCAATGACCCAATTAAAAAATGGGTCCTGGAACTTAAAAGAAACTTTACCAGGGATGAAATTAAAATGTCTAACAAATATCTTAAAAAATGCTCCACTTCTTTAGCCATCACGGAAATGCAAATCAAAACCTCCCTGAGATATCATCTCACCCCGGTCAGGATGGCAAAAATCCACAATACAAAGAACACCAAATGCTGGAGAGGATGTGGAGAGAGGGGAACTCTTCTACATTGCTAGTGGGAATGCAGGCTCATACAGCCACTCTGGCGAGCCGTCTGGAGATTCTTAAAGAAATTAAAGATTGAAATGCCCTATGACCCTGCGATTCCACTTTTGGGAATAACCCACCATGCAGCAGAGTTTCACCTCGATAGCACAAGCATGACCATGTTCATAGCAGCACTGTTTACAATAGCAAAGTCATGGAATCATCCCAAATGTCCAACAGTTGATGAGTGGATAAGGAAACTGTGGTACATCTATACAATGGAGTACTACTCAGCCATCAAAAATGATGAATTACTGGAATTTGCCAGGAAATGGATGTCATTAGAAACAATTATATTAAGTGAAGTATCCCAGACCCAGAAAATTAAGCGCCGTATATACTCCCTAATAGGTGGCTCCTAGTACCAAACCCACCCAGCCCACCTAGAGACACTCAAAGAAAAATCTCTGTAATACCTACAGTAATTGCAAGGATTATGAACAGGAGGGATGGGGTAGGGGGGCCACACCATAAACAAGGAGAGAGGGGACCATGTTACAGCAGAGAAAACAGGCCTCCATCAAGGACTCAAATAAGTAATGAGACATCTGATTAAGTTCACAGACTTTCGTTCCTGATCATTTAATACTGAGGTAGTATGATCTCACTAGAAGAGGAGGGCATATAGTCTGGCAGATAAAAAGTAGCCATTTTGCAAATGGGTGATAGACCCGTCCCTCACTGTGGTTTCCTACTTTTAGTACATCTACCTTTAATGTGGTTTTATCACAAGACTCTAGTTTAACAGCTTTTTGTCTCTGGCCAGGGGGTGACATACAGTGCCCATCACGATGGAGTGAAGGGCATTACAGGAGCAACAAAACTGCAAAAGAAAATCAACAAACCACAATACAGAACTTCAGAGACTCTATATCAACCACCTAGAACTAGGCCAGACTAATCTCTCCCCATCCTGAAGCTCAGGGACATTTGCGGAAGAGGGGGCGGTAAGAGTGTAAGAACAAAAGGATAGGAGGAGCAATGATTTGCAAGATACTCCATACAAGTTAGGGTCGAAGCAATCATAATTGGACTTTGCATGCCCTGAGCAATGTCCAACACACTATTGACCTCACAACGTCTAGCATCTTCTAAACGCACCAAGATCCTTGGAGGCAAGGGATTGGCAGCCACAGCAGTGTTCCTATACTTAAGGGGAACATGGGAAAGGGTTCAAGGAATGGCCACTGGGTCCTTGTACGTCATCGGAGAGGAGGGCTCAGAGGAGAATCAGGCATGCACAAGAAAGGACTCTCTGGGAATTGGGGCGGGAGGCACTGGGGGTTTGGGAGGAAGGGTTGAGGGGAGGGGGAGCAGAGGGTTCGGGGGGAGGAGGAGGGAGGGAGGGAACTGGTGTACCTATTAAGTTTGTATGAACTGACATAATAATAGAAAATATAAAAAATAACTGGAAAACACATTAATATGTATAAAACCATTTTGTTCTCCAATATTTTATTTTTTTCTAGTCATAAAAACTCAATAGACACCACATTCTCTCCCTCCCTCCTCCCCTTCCCAGTCACCTCCCTTTTACTCTCCTTCCTCCCCTCTTTCAACCCCTTCCCTCCCTCTCTCCAGTGCCTTCCCTTCCCTCCTCCCATCCTCTGGAGAATACTTTTGTATGAACACCAAACCTTCCTCTGAGCCCTCCAACCTAGTGAGGGTTCAGGTCTCAGTGGCATAGACAAGAGCCTCTTCACGGGCTCCCGTTAGTATACCTGTATCATGACTGTTTAATCCTTTGCCTCTAAGGATCCTACTGCCTGGAGCTATCTCCCCTGTGATCCATGTTAGACTTTGGGAGGTTGTTGGCATGTCAGCCATTGTGTTGGTCAGGCAAAGTCCAATCCTGGAAGCTGCAGCTCTAACTTGTGTGGAATATCTTACATATCATTGGTCCTCCCCACCTTTAGGGCTTACAATCTTGCCGTCCCATCTTCTGCAAGGTACCCTGAGCTTTAGGATGGGGAGAGATATGGGTGGTCTGGATCCAGATGATTAATGTAGGATCTTTGGAGTTCTGAATTATGGTTTGTTATTTTCAGTTTTGCTTTTCCTGTAGTGCCCTTGGCTACATTCTGACTGGTATCTAAGGTCACCTCCCAACCAAAGGTAAAAGACTGTTTAAATGAAGATCTTAATGTAACAGGAGACTCAAAGTAGATGGAAGAATAGGGGAGTAGGACACAGCAGTGAAGGGGGGGTCAGTGTTCCATTTGCAGGATGTTCACAGTCATCTGCCGGTCCCTATATCATAAACAGGAAGGGAGGAGAAGGAAGGCCTAAAAAAAAGGAGATAGCGGATCATGCATGTTTGCTGATAAATGACCATCAAAGGACTTATGGGAGCAAGGGTTTATTCTCTCTTATGATTCCTGGTTACAGTTCTCAGTCCAGCTTGACCGGAGAGCTCTCAGCAACACCAGAGCCGAAGGAACTGGCCACTCCATCACCACATAACAGCTGAGAGATGGACAATTCTTACTTACCAGACCAAAATGTTTGGTTAAGTAAACAGAAGGATGCCAACTCTCTCAACCAGCTCTCTGTGATTTATTCCAGAGCCTAATCCCACTCATCATAGGATTTACCTTTGAATATGTCATTAGGTGGGTTTGGAACTAGGATCCACTTATTAGGGAATACATATGATGTCTAACTTTCTGTATGGGATACTTCACTCAATATAATTTTTTCTAAATCCATCCATTTCTTGGCCAATTTCATTAATTCATCTTTTTTGATGGCTGAGTAGTATTCTATTGTATAAATGTACCACATTTTCATTATCCATTCATCAACTGTTGGGCATTTGGGTTGATTTCATGACTTTGCAATTGTAAATAGGGCTGCAATGAGCATGGTTGTACTCTGTCACTGTAATGAATTTCTGCATAATGGTGGATTATTCCCAGAAGTGGTATACAGGGTCATATGCATTTCAATCTTTAACTTTTTAAGAAATCACCATACTGATCTCTAGATTGGTTGTAAAAACCTTTATTCCCACCAACAATGCATGTGAGTTCCTTTCTCTCCAAATCCTCTCCAGAATTTGGAGTTGTTTGTATTGTGGATTTTTGCCATCCTGACCCCAGTGAGATGATATCCCAGGGAATTTTTGATTTGCATTTCCATGATGGCTAGGGAGTAGGAGCATTTTTAAAGATATTTGTTAGACATTTCAATGTTGAACCTGAAATTTTTTTTTTTTTTTGAGTTCTGAGGACCATTTTTTAATTGGGCCATTTGGGGCTAGAGAAGTGGCTCAGGGGTTAAGCCTCCATCTTGCAGGTGGAAGGTCTTGAGTTCGGATCCTAGACCCCACGTATAGACTCCGGGCGGCCTGCGTTTCTGGTCCTGGTGGGCGGAGCTTGTGAATCCCGGTGCAGAGTAAACAAGGAGGAGGTGGAGTCGGTCCATGGTGGTTCCCGAATTCGTCCGTGGTTCTACACACACACTCATACATGCACACACACATATACTCACAATTGAATAAATAATAAAAAAGTAAAAAATTTTAAAAAATTTAATTGGGCCATTTATCTCCTTGATGTCCCTTTTTTTTTTTTTTAAAGTTCTTTATGCACTCTGGATAATAGACCTCTATCAGATATGTGTTTAATGAAAATTTTTTTCCCATTCTGTGGGTTGCCTTTTTGCCTGGTTTACAATCTCTGTCTCTGAACAAAAGCTCTTTAATTCATAAGATCCCATTTGTTCAGTGGTGGTTCTAATGTCTGTGTTATTGGTTTTCTTTTTAGGAACTGTAGGCCTAGGCCAATCAGCTTGTGGGCTTCCCTACTCTTTCAATTAGGTTTTCATAGTCTCTGGATGAATATTAAGATCCTTGATCCATATGGAATTAATTTTTGTGCATGGTGACAAGTGCAAGTCCGGTTTATATCTTCTGCATAAGGATATCTAGTTTTGTCAGCACCATTTGTTGAAGATGCTGTTCATTTTCCATTGAATTTTTTGGGCCCCTTTTTCAAAGATCAAATGACTATAATTGTATGAGCTTATATCAGGGTCTTCAACCCTTATCCATTGATCTATGTGTCTATTTTAGAGCCAATAGTAGGCTATTTTTATTACTATGGATTTATAATATTGATTAAGGTTTTGTATGGTGATATCTCCAGCTGTGTTTTTGTTACTCAGGATTGTTTTTGGTATCCTGTACCTTTTGTGTTTTCATATGAATTTTGAGATTGTTTGGTCAATTTCTATAAAGAATTGCTTTGGGATTTTGGTTGGTATAGTATTGAATCAATATATTGCTTTTGGTAAGATTGTTATTTTTATGATGTTGATTCTGAAAATCTTGGAGCACCTTTTAATCTTTTTGTGTGTTCTGTAATTGATTTCTTTAGGGTTTTACAGTTTTCATTATAAATGTCTCTCACTTCTTTGGTTACATTTATACTAAGGTATTTCATTTTATTAGGGGTTATAATATATGCATTGTTTCTCTTAGGCCTTTTTCACTGATATTTGTACATTCATTTTGTAACTTTTCACTTTGCTGAACTGATGCATCAGTTCCCGGAGTTTTCTTGTGGAGTTTTTAGGATCATCCATGTATATGATCATGTCATCTGCAAATAGAGATATATTGTCTTCTTCCTTTCTAATTTGAATCCCTTTTATTTCCTTCTCTTGTCTTATGGCTCTACTTAAGAATAGAAGAGAAGTGGTGAGAGTGGACAGGCTTGTCTTGTTCCTCATCAAAGTGGGAATGCTTCAAGTTTTTCCCATTAAGTATAATTATTACTATTGGCTTGTTGTATAATGCTTTTTCTATGTTTATATAAGTTCCTTCCGTTCCAATTGTCTGTAGGTTGATCTAGGTTGATCATAAAAAGATACCGGATCTTGTTAAAAGCTTTTTCTGTGTCTATTGAGATTATCATGTGGTCTTGGACTTTGAATTGGTTTATATGATGGATTACATTTATTGATTTGCATATGATGAACCAATATTGTGTGCCTGGGATAAAGCCTACTTGATCACAGTGAATGATCTTTTGATATGTTTTCAATTCTGATTTGCTAAGATTTTGTTAGAATCTTTGCATCTATATTCATCAAAGTGACTTGCCTATAGTTTTCTTTTTTAAGAATATCTTTGTTAGGTTTTGTGATTTGTATTATATTAATGCATAGAAAGAATTTGGAAGTCTTCTTTCCTTTGCTATTTTATGGAACATTTTAAGGAGTTAGTTGTTCTTTAAATGTCTGATAGAATTCCATCTTGTGCAGGACACTTGAGATTACTACATCAATTTCTTCATTTGTTACAAGGCTATTTAAATAATTCATAGTTTCCTGATTCAATTTAGGTACCTTGTGCTTACTCAGGAATTCATCATTTTCTTTTGTGTTATCAAATTTTGTGGAGTATAGGTTTTTTGAAATATGACCTTATAATTTCTGAATTTCTTGGGTATCTGTTTTCATAATTCCATTTTCCTTTCTAATTTTATTAATTTTGTTTTTCTCTTCCTTGATTTTGGTTAATTTAGCTAGGGGTATATCAATCTTACTTATTTTTTCAAAAAAAAAAAACCCATCTTTTCACTGGTTGATTCTTTGCATCATTTTCCTTATCTCAATTTTGGTATTTCTCCCCTGATTTTGTTTATCTCTTTTCGTCTACAGCTTTTGGGATTGGACTGTTCTTGTGTTTATAAGCTTTAACATTCATTGTTAAGTTATTCACTTGTGATGTTTCTATTTTTTGATATACGCCTTAAGAGCTATAAATTTACCTCTTAGCACAACTTCCATTGTGTCCCAGACATTTTGATGTGTTTTATTTTTATTATTGTTTGCTTCTAGGCAATCTTGATTTTCCTTTTTGATTTCTTTCTGAACCCATTTCTCATTCAGCAGCATAGTGTTTAATTCCAACATTTAGTGTATTTTCTGCTGTTTATTGTGTTGTGGATGTCATGCTTTCAATCATGGTGGTCTGACAGTGCAGGCTGTGATTTCATCTTTCCTATATATGTGGAGATTTGTTTTGTGGCCCAATATGTGGTGTTTTTTGGAGAAAGTTCTATGGGCTTCTGAGAAGAATGTGTATTCCTTGGCACTTGGATGGAAGGTTTGATAGCGATCTGTAAGGTCTATTTCAGTAAGGGTTTGATTTAGTTCCAATGTGTCTTTGTTGAATTTTTGGCCTATTGTTCTATCCCATGTTGAGAGTGTGATATTGAAATTACAAGTATCATAGTTTGGGATTGATTACTTGTTATAGACATTGTAGTGTTTGCTTAATGAATGTGGAGCAACCCATATTAGGAGCATATGTTCAATATTGTAAAGTCACCTGGTTCATTGTTCCTGTGATTAAAATGTTGCATCATTCTATATCTCTTATGATTTTTTTTTTGCTTTGAAGTCCACTTTGTCAAATAGCATAATTACTACCACTGTTTATTTCCTGGTTCCATTAGGTTGAAGAATTTTTAACCAGCCTTTTACTTTTAGAATGTACCTATCTTTTGTGGTAAGATATGATTTTTGAAGGCAGCAGATGGATGGGTTGTGATTTCTAATCCATGTTTCTAACCCGAATCGTTTGATTGGTGAGTTAATTCTACTGATATTTAGTGTTGTAGAAATTAACTTTAATTCCTGATATTTTTTGTCTTTATTGGCTTTCATAAGTGTATTATTTAGCTGTGAGGCTTTGGTGGTATTATACTTCCCTTGTATCCTCCTGGGATGGTGGAAAAGCATACCCAGGGGAAGCAGGGGCTTCCTGCATTTCTGGTCCTTATAGGGCAGAACCTGTGAATCTTGGGGTAGAGTAAACAAGGAGGAGGCAGAGGTGGTCCATGGTGGTTCCCGAATTCGCCTGTGGTTGTACACACACATACACACACGTGCACACATGCATAATTGAATAAATTTAAAAAATTTAAAAAAAGAAAGAAAAATTTCCTCAGGTGTGGTATTTTGGGATGTTGTTCTGTTATTCCTTGAATATGGATGTTAGGCTTCTTTAAGGTGTACCATAACTCTTGAATATTCCTCTCAAGTATCTTTTTGGCTTTAACAACCTCTTTGATTTAACTGGTTAGTTCTTCTACTTTGTCCTCAAGATCTGATATTCTATTTTCTGTTTTATTAATTTTGCTGATAAGACTCTTTGTTGATAAGACTCTCTGTTGATAAGACGCTCTGTTGTCTTTTATTTCAGGTTTAAACTCTGCTTGAGATTGTTTTAACTGCTCTGTCCCTATTTTTGTTTCTTCAACTGATTTTCTTATCTCCTCCATGTGCCTGTTGTGTTTCTGTTCAAAGTGGTTCATACAGTTATTTAAATCATTCTGGATTTCTTCTTTCATTACTTTGATCATAGTAAAGATCAGGCTTTGAAAATCATTATCTTGGGTATGGCTTTCGTGGCTATTTTCTGTGTGTTTCTTTTTCTGGTTGGATTGCATCATTATGGGGTTGATTGAAAATGTTATTAAAACTAAATTTAGAAAAATGTCTAATAATTATGATTAAGATACAAAATTTAATTAATGTATATTAAGGGGTAATTTTAAAAATTTAAGAGTAAAATGAAATAAATATCCAATTCTGAAAGAAAAAATAACCCACTCAAAAGGTAAAAGAAAAATAAATTTGAAGGGGAAAATAATTAATTTTAAAATATAATGAACTGCGGGCTGGAGAGGTGGCTCAGGGGTTAAGCCTCCGCCTTGCAGGCAGAAGGTCCTGAGTTCGGATCCCAGATCCCACGTATAGACGCCAGGCAGAAGCGGGGGCGGCCTGCGCTTCTGGTCCTGGTAGGGCGGAGCTTGTGAATCCCGGGGCAGAGGAGGTGGAGGCGTCCATGGTGGTTCGCGAATTCGTCCGTGGTTCTACACATACACAGACACGCGCGCACACATACACACACACATGCACACAGTTGAATAAATAATAAAAAAAATATATAATGAACTGCTAAAAAGAAATAATTCTGTAAAAGCTGATAAACCTTTCTTGATCAAGTAAGCTAGCTATCCAAATAGTTAAAACAGGTCAATTAATGTCAGTAGAAAGTACAAGAAATAAATGTAATAAAAAGGAATTTAAAAATTTTTGTATCACATTATATCTCCTTGTAAAATAAATTTTAAAATAAATGCAAAAGTAAATTTCATTGCACATAAATTATGTGGAAATAATTTCACAACTTTAAGAATTCATAAAAAAACTAAGAAACAGATTTGAGAGTACGATTAGGAACATTGTAAAATAGCATTTAATATTCATCAATTCTGAAATTATTTTTGTTATAAGTAATTTAGGAACTTATTAAGAGACTCAAAGGAAAATATATAATTATCTTCAAAGAGTCTTAAAATGTGCTTGCCAAATTTCAAAACCTAATTTGAAAGTACATGACAATATTCCCACACATATATATTTGTGAATGAAAGCAGACATGCCTCTTTTATTCCCTAAAGAACATCACTCCAAACATGATACTTAACCTAATGTGTATACAATTGTTTCAGTTCCACTGAAGATTCAAATCAATACAAAATTCCTCAGTACTTTTGGTGCTTTTAATTTTGTGTTTGCAATATTTGATTATTAAAAAGCATATAATTAAGAGAAATTTAATTTTTAAAAAAGAACTCCACTGTCACTATGGGACAATTTATAACTCATTTTACTTTTTTACTTGTCACTCGTTCATTTGGTTTGTTTTTACTTTAGGTACCTACATAATGCAAACTGTGACTACATGTATTTGTCTTTAATTTCTTTATTATTTAACCTCTTCAAAATGGCTCTTCTGTCTTTTTTGAATATGTACATTAAAAATCTTACTCATTTACTTATGTGGAATTCAGCTGAAATAAACAGGAATGTAAATACACAGAAAAGTGAATTACAAGACATGAGTTCAAATACCATTTTTTCTTCTTTGGTGACCCTCTTATTTTGACCTCTCTTCTTTTCAGTAATTTCATCAACAGGCTCTTTTTAATAATGAACCATGACAATTGCAAATTAAATCATAAAAATCAATGTACGTAGCCAGCTATCATAAAATAAATTTTAAAGAGATGCTTTAAATAAACTGAGGCATGTTCTGATTTCTGTTTGAATAAATAGATAATTATTTGAAACTCAAGAAATATACATTTTCAAACATAGGCTTTACTATGTGTATGTTATCTTTCATCTGTCTACTTTCTAGTAACATTTATTATTTATCTTTGTGTTACTGATCAGATCATTAATCTGCATATTTAGTTATAAGAGAATTTCAAACATTTCTAACATTTTGCCAAGACATGACAATAGGCAAGAATTTCCATTGATTCAATTATAATTGATTGTCATGGTATTTTATAGTCTTGCTATTGATTAATATATTTTACTAATGAATTATTATCTTTTTCATTTTATTAATAAATTGTTAATAACATTTCAGCTGATACATTTCCTTGACAAATATTGACAAAATGCAAATTTCAAATTTCACAAAGAAAATTGTATAACTTTTGCATATTTGAGATATCTATTTTGCCTCTGAAGAACTTTTTAGTTCTATATTTTTAATTCTTAAAAAATGTATAAAATTTCCGCTTTCTTGTTCTGAATATTAATATGTTTAGGGATTGCAATTCAATAACAATTTGCTTATATAATTTGCATATGGAATATAGATTTATAAGATTAGCATCTTTTTCCACATAAAAGTGGTTTGTTCCAAGATACCTACTAGTCCTAGATGGCTGTTTCATTTGTATAAAACAACTTCGGATACTCATGCACTTATATAGGGTTGGCAACAAGACAAATGTTTGCTCAGAACTTTTGAGGGCCTCCCACATTGCAGATGCCTCTCTAGGGATGATTTTCCTCTATGTCTTCAAGTAAATGGCAAAGCTACATGTGAGAGTCAAGAGGAAGAAAATGTAGGCCAAATATCTGCACATTTTTAGAAGATGAGATAGTATATGTGATCCAAAGAAAGGGTAGAAGTTATAACTTTGTTTAGTTTAAATTGTTACAAACAACAACATTTGACAATGTCAAATGAAATGATACTTCATATTTTGAAATTACCTTATTGTATCCATCTAAAGAAGTCATTTGATTGCTAAAATCAATATCCAAATATTATTAGTGTGGAGGGAAGAAAGGCAACTAGACTCTATATAGTCTAGTTGCACATATTCTCAAATATATACATTCTCAAATATATAGACTTGCACATATTCTCAAATTACTTTTATAATCTCATGTATACTATATTGAGAACATAAATGTCTGTAGGTATGTTGCATATGCAATAATAAAATATTTTCAAAAAGAAAAAACACTCATTTTAATAAAACCAATTTAACTTGGGCTAAATTATATGAATTATTAGGAAAATTGTGTTTATCATACAAAATAACTAAATCAATGTGCGCTACTTTTATAGAGTTGATATAGAGTTGAGTCATAAAGGAAAAAATAAAAAGACCAGAAAAAATTCTTTTCATATGATTTTAAAGTCAGCTTAGAATATCTTAGATTTATTTTTTAACGTTCTAGTTTCTACTGAGATCAGCAGAAACATCACAGTACTCAAACATTAACTGCTTGAGTTGCACCAAAACAACTTGCCAAAGCAACTGAAATAGTAAGGTCACCATTCAAGTATATAGTCCACTGCAGTAGCAGTTAACTTGACTTCTTCTTTTCCTTTTTGTATCTGCTTTTATTTCCTTCTCTTGTCTAATACCTCTAGCTAAGCTTTTCAGTACAATATTAAATAAAAGTAGTGACAATGGACAATCTTGTCTAGTTCCTGGTCAAAGAGGGAATGCTTCAAGGTTCACCATTTATAATGATCCTTGCTGTATGCTTGTTATTTATTGCCTTTATTATATTGATGCATGTTTCTTCTATTTTAATTGTCATAAAGGGATGCTAGATCTTGTCAAAAGTTTTTTCTATATCTATTGAAAGAATGATGTGATTTTGTTCCTTGGATTTATTTATATGATGAATTACAACTATTGATTTGTGTATGTTGAAACAAACTTGTGTGCCTATAATAAATCCTACTTGAGCATAGTGAATGATTTTTCTGTTTTTCAATCCAGTCTGCTAAAATTTTGTTGACAATCTCTGCATCTATGTTCATTGATGAGATTATCCTATAATTTTCCTTTTTCATTTTTATTTGGTTTTGGTATTAGATTTATATTACCTTTACAGAAAAATTAGGGAGTGTTTCTTCTTTTGTTATTTTAAGAAATAGTTAGGAAGTAGTAGTGTTAGTTGTTGTTCGAATGTTTGGTAGAGTTCTGCACTGACTGCATCTCAACCTGGACTTTTTTTGGTGGGAAGATTTGTAATTACTTCTTTTATTTTATCACTTTTTATGGGGGTATTTAATTAATTCAGTTCATCCTAATTCACTTTTAGTAAGTTGTACATATTAATAAATTAATCGATTTTTTTCTGATTGTCAAACTTTGTAGAGTATAGATTTTTGACTTATCATTCTCTGAATTTCCTTGGTGTTAGTTGTAGTGACACAATTTTATATCTAATATCATTAATTTGGGTTTTCTCTCTTTTGTCCCTGCTTAATTTGGGTTTGTAAATCTTGTTGGGTTTTTCAAAGAATGAATTCTTTGCTTGAATAATCCTTTATATTGTTTTTCCTTATCTCAATTTTAGATATTTCTCCCCTGATTTCACTAATTTCTGCTTGCCTACTGTTTTGAGAATTGGATTGTTCTTGTCTCTCTAAAGCTTTGAATTACATTAAGTTGTAATTGTGATGTTTCATTTTTTGATATAGACATTGAATATTTTAAATTCTGTCTTCAACATATCCCAAAGATTTTGGTATGATTTATTTTCATTATCATTTAATTCTATGAATTTTTGAATTTCACTTTGACTTCTGCCCTGAACCCATTCCTCTTCAGTATCATGGTTTTTAATTTCCAAGAATTTTGTATTTTCTGACATTTGCTATGTTGTTTATGTCTAGCTTTATTCCATGATGATCAGATAAGATACAGGATATTATTTCAATTTCCCAGTATATATGGAGGTTTATTTTGTGCCCCAATATAAGGTTTATTCTGAAGAAGGTTCCATGTTGAAAAGAATGTGTATTCTTTATTTTTGTGGTAGAAGGTTTGGTAGAGGTTGGTCAGTTCCATTTAGGTTATGATTGTTTAAACTCCAGTGTACCTCTGTTCAGGTTTGTCTTATTGACCTATCTAATGGTGAGAATGGGGTATTAAAATCTATTACTATTATCGTGTTTGGGTTGATTTGTCATTTGAAGTGTTGTAACATTTGTTTAATGAATGTGGCTGAACTTATATTAGGTGTATATATGTCCAGTATTGTGATGTTTTCTTGATGAATCATTCCTTTGATTAATATGTTTTATCTGTCTGCATCTCTTATGATTTTTTTGGTTTGAAGTCTATTTTGTCAGATATAAGAATTGCTACTCATGATTGCTTCCTTTTTCTATTAGCTTGCAGTACTTTTGACCAGCTTTTTGCTCTGAGAATGTGCCTGTCTTTCCTGGTAAGATGTGTTTCCTGAGAGTAGAAGATGCTGGGTTGCGATATATGATCCATATTGTAGTCTTTGTCTTTTGATTAGAGAGTTAATTCCATTAACATTTATAGTTATGATTGGGAAATGCTTGCTGATTCCTGTGATCTTCTGATTTTTGTAGTTTTTATGTGTTTATTTCTTTGCTAGAAAGTGGTGTTGGCATTATTTTTCCCTTCTGTCCTCTCAGATATGTTTCACCTTTTCTTCAAGCTTGAGTATCTTTTCTAGCATCTTTTGTAGGCTTGATTTGGTGTTCATGAAAAGCTTCATACTGTCCTCATGGTAGATGATTTTTCTTATGCCCTCAATCATGACTGAGAGTTTGAGTGTGTATATTAGTCTGGTTTGGTATTTGTGCTAATTTGTGACTTGAAGTATATTTTTCCAAGCTCTTCTAGCTTTCATTGTTTCCATTAAAAATCAGCTGTCATTTTAATAGGCTTACCTTGAAATGTGACTATTTTTTTCTCTTGATGCTCTCAGTGCATTGTATTTTACATGTACCTGTGTTGTTTTGATTATAATTTGTTGTTGTGAGTTTCTATTTTGGGTCATATCTGAATGGTGTACAAAATGCCTCTTGTACTCTTTTCCTTAGATGTGGAAAATTTTCATTAGTGTGAAAAATTCATTCCAGGATGGCTTTAGGTTTGGTTTCAAGTTATCCTTTAACTGTTGAATTTTTATCTCCAGTATTTTTTTTGGCTTTTTTGATCTCTTTGATTGAACCAATTTGCTTTGCCATGTTGTCTTCTAGTTCTGATATCCTACTTTCTGCTTTGTTGGTTCTGCTTGTAAAACTTTCCATTTAATTTTGGATTATAGTTCATTTATTTTTACTTTCAAGCTTAAACTCTGTATGTGATTTTTTTCAACTGCTCTATGTCTAATTTTGTTTCTTCAACTCACTTCTTCATTTCATCTAGGTGCCTGTTGTGCTCCTGTTCACATTGGCTAATGTGATTATTTTTCTTGTCTTGGATTTCCCCTTTCATTGTTTTCATCATGGTAAAGATCATGCTTTGAAAATCAATGTGTTATTAAATTTTTGACTAATATCTGAGAGGTTATTCTGGTAATGATCCATTGTTATGGTGTAAACTTTTTTTATGGGGAGTTGAAGACACGGTTTTTGTTGTATCTGATGGATTTATGGTAAGACTTGGTCATTTTATGTTTGATTTCTAGAAACTTTCTTGGTGAGGGTTTATGAGTGTTGTAAGTCAGACAGAACTTGGATTGTTATTGCTACTGTTTACCTAAATCTTTAAGGTATGTCTAGGGTTCCTTGCTGTTATTTCACAGGTGAGGTGATATGCTACCAAAAAAAAAAAAAAGTTTGAAGCTCTGGTTCTAGAGATGACAGAGTTTAGGTTTAAATTTGCCTGGATATTTGAGATTGAGCATCAAGGGTTGTTATGTATGGTTTTGCTTACATATTAGATGAACTTTGTATTATGAAATAGGGCAAGGTTAGTAGTCAGCTTAGAGTACTCTTAGTTCCTTCCAGGTTTATGTCAATAGGTAATGCACTAAGGAGTGGGTGTGTGGGCTTTTGGATGTGCTGTACAGAGGGCCTGAAGCAAAAATGACTGTCAACTGAGATGAGAAGGAAAGTAAAAAGAGTTACATTTCTTAGGGTTGAATATGAAGATACCCTTCTGTTGGATGGAAGGAGCTTTATTGTCTTCCCTAGCAAGTATTGGTGATTTGACACCAGGTTTGTGGTGCTTGAGGATTCTGTTAAATCTTAGAGGGTCTATTATTAGTTGACTGAGGAGGGGTAGTGTTTGATAAGGTTTCATTGCACTGGTTTGCATGAGAGGAGAAATCTGCTCCATCAAAGCCTGATGGTGTTCCAGAGCCAAAAGGAGTGGGCAAAGAGGAGCCTATAGCTCTGTGCGATGCACACCATTACCCCAAAAGAAACTTCAATACACTAAAGCCTGCTGAAGACCCAGAGCCAAGAGGCATGGCTAAGGGGCAGCCTGAACTTGCCACCTATCCCCACTAGAGGAAATCAGATCCGTCAAGGCCTGCTAGGAAAGTGCCCGAGGAAAAAGCCAGAGTCCTGTGCTTCATGTGTAGTTCTTAGTCCAAAAATCAACAAAGTGATTTTTATTATTTATTCAATTGTGTGTGTGTGTGTATGTATGTGCACGGGTGTGTGTGTGTAGAACCACGGGCGATTTCAGGAACTACCGTGGACCACCTCTTCTCCGCCTCCGCCTCCTCCGGGATTCACAGGCTCCGCCCTACCAGGACCAGAAGCACAGGCGCCCCCGCTTCCGCCTGGAGTCTATATGTGGGATGTGGGATCCAAACTCAAGACTTCCTGCCTGCAACGCAGAAGCTTAATCCCTGAGCCACCTCTCCAGCCCCAACAAAGTGATTTTATTTAAAGAGTCAATATTATAATGAAGAAAATTGACTACAAAAAATAATCACAAATTGGTGAGATTTTTCTGTGAAATTTACAAGTACCAACTAATGATGGATAATTAAGAGGATACAGTGAAATATTTCAGCCTAATATAACAGTATCTAATGTAATTACTGAATAGTCTCTTTTTACATGGTAGTTGTTATTTTATCATTATGCAATTTATCAAGCGAATATATTGCATATGTGCATATGATACATGCATATCATTCATTTCTTCCTTAAATTCTGCTGACTCACAATAATCAAGGGCAGTGATGATTCTGAGAGTCACAAATGGATTCCATCTATTGACTTGATGCTATTCAGTGTTATTATTAACATTCCTGAATTCCTAACTCCAAAGTCCTGCTGTCTTATACTCTACTATCGTTTCATTCACACACATTCTATAACATAGAGTGGTGAATGCCTTATAATCTTTGTGCTTAATTAATGACCACCATGATTGGTTAATAACATTCCATCTATCTCTTTGAGCTAATAATGCTTATTGTAAAAGCAAAGATTTACTAGATAAAGTTAAATAATCAAGGGAAATTCTAGGACTGTTATAATACATGACAGAGATAGAATTCAACTCAAGTAGTGGAAAGGACTTCGTGTTCAGAGAGCTAGGATAAGGAGAAATATATCTGTTATCTTTTGACTTATATTTATAGACTACTATATTTAAACTTATATAATTATAAATAAAAATATGTAAAAATTTTCTTGTCCTCTGGCAGATAGTAGTTTTATAATTTCGATAGAGAAGTTGCCACACCCTGGCTATCTGCTCTGTTACAGATTGGAAAATAGGTATGCTATTTCCCTTTCTGATTATAATTCAATAGATACTTTCCAGATCATTTAGAAAGGTATTACTGAGTTGAAAATTAGTAGGAACTTTTAAAAAATATTTACTTATCAAGAGGTCAGAGAAATAGTTCAAAAGTTTTATACAATAAATGCTTTCCATGAAATAGGAGGTCAGGAAGAAACTTGTCCAAATTTATTCAAGCTTGGAAATTTTAAGACTTTCTTGGTGACTGACAGAACTTCTAAAACATTTCTAATTTTTAAAAAAAATATTTCTTAAATATATGTGCACATATTTTTCAAGAATAATATAATTTCTCATCAAGTATATTGAAGAAAGTATTGAACAGTAGTCAACATATTGGTATAGCCTATTAACCTTAAAAATCTTCTCCTTTGGGAGCCAACAAAATGTTTCAGTGACTAATCCATTGATCTGTGGGTCTATTTTGGAGCCAGTACCAGGCTGTTTTTATAACTATGGATTTGTAGTACAGACTAAGGTTGGTATGGTGATACCTCCAGCCATGTTTTTGTTACTCAGGATTGTCTTTGCTATCCGGGGTCTTTTGTGCCTCCATATGAACTTTGAGATTGTTTGGTCAACTTCTTTAAAGAATTGCTTTGGGATTTTAATAGGTATAGCATTGAATTTGTATGTTGCCTTTGGTAGGATCATCATTTTTACAATGTTGATTCTGCCGATCCAGGAACAAGGGAGGTCTTTCCACCTTCTGGTGTCTTCTGCAATTTCTTTCTTTAGGGTTTTAAAGTTTTCACTATAAAGGTCTTTTACATCCTTGGTTAGGTTTATACAAAGTTATTTAATTTTTTTTAAGGGCTAAATGGGATTGTTTTGTACATTTATTTTGTAACCTGCCACCCTGATGAACTTCTGTATTAGTTCCAAGAGCTTCCTGGTGGAGTTTTTGGGATCACTCAGGTATAGAATCATGTCATCTGCAAATAGAGATAACTTGACTTCTTCCTTGCCAATTTGAATCCCTTTTATGCCCCTTTCTTGTCTTATGGCTTCAGCTAAGACTTCAAGTACAATATTGAATAGAAGTGGTGAGAGTGGACAGCCTTGTCTAGTTCCTGATTGAAGTGGGAATGCTTCAAGGTTTTCCCCATTGAGTATAATCCTTGCTGTTGGTTTGTTGTATACAGCTTTTATTATATTGATAAAGGTTCTTTCCATTCCAACTGTTCCAGGATTTTGATCATAAAGGCCTGTTGGATCTAATCAAAAGCTTTTTCTGCTTCTATGTAGAGTATCATGTGGTCTTAAACTTTGGACTTGTTTATTTGGTGAATTACATTTATTGATTTGAGTATGTGGAACCAACCTTGTGTGCCTGGGATAAAGCCTACTTGATTACTGTGAATGATCTTTTTGATATGTTTTTGAATCTGATTTGCTAAGACTTTGTCGAGACACTTTGCTTCTGTGTTCATTAGAGAGATTGGCCTATAGTTTTCTTTTTTAAGTGTATCTTTATTAGATTTTGGGATTAAGACCATATTAGCTTCATAGAGGAAATTTGGTCGTGTTCCTTCCTTTGCTATTTGATGGAACAGTTTAAGGAGTATTGGTCTTATTAGCTCCTTAAATGTCTGGTAGAACTTTTTGCTGAATCCATCTGGTCCAGGACATTTTTTGGTGGGAAGATTCAAGATTACTTCCTCAATTTCCTCATATGTTACAGGACTATTTAAATAATTCACAACTTCCTGATTCAATTTAGGTAAGGTGTGTTTACTTAGGAATTCAGCCATCTCTTTTGTGTTGTCGAATTTCACATAGTATATGTTTTTGAAATATGATGTTATAATTATCTGAATTTCTTGGGTATCAGTAGTGATGACTCCATTTTCATTTCTAATTTTGTTAATTTGGGTTTTCTCTTTCTTGCTTTTGGTTAATTTGGCTAGGGGTGTATCAATCGTATTGATTTTTTAAAAAAAAAAGCTTTTTGACTGGTTGATTTACTGTATCGTTTTCCTAATCTCAATTTCAGATATTTCTCCCCTTATTTTGCTAATCTCCTCTCTTCTACTGTTTTTGGGATCAGATTGCTCTAGTGTCTCTAAAGCTTTTAGGTGCATTGTTAAGTTATTTATTTCTGATGTTTCCATTTTTTTGATGTAGGCATTAAGAGCTATGAACTTACCTCTTAGTACAGCTTTCATTGTGTCCCAGAGATTTTGGTAAGTTGTATTTTCTTTATCGTTCACTTTCAGGAAATCTTGAATTTCCTTTGTAATTTCTTCCTGAATCCAATTCTCATTCAGCATCATAGTGTTAAGTTTCCAGGAGTTAGTATTCTGTTGCTTGTTGTATTGTGGATGTCAAGCTTTAGGCCGTGTTAGTCTGATAAGGTGCAGGCTAGAACTTCCACTTTCCTGTATATGTGGAGATTTGTTTTGTGGCCCAATGTGTATCTATTTTGGAGAACGTTCCGTGTGCTGCTGAGAAAAAATGTGTATTCTTTGGAGCGTGGATGAAAAGTTTGATAGAGATCTGTAAGGTCCATTTCAGTAAGGGTTTGATTAAGCTCCAAAGTGTCTCTGTTAAGTTTTTTACCTTTAGATTCTTCCCATGTTGAGAGTTTGGTATTGAAATCCCCAAGAATTATCGTTTGGGGATTGATTTCTCCCTTTAGATGTTGTAAGGTTTGCTTAATGAATGTGGAGGGGGCGTACTGGGTGCATATATGTTCTATTGTGAAGTCTTCCTGGTGAATTGTACCTGTGACTAAAATGTAGTATCCATCTGTGTCTCTTATGATTTTTTTTGGTTTGAAGTCCACTTTGTCCGATAGCATAATGGCTACCCCTGCCTGTTTTCTGCTTCCATTTGCTTGTAGAATTGTTGACCAGCCTTTTATTTTTAGGATGTGCCTATCTTTTTTGGTGAGATGGGTTTCCTGCAGGCAACAGATTGATGGATTGTGATTTTTAATCCAAGTTTGTAATCTGTGTCTCTTGATCAGTGAGTTAATTCCATTAACATGTAGTGTTATAGTGGAGAAACTATTTTTAATTCTGGACATTTATGATGTTTAGTTGTTTTTGTAAATATATTGCTTTGCTTTTAATGGTGTTATACTTCCTTTCTGTTCTGCCGGATATGCCTGTTTTTTTCTTCATGCTTGAGTATCATTTCTAGCATTTTTTGAAGGCTTCGTTTGGTGGACATGTATCCCTTCAAGTTGTCTTTGTGTCTGAAGATTTTTCTTTCTCCCTCGATCATGACAGATAGTTTTGTTGGGTATGTCAGCATAGTTTGACATTTTTGCTCATTCAGTACTTGAAGTATGTCTCTCCAAGATCTTCTTGCTTTTACTGTTTCGACTGAGAAGTTATTTGTTATTTTAATAGGTTTACCTTTAAAAGTGACTTGTTTTTTTTTTCCCTTGATGCTCTCAGCACCATTTCTTTATCTTGAATATGTAGTGTTTTAACTATTATTTGCCGTGGCGAGTTTCTATTTTGGTCACATCTGTTTGGGGTGCAGATTGCCTCTTGTATATGAATGGGCCCCTCTTTTTTTAGATGAGGAAAGTTTTCCTTGATGATCATTTGAAAAATTTCCTCAAGTGTGGTATTTTGAGATTTTTGCTCTGGTTCCATGAATACGCATGTTAGGCTTCTTCTGGGTGTCCCATAACTCTTGAATGTTTCTCTTGGGTGTCTTTTTGGCTTTAACAATCTCTTCCATTGAACTGGTTAATACTTCCACTTTGTCTTCAAGTTCTGAAATTCTGTTTTATGCTTCATTAGTTCTGCTGATAAGACTCTCTGTTGAGTTCTGGGTTGAAGATAACATGTCTTTTAATTCAGTTTTGAACTCTGCTTGAGTCCGTTTTAACTGCTGTATGCCTGTTTTTGTTTCTTGAACTGTTTTTCTCAACTCCTCCAAGTGTCTGTTATTTTCCTCTTCAAAGCTATTGATTCCTCCTGGATTTCCTTTTTCATAGTTTTTAACATGGTAATGACCATGTTTTGAAAGTCATTATCCTGGGTCAGTCTTTCTTGGTCATTTTCCATGGGTTTGTTCTGGTTGGAGTCTATCATTATGAAGTCAATTCATTCAGTGGGAGATTTGTGTACTTGGGTGTTGTTACTCATGGATTTGCACTTTGACTTGGGCATCGTCATTTTAACTCTTAAGACCTTCTTTCAATTTCTCTGTGTTCTTCACTGAACTGAATCATTTGGCCTGGGATTTTGGGGTTGGGCTGGGGCAGAGCTTACCTAGGTCGCTGTAAGTCCTGGCTGGACTGCGCATGTCACCTGGGGCATGGAGTGGGGAAAAGTTAATACACATTTTTAAAAGGTTTGAGAACATTGTTTATCATCCATATTTCTGAGAAATGCTTTTTCTACATGGTATTTATGAAGGAATATATGAAAAGATTTTATTTAAAATTTTTCTTTCAGAGACAGCAAATTTTTCTGTTAAATACTTAAAAATGATATTGAAAAACTTACTTTTGACTCCACAGCAATATTCTAGAAAGAAAAATCTCTTGCTTGCTGAATTTTTCAATCTCCAAGTTTATAATCATATAGCCTGAATATTAGTTTCAAGTGTCTCAGAGACTACTGGTTTTTACAGGCTTACTTTTCTGTCTTTTAATTAATTTTTAAAACCTAGAAAGTTTTAATGAACTAGATAATAGATAACATGTAATCAAACCCCTTAGGTGGCTTTTTTCCTGATGGTTTAACTTCAGAAAAACTTGCAAGAGATGAGAACATCTTGTGATATTATTCAAATCACCCAATCAGTTTTATCTATGTCATCCATACTAGAAAGGTCAGAGTTGAGTTTCAGCCAGAGTGTAGACAAGTATTAAGCTGAAAATCCTTGTTAAACCTTAGATTCTTTGAAAAATACGAGTGATTACAAATATCAATGTAAGTTTGTCTTGAGGATCAAAAGATACCCTATTACCAGTAGCTTATAACATTGATAGCAAAAGTTAAATATTCAATGTCAGTAATTACTGTCCTGATTTGAAAGGGGATTGTCTTATAAAGTGTGTTTAAGTTCTTTCTTTTTTTTTAATTATTTTTATACAATTGTGGATGTGTGCGTGTATGAGCATGTACGTGTGTGTGTGTGTAGAACCATGGCCAAATTCGGGAACCACCGTGAAACGCCTCCATCTCCTTCTTGTTTACTCTGCCCCAGGATTCACAGGATCTGTCCTACCAGGACCAGAAGTGCAGGCTGCTCCCCCACACCCCCCACCCTCGCTTCCGCCCCGCATCTATATGTGAGATCTGATATGTGGCATCTGGGATCTTCCGCCTACAAGGCAGAGGCTTAGCCCCTAAGCCACCTCTCCTGCCCTCATTTGTTTAAGTTCTTATTTTCCTGCTGCTTGTAGTGCTGTTTGTTCCATTGCCTAATGGAACCTTGGGGAGGTGGTTCCTTGTTGGTTCCTTCCTGGTGCTAGAGTCAAGTGTGGAAGTTTAATGTCTTGGCCCCACTTCGTTTTGCTTGCTCTTTCTCTTTATGCTCTTCTGAAACATGGCCAGTCTCCTGCTCTCTCTCATGCCTTCTGCTGTGTTTCCAACCACAATGGCCTTATCCCTTCTGAAACTGTAAGCTAAATAATAAATATTTTCTCCTTTATGTTGTGTGATTCAGTTTGTTTTATCAAAGAAATGCAGAGCAATTGCAATAGAATGTTGTAGTGAGAAGTAGGGCATTACTATTTCCATTCAAGTTTCGGCAACATTTTTATAAAAAAAAATGCCCTTGTGTTATAGGCCAAGCTTCTATTTCTTACTTTATGATTGTAAGAAACATGTAGCTCATACATTGATTTGAAGCGTATTTATGTTGTTTGACAAGTGGATATCAATTAGCCACAACCCTTGCAAATGTTGATTTGAAAGTATTACCTAAATCAACAAAACTGAAAAGAACACAAAACTGTGTGGAACTTTACTAGCCTCACCATGCTGTTAATTTAGGGACTGTGATGCTGAGCTACACCATGACACATGGATTCTCCAAGGTGATTGCAGGTCATGCAAGGATGATTGGAGGCTCATCTGTCAGTTCCCAGGCACCCGGGATTTTATTTTAGCAATATAATAAAAAGTGATGAATGTCAAAATTCTAAAAGATCATATCAGTGTCCCAGCTTAACAGGTGAGTTGCTTTCACAAATCCCAGCAGCAAGCATTCTGTCACTCAGCCTCTGCCTGCTGCCTTTTGACTTGGGCAGTGGAAATAACAGTCACTGAAGACTCATGCTTCTAGAATTGGCAAATAGAATGCAGTGAAATAAGCATGAGTTGATACTGGGCTTTATATGCCTTGTGGATAGAGAAAATCACAGTATACAGTACTCCATTTTAACCTCTAAAAACAAATGTGCTAGAGAAAGAGAATGAGAACTTCAACCTTGGAAGCTTAGTTTCCTCTCTATAACCTCTTGCTTTGCAATTGGATCCCTGCAATTTCTTTGGTTATTATGAACATATTACCTGACCCTGCCTTTTCCTAATCTTACTTTCAAATCAGTGACACCTTGTATACATCACTAATATTTTTTTTAATTTTTTTATTATTGTTATCATTTATTCAACTGTGTGCATATGCGTGTGTATTTGCGCGCGTGTGTGTGCGTATGTATGTGTGTGTGTCTGTGTATGTGTAGAACCACGGACGAATTCGCGAACCACCATGGACGCCTCCACCTCCTTCTGCCCCTGGATTCACAGGCTCCGCCCTACCAGGACCAGAAGCACAGGCCGCCCCCACTTCCGCCTGGCGTCTATACGTGGGATCTGGGATCCAAACTCAGGACCTTCTGCCTGCAAGGCAGAGGCTTAACCCCTGAGCCACCTCTCCAGCTCTACATCACTAATATTGATGCTTCCATTTTGATTTCCTTTTATTAGTGTAACTATGTCTGTTATGGTGAAAGCAGCCAGCTTCTGGTAAGTTTGAGGCCTCCTCCACTGGAAAGATTTAAGGAATATTCTATAGAAAAAGAAATAAATGTATAATAAATAAATGAGTATGTATGTCTGTATCTGATACAAGCCAAAAACCACATTCAAAATTAACAGATACAACTATTTTTATCCAAAGTAGTTATATCATTTACTTGCTAGAAGTATATGGTAGATTATTCCAATACTAACCAGTATTTGATATATTTCATCTTATTTTTAAAATTTATTTATTTATTTTTTCCACTCACACAAATTTGATAGGTATCCCATTCCCCTCCCTCCCTCCACACCTCCCTGTATTCCCTTGTTCCTTCCCCCCTTTTCCCCTTCCTTTCCCCTCTCCCTCCCTTTCTCCCATTGTCCTCCTCCCCACCCCTCCACCCCCGAATCCCTGGAGCATCCTTAGTGTATGTCAAATTTCCCTCTGGGTCCTCCTCTCTGATGAGATATAAGGACTCAGTAGCATTGCATAGAGCTTTTTTTTGTGTTCCCCTTAGTATAGGAACACCATTGTGACTGTAATCCATTACCTCTAAGGATCCTAGTGCCTGTGATCCATGCTAGACTTTGAGGGGTCAATGACATGTTGGTCACTGCACAGGTCATGTAAAGTCCTATTATGATTACTTCAGCCCTAACTTGTATTAGAGTATCTTGCATATAGTTGTTCCTTCCCATCTTTAGGCTGTTACAATATTATGACCCTCTCTTCCACAAATTTCCCTGAGCTTTAGGATGGGAGAGAGTAGGCTGGCCTGGTTCCAAGTGATTGATGTAGAATCTCTGATGTTCTGAATTATGGTTTGTTGACTTTTTTTCAGTTTTGCTGCTCCTGTAGCGCCCTTAGCTCCATGCTGATAGGTATTGAATGTCAACCCCTGGCCAGAGATAAAAGGCTTTTAAAATAGAGTCTTATCATAAGAGTCGATTCAAAGGTAGATGGAATAAGAGTAGGGGACCACAGTGAGGTGGGGGGGATCAGTCTCCCATTTGCAAAATGGTTACCTTCTATCTGCCAGACTGTATGCCCTTCATTTCTGGTGACATCATATCCAATCAGTTGCAAGTTACCAGAAAGGAAAGTCTGTGAGCTTAACCAGATGTCTCATTACTTATTGCAGACCTTGTTAGTGGCCTATTTTCTCTGCTGTAGCATGATCGCCTCTCTCCTTGTTGCTGGCGGGACCCTCTTTCCCCTTCCCTCCTGTTTATATCTTTGCAATTACTGTAGGTTACAGAGATTTATCTTTGTCACTAAGTAGGTTTGGTACTAGGATCCACCAATTAGTGAGTAAATACGGTGCTTAATTTTCTGTGTCTGGGATACTTCACTCAATATAATTGTTTCTAATTCGATCCCTTTCCTGGCAAATTATATTAATTTATCTTTTCTGGTGGCTGAGTAGTATTCCATTGTATAAATGTACCACATTTTCCTTATCCACTAGTCAACTGTTGGGCATTTGGGTTGATACCATGACTTTGCTATTGTAAACAGTGCTGCTATGAACATGGTCATGCTTGTGCTATCAAGGTGAATTTTTGCTGTATGGGGATTATTCCCAAAAGTGGAATAACAGGGTCATATGGAATTTCAATCTTTATCTTCTTTAAGAATTGCCAGACGGCTCGCCAGAGTGGCTGTATGAGCCTGCACTCCCACCAGTAATGTAGGAGAGTTTCCTTCTTGTCACATCCTCTCCAGCATTTGGTGCTGTTTGTATTGTGGATTTTTGCCATCCTGACCAGGGTGAGATGATATCTCAGGAAGTTTTGATTTGCATTTTCCTGATGGCTAAGGATGTGGCACATTTTTTAAGATATTTGTTAGACATTTTAATTTATTCCTTGGTAAAGTTTCTTTTAAGTTCCAAGGCCCATTTTTTAATTGGCCCATTGTTTCCTTGGTGTTTAGTTTTCTATGTTCTTTGTACACTCTGGATAATACAGCTCTATCAGACATGTGGTTAGTGAAGATTTTCTCCTATTCTGTAGTTTGCCTTTGTGCTCATGTTACAACCTCTTTGTCTGAACAGAAGCTCTTTAATTTCACAAGATTCCATCTGTTGAGAGTTGGTAGCAGTGACTGTGTCATTGGATGTCTGTTTAGGAAATGTTGGCTTAGTCCAATCAGCTAGAGGGAGTTCCCTACCCTTTCAACTAAAGTTTTTATAGTCACTGACCTTATATTGAGATCCTGGATCCATTTGGAATTAAGTCTTGTACATGGTGACAAATATGGGTTGAGTTTTAACCTCCTGCATGTGGACATCCAGTTTTGCCAGCACCATTAGTTGAAGAAGCTGTTCTTTTTCCATTGGATTTTTGGGCCCCTTTGTCAAATAACAAATGGCTGTAATTGTGTGAGCTAATATCTGGGTTGTCAACCTTTATCCATTAATTTGTGTGTCTATTTTGCAGTCAGTACCAGGCTGTTTTTATAACTATGGATTTGTAGTACAGACTAAGGTTTGGTATGGTGATACCTCCAGCCATGTTTTTGTTATTCAGGATTGTCTTTGCTATCCTGGGTCTTTTGTGCCTCCATCTGAATGTTAAGATTGTTTGGTCAACTTCTTTAAAGAATTGCTTTGGGATTTTAATTGGTATAGCATTGAATTTCTATATTGCCTTTGGTAGGATCATCATTTTTACGATGTTGATTCTGCTAATCCAGGACAATGGGAGGTTTTTCCACCTTCTGGTATCTTCTGCAGTTTCTTTCTTTAGGGTTTTAAAGTTTTCATTATAAAGGTCTCTTACTTCCTTGGTTAGGCTTATACCAAGGTCTTTCATTTTTTTTATAAATATTTTTTTAATTTTTATTATTATTTATTCAATTGTGCGTGTATGTGTGTGTGCACGTGTGTGTTTGAATGTGTGTGTGTAGAACCACGGACGAATTCGGGAACCACCATGGACTGCTTCCACCTCTTCCTTGTTTACTCTGCCCCGGGATTCACAGGCTCCGCCCTACCAGGACCAGAAACGCAGGCCACCCCTGTTTCCGCCTGGCATCTATATGTGGGATCTAGGATCCGAACTCAGGACCTTCCGCCTGCAAGGCAGAGGCTTAGCCCCTAAGCCACCTCTCCAGCCCCTAGTCTTTCCTTTTTTTTAGGGACTGTAGTAAATGGGATTGTTTCTCTCAAGGCTTTTTCACTTCTTTCATTCTTGGCATATAGGAAAGCCACTGATTTTTGTCCATTTATTTTGTATCTGGCCACCCCGCTGAATTTCTGTATCAGTTCCAGGAGTTTGTTGGTGGAGTTTTTAGGATCACTCAGGTATAAGATCATGTCATCTGCAAATAGAGATAACGTGACTTCTTCCTTCCTTATTTGAATCCCTTTTAAGTCTTTTTCTTGTCTTATGGCTTCAGCTAAGACTTCAAGTATAATATTGAGTAGAACTCATGAGAGTGGTCAGCCTTGTCTAGGTCCTGATCGAAGTGGGAATGCTTCAAGTTTTTCCCCATTGACTATAATCCTTGCTGTTGGTTTGTTGTATACAGCTTTTATTATATTGATAAAGATTCCTTCCATTCCAACTGTTTCTACAGTTTTGATCTTAAAAAGCTACTGGATCTTGTCAAAAGCTTTTTCTGTATCTATCAAGAGTATCATGTAGTCTTGAATTCTGGACTGGTTTACATGGTGAATTACATTTATTGATTTGCATATGTTGAACCAACCTTGTGTGCCTGGGATAAAGCCTACTTGATCCCCAAGAATGATCTTTTTGGTATGTTTTTGAATCTGATTTGCAAAGGTTTTGTTGAGAATCTTTGCATCTGTGTTCATCAAAGCCATTGGCCTAATGCTTTCGTTATTAGTGTACCTTTAATAGGTTTTGGGATTAAGACGATATTAGCTTCATACAAAGAATTTGGTAGTATTCCTTCCTTGCTATTTGATGGAACAGTTTAAGGAGTATTGGTGTTATTTGTTCCTTAAATGTCTGATAGAACTCTGTGCTGAATTCACCTGGTCCAAGACTTTTTTGGTGGGAAAGATTCGAGATTATTTCATCAATTTCCTCATATGTTATAGGACTACTCAAATAATTCAAAACTTCCTGATTAAATTCAAGTAAGTTGTGCTTACTTAGGAATTCATCATTTCTTTAATGTTGTCAAATTTCACAGAGTATAAGTTTTTGAAATATGATTTTATAATGCTCTGAATTTCTTGGGTATCTGTACTGATAATTCCATTTTTATTTCTAATTTTATTAATTTGTGTTTTCTCTCTTGCCACAGACCAGAGTAGCAGCCTTGAGACCAGAGCTCCCTGTACCAGGTGGAGAACAGAACACACACAACTCTCTAGCCCGAGTGAATTCTTAATCCATTTATTGAAACTTTTGTGACAGCTTTTATACAAAAAAAATTTGGGATAAATAATGTTGCACCTACAATAGACATATAATTTTCTAGTCATCAAAAATTACCTTCAGGGTGGACATTTTTTCAAGAACCTAACCCATTGCTTGACTGGATAACCATGGGGCTGAGCCTACATAGTTGACATTTTTAACAGAGACTGTATTTTTAAAAATATACAGAGGAGGAATAAGCTCCTTTTGATTTCAACAATTAACTATAGGAGTGCCCAACACCCCATAAGTCCCAGCATGAGCTTTTGTTGTTGTCCTGTTCAGGTTGGTCCTCTCAGTCAGGCGGATTGACATGGGCACCAGGCATGGCAACAGGTTCTAGCTTGGGAAGTTGCATGCGGTTCATGCAGTCTCTGCAATCCAAGCTTGAATCATGTTTCTAAGGGGGCCATGGCTTGGATATACAAGGGCCATAAGCACCTATAGCATGGTCCTGTTGATGGAGCACTACTGAGATATGTGCTGAAGGAAACACTAGTTATTAAAAGAATAATTCCTCCGATGATAGCATCCTTCCATTCCTTTAATTGTAAGGTTGCTTGTGTCTTCCTTTGAGGAATTCCAGAAGTATATTGCCATCAGTTTGTGGATGACTCATCTGTGAACCATGCATACTCCAAACCTGGGGTCCATACTGTCGGGCCCCATATTGCCAAGGGTATCTCTTTTAGGGCAAAGGAATCATTGGTGGGAGTGCACTTGAATGGTCCATCTCTGTGATTTCTCATAAGAGTATTGTTTGGGAAAGGGAAGACATAGCCCCCTTTGCTTCTGATATTGATTCTTCCAGTTTGGATTGCAAATACCATCTCCAGGGGCAGTCTTGGCATCTAGACTTTCGGCATGATGGTCTCTTCCTTCGCCTTCAGCCAGGGTAAGAGGGTATCACAGTTTAAGGTTCTAGTGAACTAATAGCATAATCGGAATTTCTGAGTTAATACACAGGTGGGAATTTTACCCACCTATGTTTTAAGACTCTTGAAGTTATTCTCTAATTTCTTTAAAATCAGTGCACACATTCTGGCTAACAAGTCTACTTATTGTGAGTGACTAGACATGAAATCTTTATTTAGAATTTGACTTAAAGTTAAAAAGCAGGCTTCTTTTCTAGATCAGAGAGCAGAAAGCTAGTTCCAAAAAACCTAAGAGCAGGTAAAAGGCTCTCCTAATTCCCAGAAGAATTCCTCCTGCCAGAGACACAACTTGAATTAAGGAGAAGGAATTCTTAGCACCTGTCCATGGGCATTATTGTGACATTCCAAGAAATTCCTAGTACCTGTCTATGGGGTTACTGTGACCTTCTCCAGGGAACAGACCTTCTCCAGGGAACAGACTTTAGGCCTGAACTGGGAAGAAACACCAAGGCCAGACAATTCCCATATTTTTCCTTATTTCTCTTAAATAAAGCCATGTCTTTTTACTAAAGGATGTTTCTTTGAATCCATCTTTTCCAAACTGAGACATATTCTACCAGATTGGTCAGATAAGGATGTGGCACTCGCTCTTATTTTGGCTAATTTAACTAGAGGTTTATTAATCTTATTAATTTTTCAAAGAATGAGCTTTTTCACTGGTTGATTCTCTGTATCATTTTCCTAATCTCAATTTCAGAGATTTCTCCCCTTATTTTGCTAACTTCCTCTCTTCTACTGCTTTTAGGATAAGATTGCTCTAGTGTCTCTAAAGCTTTAAGCTGCATTGTTATTTATTTCTGATGTTTCCATTTTTTTGATGCAGGCATTGAGAACTATGAACTTACCTCTTAGGATAGCTTTCATTGTGTCCCAAAGATTTTGGTAAGTTGTATTTTCATTATAGTTTGCTATCAGGAAATCTTGAATTTCCTTTGTAATTACTTCCAGAATAAAATTCTCATTCAGCATCATAGTGTTAAGTTTCCAGGAGTTAGTGTATTTTCTGTTGTTTGTTGTGTTGTAGATGTCAAGGTTTAGACCATGGTTGTCTGATAGGTACAGGCTAGAATTTCAACTTTCGTGTATATGTGGAGATTTGTTTTGTGGCTCAATATGTGATCTATTTTGGAGAAAGTTCCATGTGCTGCTTAGAAAAATGTGTATTCTTTGGTGCATTGATGAAGAGTTCAACAGGGACCTGTAAGGTCCATTTCAGTAAGGGTTTGATTAAGCTCCAAAGTGTCTCTGTTAAGTTTTGACCTGTTGATCTATCCCATGTTAAAAGGGCAGTGTTGAAATCCCCAGGAATTTTCATTTTTCGGTGGTTTTCTTGCTTTAGATGCTGTAGGGTTTATTTAACCAATGTGGAGGAGCCGGTATTAGGTGCATATATGTTCAGTATTGTGAAGTCTTCTGGTGAATTGTACCTTTGACTAAAATGTAGTATCCATCTGTGTCTCTTATGATTTTTTTTTTTTTTTGGTTTGAAGTACACTTTGTCTGATAGCATGATGGCTACCTATGCCTCTTTCCTGGTTCCATTAGCATGCAGAATTTTGAACCAAGCTTTTATTTTTAGGATGTGCCTATCTTTTGTGGTGAGATGTGTTTCCTACAGGCAGTAGATTGATGGGTTGTGATTTTTAATCCAAGTTCGTAATCTGTGTCTCTTGATCGGTGAGTTAATTCCATTAACATTTAATGTTATAATGAAGAAACTATTTTTAATTCTTGATATTTATTATGTTTAGTGGCTTTTGTAAGTGTATTGTTTTGCCTTTAGGTTTTGGTGGTATTATACTTCCCTTCTGTTCTCTTGGATATGCTTGTTTTTTTCTTCAAGCTTGAGTATCATTTCTAGCATTTTATGAAGGCCTGGTTTGGTAGACACGTAAGCCTTCAAGTTGTCTTTGTGCTGGAAAACTTTTCTTTCTCTCTCAATCATGATAGATAGTTTTGCCAGGTGTATCAGCCTGGGTTGACATTTTTGCTCATTTAATACTTGAAGGAAGTCTCTCCAAGCTGTTCTTGCTTTTACTGTTTTCATTGAGAAGACAATTGTTATTTTAACAGGTTTACCTTTAAAAGTGTCTTGTTTTTTTCCCCTTGAAGCTCTCAGCACCTTTTCTTTGTCTTGAATGTGGAGTGTTTTTACTATTATTTGCCGTGGCAAGTTTCTATTTTGGTCATATCTGTCTGGGATGTGGAATACCTCTTGTATTTGGATGGTCCTCTCATTCTTTAGATGAGGGAAGTTTTCCTTGATGATAATTTGAATAATTTCCTCAGGTGTGGTATTTTGGGATTCTTGCTCTGGTATTCCATGAATGTGAATGTTAGGCTTCTTCAAGGTATCACATACTCTTGAATATTCCTCTCAGGTATCTTTTTGGCTTTAACAACCTCTTCCATTGAGCTGGTTAATACTTCAACTTTTTCATCAAGATCTGAAATTCTATTTTCTGCTTCGTTTATTCTGCTGATAAGACTCTCTGCTGAGTTCTGGGTTGGAAATAACTTGTCTTTTAGTTTAATTATAAACTTTTCCTAAGACTGTTTTAACTGCTCTATGCCTATTTTTTTTTTCTTGAACTGTTTTTTTTTCAACTCCTCCAGGTGTCTGTTGTGTTCCTTTTCAAAGTGGTTGATGCGTTTATTTGACTCCTCCTGGATTTCCTCTTTCATAGTGTTGGTCATGGTAATGATCATGCTTTGAAAGTCGTTATCTTGGGTCTGGCTTTCTTGGCTATTTTCTGTGAATTTGTTCTAGTGGAATCTATCATTAATATAATTAATTCTTCAGTTAATTCTTTGGGTGGGATATTTGTCTTCTTGGGTTTTGTTTCTCATGGATCTGTGCTTTGACTTAGGCATTGTTGTTTTGTCTTTTAAGACCTTTCAGTTTCTGTGTGTTTTCGACTGAACTGATTAAGTTGGTATTACGTCTCTCAGCCAGTTATTACTCGTGCTTGCCTTGGAGTTGGGTACATTTGTCTGTTGTTATTGTTATTTCCTAGATGATGTTTTTAGACTGTTAGTAAACAGGGAGTGAATATTAGTATGGTAGTGCCCTTTTACCATTTAGTACCTTGGTGATATGTGAGGGTAAATGGTATAATCTCTGTAGGTTGTATATGTTTTGGAGGTTGCCATATGGAAAAGTTAATCTACATTGATTAATAATTGAAAGTAGCAGGATGGTAAAAAAGGAGTTTACTTATCTTTGGGCTGGATGTGAAGAATCTCTCTCATTTGATAGGTGATTTTAGAGACCTTTAGACATATGGCCTTTGTCCCCTAGAGTATTGCTTGAGTTTCCTTTGGACTCTGTTGAATTCTGAGGAGCAGTGTTTCCTCCCTGCACTGTAAGCGAGGGACAGTAGGAGGGACAGAGGCACTGATGGTGATGGCAGAGCTCTTCATCTGGGACCTGGGACATGACCCACCCAAGCTCTGAACAGCCTGAATGTTGCTCAGTCTGGCTGGTGGAGGAGCTGATATCAGCAGGTGACCTGTGGGCTTGTGGAACTTACATGGGAAGGAGGACCGCGAGTGAGCCATCCTGTCCTGTGCAGCAGGAGGGGAAGAGACTATTTCATCTTATTTTTAATATCACCATTTTCTAATAGTTGAATGATAATGTTTCAGAAAAAATATATATTATTTACTTAAAAGAGATAATCTATTAATTCTATGTTGATAGTAATCAAACTATCATGACTCATGACATTCATTTTGAAAACAACCATTGAAATTTGATTGTATTTATCTGCCGCAATGTCATATATTTAGCTTTAAAAATTTTAATGTCAAGCAATTATAAAATACTGATCATATCATTAATAAGTCCCCAGAGTCAGCAAAACCTGAGTTGAAATGACAAGCTCATTGCTGATTGCTACAAGCCACCTACTGATTTTCTTTTATGTGCAAGACATTCCTTGAGATATCAAATGTAATACTCTTACCAACATTTCTTGTTGAATCCATACTCAGGTGGCTTCTTCTGAAATACTGCAGTTCTGTCTTAGTGAAAACAAGGCACAGTAATGCATTGTGCTTATTAGGATCCAATTTACCAGTAGCAGTCAAGTGGTTCAATATTTCCCAGTGGCGATGGCAAGGGAAAAGTAGGGATTGAGAAACTTAAATTAAATTTATAGTGCAGTACACTTGTGGGATTGAATATTGACAACTCTAATTATACCTACCTCCTACCAGAAGTTCATTGAGTGAAAACAAAAGATTAAAAATTACTTTACATATCTATTTTGGAAATTTTGTTACTATTTTCCTGCTAAGGTCTCATTGCTACTTCTGTCATTTAATGCATTCATAATGGAGGAGTTTGGTATTTCAGAAACACTGTATTTATTATTATCTTAGTGCATGCATAGATACACAAATGTAAACACACAATTAGAAAATAACATTACATCCAGATATATGGTTGGGAAAGCTGGTATGTGTCAGTGTTTGTTTGAAATATACTGTGTAAATAAAACCCATGATCTCTCCATGTATTAAGCAAATATAAATGATAGTTGCTGATGAAATTAGTAATTATGCATAATAACAAATTGGTATCCAGTTTTTCCAGCTGTAAAACATACTTTGAAAGCAGGAGTTATTTCTATGTCATAATTATAAGATATCTGTCACTATGCTTGTAACTTATCATGCAAAATATAACATGCATTATATTAAAATAGTATTTGATTACAAAAATATGTTTCTGTTGAATACATGGCTCCCTACTGTTCAAAAGCAGAAATACTGATATTGCTAACAGTGTCCTAAATCTCAGTTATTTTGAAACATAATAAAATAGATTAGCATAAAGAAAGATTGAATTATGCTCTTCTCAGCATATTATTCATATATCTACCTGAAATAATATAATAAAAATAGATGTTAAATGTTCCAGCAATTCTAGTAATAAGTAATGACCTAATCTTTTTCATTTATGAAAAAGTATTCAAAATTTTAATTACAATAGCAGTCATTTTGTTTTGTCAGTTTTATAGTTATTGTGTATATGATGAATACCACTTCTTTATTGTTGAAAAATATAAACCACTTAAAGAATTTTAAATCTTCAGATCATTCCACCATTTTTTATAAAGTTTGAGTTTTTTGGATGGATAAGCAAATTTCAACAATGACATAGTATTACTCTACCATAAATATTAGACTAATTCTTCAATATCTATATTAATTAGTTGGAGCATGGTGGAATTAAAGATAAGTGTTTGTACATATTTATGCATATATCATGTACATGATTTATGTGGAATATAAATACATAAGAACCTGAGATATCTGAATGAATTTGCTTGAGCCAGAGAAAGTACGGCCCAGCAAATGATCAAAAAAATTCTTAATTTCGCCTTTTCTCCATCTACCCCCCTATGCACGCAGTCCAGCCAGGACACACTGCGACCTAGGTAAGCCCCTTCCCCTCCTTCCCCCACCCACCCTGAAACTCCAGGCAGGCCACTGACTACAACTCCTCCCACCAGCTAGCCAGAACCTGCACACCGGGCCTGGAAGGACCCCCTGGGCCACGCCCCAGCTCCACAGCTTAATAGCTCCCCACCACCATCACCTCCTCCCTTTCTCCACCACATCAGTAAGCCTGCAGTCCAGCCAGAACTCATGGCACTAGGTAAGCTTTCCTGCCTACCCTCAAACCCCAGCTCCTCCCAACAACCAGTTGGAGCAGAAGCTGCTCCAGGCCAAATAATTTAGATCAGTGAAAAAGGCACAGAAATTGAAAGAAGGTATAACAATTAAAATGACAATGTCCAAGTCAAAGTGCAAATCCATGAGAAACAAAACCCAAGAAAAAAAATCTCCCACTGAAGGAAATAATCCCAAAATGATAGACTCCAACCAGAACAAACCCATGGAAAATAGTCAAGAAAGCCTGACCCAGGATAGACTTTCAAAACATGATCATTTCCATGATCAAGATTATGAAAGAGGAAATCTGGGAGGAATTAAATAACTACAACAATCACTTTGAAGAGGAACACAAAAGACACTTGGAGGAGTTGAGAAAAACAGTTCAAGAAACAAAAACAGGCATAGAGCAGTTACAACAGTCTCAAGCAGAGTTTAAAACTGAACTAAAAGACAAGCTATTTTCAACCTAGAACTCAACAGAGAGTCTTATCAGCAGAACTAATGAGACAGAAAATAGAATTTCAGACCTTGAAGACAAAGTGGGAGTATTAACCAGATCAATGGAAGAGGTTGTTAAAGCCAAAAAGATACTCGAGAGAAATATTCAAGAGTTATGGGACATCCTGAAGAAGCCGAACCTGTGAATACCAGAGCAAGAATCCAAAAATACCACACCTGAGGAAATTTTTCAAACTATCATCAAGGAAAACTTTCCTCATCTAAAAAAAAAGAGAGGCCCGTCCATATACAAGATGCATTCGGCACCCCAAACAGATATAACCAAAATAGAAACTCGCCACGGCAAATAATAGTTAAAATACTCCACATTCAAGATAAAGAAATGGTGCTAAGAGCTTCAAGGGAAAAAAAAGTCACTTTCAAAGGTAAACCTACTAAAATAACAAATGACTTCCCAATGGAAACAGTGAAAAAAAGAAGAGCTTGGAGAGACATACTTCAAGTATTGAATGAGCAAAATATGCCCTGCAAAACTATCTGTCAGATTCAAGGGAGAAAGAAAAGTTTTCCAGCACAAAGACAACTTGAAGGCTTACGTGTCTACCAAACCAGGCCTTCATAAAATGCTAGAAATGATACTCAAGCGTGAAGAAAAAAACAAGCATATCCAAGAGAACAGAAGGGAAGTATAATACCACCAAAACCTAAAGGCAAAACAATACACTTACAAAAGCCACTAAACATAATAAATATCAAGAATTAAAAATAGTTTCTTCATTATAACATTAAATGTTAATGGAATTAACTCACCAATCAAGAGACACAGATTATGAACTTGGATTAAAAATCACAACCCATCAATCTACTGCCTGTAGGAAACATATCTCACCACAAAAGATAGGCACATCCTAAAAATAAAAGCTTGGTTCAAAATTCTGCATGCTAATGGAACCAGGAAAGAGGCAGAGGTAGCCATCATGCTATCAGACAAAGTGTACTTCAAACCAAAAAAAAAATCATAAGAGACACAGATGGATACTACATTTTAGTCAAAGGTACAATTCACCAGGAAGACTTCACAATACTGAACATATATGCACCTAATACGGGCACCCCCCACATTCATTTAGCAAACCCTACAATGTCTAAAGTGAGAAATCAATCCCAAAAAGATAATTTTTGGGGATTTCAACACCACCCTCTCAACATGGGATAGATCAACAGGTTAACTTAACAGAGACACTTTGGAACTTAATCAAACCCTTACTGAAATGGACCTTACAAGTCTCTATCGAACTTTTCATCCACGCACCAAAGAATACACATTTTTCTCAGCAGCACATGGAACTTTCTCCAAAATAGATCACATATTGGGCCACAAAACAAATCTCCACATTTACGGGAAAGTTGAAATTCTAGCTTGTATGCTATCAGACCACCATGGTCTAAAGCTGGACATCCACAACACAACAAGCAGAAATACACACAACAGAAAATACACTAACTCCTGGAAACTTAACACTATGATGCTGAATGAGAATTGGATAAAGGAAGAAATTACAAAGGAAATTCAAGATTTCTTGAAAGTGAATGATAATGAAAATACAACTTACCAAAATCTCTGGGATACAATGAAAACTGTCCTAAGAGATAAGTTCATAGCTCTTAATGCCTACATCAAAAAAATGAAAACATCAGAAATAAATAACAATGCAGCTTAAAGGTTTAGAGACACTAGAGCAATCTGATCCCAAAAACAGTAGAAGAGAGGAAGTTAGCAAAATAAGGGGAAAAATATCCAAAATTGACATTAGGAAAATGATACAGAACATCAACCAGTCAAAAAGCTGGTTCTTTGAAAAAATCAGTAAGATTGATACACCCCTAGCTAAATTCAACAAAAGCAAGAGAGAGAAAACCCAAATTAACAAAATTAGAAATGAAAATGGAGGTATCACTACTGATACCCAAGAAATTCAGATAATTATAATATCATTTTTCAAAAACATATACTATGTGAAATTTGACAACACAAAAGAGATGGATGAATCCTAAGTAAACACAACTTACCTAAATTGAATCAGTAAGTTGGGAATTATTTAAATATATATATTCCTATAACATATGAGGAAATCGATGAAGTAATCTCAAATCTTCCCACCAAAAAATGTCCTGGACCAGATGGATGCAGCACAGAGTTCTACCAGACATTTAAGGAGCTAATAACACCAATACTCCTTAAATTGTTCCATCAAATAGCAAAGGAAGGAACACTACCAAATTTCCTCTATGAAGCTAATATGGTCTTAATGCTAAAACCTAATAAAGATACACTTAAAAAAGAAAACTATAGGCCAATCTCTCTAATGAACACAGAAGCAAAGTGTCTCAACAAAGTCTTAGCAAATCAGATTCAAAAACATATCAAAAAGATCATTCACAGTAATCAAGTAGGCTTTATCCCAGGCACACAAGGTTGGTTCCACATACTCAAATCAATAAATGTAATTCACCAAATAAACAAGTCCAGTGTTTGAGACCACATGATACTCTACATAGATGCAGAAAAAGCTTTTGATTAGATCCAACAGCCCTTTATGATCAAAATCCTGGAGCAGTTGGAATGGAAAGAACCTTTATCAATATAATAAAAGCTGTATACAACAAGCCAACAGCAAGGATTATACTCAATGGGGAAAAACTTGAAGCATTCTCACTTCAATCAGAAACTAGACAAGTCTATCCACTCTTACCACTTTTATTCAATATTGTACTTGCAGTCTTAGCTGAAGCCATAAGACAAGAAAGGGACATAAAAGGGATTCAAATTGGCAAGGAAGAAGTCAAGTTATCTCTATTTGCAGATGACATAATCTCTTACCTGAGTGATCCCAAAAACTCCACCAGGAAGCTCCTGGAACTAATACAGAAGTTCACCAGGGTGGCCAGATACAAAATTAATGTACAAAACTCAGTGGCCTTCCTATATGCCCAGAATGAAAGAAGTGAAGAAGCCCTGAGAGAAACAATTCCATTTACTATAGCCCCTAAAAAATAATGAAATACCTTCGTATAAACCTAATGAAGTAAGAGACCTTCATGATGAAAACTTTAAAATCCTAAAGAAAGAAATTACAGAAGACAACAGAAGGTGGAAAGAGCCCTTTCTGCCCCCACCCAGGATGCGTACAGTGCATCCAGGACTCACAGAGAACTAGGTAAGCTCCATCCCCCTCCCGCCCACCCCTAAACCCCAGGCAACCCACTGGACCCAGATCCTCCCTCCAGCTAGCTGGAGCTGGAAATGGGAAGGGTGGGGGAGGATCCCCTGGGCTATGCCCCAGCTCCCCAGGTTAAATAGCGCCCTGGCACTGCCACCTCCTCCCTTTCCCCATCCACCTGGGATGCCTGCAGTCCAGCCACAACTCATGGCGACTTAGGTAAGCTTCCCCACTCACCCCCAAATCCGAGTCACTCCACTGGTCCCAGCTCCTCCTACCAGCCAGATGGAGCAGGAGGTGTTCCAGGCCTAATAATTCAGTTCAGTGAAAAACGCACAAAAATTGAAAGAAGGTCTTAAGAGTAAAAACGACAATGCCCAAGGCAAAGTAAAAATCCATGAGAAACAAAGCCTAAGAAAACAAATCTCCCACTGAAGGAATTAATCCCAAAATGATAGACTGCAACCAGAACAAACCACCAGAAAATAGCCAAGAAAGCCTGACCCAGGATAACGACTTTCAAAACATGATCATTACCATGTTCAATACTATGAAAGAGGAAATCCAGGAGGAATTAAATAACTGCATCAATCACTTTGAGGAGGAACACAACAGACATTTGGAGGAGTTGAGAAAACAGTTCAAGAAACAAAAACAGGCATAGAGCAGTTACAACAATCTCAAACAGAGTTTAAAACTGAACTAAAAACAAGTTATCTTCAACCCAGAACTCAACAGAGAGTCTTATCAGTAGAATTAATGAAGCAGAAAATAGAATTTCAGACTTTGAAGACAAAGTGGGAGTATTAACCAGCTCAACGGAAAAGGTTGTTAAAGCCAAAAATATAGTCGAGAGAAATATTAAAGAGTTATGGGACACCCTGAAGAACCTTAACATGCGTATTCATGGAATACCAGAGCAAGAATCCCAAAAGGTGGAAAGACCTCCCATATTCCTGGATTGGCAGAAACAATATCATAAAAATGACCATCCTACCAAAGGCAATATACAAATTCAATGCTATACCAATTAAAATCCCAAAACAATTCTTTAAAGAAGTTGACCAAACAATCTCAAAATTCATATAGAGGCCAAAAGACCCAGGATAGCAAAAACAATCCTGAGTAACAAAAACACTGCTGGAGGTATCACCATACCAAACCTTAGTCTATACTACAAATCAATAATTGTAAAAACATCCTGGTACTGGCTCCAGAATAGATACACAGATCAATGCATGAGGGTTGAAGACCCAGATATGAGCCTACACAATTACAGCCATTTGATCTTTGACAAAGGGGCCCAAAAAAATCTAATGGAAAAAGAATAGCTTCTTCAACAAATAGTGCTGGCGAAACTGGATATCCACTGGCAGAAAATTAAAATTTATCACCATGTACAAGAATTAATTCCAAATGAATCAAGGACCTCGATATAAGGCCAGAGACTATAAAATCCATAGTTGAAAGGGTAGGGAACTCCCTTGAGCTGATTGAGCTAGGCAACAGTTTCAAACAGACATCCAAAAGCACAGTCACTATAACCCACAGTCACAGATAGGATCTTGTGAAATTCAAAAGTTTCTCTTCAGATAAAGAGATTGTACCTGGAGCACAAAGGCAACCCACAGAATGGGAGAAAAACTTCACTAACCACATATCTGATAGAGCTATTATTATAGCTATTAGTATATATATATATATATATATATATATATATATATATAGTTAGTATTTATATATATAGCTAATAGTATAGAGCTATTACCTATTATCCAGAGTGCTCAAAGAACTTAGAAAATTAAACACAAAGGAAACAAATGGGCCAATTAAAAAATGGGCTTTGGACCTTAAGAGAAACTTTACCAGGGACGAAATTAAAATGTCTACAAATATCTTAAAAAATGTGCCACATTCTTAGCCATTAGGGAAATGCAAATCTACACTTCCTTGAGATTTCATCTCACCCTGGTCAGGATGGCAAAAATTCACAATACAAACAACATCAAATGCTGGAGATAATGTGGAGAGAGAGGAACTCTCCTATATTACTGGTGGGAATGCAAGCTAATACAACCACTCTGGCAAGCCGTCTGGTTATTCTTAAAGAAATTAAAGATTGAAATGCCATATGACTCTGCTATTCCACTTTTGGGAATTACCCTCCATACATCAAAAATTCACCTCGATAGCACAAGCATGATCTTCCATACATCAAAAATTCACCTCGATAGCACAAGCATAACCATGTTCATAGCAGCACTGTTTACAACAGCTAAGTCATGGAACAACCCATATGTCCAACAGTTGATGAGTGGATAAGGAAAATGTGGTACATTTATACAATGGAATGCTACTTAGCAATCAAAAATGATGAATTAATGAAATTTGATCCTTGTACCAAACCCACTCAAAAATAAATCTCTGTAATACCTATAGTAATTGCAGATTATAAACAGGAGGGATGGGGAAGGAGGTCCCCACTAGAAACAAGGAAAGAGGGGACCATGTTACAGCAGAGAAAATAGGGCACCATCAAGGACTGGAGGGGTGACATTCATTACCCTCCAGGATGGAGCCAAGGGCATTGCAGGAGCAGCAAAACTGAAAAAAAATATCAAAATCAGCACACCATAGTTCAGAACATCAGAGACTCTATATCAACCACCTCGAACTAGGCCTGCCTTATGTCTCCCCATCCTGAAACTCGGGAAAATTTACAGAAGAGTGGGTGGTAAGATTGTAAGGGTACAAGGATGGGAGGAGTAATGATATGCAAGATACTCAACACAAGTTAGGGCCGAAGCAATCATAATAGGACTTTGCACGACCTGCGCAATGTCCAACTCACTATTGATCCTTCAAAGTCTAGCATGGACTAAAGGCATTAAGATCCTTGGAGGTTAGGGATTGACACCCAGAGTAGTATTCTTATGCTTAAGCGGAACACAGGAAAGCGTTTTGGGAAATGCCACTGGGTCCTTGCACCTCATCAGACAGGAGGACCCAGAGGAGAGTTTGGCATGCACATTAAAGAATGCTCTGGGGATGGGGGCGGGAGGCATTGAGGGATGGAGAGAGAGGGGGGAGGAGAGGAGGGAGCAGGGAGGTGGGAGTGGTGGAGGTAGGGAAGGGAACAGTGTACCTTTTAAGTTTGTATGAGTGGAGATAAATGAAAAAATTCTTAACTTCAAAAATATTCTGTTGGAGCATCTACAATAGCTTGTCACTTAAATGAATTTATACTCCAATATATGAAGAAAAGGATGTGAAATGATATTGTTTTGTAATTGTTGTGGTAGAACTTGGTAAAATAATACAGTTTTTGTTTCAAGGCCTATGTAAGTTCTGTGTGCTAGAAAAAAAAATCCACATCTGGGTTTTCAGGTTCTATGTCATCTGTTAATACAACCAACTTTGTGTTTTCAGCAAGCTAGACAAGTTAAAGATTTTATGTTCAAGTGTCTGTACTGCATCTGTTAACTTTAGGATATTCAGAACAAATATATATTGAAAACCTGTGATGTTCTCTAGCATCTATTCAGAGTGGTCAGCAGAGATTAAAGTCTATGCTGTCAAGGATCTGAAAAATACCACTCGTTGGTTCAGTTATTAGCTAGTAAGAGTCACCTCTCTGGTAGTCATTGTAAAAAAAGTGAGATTTTTGAAGGACTGAATAATACATCCTAGTCTTGACTTGCTCAGAACATTCTGTGAGGATGGATGAGCACATCACACTTTTGAGCAATTTTCATTTTATTCAGTGTGGAAGAAATAGCATGGGGAGCATGTATTACAGGAGGCCTAAAATACAAAGAAAATATCAGAGAAGTCTTCTAGAAGCTGGCACCTATCAATTGTAGAAATTGAGAGTCTAACTAGGAGGGAGCCAACCAGGAGGAGAAGATTATTGCAGATGAAAAGGGAGGTTTCTTTTTTAAAATTTATTTTTATTTTTCTAACGTTACAAGCACATTAAATACTTATCACTGCTTCCCTTCATCAGTCCACCCCACTCCCTCCCATTCTCCTACCTATATGGACTCCAGGGTTCCCTCTGGTTGTAGTTCAGTCGTCTTGTGGCATACCAAATGGCCTCTCGGGGCACCCCACCGATAAGAGGCATTTCTCTTCACTCATCCAGCCTTATTCTCCAAGGTTTCCACTGTATGTACTTATATCTTTTGAGTTCCTCAATAGTCTATGGAGGCATGTTGATATGTCAGTTATTATGTAGGCCTAAGTACAAGTCCCACTGCAGTGACTTCCTGGATGCAACAGTCCTGCTTTGAATGGAATGTCTTGTCTGGTGAACCTTCCCATCTTTAGATTTTTACATTCTCTCCTCCCCCATTGTCCATGAGAAAGATCGGTTTATAAATGAATAGTACATGGTGAGAACTTTGAACATTGGAGGAAAAGTTAGTAGGATGATGCACAGCATCTAAAATGAGAAGAGACAAGATTAACACTTTGAACAACAGTGAAAAATATATGCTAGCATATAGCCTCAGTGCTACTTTAACAAATACAGCTCCAAATAAAAGGGAGAGTTTAGATATCCTTGCTTTCAATGTGAAGTTTGCCAAACTCTGTGGGAAAGACATATATTTTGATGTGTCCAGAACAAAAAAATAAGGAAAAATTTTTCATGGAAAATTTTAGGCTAAATACAAAATGGCAGAAAATACTTTTGTTTTTAGCAATTTGCATATTTGAAACAAATCTAAGAATAATGCACTGAGCTTTCAAGTAATCAAAAAATAAATATTAAGTCATCATTGTAGTTTCAGTTGCAACTATTCAAAATTAAAATTGAGGATGTTTTGGTGCATTATTAAGTGAGCAAACAACCTACTTCTGAATTGCTTATGATTTATGGATGATTTATCATTACAGATTTATAGATTTCTCATTTATTTTAGTGGCAGACATATTAAGTACAGTATCTCATCCTCTTTATAACCCCAGCATTTATAATTGAGCATAACATCTGAATAGTTATTACAGTACTCCAGATAACATAAAATGTTGCTGCCTGGATGTTAATTATTGGAAGAAGTGTTTTTCTTCATCTTTGAGGAGTTTAGTAATTTACATATGATTTTTTTTCTGTTTCTTAAACCAGGCTAAATATGTCTTCCTTCCACAGAAAATGGTAAAGCATTAATATTGGGATTTTGACAATTATGTATTTAATTTATAATTTTCTACATTGTAGGCATATTTTGTGTCAATTGAATTTGTTGTGTATGGTTTTATGTTTGAATGTTTATCTCTGTTAAGTAGGAAAATATATTGATATTTTGACTTCTCTACTAAAATACTTATGTGTGGTTTTCTATTTAGTTAAAACCTGCAGATAAGTACATATATAATATTTATATTGATCATAAAATTGATAGAAAATCAACTTTTGGAAATTATTATCAGAAAACAATATTTAATTTCAACACTTAGCTTCAGCTGTGTTACTATGCTCACTTTGTAGTCTTAATAAAGTTCATAGGAATAAAGTTGACCACAGAATTTAAGGAATTTTAAAATGTTTTTGAAATACAAAATATTAATGGAGGGGCTTCCAGAGATGGCTCAAGGTTTAAGACTCTGCCTTGTAAGCAAAAACACATGGGTCTTTTATGTATCTGGATCCTACATAAAAACTCCAGGTATAAGTGGTAGCTTCTACTTCCATCTCTGGAAGGCAGAGCCTGGTTATTCCCAGAGAAAAAAAGAAAGAAGTTAAAAGCAATACAGGGTGATTCCCAACTTATCCTTTGGCCTCCAAAAGCATGCATAGTGCCCTTTGATATACACAGAAAGCATGTGTGTGAGTGTGTGTGTATGTGTGTGTGTGTGTGTGTGTGTGTGTGTGTAGAGAAGACATTGAAAAGTACAAATCATCATCATCACACATGCACACACTGCAAAGACATCCTTTGTTCACAGAACAAAGAGGCACTATTATTGAAACATCTATAGTCCTGACAGAAAGGAAATATTCAATGATTCAGTGAAGCCTCTATCAAAACTCCAGTGACAGAACTAGAAAAAACCATCCTAGAACATGCACAGGATCAAAAGAAAGCTGCAGCCGCAAAGACATGTTGAACAAAGAAGAATTACATTACTACAGTGAGAATGAAAACAGCATTATATTGCCATTAAAGATATATAAATAAATAAGAAAAACAGAAACTTTAAAAACAAAATCTTTATATCTATTTTCAGTTACATTTCTGAGAATACATTTTTCAGAAAAGGGAAACTTCAACAAGTGGAATATTAGACATCCACATCCAGGAAAATGAAACAGAGATCCTTTTGTTCACTAGTTATTAAAAAAAGAAAAGGAATAAATGCTAAAATTAGATACTTGAAACTATGTAACAACTAGGCAAAAGAATAGAGGAAATATTTTAGCCTATAAATGATATTTCGTGAATGAAATCACAGGTAAGTTACACCTTCCTCAAGGAAGAAGTCAAGTTATCTCTATTTGCAGATGACATGATCATATACCTGAGTGATCCCAAAAACTCCACCAGGAAAATCCTGGAACTAATACAGAAGTTCAGCAGGGTGGTAGGTTATAAAATAAACAAGCAAAAATCAGTGACCTTCCTATATACCAAGGATGAAAGAAGTGAAAAAGCCCTAAAAGAAACAATCCCATTTACTATAGCCCCTAAAAATATGAAATACCTTTGTATAAACTTAACCAAGAAGTGAGACAACTTTACAATGAAAACTTTAAAAGCCTAAAGAAAGAAATTACATAAGACACTTGAAGGTGGAAAGACCTCCCATGTTCCTGGATTAGCAGAATCAACATTATAAAAATGACTATCCTATCAAAAGCAATATACAGATTCAATGCTATACCAATCAAAATCCCAAAGCAATTCTTTAAAGAAATTGACCAAACAATCTCAAAATTCATAAGGAAGCACAAAAGACCCAAGATAGCAAAAACAATCCTGAGTAACAGAAGCACTGCTTGGAGATAATAAAAACAGCCTGCTACTGGACCCAAAATAGGCATGTAGATCAATGGATAAGTGTTGAAGACCCAGATATAAGCCTACACAATTACAGTCATTTGATCTTTGATAAAGGGGCCCAAAAATTTCAGTGGAGAAAGAAAAATCTTCAACAAATGGTGCTGGCAAAACATGCAGATTAAAACTGGACCTGTACTTCTCACCATCCACAAAAATTAATTCCAAATGGATCAAGGATCTCAATATTAGGCTAAGAGACTATAAAAACCCTAGTTGAAAGGGTAGGGAACTCCCTCAAGCTTATCGGGCTAGGCCAACAGTTCTTAAATGGAAATCCAATGGCACAGACATTAGAACAAATACTCAACAAATGGGATCTTATGGAATTAAAGAGCTTCTGTTCAGATAAAGAGATTGTAAGCCCAGCAAAAAAGAAACCTACAGAATGGGTAAAAATCTTCACTAACCACCTATCTGATAGATCTCTATTATCCAGAATGCACAAAGAACTCAGAAAACTAAACACCAAGGAGATTAATGGTCCAATTAAAAAGTGGGCCTAGGAACTCAAAAGAAACTTTTCAAGGTACAAAATTGAAATATCCAACAAATACTTTAAAAAATGCTGTAACTCCATAGCCATCAGGAAAATGAAAATCAAAACTTCCTTGAGATATCATCTCATCCTGGTCAGGTTGGCAAAATCCACAATAGAAACAATACCCATGCTGGAGAGGATGTGGCGAAAAGGGAACTCTCCTACATTGGTGGTGGGAATGCCGGCTTATACAACCACTCTGGCGAGCCGTCTGGTGAGTCTTAAAGAAATTAAAGATTGAAATTCCATATGACCCTGCTATTCCACTTTTTGGAATAATCTCCCATAAGGCAAAAATTCACTACAGTGACACAAGCACAACCATATTCATAGCAGCACTATTTATTATAGCAACGTCATGGAATAAACCCAAATGCCCAACACTTGCCACGTAGATAAGAAAAATGTGGTACATTTATACAATGCAATACTACTCAGCCATCAAAATGATGAATTAATGAAATTTTGTGGTAATGGATGGAATTAGAAAAAATTATACTGAGTGAAGTATCCCAGACACAGAAAGTTAGACACCGTATGTACTCCCTAGTAAGTGGATCCTAGTTCCAAACCCACTTAATGACATATTCAAAGGTAAATCTCTGTAATACCTACTGTAATCACAAAGGGTTATAAACAGGAGGGAAGGGGAAGGAGGGCCTAAGAAAAGGAGATAGGGCATGATACTTCAGGAGAGAAAATAGGTCACCAACAAATATTGCATGTAAGTAGCAAGACATCTCACTTCACTTTCTGGTCACTTACGACTGAACAGTTTTGATCTCACCAATCAGGGAGGATACAGGGACTGGCAGCTAGACCGTGAACATCCTACAAATGGGACATTGACCCTCCTTCACTGCTGTGTCTTACTCACCTATTCTTCCATCTACTTTGAGTCTCCTCTTATATTAAGATCTTCATTTAAATAGTCTATTATCTTCATTGGGAGGTGAACTTATATACCAGTCAGGATGCAGCCAAGGGCTTTGCAGAAAAAACAAAACTGAAAACAACAACCACCACAATTCAGAATACCAAAGATCCTTCATTAATCACCTGGAACAGACCAGCCAAATCTCTCCCCAACCTAAAGTTCAAGGAAACTTACAGAAGAGGGGGCACAAAGATTTTAAGAGCCAAAAGATGGGCAGGACCAATGATATGCAAGATACTCCATACAAGTTAGGGCTGCAACAGCCAGAATTGGTTTTTTTTTGTTCTCCCACATTTCATTTTTCTCCTAATCATATAAACTCAATAGGTACTCTATACTCTCCCTCCCTTCCCCTCTCCCCAGCCATTTCCCCTTGCACTGTCCATCCCTTTCCTTTCCTTTCACCACCCTCCTTTCCTCTCTCCCAGTACCTCCCCCTTCCTCCCTCCCATCCCCTGGAGCATCCTTTTGTGTGAATGCCAAACCTTTCAACTGGTCTTTGCCTGACCTGCACAACGGCTGCTTTGTCAAAGACCCCTCTCCCCAAAGTCTAGCATGGATCACAGGGGAGAAGGTTCTAGGCAATAGTATCATTAGAGGCAAGGGAACTCACCAAGGGGAGTTCAAGAAGGGGCTCTGGGCTATGGAACTGAGTCGCGAACCTTCACTAGGGTGGAAGACTCAGAGGGAGATTTGACATTTACACAAAAGGATGCTTCAGGGGATGGGAGGAAGGAAGGGGGAGGGACTGGGAGTGGGAAAAAAAGGGGGGAATGAGGGAGAGTGCAAGGGAGGAAGACTGGGGAGGGGAGGAGGGAGGGAGAGGGCAGGGTACTACTGAGCTTGTATGATTAGGAAAACAAACAAAATGTGGGAGGAAAAAAATGTTTTGAAACAGACCATGGATTTAGAAGGCATCTGCAGATTTTCTTAAAGTTTGACTACAGAGATGTTCAATCAACTTTTATTTTATTTCTTCCACTCATACAAAGTTGATAAATACCCCATTCCCCTCCTTCTCTCCACCCCTCCTTGGATCCCCTTGCTCCCTTCCCCTCTTTCTCCTGCCTTTCCCCCCTCCCTCTCTTTCTCCCAGTGTCCCCCCAACCCCCATTCCTGGAGCATTCTATAGTGTGCACCTCACGCTGCACAGCTACAGATGTTAAAGGGAGGCAGCAAATTTACAGAAGGAACAAAGTTTACACATAAAAACTTTGAAATGCATTGTGCAACTGAAATAAACTGCCCGAGTTACAACAGTATGTACACAATATACTATGAAATGTGCAGTGGATGCTATTAAAAATGAACAAAATGGCTTATTACTATCCTTTCGCTAATTCATGTTCTTAGATCAATTTCCTTTTTTCATTAATTAATTTATATTTCAAATTTGTGTAGTGGAACTTTGTTAAACTTAAATGCTATATTTTGGTAAAGCTAATTGTAAACTACTTGTGTAGAGACTTCTAACAGTTTAAGTAAAATGGTTGTAATGTATTCAATTAAATGAAACCTGTCATATCTGCCATTTTTCCAATTTAATGAAAGAAAAAAAAGTTTGCAAATGCATCACCTTTCTAGAAAGCTTATTAAAATGTTCAAGGGAGAATAAAAACACATAAGACTAATATTTTCCCAATTGTGCTTAAAATATATTTTCCTCAATCTTTTGCACTAAACTAATATTTGAAAAGTTATGTTATCCTTCAAAATATGTCCACATTTGATAATTCAAAATAAAAACTGTTATATAGCCCAGACAGAAACATAAAGTACCTTTTGCTAACATCCTGTGTTTCACTTTAATATTTAATTATTCATTTATTATATCATAAAATACATAAAATCTTATATAGCAGTAATAAATTGTTACATGAATCACAGTGGAGTTACCACTAAGTTCAACATTCACATATTATCTTTGCATAATTTTATTGATCTTATAAAACTACCTAGTTTTATACCAACACCCTACCTAAGGACATTTGATTTTTACTTGGTCTTCAGGGATTTCTTGTCTGTTATACATAATAATTTCATTCTTCTTTGTGACTATTTACTAAGTACTTGGTGAACAACTTTCATGTAACCCATTTGGGAACTAGTATGTGAAGTCTTCTCTCCCTAAATCAACTTTATTACGTTTTAAAAAGGAAATTGCATGACTGAATATTCTGTTTACCACATTTACCATATTTCATCTCTTTTAATGCATTTATATTGTTAATAATTATATCTGTCACCTACTATCACACTATGTACTGTATGCTTGGAGGGATTCTGCAGAAAGGGATTTGGGGGACAAGAGTTTTGATAGAATACCTTCTTCAGATGATCAAATATTATGGAAGCAAAATGATAAATTGGAAGAACCCTCCCCATCATCTTCAAATCCTATCAGTTTGTTTGCTGCTGAAAAAATGTAACATTAATAAGATCTAAGAGAAACATCAGTCATCAACTAGAAGATCACAGTGAACAGAGACTTCTGATTGTTTATAATTGTGACTTTTTTTCTAAAAGGGTGCATCAGTGGAAAAATTCCACTCTGCTTGCTAATCTGTTGTGTCTGACTTGATTTAGAACAAATTTAAAATGGGCAAGCCTTTAATACTTTCACTCTATATGAGCTGGCTTCTTCATCAAATTTTTGATATTTGTCACTTCTAATTTTTAGGTAACTAAAATGATCTGGTTTCCTCTTTCTATTTGTAGAACTTTGTCTATCTTATAGGCCATTACGATTGATTTAAAAGAAATAGAAAAGGTTAATTTACTATATATATATATATATATATATATATATATATATATATATATATATACTCAGCCCCTTACTATAAATGGTGGAACAGTCCTTAAATATTACCCACAAAATATGACCTAATTGAGATGCTGCCTTATAGGAGCCTTAATGATAAGTATAGCGTCTTCTCACATTACCTTATTTGTATTATGTGAGCAGATATTCTACCGACATGACTAGCCATCAACTGCATCTCTGATGGGCTCAAAGAAAACTGTGGTAAACACTAACCGAGAAGACAGGAAAGGACAGCCTGAGGCAGCGAGATGCATTATGAGCATTTTTGTATTCTATCATTTTCACAGACTGTAAAAACATCATGGATATGAATAAACTCATATATTTTTGCAAAAATATGAAAATTACTTTTTAGAATGATTTGTATCAGAAAGCACCAATAAGCATGCTTTATTTCACAATTATCTTTCTTCTCTTATTTATTTATTTAAAAGTCAACAAAAATGTAAGTAAAGGTCCATATGTTTTTATAAAAAGTAAAAAAGGAGATTAAATATGACAACAATAAGCGGAAAAATGAAACCATGAAAAATGTTAGAAAATAATGAAAATACTATAGTCCATTATTGATTTTTATTTTTATTTATTTTTTTATTATTTTTATTATTTATTCAATTGTGCGTGTGTATGTATGTGTGAGTATGTATATATGTATGTGTGTATGTAGAACCACGGACGAATTCTGGAACCACCATGGACATCTCCACCTCCTCCTTGTTTACTCTGCCCCGGGATTCACAGGCTTCGAAGCACGGGCGGCCCCTGCTTCCACCTGGCGTCTATACATGGGGTCTAGGATACGAACTCAGGACCTTCCTTCTGCAAGGCAGAGGCTTAACCCCTGAGCCACCTCTCCAGCCCCCCATTACTGATTTTTAAATTAAGCTAGACCAATAGAAAACAAGAAATGAGTTTTTAAAAAGATTATGAACACAGAGTCTGTTGACGATGGTGTATGTGTTAATTTTTCGTTTCTCTGAGACATGAATCATTTCCTAAACATTAAGTGTCATATCACAACTGAGAAACTGAAAAAGTATATTCTTATACTTCTTCCAGGTTTACCAATTCCAAGTTTCCTATCCTAAACCTCTGTTTCTTCATCTCTTAACCAGAAATATGTCAAATAAACAGGTTTCAAGTGTAATCAAACTAATCACATTAGGAAAGTAATTAGAATCTTTGCAGATAGTTCCTACCTAATGAACAAGTAAATAACAGTCACTGAGTGAGAAAGGCATTACTAGGGTTAATATTTTGAATCTGCTAGGCCATGTGTGCAATCAGAAATACTTATCTGGGCTATCCTTATGTCCTGTAACACTCCAGTTCATAATTAACCTTGCAATCATGCAGGACACAGAATTCCAGCAGTCTTTTAATGTATATACTTATCTGAGATCTTATTTGCTGTAAGGAATTAGTTGTACCACTAAATTTCTAGTTTAAGTAATTTACTCTCCCCTTCTGCTGATGTCATAAACAAAGCAGAACCTGCCCTGAATGATCTTTTGTTAAGTCTAAAATTATGGTGCAGCAGCATTAAAGAAAGCAAAAGCATAGATACTATGGTTCTCCTTGACTACTCTGCTCCTAGTAGCAAAAGATTCTACAAATGACAGGATAAAGCCTTGAACAACACATGCCATGACAAGCATGGTCATGGCCTTCTTCTGCTATTTCCCTTATAAGGTAGTTTGCATCAATAGCTATTTGCAATCTATCTGTGAGATATCTCCAAGGCACCACTGGGGTTCAGTAAGGAAGAGTGTAATGTTACCAAGAACAATAAAATTAAAAGAAAAACAGGAAAAGAGGGTGGAGGAATCAATATTACACTAAAATGCAATAAAGTGAAGCATCTTTATTCCATGTATTTATATGATATCACCAGCCTTTATTAATTTCTCATTAATTTTTAAGCATTCTCTCAGTTCATTCTTGACATCACTACATTATTAGGGGATCAGGATTCTCTTTCTTTTCAAAAGTATAATAAATAAATTGAATCGCCTTATTCTTCTATCTAGCTACTGTAGTATTTTCCCTGATTGTGAACTTCTATTTATTCCACTTTAGCAAAAAAAAAAAAAAAAATAGAACCTTTAATTCATTTTAAATATTTCATCAACAAAATGTTTCTTGAATTTGGTATGACAACTGGCAATAAAATACACATTTTGAATCCAACTGTGATACAAAATTTAAAATTTTTTCTGCTTATAAAATGTAATAACATATATTAAAGTTTTGAATGCTTATGAAGTTTAATTTTCTGCATGTATAACTTATAGTCTGAACTGCATGTATTTGTTTATTCTTGAGAATAATTGTGATACATTATTAATCTTAAGATGTCATACACTATTACAGATGTCTGAACAAAGTTTAATGTCTCTATTCAAGAAGATTATGCTAGAATACATGGTAATTGACACAAGAATATTTCTAATGCAAAGAGTTTTTTTTTGACAGTATGAATGTGTGTTTCTTAAACTCATAAATGTCATCTTCAGAGAATGCAGAGGAAAATAATAGGTGATTAAACTGTAGTAAGGTAAGGACAGGATTAAATAGGCTTATATTGACTTTAACTGGAGTACCTAGATGAATATAAAGCAATAAAAAGAAATTTCTTTCAGTTTACAGAGTGATGCTATGATTGTTTGTGTAAAAACTCAGGTCATTATCTAAAAGCACTATATGATTTTGCTAACATTGGCAAAACCAATTTTCTCCCAGACTCTGTAGAATTATATAAACAAAGTAGAAGATTATACTTCTCATGCATTTATGCATCTCTTTCTCTCTTTCTCTGCGTCTCTGTGCACACACATGTGTACATACATGCATGTTTTTTATGTGAGTCTGAAACATATGTTTTACTACAGTGCTGTACTATAATCATGAAATGTTTGTGAACGTAGGACAATAAGGAACAGGAAAAAGTTTCACATTTGAATTAGACTTTTATATTGATAAATTACCCCTCACTACATATGATACTTAGATAAAAATGTCGACTTGACAATTGAATGCTTGAACTAAGGGCATGCTTGTAAAGAACTAAGGGCATAGTTGTGAAGAATTAGTAGTTGAGTGAAGCCCTGAGCAAGTTGGCTAGAGATTTTCTAATTGGTGAGGAAAAGCCTGCCCATCATGGGTGGAACTTTTCCTCTAGGCAGATGGATAAGATGGAGACAGCTGTCTAAGTAGTTGACATTTTTTGGCATACTCAACCAGACATGCTTTCTGGCAAGTGAGTAATTATGTAGATGAGAATTGAGGTAATTCTCAGTAATTGTGTATATATGGTGCAGCTAGTTCCCCAAGACCCTGGTGTTGCTATGAGCTCTTCTGTGGTGTTGGAATGAGAACTGTAACCAGACAATTGAAAACCAACATAAAATCGCTTGCTTCTATAAGCCATTTGATCATGAATTTATTCACAATTCAGCAACATGCAGACATACATATACATATGTGTGTGTGTATGTGTGTGTGTATAATTTACGTGGTTATTTACTTGATTGGGAGGGGCAGGTGCACTTGCCATAGTACGCATGTGAAAGAGATGAGAAAACTTTCAGAAGTTTGTTTTGCCTTTCACCATGTTAGCTCTTGTATTGACTTAGGTCCCTACATGTACACAAAGTGCCTTTACTCCTGAGTCATTTGCTGGTCATGCATTATTTTGTCAGAACTTTCTGTGTCCTCTTTATAATTCAGAGGTCAAATTTGTGTAGTCATTGATTTCACAATGTTATTAATGGCATGTTTCTTCTATAATGCTTTTTCTTAACATTCATAACAATTTAATATTTTACTTATATCCCTTTAAGTTCTTAGTTGTAATATAATAAATGCCCAAATATAGACATACATTAAACTACCTTCATCCTATGGCCCATAAAACCTACTCTACTTAGTACATAGATGGGAAATTGTTTATTTGGACATCATGTGTGTTTTGTACACTTAGTGCTTTGCTCTTAGCATTGTAAGTATCAGCAATACATGATTTCTTGTATTATACAGCTTGTTTCAATAATTTGTAGCCCATGGTTCATCCAGTAGTGTTTCCAGAATTTTTCATGATTTCTTGCACAAGACCATATATATAATAAAATTCACCACAGACAGATTTTTATACATTTTACCATGGGGAACTTTTATGGAATGTGGCTGTTAATAGTTAAGAATGTGAATCTGAATTGAAATGCGAGTTTTCCCTATCTAGTTGCTGCATGCAAATGTTGTCATGGGAAGGGTGACCTTGGAAGTTTTGGAACTTTTTAATGCCAAACATTTTCATCCCAACAGGAATCTGATATATACCATGAAATCTTTTAGTCCTGACAATAACTTGAGTTCATTATAATGTAAGTTATGTGTGTGTGGCTGCTAAAAAATTTACATTCATTTTTATTCAAACTTTAGAAGCCTATCTAATGAGTTAATTTCTCTAACAAAAATTACTGAACAACAAAACAGAAGAGGAAGATAAAGAGGCAAAAATTGTCTTCTTAATTACCTCAAGGAATCTCTTTGTCTCTGTCTCTGTCTCTCTCTCTCAAACGTGTGAATACATACACTTCTATGTGTCTGCATGTGTGTTGATATGTGTGTGTGTGTGTGTGTGTGAGAGAAAGAGAGAGAGAGAGAAAGAGAGGCATTATGTATATATGATTTCTCCTATCATTCCTGGCCAACCTTTAATTTTTCCACCAGGTATTGAGAAACTTTGCGCTAATACAATTCACCAGCCATTAACTTAAGTATTAAATTTCAGAATACATCAAAAATGGTTCCTAAACATTAACTTGAAACTCCATGGGACACAATATTATGAACTGTTTATGCTCTTTTACTTTTGCCTTTTCTCTTATAGATTAATGTCTTTGAAAGTTCTTTAGGACGGCAACTTTTTATACCATCAAATAAGAAAGATTTTCACACATTTATTTTATACATAGTCTCCTGTCAGATAATCTCAGTTTTATCCTGAAATCTATTGACTACCTAATGATATTTAATATTTTGATAATTCTTCATTTCTTTTTAAAGTTCTCTTTGTTTATATGGCTTTATACAATTGTGTACAATTGTGTTGGAGTCTCATTATAATTTTTCTCCATAAAACATGCCCTAAGTGTTATCTGCCTAACACTATGGTTGATTCCTTAATTCAGTGCCAGGCAGTAACCTGTACATTGTCTTTATAGGCTTGTCCTTTCCAGAATGGCACATAAAAATAGTCATTTGTTATGTATCAAGATAGGCTACTGCCACTTAATGTTATGCTTTTGAGATTCATGAATATCATCTCATGACTTCACACTTCTTTCCCTTTTATCACTGAGTAATAGACTTGTGTATTCATCAATTGAGGAGAAACAAAACAAAATATTGTGCATGTACACAATGTGACAGTATTTTCTTAGAAAATAGAAGACTTTCTCACTCTTGGTTTAACATTGATAACGCTGGAGACATTATTTTGAGTGAGAGTAATCATCCACAAAGCCCTGTTCTTGCCAAAATCCACATAAATGGATACAAACAAGTAAACTAAGGGAGTAAGTACAAGGTACTAACTGACATACCTTCCTGAGTGAGCAACCATGTGAGAGGTCTTGTATTATCTGGGTACGTTCTAAAATCCAAGACTTTACAAGGTCGTCTTTGTGTTCTTGCAGGAATATCTCAAAAATTGGAGGGCTAACAGTGAAATTTTATGTGTATTAAAACATAATTTGTTTACCTATGCTCCTGGCCTAAGTAGGAAAAAGGATGTGAATACCTTTCTTCAAGAAGAAATGAGGACACAGAACAAGATGCATAAGATGCTTCCATTCAGGATGACTGTGGATATTAGTCAAAAAGGAAATATATTCTAAGAGAAATAAAGCAAGAAAACCTGCAGTTTTCCAGCTTACTGAATAAGAAGACTGAAGGAGAGAATTGTAAAGCAAAACTTCCTTAGTCATATCTGTGGTTTCAGAAGATGATTGAGTGGGGTAGGAGAAGTCAAAGTTTTTGATGTCTACCTGATTGTCTAAGTATAAAAACCTATTAAATCGGGGCTGGAGAGGTGGCTCAAGGGTTAAGCCTCTGCCTTGCAGGCGGAAGGTCCTGAGTTCGGATCCCAGATCCCACGTATAGACACCAGGCGGAAGCAGGGGCGGCCTGCGCTTCTGGCCCTGGTAGGGCGGAGCCTGTGAATCCCGGGGCAGAAGGAGGTGGAGGCGGCCATGGTGGTTCGCGAATTCGTCCGTGGTTCTACACACACACACACACAGACACACACAGACACACGCACGCACGCACATCCACACGCATATGCACACAGTTGAATAAATAATAATAAAAAAAATTTAAAAAAAACCTATTAAATCAACAATTATGAGACAAAGACAGAACTATTTTATCAGAACTATGTTGCAAAATGCCGTCATTACATACATATTAGTTTCATTTCCATACTCAGATAAAGAAGTTAAAAATAATACTACTTATATCATGCTAAAAATATTAGGAATAAAATCCATTCAAAGATACTGAAGATATGTACATTTAAATCATTTATGAGAGATATTAAAATGTCTGGATAAATTTAGTTATTATTTTTCTTTTTATTGAAAGTCACAATTACATTGCATAAATATTCTCTTCTGAAGGGGACTATCTTTTCATGTGACCCATCTCAAATAAAATGAACATTTTAAACCTATGTTGTTTGAATTCACAAATAATTTCTCAAATATACAAATAAATGTACAGATGAACTATAATAAAATATTTTGAAAATAAGAAGAATGAAGTTGAGAGTCTTCCATTATTTATCCTTGTAAATAATATAAAGCCCCATGAATTGCTGCTGGGTTGTAATCTTGATGAGATGGTAGGTATGTGGATCAATGGAATCAAATAATACAAATAAATTCTACATTTAAACACAAGCAATTGACTGTAACCACACAATATTAATGCAGGGTCTTCTCAACAAACCCAGAGTTCTGTTGACAGTTTTTCTTGGGAATTTCTTGTTCTTGTCTCATGAATGTTACAATTAGAAGCTGTTGCCATGGATTTAACATGTGTTCTGGAGCCAGCTATTCCATTTCTAGACATTTACCTAAGATAAATAGGAACACACATCCAAATTTAGGTATATGTCCAAACATTTGCATATGTGTCACAGATGCAGGTGCCAACTTGCTGATTGAGGGCTAAGCTTTGGGCCCATTTGCAGAGAATTAGTACTTGAGCTAAGCCCAGAGAATACCTGCAGAAGATTGTAAATTGACAGGAAAAGTACAACCCATGGTGGGCGTGATTAGCCCCAGGCAGATGAAGAAAATGTAGGGAACTATTTGAGAAAATTGATATCCTTCTGTATTTTTTGTCAGAAATGCTGTTTTGGCAATCAAAGATTGTTCCTTTCTCAGTCATTATGTGAATACTATTCAGCCAGTTCCCTAAGCTCTCAGTGTTGGTGTGACGTCTCCTGCCATGCTGGACAAGGAACTTCAGACAAGAGTCATAAGAGAAAATAAAATCCCTGGTTTCCTTAAGTTATTTTGTCATGATTTTATCAGAAATATGCAGAGTAACTGCAACAATATGTTTCCTTTGTAGGATCATGAAACTGGAAACAATATGAGAGTCTAAGAGGACATAGAGAGAATGAGCATAAAACAGAGAAATATCCTAGGGGCTAAATGAGCAACAATGATTATTCTTGGGATAATGATAATATATGAAAGAATCTTTATGAAAGTATACATGGGCTTAGGAGATGGCATAGTTGGTAAATGTTTGCCATGCAAGATTCAGGATTTGAGTTTGATATCAATTATTCTAGTGTGGCAATATGTACCTATAAAATTAGAGCTGGATTAGTGAAGACGAGAAGATCTCTGTCTTGCTCACCAGCCAGTTCAGCTGAATCAGTGAGGAACACGTTCAGTAAGAGTCCATGTATCAAAAAAATATGGTAGATGAATTTGCAAGATGACTCAGGCTCAGTGGGTAAAGATGCTTGTGCACAAAGCTGGTGAATTGAGTTTACTCCCATGGAGCCTACATGGTGAAAGGATAGAAAAGGAGAAAACTAATTTATGAAAATTGTTCTCTGGTATCCATAATACTCAATAGCACTCTTTTTTTTTTAATTATTTAAGACCTTTATTAACAGGTGCTTGCAGTTTTTTGACTTTTTTGAAAAAATCAAGTTGTAAACTTTTATTACAAATTAAAAATGAAGTTCTTAAAAATCTCAACTTGACCAGATATGAAACAATTTAAAAACCTTTAAAGGTGCATTGAGAAAAAAACAGGCTTTTTTAAAAAACGTGTTTGTCATTACCAAAAAGATATATCTTTAGGTAAAAATAATAAAAACCCCATGCTGCATAGACAATGCAGACAGTTTGGTGGATCTGGTCAATGGGCAAAAAGCAAGCACTTAAAGTCTTCAGCTCCAATCTTTTGTTCATTTCTTATTGCTGGAATTTCATATTCACTTCTTGTTGGATGACTAAACCGGATGGTGGTAGAGATGGTAAGCCGGCATTTACTCAGCCCCGCCCTGCTCAGCCTCGGGAGCGGACGAATTCTCAGCTGGTGGATCGGCTGTTTTTGTCTCTTTGCCATCTTGTGGTTTAGGGTTCTCTGGGCGTCTGCGTCGGTAGTTGAAGTTGCGGCGATAGCGACGTTGAGAGGGCTGCTGACCTTGGGTCTCATCTCCTTGATTTTCCTTGTCTTCTTCATTGCCGTCCTCTCTAAGCTGTCTTTGGAGAAGAGGACCCCTACGGAATCGTGGTCTATAACCCCATACATATTCTGTCTCACTGGTCTACCTTGCTCTCCTGCACCCTGGTTGTCAGCGCCCTCCATCACTTCTCCTTGCACAGGAGGGTTGGAATACTGTGGTCGACGCCCATAGGGTCTCCGCATGTAGTAAGGTGGGAACCCTCGCCTGCGGTAGGGCCGGCGTTGTTGGTTCAGGGGCGCTCTCAGATCCCTCGTTCTTTTCCCCACTCTCACTATTCTGATAATTCTGTTGGTAATTGCGTGGAGGACCCCTGCGACGTGGGTAGCGTCTGTAATGGTTACGGTCTGCTGTGTATTACTGCCTTGAACTGGAACTCCACCAGGACCTGTAACCTTTGCTGCCTCGCACCTTTTTCTCCTTCAACAACATCAAACTCCACAGTCTCTCCATCTCCTACACTGCGAAGGTACTTCCTGGGGTTCTTCTTCTTTATGGCAGTCTGGTGTACAAATATATCTTCCTTGGTGTCATTCCTGTTGATGAAAGCATATCCGTTCCTGACATTGAACCATTTTACTGTTCCCAAAACCTTCGTTGCGATGACCTTCTTGTCCCCGCTGGCGGGCGCCGCCGATGAGGCCGCCCGGGCCGCCGCTCCCTGCGCCGCTGCCTGTGGTCCCGGGCTTGGTGTCGGCGGCGCCGAGGGCGGGGGCGGCGGCGGGGGGTGGGGCTGCTGGGTCTTGGCCTCGCTGCTCATGGTTGCGGTGACTGGGGCCGGCTGCGGCAGCTGCGGCTCCTCCCGGGGTGTGATGGTAACTAAGCCGGCGGCGGCGGTGGGGCTGCTCAGGGCTCTCTCCTCAATAGCACTCCTGTGTTTTCTTCTTCTTCTTCTTCTTCTTCTTCTTCTTCTTCTTCTTCTTCTTCTTCTTCTTCTTCTTCTTCTTCTCTTCTTCTTCTCCTTCTCCTTCTCCTCCTCTCCTTTCTTTCCTCTCCTCTTCCTTCTCCTTCTCCTCCTCCTCCTCCTCCTCCTCCTCCTCCTCCTCCCTCCTCTCCCTCCTCCTGCCCGTCCTCCTCCTCCTCCTCCTCCTCCTCCTCCTCCTCCTCCCCTCCTCCCTCCTCCCCTCTCCTCCTCCGCCTCCGCCTCTTCTCCCCTCTTCTTCTTCTTCTTTTCTTCTTCTCTTTCTTCTCTTCTTCTTCTTCTTCTTCTTCTTCTTCTCTTCTTCTTCTTCTTCTTCTTCTTCTTCTTCTCTTCTCCTTCTTCTTCTCCTTCTCCTTCGCCTTCTCCTTCTCCCTTCTCCTTCTCCTTCTCCTTCTCTCTTCTTCTTCTCTCTCCTTCTCCTTCTCCCTTCTTCTCCTTCTTCTCGCCTTCGCCTTCTCCTTCTCCTTCTCCTTCTCCTCCTTCTCTTCTCCTTCTCCTTCTCCTTCTCCTCTCCTTCTCTTCTCCCTTCTCCTTCTTCTTCTTCTTTCTCTTCTTCTTCTTCTTCTTCTTCTTCTTCTGCTCTTCTTCTTTTCTCTTCTTCTTCTTCTGTCTCTCTTCTCCTTCTCCGTTCTCTTCTTCTTCCTCTTCTCTTTCTTCTTCTTCTTCTCTTCTCTCTTCTCGTTCTCCTTCTCCTTCTCCTTGCTCCTTCTCCCTTCTCCTGCTCCTTCTCCTTCTTCTCCTTTTCTCTCTCTTCTCTCTCTCTTCTTTCTGCTCTTCTTCTTCGTCTTCCTTCTTCTTCCATGTTCTTCTTCTTCTTTCTTCTTCTTCTTCTTCTGCTTCTTCTTCTTCTGCGTCTCTTCTTCTTCTTCTCTTCTTCTTCTTTCTCTTCTTCTTCTTCTTCTTCTTCTTCTTCTTCTTCTCTCTTCTCTTCGTCTCTTCTTTTCTTTTCTTCTTCTTCTCTTCTGTCTTTCCTCTTCGTCCTCCTTCCTCCTCCTCCTCCTCTCCTCCTTCCTCCCCTTCTCCTCCTCCTCTCTCCTCCTCCTCCCCTCCTCCTCCTCCTCCTCCTCTCCTCCTCTCCTCCTCTTCTTCTCCTCCTCTCAAATAAATGAATAAAATCTTAAAAATAGAGATGTGTGACTAAAAAAGACACTTGGTTGGAATTTACCTATTGCACCTGTATGTATGTAACATGACTCTGCACCCTACATATACACACACTCTCTCTCTTTATCTATCACACACACACACAAACACACACACACACTAATCTTTATACTGGTATGTATTTAAATTCTTATATACTTTCATTGATATTCAGTAATAGAAAGAAGATCAGTGATTCCAGGAATGAAAGCACGGAGTAGGGAAAAGGACAGTTTAGACAATCTATTCAATCATGTGGATAAAATTTTCATGTGAAAGATATTTTTCACATATTTGACTATTGTGATCTCAAAAGTACATGCATATGTCAAAATTTATCTAATTATATACTTTAAAACTGTAATTAATTACATGTCATTTATACTTCATTGAAACTTTTAAAGTCATTTTTAAATCATTTGTACAATTTTGGTAAATCAGAGGACTACTACAGAGATAAAACATTTTCTCTATTTGTAAAGGTGACATCCCTAATTAATATGGAAATAATTCCTAAGTTTAATACACTTTGGAATTCTCCATTTGTCTAATATTAAAAACCCTCCAAGTAGCAATGTCTCTAAATTATAGATATAATTAATTTTCATTAAAATACTGGTTGGTGGTCTCCTTGCCATATACTGTAGTTTGTCTTCATGTCTTCATAAATTCATTTAACAAATAGTCCAAGGCAACAAGAGGGATTTATTTTTGATTAAGAGTCTTCATTAGATTTCACAGTCTAGTTTTTTAGGAGAGTTTATATCAACACCAGGAGCCCAGGGACTTTTCTATATACCACACCATATTCACAGGAATTGCTAAGAAAAGGACAAACCTCACTTATCAGACTGCAACTTTGCCAATGTATGCTGAAGTGTGCCAAAATAATGAACCATCTCTCTCCATTTTTTCCACCAGGTCAGGGTGGGTTTCCCATATAATTAATAAGATCATTAAAGACATGTAAACTCTAGGAATTGAACTCACATTTCCAGGTTTGCATGCATATGTCTTTACTTATAAGCTATATTGTGGGTCAAGCTATATCTTAAGGTGCCAGAACAATTTTGAATCATTTTCCTCCATTTAATATCCTCCCCTAACTTGTAGTATGTGCCAAATTCAGTGTTTATATGATCCTAGGAGCATTTGGGCTAGGGGAGATTTATTCAACTTACAGTACCAGATTCCAAGGAGGATGAGAGTCCTTTATGGTGAAAAATATATGGTGGGTGGTAGAAGCTGTAGTATGCTCAAATACATCCATTATCATGGAGGCCTGGAGAGAAAAAGAGAGCAAGCAGCATAACTGAACACACAATACTATCAGCAAAAGCAGGGCAGGTTACCCATCCTCAACGCTTGACATCTTTGACACTGCTTCCTCCCGTAAGGTTTTACCTGCTAACAGTGCCATAATCTTCCCAAGCATTAACATCAGCAAAAAACAAACTGTATGAGTATGTGAGGGAACAAGTGACATTCAAATAGTGACACCCCTACTGACTTAGAAATTGTGGTGACTTTAAAAGTTGGGCCTTCACTCTGAGTGAGCCACGAATATGCACCTCAGGGTACGTCACCTAGTTCTTGGCCTAATGTTTTTCTCTGAATTCTGGCACACGAGATGTAAGTAGCCTCTTGGTCATCTCACAACAGCCACCATGGACTGCTTATCATGAGAGCCTGTATTCTAAAACCATGAACTAGAATACATCATTCTTCCTAATACTAATGACTAATACATGCCTGAAAGAAGGAACTAAGAACTGAACAACAAGTCTTCCCATTATGATAACAGAATTTCAAAAAGCATTACTACATTTAACATCTGTAGTGATAATCCTTTAAAAACTAGACATCAATGCTTTTTATATTTTTGAAGTTAGATTTTGCAAATATATTTAGACATTTTTTTATTTGAGAAGATGATCTCTCTTATTATTTTAAATAGAACATTTCTGTCAGGTATGATAATATTTATTTTAAAAAAATGGACAGCAAAGTAGTTATAATTCCAAATTTACAAGTCGAAAAATGGGAGGTTAAAAATACCCAAGGATTTAGGGCAAGTGTCAACACTGAAGCATGTGATTAGATAACTGATAAAATGTGATACTCAAATGAGAAAGTTTATTCTCTCATTCTCTCCTTCTTTCTGAATGAAAAGCAAAATTCAGCTGTGTGAAAAAAAATTAAAGCAGACAAACGAGCATGGTAGTAATTGTTGTAATCTCAGGACTCAGAAGGCTGAGGCAGGAAGGGCGCCATGATTTCAAGGTATATCTTGCTACAAGGCAAAAACGTGCTTCAAAACAGGAAGGCAAAGCAAAATAAAACAAAAAAAGGAACAACAAAGAAAACAACTGAGGCATAGAACTTTGGAAAATGAAATGAACATGAGGAAGGTAGTATGCTGATCATTATGCGGGACCTGATGCAGCCTAGGGGCTCTGTTGGCTCTGTTCCAAGTCTCTTGGAAGCTAAGGCTAATGTCGACTCTATATGACAGGGAAGAACGCCAATAGAGATACAGCACACTGGATTTTCAATGTGTCCTTGAATTTAATAAGATTTAAAACAAGGTATAACGAGGGCATGGTGTGAGATTTTTTTTTATTAAAAACACCCTATTATGGACATGGTAGGTAGAGTTGAGCATTTCCAAATCTTCATTTTAAGATGGGAAAACAAGTCTGTCACCACAGGTGACATGGATAAGCAGTGTCTGTAATAAGCTTTCTCAAGAGTCATGTAAATAGCATTGACTGATGTACTCCTCACCTTAAGTGAGTAAGAGACCTGTGACTTACAACAATTGTATCATTTCCAGGGTGATGAGTCTGACTTCAGTGCTGGAAGCTTTACATGGAATTTGATGCCTCGTTCTGCAGACACTACTGTAATAAAATGGAAAGTCCATATGACAAGGAAACTGTTTGGGATCAAAATATTACAGTTTCTCTCTAGGAGTTGAAAAGACTTCCAGCATGTACCTAGCAAGGAACAGTAGTAGTAACAGTAGTAACAGAAGTAGTAGTAGTAGTAAAATATTCTCACTCTTATGTCTTCAAGGAATGAATTCATGCGAAGTACATGGTGAAGCATGAAAGTAGTCTCTTCATGAAAAATAATCCTTAGTCAATACAGAGCAGGTGAGATCAGAAGTGGAGAAATCACACTCCCGAGTAATGGAAATCATTTATGGGCAAATACATATTACATTTCAAAGTTTTTGGTAAATTGTCACAGAGCAATTGATAGCAAGACACATTTAAACTAGCCAGCACAACTAAATTTTAATTCAAAATTTTGTCCTGACCTCTCAGAGTGACTAATCTGCAATTTAATATGAATTAGTAATGGTTGTGCATGGTAAAAATGACCACTTTTATTATTTCTGGTGATGTGTGTTATTAATAATGGAGGTGAAGACTAGCTCTTCTGCAGTGATCAAAGAGAGAGCCTCACTTGCATTTCTTGCTTTGATTTTCAGAGTAGTTGGTACAAACCAATTTTTGACCCATTCATGACAGAACTGTGACTTAGATAAACTATCAATCTCTTTCTCTCTTTCTCTCTCTCTCTCTCTCTGACTCTCCTGAGTTTCACTTCCAGGATGTCATCTCAGTGTTTGTCAGTTTGGTAATGTCTCCTGCTGGCAACCTGTCTAGGAACACATTTTCTCATGGAGTAGAGGTATTCTGAATGTAAAAGTTCAAAGTCAGCAATTGCTATTCACTTTGGTAGAGAAGTGTCTGAGGTTCACAAGCACAATTTCCTCAATCTGCACTTCATCAAGCCTCACAAGAAAGGCTCTATGTTTAGTTACTTGATGATTCCATTTAGAAGAGAATGGAAAGTTTTTTGAACCCTCTTTATTATTTTATCAACTCCTTCAAAAATGGATCAAATACCATTAAAAATTACAATGATTTTTTTTCTATAAATTACCCTGCCTTCCTAACCCAGACTTTCTCAGTTTCCTTCATTCCAGGGCATTGTTTAAAAATGGTCTGTGCTTTGTGTGCTTGTTCACAATAGCAACTCCAGGTGCACAGGAAGATAAAGGTGACTAATTAGGTTGGTGCTTATTCTCAAGGAAGTAATTAGGCATCATTAGGTTATTATTTTTTTAAATTAGGGTTTGCTTTTATGTAGAATTTATAAAGTGCTCTGTCTTTGTTGAAAACATCTTGAAACTCATTCATTTGTTCAAAAAGAAAAATTAAATGTCATTATTAAGATCTACCTTTCTGAAAACATGGCCAGCAGCAATTTGGTCTCAAATTTGTCAGCTTCACACAAATGGCAATTGGAACATTAGCAATCAATTTCTCAAGGTGATTGCTATCTACAATATGAATGCAATGTGGAGCAATGAGGTGTGGATCTAAAGGGCCAGGAATTCACGTGTCTATAATCAGTGTCTACAAAATGCTTATCATTTTAAGTTGCTTGAGATGTATAAGGTCTGAGGTCCACATCCAGACCACAGAAGCTTACTGTGTGGGGACATACCATTTTCTTCTAAGCAAACAGTATTCAGAACAACAGCTCCTAAAAGAGCTCCTTCTTGGACTGACATCAACCAGAACTGTGAGAAACAAATTTCAATTCTGCATAAATTACCGAGTCACTGTTTTCCTGTTAAAACACATAAAGTGGACTAGACTAACATATTCTAATGATGTAGACAAACTGAGAATATTATGTATCAATTAAGCTATAATTTTAACATTTACAGAAATTAGAAATTAAAAAATAATTAAACTTTACACCTTGATATCACTGCAAACACTCGTCTATCTGCTCATCAGCTTCAGTCCTTAGCTCACCCTAGTTGATAGTATTATATACTGAAAAATAAGACGCCAGAGGATAACGCTATTGGTGGCTATCTTGGTTAAGGTATACATGGCATGTAATGATGATGCAATGGTTATTTGATAGCGTACTCTGCTGTTCCTATTCTTCTACTGATATCAATGGCAAGTTTATATCTACAGTTGGTTCCTTCTCTGGGGAACACAGTTTACATCCTCTAGGGCTCCTTCAATTCTTTCCTCATCATTACATTCTTCACATTACAGACTTTTCTTATTTGGAGAATTATTATCAATATTATGAAGCTCATAAGTTTTTATGAATTCTCCCTTCCTAAAAATCATGTCTAACTTATTATTTTCTTCCAGCTGCAACTTTCTTTTATTTTCATAATTTATGCCAAAATTCCAATCTTTGTGTCAACCCTCTAGCTCCAGTTCCTTCTCTCTGATATAGTTTCCATTTAAGCTTTAAAACCACCAAACCCTGTCAAATCTTCCAATGCAATGAATTCCTAAACTCAAGTGTGGTTGCTGAAAAATTATAATATGTTTGCTTTTCCTCCTGGAAGCAACAGAAACACTCAGGCATTCACTCCTTCATTGTTTTTTACAAGATTACATTTTGTCTGAGTCTTTCTTTCTTACCATTCATTCCCTTGGTGATTTAATTTGTTTAATTGTGTTTCAATTAATCAAGTTTATTTCTGGCAATGTCAGCCTAATAGTTTTGGTTGGCTATCTCATGTACATGGTAAATATCTTGAGTTAATCACTGCTCTTGAAGCTTGCTCTAGCAAATTCCTTACCCATCTTAGTTTACAATAACTCTGCACTCTCATGAATTCAGCTCAAGTTTCAAATTTATTCTTTTGAGGAAAGAAGCATGATAGTTTCAATACTGTTTTATGATGGAAAGTGACATACAAAACATTAATTTTAAAATAATATTTTCTTTAACACATGCAAAAAATAGAAAATGGAAGAGACTACAAATAGGAGCCCAACAGAAGACCATGGAAGTTATCTAAGAGAAATAGGCAATAAAATTCTAAAGTAGAGCAGAAGATTGGATATAGTTTAAGAAAGGGTACACATGATCAAATTATTTTGTATTAGAAGTTAACTGAACAAACATAATTTATTAGAAGTAGAAGCTAATTGGAGACTTTTAAATTTAGTGGAGGTTAATGTCATTGTCTTTGTCAGAAAATGCTATATAGGTAGTAGACATGGGAGAAGGAGTATATGCTTTTTACTACAGCTGGGGAATCCAGGAAGTTCCAAAAATCACAGTGTTGAAAATCATGAACCTATGATAAATGTTTCACAATCAAACCACAACTTCAAGAAATGAATAAAATTATTTTATGTAATATATGATATTTTTGAAATGTCTAGAACTACTGGCCACAAAATTCTCTAAGATTTTATTTTTTCATATTCAGTTATAAAAATCCAAATAATACTAGGATTTAGTAATCTTCTGATCTGAGATATTAAGGGTGGCTTTATTTTTCCTTTAATATTGAACACAATTTATTTATTTTGAAATATCAAAGAATTGAAGTTGCCAATGATTGCACCGGTATTACCTGCTCAATGATTTTTGGTGTGTAAAACAAACAAATAAAAAAAATGCAGGCTGTATGAATGTCTCATGTATTAAGCCTTTTCCTTGCAAGCAAAGAGACCTGAGTTCAGATCCCCATGTCTGATGTTAAAAATATTTAAAAAATAAAAGTAAAAATCTTGGTTTAAGGTGGCAACATGTAATTTCACATTGTTGAACAGAGACTGGAAAATCCCAGGACAATGCAATGAAGGAGGTAAAGCAATCCAGAATCATTCCTGGTGTCAATCTTGGGTCTCTTTAAACACACTCAATTACACACACACGAAAACCCAGTAAATAAAAATAAATTAAATTTTAATTAAAAAACAGGACAGTGCTTCTGAAGTGACAGACTCTAACCCATAAAGTGATAAAACACACAATGCTGCTAACTTTGCACGTTTCAACCTCAATTTTTAGAATCTAGAATTAACACACTGCCTAAAATAAAAATGAATGATATATAATTTCAACATAAAAGGAACAAATGCATAATAAAAAGTAGATGATTAAACATTTTAAAAGAGAGAATAACTCTATTATTCTAAAAGTATAATCTAATTCATTATGCTAAAGTGTGAAAGTATGGTGTATTTCACTACTTGGATAAGGTTTATTATGAAATAAAATTGAATCAGATTTGCTGAATTTCCAAACCAACACTTTTCCTTGAAGGGTAAATGAAAACTGCTCTCTAACTTAGGATCGTAGATATCATTTGTCCCAATAATGTTGGTGATTTCTTCTGGGAGGGTTTAATCGGTTTGTTGTGACATGGTAGCAGCAACTCAATTCTATAAAACAATTGTGATTGATTACTGCTGCTCCATGAATTGGCCAGAAGGGAGTCTGAGAAAATCACACCTGCTGCATGTTTTCAAAGTATAACTTCCGGAAATAACATTTTTCTAGATTTGGACTCACTTACTTATAATCATTAGCAAAAACACATCTTATTATTCATTCTCTTTATTTTAAAAGGTACCAATTAATAGTGTAATCTGTCTTAGAAGTTATATTAACTACTTATAATGGTATATGTTCAGCTTGCCTACTTCTCAAGTCCTAGCCTAGCTAAGTATTGATATCTCCTGACTCCTGAGTTGAGCATCACAAGAATACTCACTTAGAAAGTCATTTGATTATTAACACAGTCCAGTGGCTTTCCAAGCCAATAAACTGACCACATAGACCATGACTAGCTATTTACAATTGAGCAAAATTATTCTGAATAGACTCAGTCTCTTCCAAATTTATTTACCATAACTCTAATTATAATTTTTATTAATAACACTTGGAATGTTTTTGTTCCTGTGCTTTATGTTTTCTTTTCTATTTCTGTGACAAAGTAGTGATAATATAACTACAGGGAAGAATCATTTACTTTGGTTCATGCTTTCATTCCCCAAAGGATTATTCTATTGATTAGGTCCAGCTCTTCAAGCGTCAACCATTTCCAGATGGCTCCTTATGTAACAAAAGCCTACAATACATGAGCCTATGTGCACTTTTCATAAGTTAAAACATTCTTCCTGCTCATTATACATGAGGTATACATTTCTAGAGATTTTTGAAAACAGAATGGGAATTCATTCTAATTTAGGAGGAAATAAGCATTAGTATCAGATTATGTCTGATTCTCATCTACCAGACAAATATTCTTGTTCTATCCATCAGTGACTATTGAAATGCTATGTTGGACAATGTTGGGTGAGGAAACCATTTAAGCAATGTCAAAAGTCCTGTCTTGCCAGAAAAATTCTGTAACTACACTTTCTATATATGGAATCATTTAACAAGATGCATTCTGTGTATTGGGTTTGCTCGGTTATAAACATACAATCAAGATCCTTCATATAATCTTAATCTTTTATTGTCTACAAATCAGGAAATGCAGCACAATTCTTCAATCATTATCCATAAACAGAAAACCTGGGAATTTCAGGTAAGGCATTCTTTAAGCTGTTATCTACATAATTCACTAAAATGTTTCTGCTCAAATGAGGTAGGCTTGAGTGTCTGTGCTCTAAGTGTAATTGACACAGGGTTTTTTAAAAAAATTTTTTTCTTCTTTTTACATTACCTGCTGCCTCACATTCAATATCAAATTTTTCCCAAACAAGACAATACTTTCCAGTCATATAAAAACCATCAACACTTTCTGTTAGCTTAGTAGATTTTCTCTGTTTTAGTGTTGCTAAACACTAAATTTTAAAACAAAATTTAATGATTTTTAAAAAATATAGAAAATTAAATATATTATTTATATTTATACACATCAGTAGGACTACCTTTAAAACTGAGAATATTCTTTTTGACTTAAAATTTATGAAGTTTTATATATGAATACTACATAAATTGAAATCTATGTAACATATCATTTGATTATAACATATCCTCTCATTTTACCTGGAAGTCTCTATCTCATCTTCATGTCCTCTTTTTTTTCTGAAAACAGGACTGAAGTGTAAAATAATATATGAACAATAATAGAAGAAATATTTAAGATAGACAGTTTTTATAATTAAGCTTTCAGTTCATGTTTTTAATAACCCATAAAAGTTGAAGAAAGATTTTTTTCTCTTCTGTCTTATGCCCATGGTATGGTCACACTGAGCCTTGCCCAAATGAGCCCATCCAGTGTGAGAGCATGGTATGCAGCCCATGTGAAGTCACCTTGGGATGAACCAATGGAGATAGCCCCAGGGGTGGCCTTCCATCATGATAAGAGCACTCAGAGTCTTCCCACCTGAGACTGTCCACAGTTGAATTCACTGACACGAACCATAAGAAATTGTCCATGATCTGACTCAGGGAAGCTCTGTATGATGCAAGTGCATGCACCCCAGCTGTAGCAGTTATTCTTCTTTGTTGCTGTGAGACATCACACAAAGTCAAGAAGCTTAAGGGAGAAAGAGAGTTTTCTTCAGCTTAGTGCTCCAGACAGGAGATACAGTTCATTATGGTAGGGAAGGTATAGGTGGCTGGCAGAAGCTTGAGGCCTCCTAAGTCATGTCCATGCAGCTGAGAGCTGTAAAACTGCTCACTGCAAGGACAGCTCCAGGAAGTAGTGTGGGAGTAATCAACCTCAAGGCCTATTTCTCTACCCTCTTGACTGCTTTTCTCCAGCAAGCTTCCACCTCTTAAAGGTGCCATGACCTTCCCAAATAACTGAAGATTCAACTGTACATGAGCCTGTGGGAAAAAATTCACATTTCGAATTATGACACCAGCCCTAGTGTGGGTATGCAAATATTTCCCACAAGATGCCATCCACAGTTGAGCTGATAGAACCCCTGGGCTGTTCAAGACAAGAGAGCACAGAGCTCTGCCCACTGAAGTCTTCCATGTTGTGAACTCATAGTTCCTGGAATACAGGGTGTTGTCAGGCAGCTGTGGTATACAGGTTGCAAATGTTTCCCATATTGACAGGTCAGAGCACACAGTCTCTCTCCTGTCTGTCTCCTACTAATAGACATAGCAGCCACCTGTGCAAGCCTCTGGTGGAAGGAGGCTTGGCGGTTTGGCTTCATATTTATTTATTTTTTTTCTAATAAAAGATCTGGAGAGAAGGCAAGAGGATTAAGGGGAAATCCTGTGGAGCTCAATCTGATGGTTTTCCAGAAGAATCTGAGAATAGATTTAAGGAGAGCCTAAGTTCATGACAGAAAGGACAAGAAAACAGAAGACTTGGCACAAGTGAAATAATTCAGAGGGAATTCCAGTCACTTGCTCTCTAAAGCTGTGTGCTACAGATTCACTGACTCTTGAGAGTAATTAGGCAAAGCAATTTGATGACGACTTGGTCAGTTCTGTTAACAATGTCATTTTTCTGTAATGAATCCACTGAACTTAATGTGAAGAACATATTACTGCCAAGCACAATAATTAAGCTCTGACAACTCTTCTGAAATACATCTAGCCATGTTACATATTAATTTAATAAAAATAATTTAAATAGCATTATTTGAGTTTAAGCAGATCATTTATTGTTAAATTTACAAGGGCCTCAAATGCAAAGTTATATTTTACTGGTGGAATGAGGAAACATTTAAATTTTTTTTCATCTTTCTACACTATAAGTGTCTACTTCCTTGTTTTCTAGTTTATGTAGCATGATTTAAAATTTTATAAATTATACTCAAAATTTAGATTGTTACCTAACATAATGACACATACCATCTCAGCTTATGTCTTTTTAATGTGCACATACAATGCAGTGTCATCCAATACATGTTTCTGAAACAAAGATATTTATATAGGAATTATATATAGATGTGTGTATTGCATAGTGATAGAGTAATGCTTAGCATGCAGATGTTCCCAGGTTTGATCCAAAAGGAGGAGGAAGAGAAGAGAGATGACTGAAAGAATAAAGAGGGAGAAAGAAGGAAAAGATAGATGTTAACTTATTTATATTTACAAATCTGAATGATCTGAAGTTGTAAAAATTTATTGTTTACTTCAAAATAAGAAGAATGCATTTTAATTAAAATTTTGGTGTGCTTTATTTTTTCACCAGGAAATAAGAATTGAAATTCAGAACTGAATTCATGTGCAGTACTCATTTCTGCTTGTTTTAAGAAATTGTTTTTAAATGTCTAACAAGTCACTTATTATATAGTTTAATATATCTAAACTGTGCCTCACAACATTTAATGATATTTCATTAGTCAAAAATCAGCATTTTTGCATTTGATCAAATATGAAAAGGCTATGATCTTATGTGATTTTATGCATCACTAAATACAACTTGAGATTACATGGCTAGAGTTCACAAGTTCTTCAAGTTTTCACTATTAACATTCACCTATTTAGGTATGTTAGCATACCTAAAGCAGTAATTTTAACAAATCATGTGTTAAAGGCAAACTAGATATGTATTAAAATATAAATTTAAAGTGTATCTACTGTTAGATATTCAGAACACTTCTGAATGACCAATAATAATTAAACACAACAAAACATTGTCCTATTTTCTGAGGGCTATCATTATTTAAATTTAATGAAACTTTAAAATTCATAAAATAATTCAATGCTTTAAGAGCTTTCGAATATAATTATATATATATTCATATGCATACATAATGCCATCTAATTATATATTTTATATGTAAATATATTTATAAATTACATTTATATATACATTTATGTGTCCTTTACTGCTATTTAGATATGACAGCTAGAGCCACTTAAAGATCTTGAATGTGGTGGCTATCTCAGAGAACTGTAAGTTTCCCCTTCCCAAGAATGCATGACTACAATGTATGCATTATACAAAATTATTGATGAATACCTTTAATATAATATATGATTTGAAGGAAATGCTGGATATTTTAGCAGTGTGGACTGAAAGAAATGGAAGTAATAGAGTTTGGCTACTGACTGATAAGAAATCCTCAAAGCAATCCTCTGAGGCTGCGTTCTTTATTCATGCTACATTATTTGTGGATGAATGGAATGCCTTTATTATTGATGCAAGATTTGTTTTGCATCTGCAAATGAAAACACATTTTACAATTCGGATAGGTAGCATTATCTGAGTTTAATTTATATGTCTTGTTTTCTGGTTGTCACAATCATATTAGAAATTGTAATCTCCAATATGGTATACACAATGATTGTGCTTGTGATAAAAAACCTAAAAATCTACCTAATCGCTCTTTCACTCCTTTGCCCATTGTCTAGAGATTGGAAAAGAAATGGTATAAATACCCACAGCTGGTCTAAGGATAGGATTGTAAAGTATCCATATTATGCAAATATAGATGTTCTGCAAAAAAATGCATTTTATAAACTTGCCAAAAAATTAATTATGAATGACTTCTGAAACAGGAGACTAACTTTTAAATTCTTACATTTTCCCAAAAGTTCAGCTAAAAAGCATGTTGTAACAACAAGACAGTAATGTAAGAAGAATTTCTAAGGCATAAGAAAATCCATTTATAATCTATATTGTCAGCCTATTTACACCAAATATTTGTGAGCAAAAATTTCTAAATTTTCATGTTAATTTATAATGAATTTTAAAATTTTTTCTTGTTTTGTTTTGCTTTTTAAAGATGGAAGCAATAAAAAAGCTAATTCTCAAAGCATTGAATCATGCAACCAAAACATGAGTAGTAACCTACAACATTTTTGTTGAAGATGCACATGTATTCATTAAATAAAATTGCTGAATATTTACTTGTATTCAGTAGAACACTTTCAACATCAATGATGAATTTTAAAATATTATTATATTGTGAGAAATTTTCTACCTAGGTTAAGATACAAGTTCTTTCTCTCTCTCTCTCTCTCTCTCTCTCTCTCTCTCTCTCTCTCTCTCTCTCATAATTGGTTGGTGATGGATTTAGGTATTTAGACACAATTTCATGTTTTGCTGAAATATCTAAAATATACTAATTGAATTTTTTTATGTTATAACGGTTTTAAGAAATGTTCCAACAATGTGAGTGATAAAAGTGCAGAATAAACTAATCTCTTCCACAAGATTACTAGCTGTGCTAATAAAAATCATGTATTGAATTGCATTGGATAGTGAGATGCTTCAGTATGTAAAAATACTTGTCACACAAATCTGTTAATTTGAGTTTACTTCCTGAAGCTAACATAGTAAAGAAGAAATTGACTCCTGCAAGTTGTCTTGTAACTTCCACTTGCTTGTTGTTGTATGCATAGGTCAGCACACACACACACATACATATGAATATACACATACAATAAATACATTTTAAAGGATTTTGAATTAATTGTAGTTCATTTTATATAGCACACATATAATGCTAATCAAAATATTTCAATGAACTACTGATAAGTGTGACAATACAGAGAAGTTGCTCAATTGAAAACTGGTCTGATATTTTATAATTCTAATCTGGTTACACAAAGAGCCACAAATAAATTGCCCAGGATAAGTCAGAAAAAATTAATATGAATATCTTTATTATCTTTTAGTTAGTGGAATATTAATCAGATTGACTGAACTAGTAGGCAAAGAGTAAATTCTACAATTTATAGGAAATATAAGTTGATAAACAGTAAATGATAGAAAAATGGAAATAATAAGGTTAAAATGAAATAATTTTGATTAAAAAAGCAAAGAAAATACTTAATAAAATGATCAATATTGATCAAAAGGAGTTGACAAGATAAACAATAAATACAAATGGTTGAGTAACTTGAAGTAATGGGCACCACTAAATTGCACACCTTAATTTCTGACAATATTCCAGACGAATGAGTAAATGGAGTCATCTGCTGAAAGTGAAGGTATTTGTGGAATATGTATAGGATATGATTTACTGAATCTACTAATTAATAGCAGAATTAAACAAGAGACATAGAGTTTTTTGTTCTATGTATGTGTACCAGTTAAAATTTGAACATAATACAAATTTGTTTCTCCTATTTCTACATAGACAATACAAAGGACATGGGCATTTCCACCAAAGAGAAATATGATAGTAAGATATAATCAGAGTGAAAATTTCAGTAAGATTACAATGTGGAATGTTATGTATTAAGAAACTGAAAATAAAACTGGTTGTGATAATTAGACTCAAGTGTCAACTTAACAGTTGCAGGCTGTTTAGGGCATGTCTGTGAAGAATCAATGTTTGGAGCAGGACCCTGAAGAAGCCTGTTTATTAAATTAATATGGAAAACACAATCCATAGTGGGTGGTGCTTTTCAGTGATGGACCAGATAAAAGGAAGTGCAAAGAGGGGAATTTGGTCTTCTGTTATCCTATGTAGACTTGCTGTTGAGTCCACTCTTACAGAGTCTTGCCTTCTTTGAGCATTGTAACATTCCTTGTTGCTACTGCCTCTGTCTTTGACTCAGAGCCTGATCCTTTTGACCTGCTGCTTCTTATTGCTGACGTTGGATCCCTTTTGTTAGTTGCTGACTTCTGAGCTTAGTGTCTACAATCCTTCCTGTATTACACAGATTCAAAGCTTTCTGGGAAGCCTTTGGTTTTGTGAGACATTCTAGTTAAGAACAAACTAGCTATGGGCAGTTTGAACTGCTTTTTATTGTGAATTTATTATATATATTTTAAGTTGATTATATATATAATATATTATATATATGTATGTATATATATTCTGTTCTTCCAGAGAACCCTGACTCATACTACTCTGGTATTCAAGTTAACAGTCACGATTCAGCCATAAAAAATATAATATTGTGAGTATTGAAGTGATACAATATCTTTGCCAATGGAAATAGTTGTGTACAGGTTGAGAGGCTTAAGAAATGAGAAAATAAAGGACAGGAATATTGCAAATTCAAGAATGAGACAAATCATAATATAAGAAGTGATAGTCCTAAAGATCATTGGGGCTAATATATGAGAGCAGAAGACTAAAAAAAGAGTCATGTTAGATTAGTGTTCAGATAATTGTATTTACAAGTTTTCTCACTAAGAGTATGTATATACAGCAAGCAATTGTGAGTGTTAGGATAAAGCAGGTCAAGGAACACAGAGAATCATAGTGAAGAAATCAGCAGCTAATCAACTAAAACTTTCATAAATTATAAGCTTATATATATATACATATATACATATATGAGAGTGTATGTCGATTTGTGTATAAATATATAGACTACACAACAAACCCATTACTGCAGAGGTGAGCTGTGAGAGCTAAGTGGAGTCAAAATAATAAAATACATGAGCTTTTTGAAAATAAACATTCGTGATTAAAGTAGGAGGGAGACTAGTTAGAAAGAAGAGCATCAGGGAAAACAGAGGTGTGGGAGAATGGGAAAGCAAAACTTTTTTTTAACATTTTTTATTATTATTTCCGCTCATACAAACTCAAAAGGCACATCAGTTCCCTCCCTCCCTTCTTCTCCCCCGGACCCCCCTGCTCCCTCTCCCTTCACCCCTCCCTCCCCATCCCCCAGTGCCCCCCCATTCTCCAGAGAATCCTTTAATGTGCATGCCAGACTCTCCTCTGGGCCCTCCTCTCCGATGACGTACAAGGATCCAGTGGCATTTCCTTAAACCCTTTCTTGTGTTCCCCTTAAGCATAGGAACACTACTGTGGCTGTCAATCCCTTGCCTCCAAGGATCTTGGTACCTTTAGCAAATGCTAGACATTGTGGGGTCAATAGTGTGTTGGACATTGCGCAGGGCATGCAAAGTCCAATTATGATTGCTTCGGCCCTAACTTGTGTGGAATATCTCGCATATCATTGCTCCTCCCATCCCTGTGCTCTTACAATCTTACCGCCCCCTCTTCCGCAAATTTCCCTGAGCTTCAGGATGGGGAGAGATTAGGCTGGCCTAGTTCTAGGTGGTTGATATAGAGTGGAAAGCGAAACTTATGATAATTCATTAAAGTAATGTATCAGACATCTATGAGCTCACTGCATTATGTCTTCTTCCACAAGTCTTGAATACAGTTTGTCAACACAGGAGGGCACTTACTTTCCTGACAGATTATAGAGGGTTAATACTGAATGGAGGGGATGGAGAGCTACTTTCCTCAATGGTATACTCACTGATAATCTGATTCATTCTCCAACTACTACATATACTCATTCTTCAGCTAGTACCAATTCATTAAAGACCACTCAGAAGAATACCAATGGACATACATGCAAAGTAACATGAACAAGAGGGAGACTTGCAGAGAAGGTTTGCGGTGAGGGTGATTAAATTGGGTAATGAAGCTTACAATGACATAAAGTCACTGTATTCACCCATCAAAAAGCAATACAAAGGAGAAGAAAGGATATGTCAAAATATTTCAGTAATGACTTCAGTTTAGGAAGTTAAAGGCCTTTTTTATTTCTTCACACAGATCAGAATAGTGCAAGAGAGGTAAATGGATTCAGTGATAGGTAGCATCCATGTAGACTTGGCATTGACATGGATTTCATTCTTATTTGGTTGGTCTGAACTTGCAGATGTCAGGGATTCATACAGTTAGAGCAGATCCTCATTGCCATTGTCAGAGAGTGACTGAGAAGTAGAAGGAAGATTACACACTTTTGCAGTTTCAATTTCTTGTGGTAAATTTATTTACCAGAAATAGCATTCTACTTTTTATTTAACTTATGGTATTGTTCTTAATCACCCTTTAAATACATAAATTTTTGAAATTATTTAGAAATTAACTTAAAACAGATGTATTATTATTAAGGAAAATCATTCAGCTGTTGGGGGAGTAAGTGAATGCATGACTTCTGATATAAACACCAAAAGAAAGAGAAGGCCAAAGTGAAACTCTGTAGGGGTTCTGTAAGTTCCAAAAAAAGGCATATATCTATCTATTCTGTCTTAAATAATATCACTAATATTAACCAGAGATGATATAGTACTCACAGATAGTCCCAGAATTGTCATAAACACAAAGAAGAAATAATACACAGGAGATGAGGTAGAAAAGTTTAGTAGGTCAGGCAGACAGGATCACATAAGAATCTCAGGGAGGACTCTCTTGCTACCTGCTTCCTGATACTTTAATGTATGCATGAATGTAAGTTAGGAGCTAAGGATAAGGTTCCAAGTTCAGGCAAAAGCCTTTGTGATTAGCAGCAAGAGAGAAGGAAAATTAGAATCCTAGCTAAAAGCACATGGTTTGAAACCCATCTGTGACATGAGGAGAAACAAGCCTTGTGCCAAATTCTTCAGAAAATGTGAAGGTCCTTTGTCAAGGTGGAATCCTCCAGGTGGCCCTGTATAGAAGTCGTTTCAAAAAATAATCGTGGAAGAAAGAATGTTAGCATAAGTAACTGCAATAGATTAAGCAATCCAGGATACAATTATGTACGGTGGTTAAAAGGCTTGAAAATCAAAGATCATTCAAAACTATTCTCATGAAGAATGCAAATAGAGTGTGTACAATAATAGCAAAGGGATCCTTCTTTTTGAGCAACAGTATGAAGTGACAAAGATGAAAAACAGAAATTTAAAGCATTTTTATTCAGAGTAAAAAAAAGATCTTCCATCATGTCAAGCTTGAGATGCACACAGATACAAAAATTAAGATGAAAGTATATATTATTCTTTCTTAAAATCATAGCAGAATTCGGGGCTGGAGAGGTGGCTCAGAGGTTAAGCCTCTGCCTTGCAGGTGGAAGGTCCTGAGTTCAGATCCTAGACCCCATGTATAGACGCCGGGCGGAAGCTCAGGGTTGGCCTACGTTTCTGTTCTGGTAGGACGGAGCCTGTGAATCCCGGGGCAGAGGAAACAAGGAAGAGGTGGAGGCAGTCTATGGTGGTTCCCGAATTCGTCCGTGGTTCGACAGACACACACATACATACACACACGCATACACATGCATACACACACAATTGAATAAATAATAATTAAAAAATCATAGCAGAATTCTGGATCACATACTTGTATTTACCAGCATGTAGTTGATAATGACTGAGATTCCCCCCCAAAATGAAGATGAAACATGAATTCAAAGTACCAGGGATTAAAGAAGGTAGCAGAGACAATTTTTTAACTGTTTTTTTGGAACACCATATAGTATTGTATTTAATGCAATTTCAGAACTTTATAAACACAGGAAGAGTTGGTATGAGGTGGAAACAGAAACACTGAAAACACAAAAAAGCCCAAACTAAAAGGTCAAATTATGGTTTGTGATAACTTTATGGACACTATATAAATATGAATGCATTGTAAGATAAGAGATTGAAGAGAGAATATAAACAAGAGAGATATTAAACTAAACAAAGAATATCAATAATAACATGAATTTTGGCCTGAAGGGTATTAAATATTCAAAGAAATAGTCATTTTTGTTATTTTTAATTATTTTATTGAAGCTGAAGGAAAAGTAGTCTGGCAGAATCATAATATACAAAGGAGAAAATGTATTTGATAATCTTTCCCTGTGTAACCTGATAAAAGGGTAGAAAAATAAAAATATAATAGGAGTCTCTATCTTCAGAGTCTTCATAAAGAAATGAAGAACCAACAATTTTATGGTTTTATACTACATTTCAAAGACAAAATGAATCATGGCTTAATTTACAATGTAAAGATATCAATCCACCAGTAAGGAGTGACCGAAGGTTTTACTCAATGTTGACTTTTATATAGCTTTTTTTTCTGTTATCTATAAAGGCTATATGAGGCTGGCTTTAGTTTCTTGTCCTTCAGGGAAAGAAGCTACTCCTATCTTTGGTGTAATAAAACAGGATTTAAATAAATATAGCAGAAAAGACAATAAATTCAGGTGGTCTCTTCACTGGTTATTAACATTTTAAGTTTCTTCTCTTCAAAAGTAAGGCAGGACATACTTAGACTGGGGGGTAATTTTTTCTACTCTAGCAAACACTATTGCACGTTTTTCATATGAAATTGTGGACACTCTTAAGTCCTGGAGAGCAGGGTTTCTAGAAGGTGAGAATATCTGTTGGCCCATTTTCTATCCTGCCATGGTGTTGTTGAGTTGGGAAGATGATTCTTTGGAAGGTTTCCCTTGGTATGGCATGGATAGTGCTCAGTACAAGAAATCATGGATGAGAAATAGGATGAAAGAGAAGGAGAAGGTAGAGATTTAAGAGTGTGGTTGGAGATAAATGAGTTAACAAGAAAACAAAATGGACAATAGAACAATGCTACAGTGGGGCTAACCATAAATCACATTTCTCAAGACTAGGTTACTAAAAAAACATTTTTTCAAGAGAAGGTGGAATTCAAAGAAATCAGCACCACTTCTCTCCTCACCAAAAGGGAAGTGCAATCAATCAAACCCCTGCAAAGCATAGGTTAAGATAGGCCAGTATTTATCAGTGGATGAGGATACTGGAAATATCAGGAGAAGGTAAAACTGTTAAAGTTAAGTGAAGGAGAAAGCATGAGGTACAAATATTAAGATAGTGAGTCAGAGAACATTTAAAAACATAAGAAAAAGATTATGGAATAAAAATATGTCCTTAAGTATACTTAGATAATCTTTACAATTTTATTATTACTGTTCTTGGAATACATCTTTAATCAAATACCTATATTGCTGGTACTTCTTCCTGAAATACATATCTTTAAAGCATAATTAAATGAAATAGGATGTAAGGAGCTCATTTTGATAAGTTTTGTCTCAGAAATATCTACAATTATTTTCACATATGAATGCACACACATATATATGCTTTTTACAATATTACAAATTAGTTGAGCATACAAAAACATTAATGAAATTAACTTGTAATTTACTTAGTATTTATTGAAGAAAAACTTAGTTTTCCTGTGGAATTCACTGGCCTCTGTGAGCAGCAAGCCACTGTCACTGCAAGGTCCCAGAGCTCTATCTCTCTGCCACAGCTGCATTTTTTGAGTGCACTGCTGTCCATTGTTAACCTAGAAAGTTTCTTCCAATACCTCAAGCCAAGCACTCTTTCTGTCCTAAGCAAAGACATTTTTAGAGTGCTTATTGTAAGGGAACATATCTATGTTACCTGACTGTCAATATTTCTGCTTGACTTGTACTTTACCTTCATCACGACATTAATAACAATGAATAATTATGTCACCGGCTTTCTTTGATTTTCTATTGATTTTTATAAGTGTACTGTTGTATAAAGTAATGGTAAATTATATTTGATGTAGCATTCTGATTAATGCTTTGAGCGTCAAAGTGTCTTACCTTTGATCAGATGAATATTACTGAACCAAAACACACTATTGGATTTCATACTTGCATACTAATGAGTCAATCAAAATAAGGTACAACTAGTACAAAGAAAGAATATGAAACACATAAGTCATTTTCAGAAATCATTTATTTCTGTGAAGAACAATTGAAGAAACAGGAAACGTTTGACAGGTAAGGTCAGGTGATTTTTAGTTCAGAAGCTGGAGAGAGTGAAGAGAAGAAACTACACTCTGCTTTCTGCTTAAAAGAACTATTATCAGACTTTTTGCTGAGATGGAAATAATCATTGGTGTAGAAGTAATTTTCCTTGATTTTCTCCATCTCCCATGCTAAAGATTAAATTCTGGGCTTCCAGTGCGAGGCATTTATCTCTTGGCTACATTCATAGCCCATGCCTCACAAAGTGTTGTATAGTTTTCCATTTATTTTTTCTGAATTATACGTTATGCAGAACTTGTGTGCTAAAACAGAAGGAAGGAGCACATGGTGCCTAGTGAATGAGACCTGTGTCAAACATTCTGTGGGCAAATGTGTATATTCACATTGCAGGATATGTTAGTGATCTGTTTTCGCTTGAAACCCAAGCAACAAATATGTAACATAACTCAGGATTTAGGGACACTACCGAAAAACAACAACACAAAACTGTGAAATGTGAAAGGGAGAACACAGAGAATAAGAAAAAAAAGTAAGCATCAAAGCCTTATGTCTAAGATGCTCTTCCAAGAAAATATTCTGAATATGTGAAGAAAACAAAATAATAACTGCATTATAATAGTAAGCATGTTATAATAGAGTTTAAAATGGTATGAACTAAAAATAATATGATTTAATAAATGAAATGGAGAAACTTCTAAAACACTTAAAATAATATGCATTAGATTCCAAGAGTGATATTCACCAACAAAAAAAGTAAACATAATGTAGGGGATAAAAAGTAATCAATTAACCCTTCCCTCCACTCCGCCGCCCGGGATGCCCGCGCGAGGTCCAGCCGGGGCTCACCACGCGACCTAGAATCCCAGGCCGCCCAAGGGACCCAGCTACTCCTACCATCCAGCCGGAGCCGCCGCGCAGGGCCTGGGAGGAAGAGGAGGACACCCGCTCTGCACCCGGGCCCCGACTCCAGGTCACCCAGGTTAAATAGCGCTCCACTGACACCCCATCCTCCCTTCCCTCCACTCCGCTGCCCGGGATGTACGGGGTCCAGCCTGGACTCACCTCAACCTGGTAAGCTTCATCTCCGCCCACCCCCAAACCCCAGGCCAAATAATTCAGTTTAGTGAAAAACACACAGAAATTGAAAGAAGATCTTAAGAGTTAAAACGACAATGCCAAAGTCAAAGTGCAAATCCATGAGAAACAACACTCAAGTAAACAAATCTCCCACTGAAGGAATTAATCCCATAATGTTAGACTCCAGCCCGAACAAACCCATGGAAAATAGCCAAGAAGCCCGACCCAGGATAACAACCTTCAAAATATGATCGTTACCATGTTCAATACTATGAAAGAGGAAATCCGGGAGGAATTAAATAATCGAATCAATCGCTTTGAGAAGGAACACAACAGACACATGGAGGAGTTGAGAAAAACAGCGCAAGAATCAAAAACTGTCATACAGTAATTAAAGCAGACTCAAGCAGAGTTTAAAACTGAGCTAAAAGACAAGTTATTTTCAACCCAGAACTCCACAGAGAGTCTTATCAGCAGAACTAACTAAGCAGAAAACAGAATTTCAGATCTTGAAGATAAAGTGGGAGTATTAACCAGCTCAATGGAAGAGGTTGTTAAAGCCAAAAAGATACTTGAGAGAAATATTCAGGAGATCTGGGATACCCTGAAGAACCCTAACATGCGTATTCATGGAATTCCAGAACAAGAATCTCAAAATACCACCCCTGAGGAAATTTTTCAAACGATCATCAAGGAAAACTTTCCTCATCTAAAAAAAGTGAGGACCATCCACATACAAGAGGCATTCCACACCCCAAACACATATGACCAAAACAGAAGCTCGCCACAGCAAATAATAGTCAAAAACACTCCACATTCAAGATAAAGAACTGGTGCTGAGAGCATCAAGGAAGAAAAAACAAGTCACTTTTAAAGGTAAACCTATTAAAATAACAAATGACTTCTCAGTCGAAACAGTAAAAGCAAGAAGAACTTGGAGAGACATACTTCAAGTATTGAATGAGCAAAAATGTCAACCCAAGGCTGATTTATCCTGCAAAACTATCCTTCATGATCGAGGGAGAAAGAAAAATCTTCCAGCACAAAGACAACTTTAAGGGATACATGTCCACCAAACCAGGCCTTCAAAAATGCTAGAAATGATACTCAAGCTTGAAGAACAAAACAGGCATATCCAGGAGAACAGAAGGCAAGTATAACACCATTAAAAGCGAAACAATATAATTATAAAAACGACCAAACATAATAAATGTCTGGAATTAAAAATAGTTTCTCCATTATAACACTAAATGTTAATGGAATTAACTCACTGATCAAGAGACACAGATTACAAATTTGGATTAAAAATCACAATCCATCAATCTGCTGCCTGCAGGAAACCCATCTCACCAAAAAAGATAGACATGCCCTAAAAATAAAAGGCTGGCCAACAATTCTATAAGCAAATGGAAGCAGAAAACAGGCAGGGGTAGCCATTACGATATCAGACAAAGTGAACTCCAAACCAAAGAAAATTATAAGAGACACGGATGGATACTACATTTTAGTCACAGGTACAATTCACCAGGAAAACTTCACAATACTGAACATTTATTCACCCAATACGGGCCCCTCCACATTCATTAAGAAAACCCTACAGCGTCTAAAGCAAGAAATCAACCCCCAAACGATAATTCTTGGGGACTTCAACACCGCCCTCTCAACATGGGATAGATCAACAGGTCGAAAGCTTAACAGAGATACTTTGGAACTTAATCAAACCCTTAAAGAAATGAACCTTACAGATCTCTATTGAACGTTTCACAAACACACCAAAGAATATACATTTTTCTCAACAGCACACGGAACTTTCTCCAAAATAGATCACGTACTGGGCCACAAAACGAATCTACCATATACAAAAATTTAAAATTCTAACCTGTGCCCTGTCAGACCACCATGGCCGAAAGCTAGACATCCACAACACAACAAACAAGAGAAAATACACTAACGCCTGGAAACTTAATACTATGATGCTGAATGAGAACTGGATTCAGGAAGAAATTAAAAAGGAAATTCAAGATTTCCTGAAAGTGAATGATAACGAAAATACAATTTACTGAAATCTCTGGGACACAATGAAAGCTGTTCTAAGAGGTAAGTTCATAGCTCTTAATGCCTACATCAAAAAAATGGAAACATCAGAAATAAACAACTTAACAATCCAGCTTAAAGCTTTAGAGAAACTAGAGCAATCTGATACCAAAAGTAGTAGAAGAGAGGAGATTAGCAAAATAAGGGGAGAAATATCTGAAATCAAGATTAAGAAAACGATAGAAAAAATCAACCAGTCAAAAAGCTGGTTCTTTGAAAAAATCAATAAGATTGATACACGCCTAGCTCAATTAACCAAAAGCAAGAGAGAGAAATCCCAAATCAACAAAATTAGAAATGAACATGGAGTTATCACTACTGATACTCAAGAAATCCAGAGAATTATAACATCATATTTCAAAAACTTATACTCTGTGAAGTTTGACAACACAAAAGAAATGGATGAATTTCTAAGTAAACACGACTTACCTAAATTGAATCAGGAAGTTGTGAATTTTTTAAATAGCCCTATAACATATAAGGAAATTGAAGAAGTAATCTCAAATCTTTCCACCAAAAAATGTCCTGGACTAGATGGATTGAGCACAGAGTTCTACCAGACATTTAAGGAGTTAATAACACCAATACTCCTTAAACTATTCCATCAAATAGCAAAGGAAGGAACACTACCAAATTCCTTCTATGAAGCTAATATCATTTTAATCCCAAAACCTAATAAAGATTCACTTAAAAAAGAAAACTATAGGCCGATCTCTCTGATGAACAGAGACATAAAGATTCTCAAAAAAGTCTTAGCAAATTGGATTCAAAAACTTATTAAAAAGATCATTCACGGGGACAAAGAAGGCTTCATGCCCGGCACACAAGGTTGGTTCAACATACGAAAATCAATAAATGTAATTCATCATGTAAACCATTCCAAAGTCCAAGACCACATGACATTCTTGATAAATGCAGAAAAAGCCTTTGACAAGATCCAACAGCCTTTTATGATCAAAACGCTAAAGACAGTACGAATGGAAGGAACCTTTATCAATATAAAAAAGCTGTATACAACAAGCCCACAGCAAGGACTATGCTCAATGGGGAACAATTGGAAGCATTCCCACTTCGATCAGGAACTAGACAAGGCTGTCCACTCTCCACTTCTATTCAATATTGTACTTGAAGTCTTAACTGAAGCCGTAAAACATGAAAGGCACATAAGAGGGATTCAAATTGGCAAGGAAGAAGTCAAGCTATCCCTATTTGCAGATGACATGATCTTATACCTGAGTGATCCCAAAAACTCCACCAAGAAGCTCCTGGAACTAATTGAATTCAGCAGGGTGGCAGGATACAAAATAAATTTGCAAAAATCAGAGGCCTTCCTATATGACCAGAATGAAAGAAGTGAAAAAAGCTTGAGAGAAACAATCCCATTTACTATAGCCCCTAAAAAATTGAAATACCTTGGTATAAACCTAACCAAGGAGGTAAAAGACCTTTACAATGAAAATTTTAAAACCCTAAAGAAAGATATTGAAGAAGACATCAGAAGGTGGAAAGACCTACCTTGTTCCTGGATTGGCAGAATCAACATCGTAAAAATGACCATCCTACCAAAGGCAATGTACAAATTCAATGCTACACCAATTAAAATCCCAAAGCAATTCTTCAAAGAAGTTGACCAAACAATCTCAAAGTTCATATGGAGGCACAAAAGACCCAGGATAGCAAAGACAATCCTGAGTAACAAAAACACTGCTGGAGGTATTACCATACCAACCCTAAGTCTATATTACAAATCCATAGTTATAAAAACAGCCTGGTACTGGCTCCAAAATAGACACACAGATCAATGGATAAGGATTGAAGACCCAGATGTAAGCCCACAAAATTACAGCCAAAGGGGCCCAAAGAATCCAATGGAAAAAGAACAGCATCTTCAACAAATGGTGCTGGCAAAACTGGATCTCCACATGCAGAAGATTAAAGATGGACCTGTACTTGTCACCATGTACAAGACTTCCTAATGGATCAAGGACCTCGATATCAGGCCAGAGAGTATAAAAACCATAGTTGAAAGGGTAGGGAACTCCCTCGAGCTGATTGGGCTAGGCTAACATTTCCTAAACAAACATCCAATGGTACAGTCACTGCTACCAACTTTCAACAGTTGGGATCTTGTGAAATTAAAGAGCTTCTGTTCAGATAAAGAGATTGTAACATGATCTCAAAGGCAACCCACAGAATGAGAGAAAATCTTCACTAACCACACATCTGATAGAGCTCTGCTGTCCAGAGTGCACAAAGAACTTAGAAAACTAAACACCAAGGAAACCAATGGCCCAATTAAAAAAATGGGTCCTGGAACTTAAAAGAAACTTTACCAGGGATGAAATTAAAATGTCTAACAAATGTCTTAAAAAACGCTCCATTTCCTTAGCCATCAGGGAAATGCAAATCAAAACTTCCCTGAGATATCATCTCACCCCGGTCAGGATGGCAAAAATCCACAATACAAACAACACCAAATGCTGGAGAGGATGTGGAGAGAGGGGAACTCTTCTACATTGCTGGTGGGAATGCAGGCTCATACAGCCACTCTGGCGAGCCGTCTGGAGATTCTTAAAGAAATTAAAGATTGACATGCCATATGACCCTGCTACTCCACTTTTGGGAATAACCCCCCCATGCAGCAGAGGTTCGCCTCGATAGCACAAGCACGACCATGTTCATAGCAGCACTGTTTACAATAGCAAAGTCATGGAATCAACCAAAATGTCCAACAGTTGACGAGTGGATAAGGAAACTGTGGTACATCTATACAGTGGAGTACCACTCAGCCATCAAAAATGATGAATTACTGGAATTTGCCAGGAAATGGATGTCATTAGAAACACATATTAAGTGAAGTATCCCAGACCCAGAAAATTAAGTGCCTTATGTACTCCCTAATAGATTGCTCCTAGTACCAAACCCACCCACCCCACCTAGAGACACTCAAGAATAAATCTCTGTAATACCTACAGTAATTGCAAGGATTATGAACAGCAGGGATGGCGTAGGAGGGCCACACCAGAAACAAGGAGAGAAGTGACCATGTTACAGTAGAGAAAATAGGCCTCCCTCAAGGACTGCAAGTAAGTAATGTGAAACCTGGTTAAGTTCACAGACATTCGTTCCTGATCATTTACACCTAAGGGGGTATGATCTCACCAGAAGGGGAGGGCATATAGTCTGGCACATAAAAAGTATGGGGCGGGAGGCACTGGGGGAAGGGGAGGGAGGGGGGAGGGTAGAGAGAGCAGGGGGTTCGGGGGGAGGAGGAGGGAGGGAGGGAACTGGTGTACCTATTAAGTTTGTATGAGCTTAAATAATAATAAATCATGTATTAAAAAAAAAGATACTTTGCAGATGGGTGATTGAACCCTCCCTCACTGAGGTTTCCTACTTTTAGTACATCCACTCTTGTATGTGCTCTTATAATAAGACTCCAGTTTAACAGCTTTTTGTCTCTGGCCAGGGGTGACATTCAGTGTCCAGCAGGATGGAATGAAGGGCACTGCAGGAGCAGCAAACCTGCAAAAGAAAATCAACCAACCACAATCCAAAACTTCAGAGACTTTATATCAACCACCTAGAATAGAACTAGGCCAGCCTAATTTCTCCCCATCCTGAAGCTCAGAGAAATTTGCAGAAGAGGGGGCGGTAAGATTGTAAGAGCACAAGGACGGGAGGAACAATGATTTGCAAGATACTCCACACAAGTTAGGGCCGAAGCAATCATAATTGGACTTTGCATGCCCTGTGCAATGTCCAACACACTATTGACCTCACAAAGTCTAGCATCTGCGAAAGGCACCAAGATCCTTGGAAGCAAGGGATTGACAGCCACAGCAGTGTTCATATGCTTAAAGGGAACACGGGAAAGGGTTCAGGGAAAGGCCACTGGGGCCTTGTACGTCATCGGTGAGGAGGGCCCAGAGGGAGAATAAGGCATGCACAAGAAAGGACTCTCTGGGAATTGGGGCGGGAGGCACTGGGGGAAGGGGAGGGAGGGGGGAGGGTAGAGAGAGCAGGGGGTTCGGGGGGAGGGTAGAGAGAGCAGGGGTTTCGGGGGGAGGAGGAGGGAGGGAGGGAACTGGTGTACCTATTAAGTTTGTATGAGCTTAAATAATAATAAATCATGTATTAAAAAAAAGAGATGCCACCTTCACCAGGGAATGGCAAAGGCCAAAGGAAACATGGAAGGCGTTTGTTTCAACAAGTCAGTGAGACCTAATTTAGTAGTTGGGTAAATCATGGAAAAAAAAAATCCCAGAATAAACTTGTTGATAGTATTGGTAAACTAAAAAAAAAAAAGTAATCAATTAAGAAAAAATATGAAAATATTTGGAGACAAAAATCAGATTATCAGAAATGTAATTGGAACTATACAAAGTTAAAGGAATTATCAATAATAAATTCATATACATTACAAATGAACTACTTAGAGTATGTAAAAATCTTAGAAATAAAAACTTAGCCTTTGAAAGTCTCATGGTGTAAAATGAACTTCTGGTCAGTACTAGCAATCTGAGTTTGATCGCATGAATCAAAGAATTACTTTGAAAGTGTTCAAATTTTCCAGCCACCAGGAAAGTGCAAATTAAAACCATCTTGAGATATCATATCACTGCAGTTAGAACAGTTATAATCAAGAACACAAACATCAATGAATTGTGGTGAGTATATGGGGAAAATGGAAAACTTATACATTGTTGTGGGAGATATGTGATACTTACCATTAAGTTGTTGGTCATCAAAGTCTCAAAGTTTTCCAAAATAACTTATGCCTTTAAAATTGCTCTTGATTGTCTTCCAAATTCGGACAATGTAAACAACAAGCTGGAACTGGTGTGGAAGTTTTCTTCTTTCTGGTCAGCTTTCATAGTATCAGAAAGTACTATGTCAGCTGCTTGGAGAAAAAAGCAATCAATAGCCTCATCAGTCTTTGAAACCTACAAACCATAATAACCTCTTGGCAAAAATTTCTCATCAGCGCAATAGTGGCATGAATGTCAAGGTGGTAAGAAAGTGCTTTTTGATTGGATTGTAAATGAGTCTAAGAATCTATGACATGTAAGAGCATGGGCCCTAGTAAGATCTAAATAACTGAGAGTTTCACCACAACAGCATTATAAAAACTACGTTCAAAATATTTATCCTTCTATTTACAGTTTGATTGATTACACAGCATTAAATCTAGAAGCCAGCCTTTACAATGGAAGGAGTTTGTTACAGAAAAATACAACTGGCAAAATGCAGAAAAGAAGTGGTAGCACATTGTTCAGTCCTAAGCATGAAATCTAAATCACACCTATGTGTGTTACTTGGTATTGCTGTTCAGGCAATACCAAAGCAAAAGGTAAGAATGCAAGTGTCTCAAGGCTTCACAGCTGTGACCAATCAGACATGACATGACAGACTTTCATATTCATGAACTTACTTCATTTATGTTTACTTTCTCAAGACCTCAATGGGATTTTCTCTCCCTATATGTCACCATTGAAGATGAAAGATCTCTAGAGGCCTCATTCTTCCCTGAGAGACTATTGAACATCAATGCTGGATTGAAAAAAGGAGAGAATGCTTTCCTTGATAACATAACCACTGACATGCCATCAATAGTGAAGTAAGTGTAATTCAGTGGGCTGCACTTGCCAAAAGATGAAAATAGGAGGGAAACTTATAAGGAAGAAGAAAAATTCTAATGGGAACATGAGGAGAAATGGAATCAGGATTGAGGTGTAAAATATTCATAAATGTATTATATTCATCTATGAAAAAATAAAATTGAAATTTAAAAGGCCACATGTAGTAATCCTAACACTGTTTGAAGAGATTCACCCCAAAGCTCATTCATCAGTTGTCCTACAGTATGCAGCACAGCAGAACCAACAAGAGTTACCCTTACTCAACATGACAGAAAGATAGCATCCTCATTGAAAAATTTCCTTTGACTGAACATGTGTATTGTGGAATTCATGTGCCCATATTCACACATAACATCATATTTGCATAATTATAACACATATACATTAATAGTAAATAGCTCTATAATGATATATAACTGTATACATACATATATATATCAGTTGAAAGTCAGTTTGATTCCATCAAATAATCAACATTACTAAATTGCAATAACCAATTGTTATAAATAGCAGCATAAATAAAAAAAGAAAAAAATATAAAAAATGCCTTTACAAATCTTGAAAATAGTTTGAGGGTTCAGATTTTACATGAAGTTGAATGTTTTAAAAGTGGAGATACATAAGCCATGTGAGGAAATATAAATAGAGCCAATAGGTGACATTTTCCTAGAACCAAAGTTTGAAGGACTTTCCAGAATAAAAATTAATTCCAAGGAACTCAAAAATGCACAGACACAGCAAGTACACTAATTTAAACTTTCCTTAGAAGAAACAGGTATTTAAAGAAATAATGACAGATGTGTTTTTCTATTTAGCTCAGCAGATGCTATAAAACAATGGGGAAGAGGATTCAAAGTATAAAGACAAATGAAAAGCTGAACTAAAATTGCAAATGAACTGCTATGCCAATGAGTAACTTGGGGAGATACTAGTAGGAAGAGGAAGGGATGACAGGTTTGTCAGTAAATGTTATACTGTATGATCACAGTCCTAAAGAATCAGAGTTGGTGAGAGCTCTCATTACATCCCTTGACCTACACTGGGCAGAAGTGACAATGAACTTTTTGTTAACACAAAAGATAGCAAGTAACAGTGGAGAATCATGATTAAAATAGCGAGAAAAAAAATTTGATGGTAAAACAAGAATATATATGCTAGAATCAATATCATCCTGCAGGTCCTATTTGTTATTTACAACATTATTTGGTTTAAATAAAGAGTGAAGACCCCTGTGAGAAAGATTTTTCTAAAGTATAATTTTATTCATTAAAAGGCCATGTTATTAATTTTAAACATGTGTACATACAGAGGAAGTGAAAAGAGAGAAAAGCAAATAATTAAAATAAAATAATTTAGTCATTTGAGCAGGAAGTGATAAGGGACAACTATTTTTTTCCTTTAAATCTGGAAGCTAAAATAGTAGTTTCTCGGGCTGGAGAGGTGGCTCAGGGGTTAAGCCTCTGCCTTGCAGGCAGAAGGTCCTGAGTTCAGATCCCGGATCCCAGGTATAAATGCCAGGCTGGAACCCGGGCGCGGCCTGCGTTTCCGGTTCTGGTAGGGCGGAGCCTGTGAATCCCCGGGAAGAGTAAACAAGGAGGAGGTGGAGGCGGTCCATGGTGGTTCATGAATTCGTCCGTGGTTCTACACACACACACACATACAGACATATGCACGCATGCACACACACACAATTGAATAAAAAGAAAAAAAAAATAGTACAGTTTCTCCATCAACTAACTTTGTGAACTGAATATTGAATTTGCACTTGGATTCTAAAAGTATTTTTCCAGGTCTTGAGGGGAAAAAAGCATTTTACAAATACTTTCTCATCTATCTGCACATTAAATAGGAAGCTGTATCTGTCATTTATCCTCCTATTTAAGAAACTAAAGCAATGCTCCCTATCATTAGTAAAGTAAAAAATCATTGGGGGCTAGAGAGGTGGCTCAGGGGTTAAGCCTCTGCCTTGCAGGTGGAAGGTCATGAGTTCAGATCCCAGATCCCACGTATAGACGCCAGGCGGAAGCGGGGGCGGCCTGCGCTTCTGGTCCTGGTAGGGCGGAGCCTGTGAATCCCGGGGCAGAAGGAGGTGGAGGCGTCCGTGGTGGTTCGCGAATTCGTCCGTGGTTCTACACATACACAGACACACACACACAGAGACACACACACACATGTGGGCACATACACACGCACATGCGTACAGTTGAATAAATAATAATAAAAAAAATTTAAAAGCACCACAAAAAGGAACATTTAAAAAAAAATTCATTGGAAGTCAGGAAAGTCATGGAAACGAAGTGATTACCAAATCTGAAAACTGTGACTTTATGGAGACAGTCCTTGAAACATGCCCAGTGATATCAAGTGTACACAGGCAATTTGGGAAACAGCAGGGGAAGTGACTATCAGACTTCATTCTCTTTTACTCCTTTTTCTCACTGGTGCTTGTGATATATTTAAGTAGAATCAGGAGCAAGGGACAGAGGTTAATTGCTGTAGTTCCTTGTCTACAGCCTCCTGGGGCCACATCAGATTGATAAGGAGGGTAAACAAACTCTAAGTGAGGAACACCTATTAAGCACATGTGTCAATATTAAACCACTGGAGTAATTAATGTTAATGAGTTCAATTAATGCTCTTAAGTTGAAATTTTAAATATTTAGGGCAAAATAATGTGCTAAGCACACCATTGATCAGGGCCTCTTATCAAGCTTGTGCTTGATAAGTGAGAAAAGTATTTTTTTGGTTTTTTGATTTCTCATATAGTAATAAAAATCTTTTTACAAACAGTTTTCATAAATAATATGATTGCCCATTGCCCAGAATGCACCTTTAAAGAACAATAATTGAAAACACAATCTGATCTTACATATGTATATTCATGCATAAAAGATTATATACTATTATTCATCCAAAAATTAAACTGTGGCAATACATTTATTTCAGAATGACTAAGAATTTAAAGCAACCCACCTCGACTTATAATCAGATCTAAATTACAGATTGATCCAGACCTCTAAAGTAGACTGCAATTGCTTAATTTTCAATAATTTGCAAGACACATACTAAAAGCTAGCTATTTCATTCTCATTTTACAGTAACTAGATGTAGTAACTTGTATTAACTTGACAGAATGGGCAATGGTGAGAAAGGTACATTGAATAGAAATTACATTTAGCATAACATTTATAACTTGTGTTTGTATTGTGGTGTTAACATTTGTTAAATGTGATTTTTTTCTTTGATGAGCTTTCTGTGCTTTATTTGCTATGTGTATAATATGATTTTAGTAAAGACTCTTCAAAACTTATTATGTATTTTAAATTGCATGTACATCCTGGAAATGACAAACTGGTTTAAAGAACTGATCATAGAAAAAAAATTTTTTATCTTTTGTTTGTCCCCTGTACACATCTACAACCTGAATAACTTATAAAGCAAAACACAGTGAAATTTATTTTGCATGTTTTTTAAGTCATTTTTAAATGGTAGTAAAGCTGCCCTCCATTTTTCTCTCATAGATGATCAAATTGGGAAATAAACAAATCTGTAGTTTAAAATACTTAAAGCAAATGAAAAAGCCCGCATCGCTGTTTGCTATTTTCAGCCAGAGTCCCTGTCTCTAGATAATAAATTTGAAGGCATGTAAATGAAGGAGGATTGTGGCAGTTTTAGTTCTCAATATCAGAGCAACTTCAATGGACTCTAATTTTCAATTTATAAGAAAAATAAATAATGTCTTACATTCTTTTCCCAATTTTGTATGCTTGTCCACATATGAGTGTGCAGGTGAACTTGCATGTGTCTGTATACATAATTGAGGTTAATAATGGAAACATTTTAGATTGGGCACTCACTTTATTCTTTTAAGATAGGGTTGCTATTCAAACCGAACTCGCTTATTCATTTTTGCTTCTGTTTGTATGTGTGTGTGCGCACATGTATGTGTATGTGTCAGAGGGCATTGTATCTTAGTGGACTGGGGAACTCATCCTGGATTGCTTCTACCTACTTTTTGCTTAGTTCTGAGATTTCCTAGGCTCCACCCATGAGGCCCCAAGAGCAAGCCCCAGCAGGCTGCTACATGGGACCTGGAATCTGAACTGAGAACATTCCGCATGTGAGGCAGAGTCTTAACCCCTGAGCTCTCTCTCCAGCCCCTAGAAAATTTTATTAATTAAAAACATTAATTTTTACTAATACAAATAGGAGAGCGTTGAGAGAAAGCTCAGGAGTTAAAACTGAGACTCACGAGCCCAAGGTTCTAAGTTTGGTTCCCAGGTTCCACATAAAGATTCCAGGCTGACACTATGGCACCCTTTGCTTCCAGTCCTGGTGAATGAAGTCTGTGATATCCCAGCGTGAAGCAAAAAGGAAATAGAAACAATTCAGGATGATTCCTGAAGTCACCCTTGGTACTTCACAGAAAAAGGCACAGTACCCTCTGATACATACACACACACAAACGCACACACAATATCAATTAATAAAAAATTAAATAGATAAATCATAAATGAATGTGCATTTAAAAAGTTAAAAAAAAACAATATAGAGATAGAAATATGGAGCCAAAGAGAGAGAGAGAGAGATCGAGAGAGAGATCTAATTGTATGTCTAAACTAGTTTAAGTGGAATCTGGCTAAAGAAAAAATGCTACAACAAAATTCTGAGCCATAAGCATGGGCTACACCTTATGATAACAAGAGTTAGAACAGACTGTAATCTACTGCATCCTCTTTTGTAATAGTACCGAAAGTCATTGAAGTAAATGACAAAAAAGTGCCAAATTGGATTTCAATTTGCAGTGAGCTTCCTTATTTCTTACTTTTGGAAACACTGCCCCCCACAATATGTTGGATGGGTGCTGAAGGTAGATAACTTAATTTTTTGGTTCACAGGATTTCAATTTATAAGGCTAAAGGAATCATGTGTACCTGTAATCACAACAATTGGAGGACTGAAGAAGAGAACCGCTGTAATTTACAAGCTGACCGGGACTTCACGGAGAGTTTCATTGAAGTCAGACAGGGTTACATGACAAGACTCTATATTTAAAAGAAAAACACAACAACCAACAAACCACCACTATATTAGGGCTATATATGAGTAACTGTAGAAAAGGAGCACCTTCTACAAGATATCTTTGTAATATAAACTAATCCTGTATTTTTTGGAATCTATGCTGATGTATAATGGGAGCAAACTTGGTGCTCCCATTACGAGATTATGAGATGGATAAATACATTTTAAAGTCGAAAGAAAAAGCCATAGAACAGTGACCCTTGGTATTTTGCAGAAAAAAAAAAAAACATCATTTCTACTCTGAGTGATCCTTTAGAATTTTCCTATATTAATAAGTAAATTCTATTTCCCAGTCTAGTGAAACACACAGTCTTCGTGAATCCCTGACAATAGTCATCCTGTGAGTGATAGTGCCTGGCTTCTGTGTCCGGGTTGTAAACACTGATGCAGTTTTCACTTGTATGACTTACTTGACACTCTTGTCAAAGGAAACCAACTTGTATTTTTTAAATTTTTTTATTATTATTATTTATTCAATTATGCATGTGTGCATATGTATGTGCGCGCCCGTGTGTGTGTGTGTGTCTGTGTGTGTGTAGAACCACGGATGAATTCGGGAACCACCATGGACCGCCTCCACTTCCTCTTTGTTTACTCTGCCCGGGGATTCACAGGCTCCGCCCTACCAGGACCGGAAACGCCTGGCGCCTATACGTGGGATCTGGGATCCGAACTCAGGACTTTCCATCTGCAAGGCAGAGGCTTAACCCCTGAGCCACCTCTCCAGCCCTGACTTATATTTTTAAAGGAAGTCTACACCCCAATGAGAGGACTCCATCCTACAGATCCGATAACAATCAGTACCTACCTCCAGGGATATAAGTGAACAAATGCCTGACTTTGAGCTGTACTAATTGGAACATTGTTTCTCATAAGCAATACTTAGAATACAAATAACTGTACAAAATATCTGATTTATATTAGTACTTAATATTAATTTAATTATGTAGTCTTAAGTAATAAGAACAATATACTTTTTATAACAATCAATAAATGCTACAATTTACTATTCATAAAGAACCAGAGTTCAAGTTCATCATTATCTAATTGGAATCAAAAACACTTATATTTTAAAAATCTAGTTGTTGTATTTTGACCATGAACTGTGATTGATATGTGCTGCAATTTCCATAATAAGGTCTTACTATCAGTATTTTTGGATGGCAACCATCCAAAAGCCTACAATGTGTGGATGTCCTTGAGATTTCTGACCAACATCTTATCAGTAAGTGTCACATTCTTGCCATTTCTAGTATAGTTGTGTTATATGGTTTTACTGATTTTACTAATATACTCATTTATTATAAAATGTCACCAATTATATTTATGCGGATTTGTAATATTTATTTGACAAAATGTTGTAGCAGAAGCCATATAAGTAGCACACAGTTTCCCATATTTTCAGTGAAAAATTTTAGCACCAAAAACAAATCGATGGACATGAAGATGGCTCAGGCATTAAAACTTTAGCATCAAACATAATGATTTGTTTAGAATCCCAAATCTAACATAAAAATTGAGGGAAGGTATGGCCAAGGTCTAAAGTTCTGCCCCTAGAAAGTAGAACCTGCAAAAGCCCAGAGCAATGTAAAATGGAGGTAGAACAACCCAAGATGATTTCCAATGTCACCATTGGGTTTCCATGGGCATACACACTCAAATGCCCTCTGGTAACTACAGACATACACACAGACATGCCACACATGCACACACACATAGTGGATGTAAAATAAAAGGAAGTAAAAAGTAATCTACAACTACTAGTATGAGGATAGTAATAGACTTTGTTTCGTGAAGAAAATCTTTCTTCCCTCATCTTTTAAGACAATGTCCTCCAAGGATAATGTCGTGTGTGTGTGTGTGTGTGTGTGTGTGTGTGTGTGTGTGTGTGTGTGTAACATGTATGGCATAAAATCATAGACTTGGGGTAACAGTAACTTGGGCAGCTTTTGAGTGGAGGAAAAAGGTCCTATTGAAAGGTAATTTGGAATGCAACTCATCTACAAATGAAAAGAGAATAACTCATCTAACTTTGGACTTTGCTTGGTTCATTTGGGCTAGGTCAATGTTTATAGAAAATATCTCAATTTTCAACATGTTTTGATGATATTTGTCTTTATTCTTCCTTGACTTCACTGGTCCTTGATTTTCAGTCTATAACCAGCGTTTTATTTTCTTTCTACCTTCTCACTCAATTAATTTAAACAAAATTGTTGCTCTTTGCTTCCCAACAAAGTACGGTAAATTCTGGAGTTTTAAATGATTGTGTCAGCACACCAATTGCAAAAGCTAAATTTCAGCAAACAGCATGAGCCACTCCTGTGACAACTTTCACCATTCCCTACTTCTGGAAGTCTCTCAGTTCCAGGCTTTCTTTCCTATTTTACAATGGTTTGAACATTCTGTAGACCGAGGATGCCTAAATGCGCTTGGGAACCCACAGTTCTGATTACTTTTCTGCTGCATTAAAATAAAAGAAGCCTTGTGTTCTTTCAAGGGAAACTGAATTGATTTTTCATTTGAATTGTATGAGGATAAAGCAGGGTCATTCACTTCTAGTCATTAGTGATATTTTTTCCACTCCCTGCTGCACTCTCTTGTCCTCATAAGCAAATGCTTTGCTTTTTAATTTAGAAAATTGTTTGGGATTAGTTGAGGATTACAGTGTTTAAAATGTTTTCCTTTTAAGGCTGACATTGCATTACTCTTATTATTTACAAAAATTTAGTACCTGACTTTTTAAGCGAGACATTCTTTTTAGTTATTAATGTTCTTTTAATGGTCAGTATTTCATATAACCTCTGCATGTATTTATATTCTATGATAATGAACAAAAATATGGCTGCAAACATCCATTTGCCATTTCTGTCTTTACTTTTCTCTTTTCTGTATCAATACTTTTTTTCCCATTTTCTCATTCTCTTTTGTTTCCTAGTACCTACTGGGCAAGCTACTGCTTTGAGGAAAATGTCTTCTGATAGCTTCACTCTTTGTCTTGCATTCCAGATCATTGCCTTTTCTTTAAAGTGTTCATCCTAGAGGTTGGGGGGGGGAGTGGTTATTTTCCTTCCTGATACAACTGAAAATATTGGCAGAGAATAATCACTAATTTGTCAGAAGGATCTCACTTCTGAAACTCAATTCTTAGCAGTACTTTATTTTTGAGAATGCAAAAACATTACTTCTTAACACAGTTGCCCATTGATTTAGTCAACCAATAATATTGAATGTTTCTTATATGCCAGGAACTGATGCTGGTTTGGAGCATCTGGGACAATCAAGGAAACTCACATCGTTTCCTTTTTAGATATAACAGACAACTCCATTGTTAGTATGGAAAAATGTGGCAAACCTGGTAAATAGAGAAAGAGAAAGAGGTGTTGGGGTTTCAGTTGTCTGCCAGAATGAAGGATTGCTAATATTTCTGAAATGAGTAAATTTAACATAAAATTATGGTATTATCACTAACAAATAAATCATAAAATCCTAACATTGAACAAACACAAATTCAGTTTTCCTAATATTTAAGCTGCTGACAATTTATCAAATTATATTCCATCTTGAGAAAATGCTCTGTGTGTGTGTGCGTGTGTGTGTGTGTGTGTGTGTGTGTGTGTGTGTGTGTGTGTGTGTGATATAATACAAGTGTTTGGACGTAGACAAGTTCTCAATTCCTCTATGAGGAGATCAGATTAAAGGATTAAGTGAAATGAGATTAGAATATCCTCTATAGAAGCCATGAAAACTGAGCCTTTAAAGATATGTCTATATGGCTAATTTGAAAGAATTCATGAAATGAATAGAAAATAAGTTTTAGGCAATGACGAATCATTTGATAAACTTTGCCAAAAGTTTGTCATGGGTTATAAAATGTCAAAAACCAGTTTGTTAAGGTGGATAACCCAAGAGTATGCACTCAATAGCATGTTCAAAAAAGTTTATCAATAGTGAAGAGAGTGTTGTTGCAAAGCAGTTAAGATGGAGAAAGAATACAAAAGGATTGGAAAGAAAAGTGAGAAAGAAAATTGAGTCATAGTAACAATTTCTCAGTCAGTTTATAGTGCATTAACAAATCATCTTTTCCTTTGCTCTGCTTCTCTTTGCCCAAGGTTCTTTTTCTTTTACTGTTTTCCTTTTGTCTATTTTCCTTCTTTCTTTTATTTTCATGATTGTAAATTTTACATGATGATTTTTCTGAAAAGTCTCAAAAAAGTGATGTCAACACAAAAGTTTCTAGTATCAATGAAATTAAAGAGCAAGAACATTAGATATATGAGCAAAACTAAGTTTCTTCTTGCTATTTTCATCAGAACCGTGGGGTGGTGATTAACACACAACTAAACATCTTTTCTTTCCAAATAAATCACAAGGCATCTAAAAGCCCATTTGGCATGCAAGACTAAGGAATAACTTTTATGTGAAAAATTTTATGTTCATATACTATGTGAATTACTTAAGAAGTTATTGGTATAAGTGTGTTCAAAACAAAAGTGAAAATGTATCTTTAAGTTTAGGTTTATTTTATTTTATTTGTTTGTTTGTTTATTTATTTATTTATTCTTATGAGTCCTTCACTGAAAAGTAGAACTTTCTCCATTTCAAAGATTTCAGTGTAAAATTTAGATATCTTTAGTCATAGTTTACCAGATGTCTATAACTCTGTAAGGATTAATTTTAATTTTTTACTTTCCTCAGGTATTGCATCGTTAACTCTGTACAATCTAATAAGTCTAATGTGAGTAAGCTTTTGGTGAATGCTTTATTTTCTGCTTCAATGACAATTATTCCAAGACGCTCAGATCCTCTTCCAATTCATTAACAAGATTTTATGCCAGCAAAGAAATAAAATCTTGATCCAAAATTAGTAGTAATCATGCAGTAAACAAGAGCAGGTTATCTTTCAATAGAAGACATCTTCTCTACTGAGGATATCTAAGAAACTTCTTCCCTATGCATTTTTAATATTTATTTATGACATTTTAACATTCTCTATGTATGCTTCCTACACATATTTCTCTCTATTTCTGCTCTATAAAAATGTATATCATAATGTTTCGTGAAACTTCACCTACAAATGTGCTTCAAAAAATTTCTTTCCTATACCTCAGAATGAAAACAATTCTATTTCACATCTTTTTTGCTTTAATTGTGTATTTTTACAGTACTTTTGAGTTTTCCTATAGCCACATTACCTTTTCTTTAACTATATCCTCTGGTATTTTACAATAGAAAGCATTATTTGTCTCTGTATTGTCATTATTTGTCTAACACGAAAGGAAATTCAGTAAATATGTCTTTATCAGAATTGATTTAATTTAATAAGCCTTTTATTATGTCACCGGAGGGCATGCTTTCCTTTAAAGTACTGCCATTTCTGCTTTTTAAAGTTCTTTTTAATCAGGTTTTTTTTTTTTTTTGTATAAAATTTAGAGCTTTTCTTCTCAACATGACAGCCAAAGGAGAAGAATAGTTTTCGTAAATACTTTTCATTAGCAAATGATTGCAAAGTGCTTTTCAAGTGTAGAGTACTATATTACATGTTGGGAAATAATACTCAATGTAATTGAAGTGGTGTACAATTACCGGGTGCAATGAAAAACAAAGTGATACTAGATTTTAAGAAACAATCTCCTTCATCCTTCACACTTTTCCTTCTAAATAGCAAGTGAATATTTACATTCTTATAGAGTTTCAAAATCACATTCCTTCAGTTATCCCCTCTCACATTATGCGATTGCTCCTTAGTTAGATAGGATTTTAACAATGTAAGCTCTCATTTTAGAAGCATATATAGTCTTATAATAAAAATGATTTTTTAAATCGTGAAAATATTTTCATTTTGTAATAGAATAAAAACATCTCAGATAAATAACTCAATTTTATAACTATACAAATAGGTCGAAATTAAATAAGCTGCATAGGAATAATTATGTTTTAGCTGGGACAAGAAACATTTCCTCTTGATGAACAAGTGACCCATGGGCTCACACCCCATGAGGGACTGTCTGCACTTGGTGGCTGGAGGTGAGTGACATTTTCTTCAGTTGTATAGCCACCGATAAGCAAATAATGCTCTGGGAAATAGTCTCTCTTCCATGCTCTGGTAAGAAACTAACAGCAGGTGACACATAAAGTGAAGACATGAAAATAGATTTGTTGGAGAAAGATTTCCATGGGGACGGGAAATGGATAGTTTAAAGGGATAAAACTAATATATAAACATAACACGTGGTTGATAAAATTGAAACGAATATATAATACATGTTAAGAGATTTAAATTTCATAGAAATATGTAAAACTATCCAACAAATAGAAGAAATAAAAATACTTCAATTATACAATGGAAATAATGTTCATATTTGCAAGACGTAGTTACCTTTTAATTTTTTTATTTTTCTTGTTTAACAAGCATAATGAGTGGTTGTTCATGCCCCCCTTTCCCCTTTTCCTTGTTCTCCCCTTATTCTTCCAACCTCCCCTCCCTTAATCAGTCTATCATGCTTTCACCCACTCTCTTGCCTATCTGCTTGAATGGACCCCAGTGTTCACTTTGAGTTGTCTGTATTGGTATGGCCTAAGATCTCTGAGGCACATTAAGTTGTCCTTTCTTGTGTAGACCCACTTATAGGGGTATTCTACTTCACCAGTCTTGCCTTAGCCGCTATGGTTTCCCATGCATGTGGTTATTTCTCTGGAGTTCCTTGCTACTCTGTGGGGGAATGCTGATGTGGCAGTCATAGTAGAGATCTGTTGAGTATAGTAAATTTCAGAGTGTAGCAGCCCTAGACCTCCATCATCTTTAGGCTGTTAACAATCTTACCCTACCTCTTGTGCAAGATTCCCTGAGCTGTAGAATGAGGAAAGATTTGGTTGGGCTGATTCCAACTGGGTGTTTTAGGGTTTCAGGTTCTGGGCATTCTGGTTGTTGTTGTCCATTTCATTGATCTTTTATTACAATAGGCTGCATCTTATTTGGATATTGAGATATTTTCTTTTTTAGAGGCAAAATCAGAGGCATTTAGATGGAGGTTTACTCTCAGGAATTTGTGGTTAGTACTGAGACATTCAATCCTGACAACTATCAGTTTTCTCCCCATTCACTGTATTTAACTGGTTCATATCACTGGGCATGTGTTCCCAGTCATAGTGGGGGGATGTTGGTGGCTAGTAAGTAGTAGTTAGTTATTTGGAGACTAATCCCACTCTCTATTGACTCTTAAAGACTTTTCTTACATAAAAAAACTTTTTAAAACTATTTATGGGGGTCTATTGCTTCTGATCTTTTGTGGATTTCTTCCACCACCCCTCCCCATGGTGTCTTGTGTTCCTTTAGGTTTGTGAATTTTGTGAGTTCCTGCTTGATTACATCAAACTGTATATTTAATGTTATGATACCTTTATAAGGGAGAACCTACAATGTCTGTCTTTCTGCATCTGGTATATTTCACAAAGTATGATTTCTTCCAGTTCCCTCCATTACTGGCAAATTTTATTAGTTCATCTTTCCTGACAGTTGAATTGTATTCCATTGTATTTCATGTCTTCTTTTTAAAAAAATATTCAACTTATTTATTTACTGTATACGTGTGTGTGTGTGTGTGTGTGTGTGTGTGTGTGTGCACACGCACGTGTGTCCCTGTGGAGGAACAAGGGTGACTTTAGCAATCATCCTGGATCACTTCTACCTTTTTGCTTTGCTCTGGGATTTCCCACGCTAAACCCACCAGAGCTGAATGTGCAGGTAGTCACCATTTCCACCTGTTTTTTTTATGTGGGACCTGGCATCTGTACTCAGGAGGTTTTGCTTGTGAGGCAGAATCTTAAAAACCCTGAGCCATCTCTCAAGCCTTGTACTACATTTTCATTCACTGTTTGTCAACTGTTAGACATCTAAGTTAGTTACATTTCTTTGCTATGGTGAAAAGAGGTGCTATTAACATGGTTGTACATGTGACTCTGTGTACTTGGGAATATTCTCAGGAATGCTATACCTGGGTCATATGGAATTTTAATTTTTAACTTACTTAGGAACATCCAAATTGATCTCTAAAGGAATCGTGTGAGTTTACAATCCCACCAGCAGCATAAGGTATCCTTTCTCCCCACATCTATGCTAGGCTAGCATGTGCTGTTGTTTGTACTTTGGATCTATGTCATTTAGACTGGAGTTAAATGATATCTCAGGGTGGTTTTAATTTGCATTTCCTTGATGGATAAGAAGGTAGAGCATTTATTTATTTATTTATTAATTATTATTATTTCTGCTCATACAAACTTAATAGGTAGACCGGTTCCCTCCCTCCCTCCTCCTCCCCCCGAACCTCCTGCTCCCCCTCCCCTCATCCCTGCTCTCACCCCTCCCTCCCCATCCCCCAGTGCCTCCCACCCCAATTCCCAGAGACTCCTTTAATGTGCATCCCTGACTCTCCTCTGGGCCCTCCTCTCCGATGACGTACAAGGACCCAGTGGCGTTTCTCTGAACCCTTTTCCGTGTTCCCCTTAAGCATAGGAACACTACTGTGGCTACCAGTCCCTTGCCTCCAAGGATCTTAGTGCCTTTAGCAGATGCTAGACTTTGTGAGGTCAGTAGTGTATTGGACATTGCACAGGGCATGGAAAGTCCAATTATGATTGCTTTGGCCCTAACTTGTGTGGAGTATCTTGCAAATCATTGCTCCTCCCATCCTTTTGCACTTACAATCTTATCTCCCCCTCTTCCGCAAATTTCCCTGAGCTTCAGGATGGGGAGAGATTAGTCTGGCCTAGTTCTAGGTAGTTGATATAGAGTCTCTGAAGTTCTGGATTGTGGTTTGTTGATTTTCTTTTGCAGTTTTGCTACTCCTGCAATGCCCTTCGCTCCATCCTGCTGGGCACTGTATGTCTCAAGGTGGGCTGGGTGTGTTTGGTACTAGGAGCCACCTATTAGGGAGTACATACGCCGCTTAATTTTTTAAAGATGTTTGTTAGATATTTGGATTTTGAATTATGAATCTTCTTTTCAGATCTAAAGCCCATTTTTTAAAATTTCTACTCATACAAACTTAACAGGTACACCGGTCCTCCCCTCCATCCAACCCCCTATCCCCGTGTCCCTCCTCTCCTCCACCTTCCCTCCCCATTCCCCAGTGCCTCCCCCTCCCACCCCCAGAGTATCCTTTAATGTGCATGCCAAATTCTCCTCTGGATCCTCCTCTCCGATGAGATGCAAGTACCCAGTGGCATTTCCCAGAACCCTTTCCTGTGTTCCCCTTAAGCATAGGAACACTACTGTGTAAAGCCTATTTTTAATGGGATTGTTTACTTCTTTGTTATTTCCTTTTTCAACTTCTTTGTGTACTCTGGATATAAAATTTTAAATAAACAAGGAAAAACTAACTGCAAAAGTAAAATACTCACAAAGATTAGCATTATCAGTGGAGAAATAAATGAAATTGAGACAAAACAATAGAAAGAATCAATGAAACAATAACTGGGTTCTTTGATATAGCAATGTTGACAAACCTTCATCCAAATTAACCAAAACAAAAAGAGAGCAAACAAATTATTAAACAAATTAATAAAATTAGAGATGAAAATGGAGCTATTATCACAGATGTCATGCAAATTCAGAAACCATAAGATTGTATTTTAAAAATTCATACAATGCCAAATTTTACAATTACAAAGAAAATGGATGAATTTCTAAACACATTCAATAAACCAAAGACAAACCATGATGAATTGAATTATTTAAATAGTCTTGTAACAAGGGACAAAGATGAAGCAGTAACTATGAATTTCTACTCCAAGAAAAGTGCCAGGACCAGATGGATTTAACACAAAATTATCCCAGATATTTAAAGAACAATTAACACCAATACTTCTTAAACCATTCCACAGAATAGAAAACGAAGGAACACTTCCAAGCTCTTTACATAAAGCCAACAGTACACTGTTTCCAAAACCAAATGTAGATACTGAAAAAAAAATTGCTAGGCCAATTTCATTGATGAACAGATTCAAAGATCTTCAGCAAATTTCTGGCAGACCGGATACAAAAACATATCAAAAAGATCTTTAATTCTATTCAGGTTGGTTGCATTCCAGAAACACAAGGTTCCAACGTTCCTTCACTATACGTAAATTTATAAATGTATTGCATCTCATAGTCAAATGCAAATATAATTGAAGCTAAAAAAGCTTTTGATGAAACATAGTACCGCTTCATGCTGAAGACCCTGGAGAATATAGGAATGGATAGAATATTTGTCAACATAATAAAAACCATATACAACAATTCTGTGGCAAAAAAAATCCTAAATGATAAAAAAAAGAAAGCATTCTCACTCAGGTAAGGAACCAGACAAGACTGCTGATTCTCACCACTTCTATTCAACATTGTACTTGAAGTCTTACATAGAGGCATATGATAAATTGTAATTGAAGTCTCACATAGAACCATAAGATAACAGAAAGATAAAAGGAATACAAGTTGGAAAAGAAGAAATCAAGTTATCTCCGTTTGAATATGACCTGTTTCTATACTTCAAGAACCCTAAAATTTCTGCCACAAAATTCCTGTAACTAACAAATAAGCTCAGTAGAGTGGCAGGATACAAAATTAGTGTTTGAAAATCAGTGTCTTTTCTATACACCAAGGATAAACAAAGTGAGAAAGACCTGAAAGAAACAATATGATTTACCTTTATATTTAAAAATCTTAGAATAAAGCTAACCAAGGATGTGAATGATCTATAAAATGAAAACTCTAAAAACCTAATAAAAGATATTGCAGAAGACACCAGAAAATGGAAATACTCCCATGCTTCTAGATTGATAGAATTAATATAGTCAAACTATCATTTTATTTTAATCTATGTAAATTCAATGCAATAGCACTAAAAATTACAACCCAATAGCACTAAAAATTCTAACCCAATTTTTCATAGAAACTGGTGAAAACAATTTTAAATTTCAAATGGAAATATAAAAGACCTAGGGTAGCAAAAACAACACTGAGTAATAAAAATTTTGTGGGAGGTATTATCATACCAGATCTTAAACTATTCCATAAAACCATAGTAATAGAAACAGCCTGGTACTGGATCCAAAATAAGAGACATAGACCAATAAGTTAGAATTGAAGACCCAAATATAAGCACACTCACTTACAGTCAACTAGTCTTTGACATAAGTGCCAAAAAATATTGGAAAAAGGGCAGCATCATCAATAAATGGTGCTGACAAAATTGGATATTTAAATGCAGAAGAATGAAACTGAATCCTTATTTATCTCCTTGCATAAAATAACTCCAAATGAATTAAAGACTTCAATGCTATAGATAAGAGACTTCATACTTCCTAGAATAAAAAAAATTGGGGAATATCTTCAAATATATTGAACTTGACCATTAAGTTCATTTCCTCATTAAGATTCCCAAAGGCACAGAGAGTAAGTCCAACACTAAACCAGTGTGACTATATGAAATGAGAAACTTTTGCTCAACAATAAAGTCTATTAACTGAGAAAATATCTACATGTCTATAGAGCTCAACATCCAGAATACAAAAAGAACTTGAAATTTTAAGTAACTTTGAAAGATATGAAAACGGTAACATTTGAAAGCATATTGATTAGGAAGCAGGCCTGCCACTCAATAATAATCAATAGAGTTTATGTACCATATCTCATAATATTCCAAGCTTGACTCATAGAATCAGTCAGTTGAGAAGGGAAAGATTTGAATTAGTTAATCATTTTAAAGAGATTTTTTAAATCTATGATTGTTTTGATATTTTCAAAATTTGGAACCTCTATTGCCATTGTTTGCATATTTATCATGTCTTGCTTTTTGCTACAGTGGGGAGATTGCAAATTTTAAAGATTCTTAAACATATTTTATTAATTAATTAATTTAATTATTTATTATTACTAATTAATTAATTAATTAAATTGACAGGTGACAGAAAATTTGAGAGAGAGAGAGAAATTTGTAGAAAAGAGAGAGGAAGTGAGAAAAGAAAGAAAGGTGGATCATGCATATGTTAACATTTGTATGTGAAGACCAGAGGGCAACTTTTAGAAGTAAGTGCTCTGCTTCTACCATGTGAAGTTTTCAGATGGAATTAACATCATCAGGTTTGCACACAGGCATATTGATCTTCCTGAAAACATTACTTTGATGATTAATTTTTCAGCTTAATCAAATCTTCCTATGACATATATTCTGTGTTTCTGTTAGGTCAAACCTCTTTATTCTGATAAAGTTCTATAAACTACACAGTTGTCAGTTTCCTAAAATTTTAATGCATTTAAAATTTTGTTTCATGTAATTTTTGGTTCATTTCTCCAGTTATTGACTGTCTAAATTTTAGATTTAACATGGGATATCAAGATATTTTCTGACAAATGTTTATTGCCACCAACTTCTTATTCTTACAACCTGCCACTCTCTTTAAATTTAGCTGAAACACATGCATCTAGAATAGTGAGAAAGAGAAGTCTTACAAGGTTTAGAGTGTCCCAATGAACTTGGAAATACTGAATGCATGACTGAAGAAACTGCCTCAATCTTCAATTCACATGGAAAAATGATGAGGTTTTACATACTCTATCAGCCTCTTTTATAAATCTTCTACTTTATGATTCAACATGACTCTTTGTACAAGCATTCATTCTTTGTTTTGAAAATATGATTGCAGATATAAGCCCATGAACCTATAGTCATCTGATATTTGGCAAGGATGATCAAAATACACATTGGAGAAAGGACATCATTTTCATTAAGTGGCTGATGCTGGGAAAATTGGGTGCTTATGTGTGAAAAACTGAAATTGCTCAACCTGTATAGAAACTAAATCCAAATGAATCAGAGACATCAATGTTAGATGAAAGATGCTGAATGTCCTAGGAGAAAGAATGGGAATATTCTAGAACTGATTAGCTTAGGTAAAAGTTTTTTGAACAGAGCCTATTTGTGCAGGTAATAAGGCCAACAATCGACAAGTAAAGTCTCATGAAATTAAAAAGTTTCTGTTCTGCAAAAGAAATCATTAGTTGTGCAAAAAGTCAACTCACAAAATGGGAGAAGAATTTGCAAGCCATATATCTAATAGATTAGTGGTATCCAGATAATACAAGAATGGAAAAAATTAAATATCAAGAAAGCAAATGTTCCACAAAAAAAGTAATGACACAGCCACACTATTTCTGGGATAGACTCAAGTTAATCAACATCATGTTCATTGCAGCTTTATTCACAATAACAAGGAAACAGAATCAATTTAAAAAATCCTACATTGGATGAATGTTTACTCAAAACTTGTACATATACACAATGTTAAGGAAATGAAAATTTGAAATTAACTGATATATGGATTGACTTTGAAGTTGCAATGTTGCATCAAATATTTGAGATGTAGAAAGGAAAAAAACCACATAATGTTCATATGGTAACACTAATCCTTAAGAATGATATACTTAAAAAGAAACTTCTATGCTGCAGCATAAAGTATGTCATGTGTATGTCATGAAAGACAATATAGATGAAATACAGTGGGCTGCAAAGTGAAAACATTTGAAAATTGGAGGGAATCTGTCAGGGGAGATAAAGGCTTGTAAAGGGAAAAAGAGGAGGGAAGGCACTTGGGACTAAGGGGTGAAGACTGAAAAATATTAAGAATTCAGTATATGAATATCTGCAACATGAAATGAAATAATGGAGAGAAAAAAGAGACTTCTATGATATCTATAATCTAGAAAGGAACATAAGCTGAGGAATGAGGGATTGGGTGAACCCTTAAAGAAAGAAGGCAACAGCACACAGGGTAACAGGATACTAAAAGTTCACCCTGTGACCAATTTCTGTCTAATGGACATTAAAGACCAGTCCATGGCAGAAATCACAAGCCTAGTGCCATAAGACAAGTTAGCAAAATAAATGTGGTGGTGAATATCTTGGTCAAAAATAGGACATTTAAATCACCCCCCCCCAATCATGACTCAAGGAAGCTTGTAGAAAACTGAGCTATAAGAATATAGGAGCCTAAAAATGGTGAGAAATACTTCCAGACAGAGAGCTCTTTTTATATCAGGCCTGCTACAAAAAAGAATTCAATTCAGCAATATCAACATTTATTTCCACCAGACCTCCACAATAGTCAATCTATCAAAAATTTCAACACAGAAAGGGAGGATCTCAAGAGTTATGGCGCTACCCTGAGAAAGTGTGTGGGCTTGGTAGAGTCCATGAAATGGGGAGCTTATTAACTCACAGGCCATCCCATTGGTTGACTGTTCATGATCCAGCAGGTACCCAGGCTTACATGAATGCAATAGTATTTGGGTCACACATGTAGGGAGACATGGGAGCAGAAGGGGAAGGTGGAAAGAAGAATGTGTAGGTTGAGATTGAAGTGCTGGGTGTGAGGTAGGGGATGAACATATAAATTATATTGTATATAAAAATTTCAAAGAATAAAATATCATTTTCCCGGGCTGGAGAGGTGGCTCAGGGGTTAAGCCCCCGCCTTGCAGGCGGAAAGTCCTGAGTTCGGATCCCAGATCCCATGTATAGACGCCAGGCGGAAGCGGGGGCGGCCTGCGCTTCTGGTCCTGGTAGGGCGGAGCTTGTGAATCCCGGGGCAGAAGGAGGTGGAGGCGTCCATGGTGGTTCGCGAGTTCGTCCGTGGTTCTACACACACACACAGACACACACACGCGCGCGCACATACACACGCACATGCGCACAGTTGAATAAATAATAATAAAAAAATTTAAAAAAATATCATTTTCCGAAAAAGAAAATATGATTTTTTTTAAAAAAAAAGCTTCATGATTACAGTTAATAAATACCCTGGGCAATACTTAGCTTGAGAGTATGAAAACATTGACATGAATTAGTAAATCAAAGTTAATTTTTATATTTTATTCCCTTTACATTATTTAAAACTTTCAAATTAATGAGCTGTAGAGGCAAAGTTATAGGATAGAAGATTATTTCAAGAAAAATTTATAATATAAAATTATTAATAAGATAAAATAAAATAATACATAAATGTTCTTTGATAAGTGATAAAATAATAAAATACTTAGGGAAAATTATGTGTAATATCTTCCAGGAAACAAACTATGTGTTTGCATATATTAAATATAATATGCTATTGATATTTATAAAATGGTAGAAAACTATTATGAATAAAGTAAGATAGCTATATGATATGATTTTCTTTTATGCTGGATGATTTCTCCTCTAAAGTGTAGATAAATAACATATATTTGTTGAATGTCAGCCATTTAATAAATAATTATAGAAACTTAAAAATTGATCTGTGTATTCACATAATTTTTAAAAGTTTTTTTAATTTTTTTATTATTATTTATTCAACTGTGTGCATATGCGTGTGTATGTGTCTGTGTGTCTGTGTGTCTGTGTGTAGAACCACGGACGAATTCGCGAACCACCATGGACGCCTCCACCTCCTTCTGCCCCGGGATTCACAGGCTCCGCCCTACCAGGACCAGAAGCACAGGCCGCCCCCGCTTCCGCCTGGCGTCTATACGTGGGATCTGGGATCCGAATTCAGGACCTTCTGCCTGCAAGGCGGAGACTTAACCTCTGAGCCACCTCTCCAGCCCTCACATAATTTTTAATTTCATGATAAAATTGTAGTTTAGTTTTTTTAAAAAATGGAGAGTTAGTACATTTCGATTATAGATAGAAATTGAATCCAAGTTTTTCTGTTGGTTTGGAAAAATAATAGAAAGCCATCTTGACTAAATTTTGAACCTGAATTTTGAACTAAAAATTAGTAGCACTTTTAAAGTTTTTACAACTCTAACTAAAACTCTTACTAACATTAGAAAACATATTGATGATATGTGAACTTTAATGTATTTTAATAGATAATCCTAACTTCCAGCACTGTTTATCAGTTGCTTACAAGCAGAATGAGAAAACAGTTTGAAATAAATTTTGTTTTCATCTTTTTATTTATTTCTTTTTGTGTGAGTGTTGGGGCATGTGTAGAAGAGTGTGATTGAGTGTTTGTGCTTATGGAAGCCCAAAAATTATACTATGGAACATCATGAATTGCTCTTCCACCATATTGCTTTCCTCTGTGGATTCTCCAAAGTGCTAACTTCCAGAGCCAGAATTACAGTTTGTTACCATATCTACCTGATATTGAACCATTTCCCTAGTCTTCAGCTTCAAAGGAATTATTATGCCCTACGGAATAAGCATAAGAAATGGAGATACTTTTGAGAAGGGAACTTATTTCATGGGATGACTTTCTGGATGGCAAAATCCACTGAACAGAGGCTGGGAAAAGATTTACATGTAAAACTGGATAGAAGATAAGTTGCAATGCTATGATTTGTAAAATAAATGGTCAAAAATAGGAGGCCAGAGGCCAAATCAGGAGGAAATTTGTGTAAATTTACTTGATGTGAGGGAAGCATTATGCTATTTTATCAAATAAAGTAAGTGAAATGGCTTACAACTCACTATGTTTGAAACCTGCATTTATCACATGACTTTTTGAAGGGAAAGCTACAATAAAATATATCTCTTCACTCAGGTACAGCACTAAGACACCCAAGAAAGTTTAGCTGGTTGAAGCAATGAATTTATTAGTGTTACTTATGAGAACATGGATAGAAGTTACTTAAAGATGTGTGAATTGACTCAAAAGCAGGTGAGAAGCAAGCAAAAAAAAAATTCCACTCCAATATGGCTTTTGACTCATGAAGCCAATTACCACAATTGAGGGTGACATTTGTTGATATGCCCAAATATAAAATTATTGACCTACTTTCACAAATGGCAACTCATGAACCATGGAACAGTTCCAACACTTACATATTTTACTAGATGTGAATCTACACAGTAGCTCCGTCTTCCTCAACTATGGCAACAGCATCAAAAATCCAAAATTTAAGAATACAAACCTTTATAAAGTATGTCTAACAGCATCAACCATCCATAGGTTTAAGCACATAAATCTTTAGAAGGTAATTTGACAGGTACTTCATAACAACGAAGAAAATACAACAGAAAACTTTCATCTGGATTCTCAGAAATTTTCCTTGCCTTGTTTCCATCAATTGTGGTTCAAATACTGTTATGCTTGCTTGTTGTAACAACTTGACTATTGGACTGATAAGTCTGAAATAGAGAGCCTATAACTGAACAGTAACATCATAAACAATTCTCCAGAATCAGAATGCATAGCATTCCTCAACTGCTCTTTGAAAGCAGAGAAGTTTCCCTTCCATCCCTGTCTGATTTTTCTGTGAACTTCAACAAATCATGTTAAGATTTGAATAATAAGGACTTACAATCTAGTTCTGGCATAAGGAAACATAAGTAGTTACAATATATTATATAGTATGGGGGAAACTTGTTTATTAGGGAGCCCACTTTTGACATTTGCATTTTCATCCTGTTATATTAAGATTTCTGAGCATTTCTCTCATCAGTCATCATCATTTAAACTCTTCAAATACTGTTTTTCATATTTTTCCAGATAGTTTTTCTAAATATTGAAGTCATTTAGAGTTTATGATTTTTATCAGTGAAGAACAATAATCAGTGAAACTCCTAATAAAATGAACAGAATTTCTTACAATCCATTTCCTTCACACTTCACTAAGTGTGACTTGGTGGTGTGATTCCACAGCTAAGGGAACACTGAAGCAAAACAACAAATGACAAAGGATGAAAGATAAATAAAAGTCAAATGAACAACAACAAATCTGAATGGTCAATACAACACAAATATTCCATTTCCCATATTAGCTGCTTGGTTAAAGGGAAAATATGAAATCAGGGGCCTGGATGTGTGGTACTACCATAGGCAGTACCACAGCTATTCCTCATAATCTAATGACCTTTTCAGCTGGCATCTGAAATATTTCCCAGGCAAGTGAACCAATCCACCTTCAAGTAACTATTTCCTCCAATCACACATGACTGCCTTCATGGTTGGCAACACTAGATGAAATATTTCAAAGTCAGTATGCAAAATATGTCCAATCTGTATAATCAACCTCTGTTATACTTTCCTACAGGAGAAAAATATGCATTATTGCCTTTTGAGAAGGTAATAACTTAACCTTATAACTTTATCTTTGTATCTGTACCATTCCACATAAATTTCAACAACTGTCTCCTGAACACAATGCAATTTACCAAGGCATATCTTACACCATGTGCTTTGAATCCTAGAAGTGTGTTAAAATCTTTGTAATTTAATATGTTACTTCCAGACATGACTTATGGGCCAATCCGCTGGCAAAATTGATCTCTTTGTCCTAGGAATGGTTTGGGAGATTCTTTCTACATTAGGCAGAACAATAGGAAATCATCTGAACTTCCTTGTGTGGTTTATCTTTCTGTCCATTTCTTCATTCTAACACCTCTATCTTAACCCAAATACATCCACATTTGCTTCTAAGTGATTTGTGTAGATCATGTATCTCCTTTTCATTTTATGAAAAATTCTGATTATTTTAGCGTTTTACAAACCCTGTTTTTACTCTGGTCTCAGCCATTTAGATGTGTGAAAATATCTCTCACTACATAAACATCATTTCTCATCATATAGCTTAATAAAGCTAGTATGAACCCTATATTCCTTCCAAATTTTCTGCTTAAATAACTTCGTTATTCTTTGATGAGACAGTTCTGTCTGGCCTGTAAACTGGACATCAGAGTCTACCTCCATCCAAGAGGTAGAGTAAGAAGGATGGAGATCTACACCAGAGACCCATAGTGCTTAAGTGGTATGATAGATAAATAATGTATACCACAGGGTACATGCTAATGTCTAGAATATCTTTGTTATGACTGAGGCAAACTGGGCAGAAATAAGTTACTGGCTTAAAGAGGGCAGAAGTCAGGGACAAACTAAGATGCTGCTAAACATCTCACAGTTTATAAGTCAAATACTCCACAACAAAGATATAGCAAGTTCAAAAGTCAGTGATACTCAGTTTGAAAATCTCTTGACACAAGGCCTGAACCCCCACAGGAGTAGACAATACAGAGGGAACTCTGAGCTCCATAGAAGTGGCCACGTAGGATGGGAGGAGGGAGTGGGATGGATTGATGTGAGAAGGGAAGGGAATTGGAGGAAGGAAGGATGAAGGGAAACAGGAACTAGTGCTCGATAAGCTTGAAAACTAAATAAATAAATTTAAAAAATGAACTCCGCCCCCAAAAATCTCTGATACAGACGAACATTAAAATGTAAAGTAGAAGTCTGCATAGTGTCTGAAAGCAAATCAAAGCTACCACTTGAAAGAAGAAACAGATACAGGCTGTAAAGGGAAACAAACTGCTAATATTCTGCTATAAAGACTTGATATCAAACTGCCTTTAAATGATCATTTTGATCATTGATTAAAGGAGAACTCAGCACATGAGCTAACTCTTCCTTTTGTAATGGAAAAGGTTTACTATGAAGAAACAAAACTGATCAAAGTATAGAATATAAGTAATTATGGACTGTCTATAAACTGTTCACTCCTAAACAGGATAATCATCCTCCACTTCAAGACTTAGTGAACATGATCAAAGAGGGTGAAGAATTTTGGAGCCTGAAGGTTGTTAGTACCGGCAGGGGCTGTGGTCAGACAATTAGACATAACAGGGCTCCGTCAATGAAATTACTGAAAACTTTGTGTATTTTCACAAAGCCTATGGAAGAGGAAAGGTCTCAAGAGATTCCACAAGTCCCTGAGAGAATATTGAGGGATAATCCTTGATAGTAGGGGAAGGGCAGCTACATTCCTCATCATATATCCACATAAATGTAATCCATACTCCATCAAATGTTCAGGCATATATCATTAAAGACAACCCATATGAATTCAGGGGACCACACATAGAGAAGACATGAAAGTAGGGGGAAGATCAGAATGGAAAAACATTTTTAATACATTTTTATTATTATTTCCGCTCATACAAACTTAATAGGTACATCAGTTCCCTCCCTCCCTCCTCCTCCCCCCGAACCTCCTGCTCCCCCTCTCCTCACCCCTCCCTCCCCATCCCCCAGTGCCTCCTGCCCCAATTCCCAGAGAGTCCTTTATTGTGCATGCCTGACTCTTCTCTGGGCCCTCCTCTCTGATGACATACAAGGACCCAGTGGCATTTCCCTGAACCCTTTCCCGTGTTCCCCTTAAGCATAGGAACAGTACTGTAGTTGTCAATCTCTTGCCTCCAAGGATCTTGGTGCGAAGAAGATTTTTTTAAGAATTTTTAAAAATTTTTTTGTTTCTGCTCATACAAACATAATAGGAACTCCTGTCCCCTCCCTCCCTCCACTCCTCCCTGGATCTCCCTGTTCCCTCCTCGCTTTGTCCCTTCCTTTCCTCCCTCCCTCCCTTTCTCCCAGTGCCCCCTCCCCGCATCTCTGAAGCATCTTTAATGAGTATATCAAACTTTCCTCTGGGTCCTCCTCTCTGATGAGGTGTAAGGACTCAGTGGCATTTCCTAGAACTCTTTCTTGTGTCCCCCTTAAGTATAGGAACACTATTGTGACTGCTATTCCCTTGCTTCTAAGGATCCTAGTGCCTTTAGTCTATGCTAGAATTTGAGGGGTCAATGATATGTTGGTCATTGCGCAGATGATGCAGAGTCCTGTTATAATTGTTTCGGCCCTAACTTGTGTGGAGTATCTTGCATATCATGACTCCTCCCATCCTTGTGCTCTTACAAAATCTTACTGCCCCTCTTCTGCAAATTTCCCTGAGCTTCAGCATGGAAGAAGATTTGAAGTGTGAAAAGGAAAGGGAATGGGATTGGATAACAAAGGGCTAAATTGATATAAACTTGTAAAAGTATAAGAATGAATTAAAAGAAAGAATAAAACAACAGAGGAGGCATGAGTGAAATTTTATGTTGTAAGAGAATCATTGTTTTAACGAATTAGTTTATCCCAGACTCATCATTGATGGGATCATCAGAAAATGAAAAATGCTTTTCTCGAACATTGTTTTTGAAAAAATAAGGATATGATGGGCAGAAAATCTATCTGCAAGAGGAAAATTAGTTCAAAGCAAAGATGTTAGAAAGATAACTAAAAACATTTAAGTTTATAGGCAGTAAATTGAACTATGTCGTGATGCAAGGACAAAGAAAAGAGTTGATAGTTAAGGAAAAAGATAATTGGAATTGAAGAATAGAAATGGATAGTAAGAAAGAGGTGACGCATAAGCCAGGAGCTCAAGTCTACAAGACTAGAAGAGCACAGTTTCTTTGGGTGGTGAATAGTTATGAATTAAGTCACTTGTGAGCTTTATGCAGATGGTTGAAGCAGGACTTGATCACATGAATTTGAGAAATAACTCATCTACTGAAACTACAAAGTTGAGTGATGAGCATGAAATTTGAGTATGAGAGAAGGGATTTTCAATATTCTTCCTCCACAATGATCCAAAGTCTCTGACCAGAGATATAGATTCTTCTTCCCCCAGTAACCACAAAGATGAAGTTGCAAAAGAATAAGTAAAAACTATTTCTCGGGGGCTGGAGAGGTGGCTCAGGGGTTAAGCCTCTGCCTTGCAGGTGGAGGGTCCTGAGTTTGAATCCTAGAGCCCACAAATAGATGCCAGGTGGAAGTGGGGCGGCCTGCGTTTCTGGTCCTGTGAATCCCGAGGCAGAGTAAACAAGGAGGAGGTGGAGACGGTTCATGGTGGTTCCTGAGTTCATCCGTGGTTCTACGCACACACACATACATACACAAACATACATACACACAAGCGCACATACGCATACACACACAATTGAATAAATAATAAATAACTAAAAATTATAAAAAACTATTTCTCATATTCACCAAATAACACCTACAGTTTGTGCATAATAATGTCTGTGTTCATGCATACTTGCACCTTCTTAACTCCAGTGTATATATCATAGTTGGAACAGAAAAACTCTAAAAGTGCAGTAAACTACTTCCATGAATATGTGGTCAATAAGTCATAGTTTAGCATGGAATTCCTGAAAGCAGTTGAATGTTTGCCACCCTTATGGGTGTTTATTACTATCGCTGCCAAATTTCAACCTATAGCACTCATTCCAATTCATACACAATCCTCACTTTAAGTGAATATCAATATTTTATGCTTCTGATGTTGCAAACATTATTAGGATTGCAAGTAGGGCTTTCAAATTGCAGTATGTATCACAAATATATACATATCAAACCTCAGCAAGATTCTTCTGAGTCATTTTTGTCATATTATTCCTGTGCACTGAATTTGATTTGTCTTATTCATAATGTAAATTCTCTTCTGGGCTGCACAATAAAGGAAACATTTTTAAGAAATCTGTGTTACTTATGGTGTTTTGCACTTCACTAAGCCTCATGATTTATTAACTGTCTACAGAATCCCTTATCGTTTTTGTTTGTTGTTTTGCATAGCCACTCCTCCGGTATTCAACACTGCATCTACCTTTCTTTGTGGTGTCTCTGTGTCCATGCATTTGCCCTCAGTTACTTTTGTGAATTCTTCTGGAAGATAATGATAGCATTTCACATTCCATACCACTAGCCCCAATACATGTCACAGAATACAAATGTGTGTAAGGTGGTGGTTTCATTATCTTAGGGTCAGTAGAATTTCAAGAGTTTTAGAATTACCTCTATCAATGATGCAAGTGTCAGCCTAGTTTTAATAAATCTTTAGGAACAGCCACTAGTTACTTCTAGGACATCTTCTTATTTACAGAAATACATCTTTCAACTGTCAAATCTACTATCAGTCTCTTGAAAAAATACACTATGAAATGACATGCTACGATTCTGGTCAAAGCAATTGTTTTTTGATAATTAAAATATGATTTATCCAAGTATCCTTAGACTCAGTCCACATCTGTGCTACTCATTCAAAGAGAAAAAGAGAATATAAAGAAAATACAAATTTGTCAATCTTGACAACAAATATGAGACTACACATTTTCAGAGTCTGTTAGAATTCCATTGTTATATGTGGGTACAATTAAAACTCAGGCATTTGGCAAGGTGACTTTTTGAAAAGGAATTAGAGCTGATAACAAGGAAATCTAGACAACTAATAAGTAAAATGCAAAATTTCTCACAATATGCAGCCAAATTCAGATGGTTCCTTTTAATTTTCAATAAACTTCACCATATGCTCCCTTGATGAGTTGCTGAATTTTGGAGGCTTATGTTTACTTTTCTTTCTGTTAACTGCTATCATTTTAAGAAAATGATACTTTTTAAAAAGAATGAACTATGAACTATTCTTAAAAGATAATGTGTTATTTATAAGACAAAATAACTTCTTTGTGTATTGGAATATAAATAGCTTTTGAAAAAGTCATAAGAACCACAGGATATCCATATTATTCCATAAATATGTCTCATGTGACTTCTCTCAGTTGCAAAGAACTTCACAGAAAGTTGCACTAACAGTTTTATTCCAAAAGAAGCTTAGTTTGGGAGCCTTCAAATTCACATTTTTTTGAAAAGGTGGAATGAAATTTGTTTAAACTTGAGAAATTTTGCAGAAGAAAAAAATCCATATTCAAATACTCATATTCATAAAATGCTCAACTAGTGTTGAGGATATGGCTCAGTGGTTAAAACCTTTGCCTTAGAGGCAAAAGGACCTGAGTTCAGATCCTATGTAAATGCTAGATGGAAGTCATAGTAGTCTGTATTTTTGGCACTGGAAGGCAGAGTCTGGGAATTCCCAGAGCAAAGCAATAAGATGAAAGAGCAATTCAGGATGATTTCTGATGTTACCCTTGGGCTTCCACAGGGACAGCACTCAAATGTCCTATTGTAGATATGCCCACACATGTATACACCCACCCATATGCAAGCACACATATAAATAAAAATGTATAAATATTTTAGTTATTAATACTTTAAGTGTTATTCCTCATACTGCCCAAGATTTTAAAATCATATTGATAAAAATGCAATACAGAGCTAGAAAAAAATAACTAATAAATATGAATAAAATTTTGCTGTCTACAAAGTTGATGTCTGCAATTGAATACCAGTGATGAGCTTTAGGATACATCAAATTTACATCATCTTATCTAACCAGTCACAGGCCTGACTGGACAGCTAGTATTTCCTGCTCAAAGTTACCTTGCTAGGTAGGTAATCTGAGTAATATCATAAAACTCAAATCCTGGAAGGAAAGCTATACAGTAATTGAGAAAAGAAAATGCTTAAAATACAAATCTTCAATGCCAGAATTAACTACCAAAGCAACATCAGGAAGGACTGAGAGAGTGAGGATGTTCAGAGTCCTTCAGCAACAAAGAGACATCTAGCTGAAAGTATCACGCTCACTTCCACAGCACACGTACTGTGCTTTGGAATGATACAGAGATTGTATGGCCCCTGTGCAAGGATGGCATGCAAATTCATAAAGTGTTCCATATTTCACAAAAGAAGTGTCATACCCAGTGTACACTTGGCCTCTCATTGACAGGTTTGATTCAATCATTTTCACTTCTGATAAGTCTGATGTATAATTTTGTGATCATCTTAACGGTTATAACTTCATTTATGTGTGGGTGAATATGTGTGTGTGTCTCTGTGTGTGCTCACACAAGTGTGGATGTGTACAGATGCTACCATACAGTGTCTTCCCCGTTCATACATATTTTGATACCCACCTCCCATGGAATCTGAATCTCACTTTGATTGGTTAGATTGGGTGACCATTAGTCTTCAGGATCCGCCTGTCTCCACCTTCCCCAGACCAGATTGTCAAATGTGGATATTTACTATGACCATCTGGACTAAGTCCTGAAACTTGTGCATTAAGTACTTTACGCACTAAGCCCTTATTTTTCCATTTCTTTTTCCATTTTTTGTTATTATAATAAAGTCTTTTTTTCATTTTATCACTATTGGATGGCAAATTATAAACTTTAATCTTTTAGTGGAAATTCCTAATATTCTAATAAAGTTCATTTCATAATCTTTAATATATTCCAATTTGAAGATTATCTCCGTCCTCTCAAAGTACTTAAGGATTTTCATCATATGTTTCATTAAATGCCCCATAAATACCTTTCCATTGTTTCTGTCATTCCATTTTAAAAATCAAGCCCTGGTAATAACATAAATAAAGACAGTATAATTTTATTAAATAATGCTATGATTTTATTAAATAATGCTATGATTGTTGATGTGAAAATCTTGGATTTTCCATACCTCTCATTCTCCTTCCTCTTTTTCATTTTTCTACTCAATTGTTCTCTTCCTCTCAGTTTCACTGTCTCTCTACTCATTATTCTCTCCCTCTTCTTCATCTCCTCTGTCTCTATCGTTCAATTTTTCTTTACAATTTCATTTCTGGTTAAACATAGAGATGTATTATATTGCTTTCATAGATATCTTTATAAGCATCATAAATTACACAAATTATGTAAAAATCATAAATTATCGTATTTCAAATTTAACTTCTATTTTTCTCAGTCAGTTATGAATAATAAAGTATCACTCTTTCTTCACAGCAGGCTGAAATAACTTTTCCATTTGGTTTTCATTTTCTTCTGTCAACTGTGGGGTTGCTTAAGGCCATATTTTCTAGGAAATCTTACTTAAAAGATATTCATGCTTTATTACTTTTTAGAAATTTCCCATTACTTTGTATTTATTGTCATTGTTATCTGGCTAAATATCTGTCATAGTTAAGCACAGGTGTCAACTTGACTCTTGAGGGTTTGAGCTCTGGGCACAGGTGTAGAGAGTTGATGGTTGAGTTAAGCCCAGAGCAAACCTGAAGGAGATTGTCTGGCTGCTGGGGAAGACCCAGCCCATGGTGGGTGGGATTAGGCCCTGGATAAATCACAGAGAGCTGGTTGAGAGAGAGGGCATCCTTCTGTATACTTGGCCAGACATGCTGGTCTGGCAAGTAAGGATTGTCCATCTCTCAGCCATTATGGTGGCCAGTTCCCTTGGCCCTGGTGTTGGTGTGTGCTCTCCCGTCAACCTGGACTATGAACTGTAACAGGACTGTCATAAGAAAGTAAACTCCTTATTCCCTTAAGCTGTGTGATGGTCATTTATCAACAACCATGCAGGTGGACTGCAACAATATCTATGCACAAATATTAACATTTGTAGTGCCATCTAGAACTTTTCAATCTTACACATCTTGCTCCTTTGTGTATTTTGAACTTTACCCTCCTTTTTCTCTTTGACAATTGTTGGTAATTCGCTCTCTTTCCTTAGTCTTGGGATAAAAGCTCATTAGTAGCTCTAATACCATTTAAATGGTAGTCTCTTAAATGTCCTGTATGCTGTAATGTAAATGAAACAACTGCAGCATGTGTTATTATTTTCCCCTATTTTCTGTTCTGATTAAGTAAAGCTATTTTACTGAAAGTTTAGTTTTATTTTATTGGATGTGTCTATGATACTAATTGTGAATACTAATTTCAAAATAAATGTCAACATAAATCATAAGGAGTAAAATTGCTATCATTGTAGAAAAACAAGACACTTAACTGTTTCAGAAAGCTTTTTTCTCCAATGACTGCAATTTTACTCCTTATGATTTATGTTGAAATTTATTTTGAAATTAATATTCCTAATTAGTATTGTGGCCACATCCAATAAAATAAAACTGAATATGCAGTAAAATAGCTTTATATATGACCTGCAAATACAACCTATCTATACTAACAACACTTCCAGGTTTTGTATTAATAAAAATGTTTGAAAATAATATCATAAAAATTCCTTCACATAAACGAATACTGGTGCTCATGAGAATTTTTCTTTCAGTAAATATAAAACACGTATTTTAAAGACTGCCCATTTTGTTCTATTAGCATTAATTCATTAGAAATGATTTCCCTAAATTTTTAATCCATCCATGAGATGTTTCATTGTGCTGATTTCTTTCAAAAACTTTCTCAATCTTTACCTTCATGTCATTTCATGAGTGATTATCTTAGCTATTGTTCACGCTATCTGTCCTATTTTCCTGAGTTGGTCTTTGTGTTCTTGAGTAAAACTACAGACTGCTGTTGCTACTGCTGATGTCTCAGTTTCTTAAGGCTGGAAGTTTTTTAGTTAGTATAATATTCAGACATTCTTTGTGTGTGTGCATGTGTGCATGCGTGTGTGTGTGTGTGTGTGTCAGAAGGCACTGTGCTTGCCTGTGGAGGCAAAGATTTCCTAAGTTTCACCTTTTAGGGGCAGAAGTGTAGGCCACTGCCATTTCTGCTTTTCATTTTTATGTGGGATCTAGGATCTGAACTCAGTTCCTTATATTTGTGAATAAGAGTCTTAAGATCTGAGCTATTTCTCCAGCTCAACACCTCAACTTCCTATATGGCATAGGCACCCTCTATTTGTCCCTATTGTCATATATGACTGATCATTTTTTACTTAAACTTTTCAATTTTGCCTCACTCCTGGGTTGGGAGATTTATTTTTAAGCATAGTTTGAAAAATATCAATTTTAATCTAAGTAAATACTTTTTATTTAAAGGCTTGCAGCTATTTTATTTATTAGTACACAATTTAACACAATGAAATAAATTCTGGTACATTGAAGCCTAGGTAACAGTAGTGTAACAATATGCATCATTTTGATGATTACATTATTTTAAACAACAGACTATACGGAAAAATTAATGCCTGTAAAATTCTTGGTCATAATGCTAAAAAACACAATATATAAATTGAAAATATGATTGTTGAAAATTGGAAAATGGAAGCGAACTCATTTGGACAGAGTCAGAAATTGACATAGTCTGAGGGAAAGAGTTATGGCCAAATGACATATTTCATATTAACAGAAGAAAAAGGAAGCATATTTAGGGAGAAGAATGGTCTCCTTCTTCAGGTAGAATACATTCCCTGTGTCCAAGGCTCTGCAGCCGAGCTTCACATTACTGACCATGAAGATTTTCCTTGTGAAGCTGCCCTGTCAATCACCTCTGCTTCCAAAATTATCCTTTTATAAACATCAAAGCAGGCTGATTTTGCTTAGGAGAAAATTCCAGAAATTCTGTGTCACAAGACTCTGCCAAAGCTTTTCCTTCTTCATAACTGATCATCCTTTCCATAAACAGGTCTTTTTTATTCCCAGCCAACATCATAGGGATTTGCTCTTTTCCCACTATGTCCAGCAGTTTGCCATGGATAACTTTAATCACTTCCAAACGTTTGAATGATGTAATAGAATACACAAGAATGTAAGCATTAATATCTAAGTAGTATATCTGAGGAAAAATGGAATATTCATCCTGCCAAGCAGTGTCTATAATCTGATGATAATATTCCTCCTTATTTATTGTGATCAACTTAGTGAAAGTGTTTTCTATGGTTGGATCCTAAAAGTCAACAAATCGGCCAATAAATTGTATTGTCAATGAGGCCTTCCACACAGATGGGTAGCTCAGGATGGTGACATTAGGGAACTTGGACTGAAGCATGTTTGTGGCCTCCTCAGCCCTGACCCAACTCATTTACCACAGAGGCAGCTTGCCTGCTTGCTCTGCTCTACCCCCTAAATAAATACTGATTACAATACTTATGTCTCTAGAAGGAATGGGATAAAATATTTAACATTGGGAAAAAAGAAGAATTTTCTACAAAGTTAAAAAATACACAAGAGTAGAGAAGCCAGAGAGAACCCTGGGGTCCATAGAAGCATACAGGCAGGAGGTGGAAGGGAGTGGGAAGGATTGAGGAAGGGAAGGAAGGGGATGGAGGAAAGCAGCAATAAGTACTCAGTATGCTTGTAAAAACAGAAAAATAAAAAGTGGAAAAATAGTGTTGAGTCAAGGTAGATTGATACAGCAATGTATACCTATACAAGGTACAGCTAATAGTTGAAAATTGAAAAATTACTGTGATAATTTCTATGGAAAAGATATTTTTTCCAGTTTATGGAAGGCATGTACTCAGTTATTTTTGAAAAAAGAAATTTTCATACCTTCTAAGATCACATTTTTCTGGTTAATCCTAGTAACCTCAATTCTATAAAATTACCCTTATGTGGTAGATTTGGGCAATGAAATCCTTTCAAAGTTAAACAGAAATGAGTTCCCAAGCATGAAAACATGCTGAAGAATCTTATGTACCCATAATTGCTTAAGGCAAAGAAGCTTATTTGAAAAGGTTAAAAAGAATTATTTTAATGATACAGCACATACTAGAAAGGGCAAAACTGTAGAAAGCAATGTTCAATGGTTTTCAGATGCAGGCAGAACACGGAAGCCATTTAAGATTGTGAAACTATTCTTTATGATACCATAAGATGAAAAGATATTGTTCATTGTACTTTTTCATACTGTCATATGGAGAATCTTCATTATAATGTTAATGATACTTCTCATTGATTGTAAGATATCATTACAAGGTAATGGTGAAAAATCATTTTGAAGGAACCCATGAGATATACTCCAAAAGTGAACTCCAACATAAACTATGTACCCTAAGTGATACAGGAAGATGGAAAGATATATTGTAATGATATAAAATATCATTTTGCAAGAACCTATGGGATATGTACCACTAGTAAAACTCAAACCGAAACTACATTCCTTAAGTAAAGAAGGTGCAATATGGAGGATGTCAATGATGACGAATTTGCAAGAGTATAGACAGGAAAGTATACAAAAGGAGCAATTCCTATAATGTTTTGTTGACTTAAATCTTTTTTTCAATAAGAATACCCTTTCTCAAAACATTTTTTGAAAAACGTGAAGAAATGGACATGCAACAAAATTTACTGATACACTGTCCAGAAATATAATGACTTCTTACACCATCTGTTCTTAATAGTTCACACCTGCCATCTCATCCAGAGAAATATATTTTTTCTGTGTACTGATGCTAATTGGCAAGGAAATAATTGGCCTTTTGCCTTCCCTAAAGTGAGGTGTCAGTTATCAATTACTGACCATTTCGAATACCTTTTCTGTCTTCAGAAAGGGCATAGCTTGTAGTATCATTTCATTCCAAAGATATCTCTGCTAATAACTCAGTACTACCTATAGTAACTATTTGTTTACTGTTGCCCTTTTCCCTGCCTTGATTCTAAAATGTCCCCCAGATGTTCTTGAGCTCTTCCTTCTTCCACCATTCACACTGGAAAACACCCCTTAGAATCTTCTTTAAAATGATTAAAAGTGAGAGCACATGATTTATCTTGGAAAGAAAAATGACTTAAAACTATATTAATTGAACTGAATAGAAAATTCTTGAATATAAGAAAATACTTACTAATTTAGGAATGGAATACATTGTCAGAAAATATTTACAATATTTTAACAGATGCATTGTTGATCTAAAAATCTTGAGAAGTCAGAAGAAAGGGAACTCTCTCTTATAGCAATGCTAAATAAGTACATGATATGTGAGGCAGAAACAGAAACCTTGCTAATGGACAAAGGAAACATCCTAAGTAAAATCCAGATCTACTCATTAAAAAGTAATAATTAATCCAATCTTGAAGATGCACACTTGTAATCCCACAACATTGGAGACCTAGAAAATAAGAGTACAAGTTTGGCCACCTTGAGCAACAGTACAATCTTGTCATCAAATCAATAAAATGTTTACATTATCTTTATCATCTGTCTACAGCAATCTCTATGTAACATTATCGATGTGTCTCTCTACAACAATAGTTATACTTGAATACATAAGGATGAATAACTTCCTTGCTTCCCAATTTGGGTCATATGATTATCAAAACAACTGAAAAATAACTAAAGCACATTCAAATTTCATAACATGAAATGAATTCTGTGGACATGTACACATATTAACTTACCAATGCACTTGGAAATAAGATATCTAATTGCACAATAACTTTTTGCAAATTGTCTGTTAGTGATGAAAACATTGCATGAAATATATATACTTGTACATTAGATCTATCTCTATTTCACTTTTTTACTAAGGATTTTAAAGATGTAATTATATATACTAAAGATTGAACAGGGATTACCAGTAGTATATTATATTGAAGAAGAGAGATTTATATTTTCTCTGTTTACATTTTCTTTAAATTTTAACTGGAATCAATGCTTATATATTTATTCTATAATAGCTTAAAATTTTTATTCTTAATGCTTATTTTCATGAAGATTTTAAAAATTTAAATGTTGTCCTTGCATTTTATTCTCATGCCCTTAAATTCATATAATCTTTTATTAGTTATAAGAGTTAAGCATTTATGTATCATTTATCTATCTTCTGTCATCTATCTCCCTGTTATTATCTATATGTTGATCTATGTATCCTTCATTTATCTGTATCTATCAGCTTTCTTCTATACTTATCATTTACATATTATTATAAATCTATAATATGTAAGATCTCTCTCTATATATAGATAGATATAGATATATATTTTCCTCCACCTTTTTTGTCATCTATTACATTAAATCTATAATCTGTATAAGATCTGCTGTATACATGTATGTATATACATATATTTGTGTGTATTTATTTTATGCTTAAACTGAAGACTAAGAGTAAATATATAATTATTATACTACTACCGAATAATATATAATAACCATATGAAACATGCATTATCATGTTACATATAGTTTTAGTATAATTTCATGTATATTTATTTATTTCCACATCACATTTTTGTTTTCATGGATATTCATGAGGTATGAATTATCGATAACATTTAGTTGAGTATTATAGACATTTAAATATTCAAAGAGTTGTCGACATAATTAGCACCATTTTCATACTTTTCAGAGATAATAATGCCCAGTTATAAACATTCCATGGGTTACTGAAGTCAAATAAGTAAAAGATTTCCATGCAAAAAAGATGTGATAACTGCAAATGCATCTAGATTAAAAAACAATCTCTAAATGGCCAAGTTGAGCACGACACAATTAGTTTTTTGTCTGCAACTGAAAGAAAGAACATTTCAAATTAACCTATATGATGTCTAGCATTATTCTAAAATGTAAGTGGCATAGCCCTTTGAGCTCATTGTGATGTGGTTAGCTTTTTAAAGTAACAGAATTACTGATATTTTGTCAGTCTTCTCTTATAATTTATACGTGCAATTTTTTCTTTAGTAATAAAACAGCTTTAAGAAGGTTTTATATATGTTTTATTCCTCACATTACCCGTCCTCGTAATTTTGGCAAGATTTGTGGCCTAAGATATCCATAAATGTAGTGAGTAGTCTTGGGTATTCCTTGACTTGGGATCTTTGCAAAATGAACATTGTCTGCTTCAAAGTTATAACCCATTTTTCTATATTATAACTGGGATTACAGAATATTCTCCTGGGGAAAGATTGAGTTTGAAAGAGAATGAATAAAATATTAAACCTTGTTAGTCCTGGGAGATAACTTTTTGCATGTTCCCTAAAATGTTGAGTCTCCCCCCAAAAAAATGTCTGTTCAATCCTGGCATTAGAGAAACTCAAGCACTCATTCTGATTCCTTCTCTCCACAATTTCATATCTTCCACGTGTGGGATTTTTTTGTTTGTTTTTTAACAAACACACTTCTAGGTGTCCTGTGCTAGATATTCTTGTAGCAAACACTGGCAGTTCATCTCTATGCCTTCACATTTGATTTTCTTGATAGTGCTTTATCTTCATACCATACCATGCACACTCTGTGCATAAAGGAGTACATTGACATGTTGATGCTTTTCTCCATAAATACAACAGTCTTTACTTGCTGGATTTAGGCTTGTAATGCTTGATCTCTATGTCATTTTGAATGTGGGAAATTGTAATAAGGCTTATTCACGAATGCCTGCAATGGATCAACAGTTTCAGTCACAAGTGGTTTTGTTCTTACATAGCACTTATTGAGAAGTATGACTCTACCGTAGATTACATTCAGCATATTTATTTTAAGTCATAGGCAACAAATACAGTGCATTATCCAAACCAAATTTGTTAGCTGGACTTGTGGGCAATGCCTGTAATCCATCTGAGGTTGAGGCAGGAGGATTGTTCTCAGTTTATGGTCATAGTACTATTGGATTACAATGTAAAAACCTATCTAAAATTAAAATAAAACCAAACTCAAAGCTTGTTACACCAGCTTAAAATTTTATTATTTCATTGTTAGCCTCTTAGTTTGGTATCTGCTTGTATCTTGTCCATTAGTCTAATCAGGGCAGAAGCAGTAACTTAATTGCATGTATGTGCATGGCTTCAGCAGCCAATGTCTGCTCTTTTGTTCAGCAGGAAAAGAGCTTTGTGTATCAGTTGGAGAGGTTTATGGCAGTTTACATTCTAAATTGACACTTGAGTTTAGAGGTTTTAGGATTGCAAAGATATTACTGTAAGAGTAAGTCTGTGGGTTGGGCGCTGGGCGCTTCCCTGTGTGAATTATCGCTGATTGCCTAACCTTGCACGATGACTGGTGGAGCCTTGCTGGAGTGCTGTAATTCTCATGCTCGACAGGAGGCTCGGTGTTATCCAAATCCCAATGGTACTCAACTGAATTGATGAAATGACCGGGAAGGCCTAATTAAAGCTGTTCAGCTCAAATGTATTGATGTATTACATCTATTACGGCTTGGTTCAATAGGTCCACCCTGCGGATGCTGCCACAGCCGGTAAAGCAAACTAAACAGATTGAATAAATAATGCTGCAAGTGAAGGAGGCAGCCAGAGGATCAAAGCAATGGAGCACAAAACGACGCGGTGCGACCTCTCTGAACTTTTCCTCCTCGTATCCCACACACCTTCCTTTAATCTTCAGGGTTTTTTGCATATTGAGCTCATGAAGAAGAGAATATTATGATGCAGAGAAATCTTTGAAAGTATCACTGCTAGGGTTTTGCTGAACTTTTCAGTTTGTTGTTGTAAGAACTGAGCTTTGTCTTTGTCTACTTATCAAATTATTTTGGGAAATTTTGTAAAATGAACACTTTCGCATCATCTTACTTTTCTCCAGGATAAATTTTCATTTATTTTGCTGATATTAAATGTGTTGGATATTCATAGTTGGTGTGCTTTCCTGGACAGTAACTTTTTGAAAGACAGCAACTTGTTAGAGATTTTATTTCTTTGTAATATGAGACTTCTTTCACATGTTCTTCACATGCAGAGTTCAATGGTTGCATTATTGTTTTTATGTGGAAGATTATATTGCATAATATCTTTCTGAGGTTACAGCAAAATATGAAGACTGGGCTGGACAGATGGCTCATGGGGTAAGATTCTGCTTTGCAAATAGTAGGTCCTGAGTTCAGATCCCATGTCTTACATAAAAATGTCAGGCTGAAATAGCCATGGCTTGCACTTCTGGCTCTGGTGGGCAGAGCTTGGAAATCCCAGAGCAAAAGGTGGTAGAAGCAATCCAGGATGACTCTCAAAGTCACCCTTGGTCCTCCACAAGGACACACAGTGCCCTCACACACACACACACACACACACACACACACACACACACACAGAGTAAATAAATAAATAAAATAAATGAAGACAGAAGCCTCTCAAAGACTTTTGAATAAACAATTAATGATCAAAAATAAAGGAAACTATATGTTCTCAACGTGTTTTCTTCACACTGAATTTCTTATATTTTTCTTAACATATGTATTTGCATGTTTAAAATATATCTCAACACAATGTTAATTTTTTTCTTCCTATGTCTCCTTGCTTCTCCATTTTGTCCATCTCAGTGTACATTTTCCACTAGCTTAAAATGAAAATGTCTGTGTATTCATAGGCTCGTCTCTTTCTTGCATATATTTCATTGAAATGCACCAGTAAACTTGTTAATTTTTATCTCCTAAAAATATTCTGAATGCTTCTCAAGAGCATCCTTTTCTGTGACTCTGATTCAAATCGTGACTTGCTTTTACATTTTCTGTTTTTTCTTATAAGGAAGGGGACATTTGAACCTGAATTAGATTATTTGGTACTTTAGTACATTAATTTTTCTATGATACATAAAGTGAATCTTGAATACCTAAAGTAAGCATATATCCTTTCCTTTTTTTCCTACGAATCATTTCAGGAAAGCTTATCAAATTCATAATTATTTGACTCTTTTACAGACTTCAAGTGTTTATTTCTTTCATCCCTGATAGGAAGCATTAGGTTAGTGGCAAACAACAGTGATATATATTTTGAATTTCATTACTTTTTTATTTGTCTCCATGTGTAAATGCCTCTGTGTCTGTCTGAACTGTGGGACACACACCATGGCAGGCATGTGGAAATCAGGAGTAGATTCTCTTTCCATTTTGTCCATGCAGGGTCTTTGCTATTTCTGCCTTACTGTACTCTAGAAGAGCTTACTTGCAAGTCAACAGCTGATACTCCTGTCTCCACCTTCCATCTTGCAGTGAAGTGTTGTAATAATGGATGTAACTCCACATGTTTTTACATTGTTTCCAGGAATTGAACTCGGTTCATCAGGTCTATACCCACTGAGCCATCTGGCCATCTCAGCAGTGCTTTCTATCAGGATAGAGATCCTTGTGTTATACCTGGGGATATCTGTCCACACTTATATAATCCATGGATGCAGAAGAAGTCATAATAGTAGCATTCTTTGAAGGCCAATTTTCTGATGTCTTGTTCAAAATTAGATGCTTCTTCAGCTTTTTCACTAATATCAATATTTATATATTTAATATATAATATAATAGTTATATATTTAATACTTATGCAGTAGTGTTTTTTAACTTTCTTACTTGTGACTTTGGGAATTTTATTATTATCTTTAGGTCTGTATGTCATCAATTAAATGAAGATATATCACAATGACTCCATCACAGATTATTTTGATGATCTATGAAAAAATTTAAAGTGTTTATCATGCCACTTAGCATACAGTAAATTCTCAAAAAATGCCTTCCATGATATGCTTCTTTGACTCCGTAATAATAGACCAGCTTAAATCCATCTATAGTTGTAATAATTAAAGTAATAGCATCTACAGTATTGAGCTGTACCCTTGCTTCATTGTAACACATTTCACTTCATAGACCAAATATTATCAATTGAACTTTGTCTTACTATATATTTGTTTTAAACACTTCACTAGCTCCTGTTGCTCGGGAGAATAGTGCTTAACTGCTGAATATGTGTACTCCTATATACCCATATGTGTTCATGCTCAACTTTTGCCTCTCTTTCTTCCTTTCCTGTTAACAGCACTGAACATTCCATTCTTCATTTCTATGTCCTGCTTTATCATGCCTGCTAGTTTCCAGAGAGCAATGGCCTAGCAGATTCTTTCTTCTTAATTCTCTTTGCTGTTTACATCAGTCTTTACATTTACTTGACCATACTCCATGCACCATTTTCAAAAATAAAAAGGAGAGATCTTGTCTTGGTCTAGCAGATTCTTCAGTGCATTACCATGACACTTCACATACTTGTTTCTGTGATAACATGGCAGTAATAATTTTAGCTAAATTTTTCACTGGGCAAAACATGACTCATGTCATCTGATTCCCACATAAAATCCCAATGCCAATTCTAAAATAAGGCAAATTGTAACTGTGTAATAACTGAACTGAAAGTATGATGTATGGGATGAAGCTGTACTAAATTTAATTGGTTTTAGTCACTAATTGGATCTCACAGGAATATTTATAATAGTTTCCTTCATTTTCTATCACCCACCTTGTCATTTCTAAAATGTGTTATCCACTACAGAAGACAAACTAATTCTTCTAAACACAATCACACATGCTAAAACCTATTAGTGTCTTGCCTTTGTCTGTGAGTTAAATTTTAAGCTACAATTTCATTCATCAGGTATTTATTAATCACAGTACTGAGCAGAGCCCTGAGTGACTTGTTCAGCATTTCATCAGATTAACCCGTTGCACTCATGTCCTTCCTTCTCTACACTAAGTAGTTAAAGAGTACAAGACAAACACTACTCACCAAACGTTGTATGTCAATGCCAAGTTAGTAAGTCACTTAAAGAAGAATGTGTTATTACTTATAAGTATACAGTTCAGGAATTTTGCTTAAACATATGCATTTGTCAATTAATTTTGATATAAAACAATTAAATTATTTTAAAAATAAAGGAACTTTTTAAAATCTATTATTATTCATTGTGTTGTGTTTATGGTCCTCAGATTCTTTTTTTAAGACTCTTTTTTCCTCCTACCTTTTATTTTTTTCTTAATCATACATGCTCAATAGGTACCCCGTCCTCTCCTTCCCCCTCTTCTTCCCAGTTGTCTCTATTTGCACTCTCTTCCCTCCTTCCCCATTTCTCAGTAAGTCCTGCTTCCTCCCTCCCATCTTCTGGAGCATCCTTTTATGTGAATACCAGACCTCCCTCTGAGTCCACCATCCTAGTGAGAGTTCAAGACACAGTGGCATAGCCAGGAGCCCCTTCTTGGGCTCCCAGTTAGTATGGGAACTCTATTGTGACTGTTTAATCCCTTGCCTTTGAGGATCCTATTGCCTGGAGCCTTCTCCCCTGTGATCTATGCTAGAATTTGGGGGGCCTTTGCTGTAGCAGCCAGGATTGGAGTTTGCCTGACCTACACAATGGTTGACATGACATTAGTAACAAAAGTTTCAAGTTATTTGAAAGGCAATGTAGATTCCTAATTGCTGATTGTTTTCCTCATTTTACTTTCCCCACACTTAACTAAAACATTTCTAGTAGTTTCAATCATTTTAGTTATGGGATACAAATGCAAAGAATGATTTATGATGGTGATTCACCAAGCATATTAAGCAAAATTATCAAAACTGAATTTTCATATAAATGCAACAGATTATGAGCAGAGAGAAAAGGCAGCAACTTCAACTGGTAAAGGCAGCAATGACCAAGAATTAAAGTGTTATATTTGCTAGTTGTTTATTGTTTGTGAGCACAGCTTGGTATATTGTAGAAAAGAAGAACAATAAAATTAAACTGTTCAAGAAGTTGTTTAAAGCTATCTCTCTTGCCATGAATTACTAACCATCCATTCATAGAGATGGAATGAATGAATCTCTCAAAAACCTGTAGACAAAAGACTTGTATGCCACTTGTGCTCTATTGGGAGATGGCTGAAACTTTTTGGTGAGCTTCTTAATGGAAGGAAATTAAGTACCTAGAGTCATTACCAGAGAGGGTAATACCTCTACCCCTTCCTTTGTCTCTGTTTCCTTACCATAATAAAATGAGCAATTTCTTCTACCATGTGTTCTTTGACAGCATGCATTGCATTACCAGTAATCTATCTCCTAACACTGACACTGCCACCCCAAACATTGCCAACTAAAGACTCAGACACAAAGAGCCTTTAGGGAACAACTCATATGTAAGCTATGGTACACATATATGTTGATAGTATTTGTATTATAGAAAGTTTTGTTATTATAGAAACTGTTATCAGCACACTCAAATTGCCATCTCCAGTCATTAATACTTGTTAAAGTTATTTTATTTTCACAATATCCATTCAAGAATCTTATCTCAAATTTTAATGATTACCTGAGAAATTTAAAAGTTCAGTAATTAACATTCCAAATTTCAGTTCTTTTCTGACACTTAGAAACCTTTCTACTCCTACTCACAATGATAAATCTGCTTTCTCTCAAGTTACCTGTGACTCCTCTTTACTTTTCATTCTGTCATTCCATAGCTAACTCTTCCAAGGACTTGATATAAGCCGTTTGACATGTTGAAACCCAGTACCCTGTTGTGTCTATCCATGCTACCATGCCTTGGCCGTGGAAATGGATACCTCCTGCTTGGGCGGCTTTGCCACTTTCTTTCTCAAAATATTCAGCATTTGTTGTAATAATTGGTTTTAATTTTTGTTACAAAATTGTAATTGTTGAGACCAGTAAAATGCCTTGATCATATGATCCCATGGAGAATCTTGATGTGCTCTCTTATTTTTCAGATAAAACTGCCATTCCAAAAATACTCTGTCAGCCCATCTATTTCCACTTTCCTCTGGAATTTGCATTATTAACTCTCTTTTCTCCATTCGCATAATATATTCCTCTTTAAAATTCTCTGTGCTTTTTAACAATTCATGTTCTAATGTACCATGACTACTTGTACTATGTTTTGATATGTTTCTTTCCCTTTTCTCACATATGAAGAAGTTTTGTGAAAAGCATTGCAGTTATCTTACTCATTTCACTTATTCTTTTCTAAATTTGTGGACATGTTGCCAAACTGTCTTTTAATATTTACTTGTATGTACATAGAACCTTGATTAGAGAAGCTATTTTTGCAGTAAGGAGTGGTGATCACAGATACATATGAGTTTTAGAGATATTTATCCTGGTTTTTTGTTTAACAGATTCTACCAAACAAAAGATTGAAGATCATAAAAGAAGCATGTTTATCATGAGGCAAAAGCGGAAAATTTCAAAAGTGACACTTTGTGATATACTGGGATTTCAGGTCTTTCGTGTGGCAACCCCACTTTTCCTATGGCTTCTGAACAGTTGGTAAATATCATGATTGTTTATCATCTGTTCTGTTACTTGCTTATATTATGCTAATGATTTTAGACTTTGCCATAAGGTTTCCTCATGTTAAGATGCTTGTCTTCTTTTGTGGTTCCTTCTTTTTATTTCTCGTCTTTCATTGTTCCTGTAAAGTTTTAAAACAAGATGTCAAATATTTTATTGGGCTCTAGTGACTCTAAGTGAATTCAGCTTCTACAGTGAGTCATTTGCAGAGTAATAAGAGATTTATTAAATGTGCAACAATGCTAAATATCAGAGCAGTGATAATTATAAAGTTATGAGAAAAGTCATAGGGAGGTGTGAAACCCAAGTCAAGAAAGTAAGGAACAAGTGAATAAGGATATATGTTCAGAGGTAGAACAATAAGGAGAGGAGGATTTGCTGACAGAAGTAGAATCACAAAGAACAGTATTCTCAGAATATTCTCAATAAAGTGTTTGCTCACTAAGTGGGAATATATGGAGCAGCAATATTTAGCAATATTCTTCACGATCCTTGAATGAGCATGTTTGTCATTTCCTTTTTGCTATAAACCTATCCAAAAATGGCAGGTTTGTCATTTTTTTTTCTTTTGCTATAAACCCAGTGTCTGTTCCATAGCAAAGCAAGTTAAACTATACTATGTGGACTTGCATAAGGTAACTAATAACTAATAAGTATATGTGTAGCTACTTTGGCTTATTAAGATGTTAGAATCTCCAGGGAGGGCTGCAGAAATGGTTCAGGGTTAAAACTCTGCCTACCAAGCAGAAGGACCTAAATTCAGATCCAAGATCCCATGTGAAAACATCAGGCATAAATGGTGGTGGCCTGTACTTCTGACTCTGTAAGGTAGAACCTAGGAAATTCCAGGGTGAAGCAAAAAGAAGGTAGAGCAATACAGGATGATTCCTGAAGTCACCCTTGGTTCTCCATGAGTACACAGGGTGCCTTCTAATACATATAAACACACATGAACACACACACACACACACACACACACACACACACACACACTAAATAAAGAAATAAATAATTAGAAAAAAGAGTCCCTAGGGAGCTACACTACCTAATTCCATTAATAATTCCAAAGGTTTTCAGCTTATTTAGAGCTTAGTGTTACTGCTTTCTACTGACACTTGAAACTAATACCTCAATGTCAATTGCGGTCTACAACAAAAGATAAATTATGTATATATAAATATTTAGATAATATGTCTCATTATACATTTTAATACTTTAAAAACTATTACCAACTGAAATTTAGAGGATCTTAGAAAAAATCTTTTCAAAATTATTCAGACTTTTTCTGACTTTAAAAAAATGAATTTTTGTTATTATTTTCCTTTTTTTTTTCAAAATCATTGATAGTATAAACATATAGCATGCAAATAGTTGCAACATTGCTTAGATTTTTGCTTTAAGAAAATAAGCAAAGGGAGTTATCAGATAAATCTACCATAACATAGATTTCCTCAGTTACTTAAGACCACTTGTTGAAAAGGACTTCATGAAGTACTTCCAAAACATGCAAGTAATAAGCAGATTCACAGAGACAGATGGTTGCAAGTAACTGAACAAAATATAAATACTTGATTTACATTGCTTTTTTGAAAGCTTTCCTCAAACACTTCTAAGAATTGAAGTTTTGTAATTAAATTGAAAAATAATAGTCCTTAGGACATTCCAAGAGCACAATAATGTTACTACATGACTCCTCTGAATGGATATGTCATACTCTCTGTTTAATGCTTTGTCCTGTATCTAATATGAATCAGGAACTTGCTTAGTATTTGAGGTATTTACTGCTCTGTAATTTTTAAAATTGTGGGGAATTTTTAAGCAGCATGTATTATCATAGTTGTAAAACATTTATACTAATGCCATGCTATAACTTAGAAGTCTGAATCACCTACCTAGACCGACATGGTTTTAGGCCTCTGGCATTTATTTGTCACTTATGCGACACAAAGACTTCCAGTTACCTTCTTGTATGACCCTGTCTTCAGTTACCTGGCTTTGGATCCCACACCATTCTGCTCTTCTCCAGTAATGCATTATTGACTGACGAAAAGTGGTTCTTACTGTGCAGTCAATTTCCCAGTCCTGATTGAAAATCTCACTCATTTTCTTCTGAACTACCCTACAAAAAAGTGTGACCAAAAAGTTGTTTATTTTGCTTTGAAGTTTTTTTTTTTTAATAAATCCATATAGTAGAAATAAACAGCATTGCCAAAGAAGACAGAAGAGTAGTCAGTAGGAGGCAAGTTATACGATTTTCAGTGAAAATACCCTTAATAGATGATTTTCTGTATTTGGTGGGGCTTTTTTTTTTTGAATTTTTTTTTAAATTTCAGCTCATACAAACTTAATTAGGTACACCAGTCCCCTCCTTCCCCCACCCCTCCCTGAACCCCCTTGCTCCCTCCTCCCTTTTCCCCTTCCTTTCCCCCCACCCTCCCTAGCTCCGAGCACCTCCCCCCGATTCCTGGAGCATCCTTTAATGTGTATGTCAAACTTTCCTCTGGGTCCTCTTCTCTGATGGGGAGTAAGAACTCAGTGGCATTTCCTAGGGATCTTTCTTGTGTTCCTCTGAAGTATAGGAACACTATTGTGGCTGTTAATCCCTAGCTTCCAAAGATCCTAGTGCCATTAGTCCATGCTAGACTTTGAGGGGTCAATAATGTGTTGGTCATTGTGCAGGTCATGCAAAGTTCTATTATGATTGCTTCGGACCTAACTTGTGTGGAGTATCTTGCATATCATTACTTCTTCCATCCTTGTGCTCTTACAATCTAATCATCCCCTCTTCTGCAAATTTCCCTGAGCTTCAGGATGGGGAGAGATTAGGCTGGCCTAGTTGCAGGTGGTTAATATAGAGTCTCTGATGTTCTGAATTATGATTTGTTGATGTTTTTTCAGTTTTGCTGCTTCTGCAATGCCCTTGACTCCATCCTGATGGGTATTGGATGTCACCCCCTGGCCAGAGATAAAAAGCTGTTAAATTAGATTCCTTTATATGAGTATATTCAAAGGTAGATGGAATAAAAGTAGGAGACCGCGGTGAGGGGGGAATCAGTTTCCCATTTGCAAAATGGTTACTTTCTATCTGCTGAACTATATGCCCTCCCTTTCTGGTAAGATCATACCCCATCAGTTGCAAATGTTCACAGGAAGGAAAGCCTGTGAACTTAACCAGGTGTCTCATTACTTACTTGCAGTCCTTGATGGTGGCCTATTTTCTCTGCCATAGCATAATACCCTCTTTCTTTGTTGCTGGCAGGGCCCTCCTTCCCCTTTTCTCCTGTTTACATAATCTTTGCAATTACTGTAGGTATTACAGAGATTTATCTTTGAGTGTGTCTCTAAGTGGGTTTGGTACTAGTATACACCTATTAGGGAGTACATATAACGTTTAATTTTTTGTGTCTGGGATACTTCACTCAATATAATTGTTTCTAATTCCAACCATTTCCCAGCAAATGTCATTAATTCATCATTTTTGATAGCTAATTAGTACAAGTGTACCACATTTTCCTTATCCACTCGTCAACTGTTGGACATTTGGGTTGATTCCATGACTTTACTATTGTAAACACTGTTGCTATGAACATGGTCGGGCTTGTGCTATCGAGGTGAATTTTTGCTGTATGCAGGGTTATTCCCAAAAGTGGAATAGGGTCATATGGCATTTCAATCTTTAACATCTTTAAGAATCGCCAGACGGCTTGCCAGAGTGGTTGTATGAGCCTGCATTCCCACCAGCAATATAGGAGAGTTCCCCTCACTCCATATCCTCTCCAGCATTAGGTGTTGTATGTATTGTGGCTTACTGTCACCCTGACTGGGGTGAGATGATATCTCAGGGAGGTTTTGATTTGCATTTCCCTGATGGCTAAGGATGTGGAGCATTTTTTAAGATATTTGTTAGACATTTTAATTTCATCCCTGGTAAAATTTCTTTTAAGTTCCAAGGCCCATTTTTTAATTGGCCCATTTGTTTCCTTGGAGTTTAGTTTTCTAAGTTCTTTGTGCACTCTGGACAATAGAGCTCTATCAGATATGTGGTTAGTGAAGATTTTCTGTGGGTTGCCTTTGTGCTCATGTTACAATCTCTTTATATGAACAGAAGCTCTTTAATTTCACAAGATCCCATCTGTTGAGTATTGGTTATAGTGACTGTGCTTTTGGATGTCCATTTGGGAACTGGTGGCCTAGCCCAATCAGCTCGAGGGAGTTCCCTACCCTTTCAACTATGGTTTTTATAGTCTCTGGCCTTATATCGAGGTCCTTGATCCATTTAGAATTAATTCGTGTACATGGTGACAAGTACGGGTCCAGTTTTAATCTTCTGCATGTGGAGATCCAGTTTTGCCAGCACCATTTGTTGCAGATGCTGTTCTTTTTCCATTGGATTTTTTGGGCCCCTTTGTCAAAGATCAAATGGCTGTAATTGTGTGGGCTTATATATGGGTCTCCAACCCTTATCCATTGATCTGTGTGTTTATTCTGGAGCCAGTACCAAGCTGTTTTTACAACTATGGATTTGTAATATAGACTAAGGTTTGGTATGATGATACCTCCAGCTGTGTTTTTGTTACTCAGGATTGTTTTTGATATCCTGGGTCTTTTGTGCCTCCATATTAATGTTGAGATTGCTTGGTCAACTTCTTTAAAGAATTGCTTTGGGATTTTAATAGGTATAGCATTGAATCTTTATATTGCCTTTTGTAGAATGGTCATTTTTATGATGTTGATTCTGCCAATCCAGGAACATGGGAGGTCTTCCCAACTTCTGGTATCTTCTGCAATTTCTATCTTTATGGTTTTAAAATTTTCATTATAAAGGTCTCTTACTTCTTTGGTTTAGTTTATGCCAAGGTATTTCATTTTTTAGGGACTATAGTAAATGGGATTGTTTCTCCCAGGATTTTTCACTTCTTTCATTATGAGCATATAGGAAGGCCACTGACTTTTGTACATTTATTTTGTATCCTGCCACCCTACTGAAGTTCTCTATTAGTTCCAGGAGTATCCTGGTGGACTTTTTGGGCTCACTCATGTATAAAATCATATCTTCTTCAAATATAGATAACTTGAGTTCTTCCTTGCTGACTTGAATCCCTTTTATCTCCCTTTCTTTTCTTATGGCCTTGGCTAAGATTCAAGTACAATATTGAACAGAAGTGGTCAGAGTGGACAACCTTGTCTAGTTTCTGATCAAAGCAGGAATGCTTCAAATTTTTCTCCATTGAGTATAATCCTTGCTGTAGGCTTGCTGTATACCACTTTTATTATATTGATAAAGGTTCCTTTCATTCCAATCTTCTGTAGGGTTTTGATCATAAAGGGCTGTTGGATCTTGTCAAAAGCTTTTTCTGCATCTATCAAGAGTATCATGAGGTCTTGGATTTTGTACTGGTTTATATGGTGAATTACATTTATTGATTTGTGTATGTTGAACCAACCTTGTGTGCCTGGGATAAGCCCTACTTGATCCTTGTGAATGATGTTTTTGATATGTTTTTGAATCTGATTTGCTAAGACTTTGTTGAGAATATTTGCATCTGTATTCATCAAGGAGATTGACCTGTGGTTTTCTTTTTTAAGTGTATCTTTATTACATTTTGGGTTTAAGACAATATTAGCTTCATAGAAAGAATATGGTAGTGTTCCTTCCTTTGCTATTTGATGGAACAGTTTAAGAAGTATTTGTGTTATTAGCTCCTTAAATGTCTGGTAGAACTCTGTGCTGAATCCATCTGGTCCAGGACATTTTTTGGTTCAAAGATTCGAGATTACTTCATCGATTTCCTCATATGTTATACGACCATTTAAATAATTCAAAACTTCTTGATTCAATTTCGGTAATTTGTGCTTATTTAGGAATTCATCCATTTATTTTGTATTGTCAAATTTCACAGAGTATAAGTTTTTGAAATATGACCTTTTAATATTCTGAATTTCTTGGGTATCAGTAGTGATAACTCCATTTTAGTTTTTAGTTTTTTTAATTCGTGTTTTCTCTCTCTTACTTTTGGTTAATTTTGCTGGGGTGTATCAATCTTATTGATTTTTTCATAGAACCAGCTTTTCAACTGGTTGATTCTCTGTATTGTTTTCCTTATCTCATGAGATTTCCCCCCTGATTATGCTGTTCTCCTCTCTTCTACTCCTTTTGGGAATGGATTGCTCTAATGTCTGCAAAGATTTAAGCTGCATTGTTAAGATATTTACTTGTGATGTTTCTATTTTTTTTTTTTTTGATGTAGGCATTAAGAGCTATGAACTTACCTCTTAGGACAGCTTTCAGTGTGTCCCAAAGATTGTGATAAGTTGTATTTTCATTATCATTTGCTTTCAGAAAATCTTGAATTTCCTTTGTAATTTCTTCATGAATCCAATTCTCATTCAGCATCATAGTGTTTAGTTTCCAGGAATTAGTGAATTTTCTGTTGTTTTTTGTGCTGTGGATGTCAAGCTTTAGACAATGGTGATCTGATAGGGTATAGGCTAAAATTTCAACTTTCTTGTATATGTGGAGTTTTGATTTGTGACCCAGTGTGTGGTCTATTTTGGAGAAAGTTTTGTGTGCTACTGAGAAAAATGTGTATTCTTTAGTGTATGGATGAAAAGTTTGATAAAGATTTGTAAGGTTCATTTTAGTAAGAGTTTGACTAAGTTCCAATGTATCTCTGTTAAGTTTTTGGCCTGTTGACATTTAATGTTATGATGGAGAAATTATTTTTAATTCTGGACATTTCTTTATATTTATTGGCTTTTGTAAGTGTATTATTTGGCTTTTTCTATTTTGGTCATATCTGTTTGGGGTGTGGAATGCCTCTTGCATTTGGCTGGGCCTCTCTTTCTTTAGATGAGGGAAGTTTTCATTTATAATAGTTTGAAAAATTTCCTCAGGTGTGGTATTTTGGTATTCTTGCTCTGGTATTCCATGAATGTGCATACTAGGCTTCTTCAGGGTGTCCCATATTCCTCTCAAGTATCTTTTGGTCTTTAATAACCTCTTCCATTGAGCTGGTTAATTCTGCCACTTTGTCTTCAAGATCTGAAATTCTACTTTCCTCCTCCATAGTTCTACTGGTAAGACTTTCTGTCGAGTTCTATGTTGAGGATAACTTGTCTTTTAGTTCAAATTTAAACTCTGCCTGAGACTCTTTTAACTGCTCGATGACTATTTTTGTTTCTTGAACAGTTTTTCTCAACTCCTCCAGGTGTCTGTTGTCTTCCTGTTCAAAGTAGTTGATGTGGACATTTAACTCCTCCAGGATTTTCTCTTTCATAGAATTGATCATGGTAATTATCATGCTTTGAAAGTCATTATCTAGGTCTGGCTTTCTTGTCTGTTTTCTGTGAATTTGTTCTGTTTGGAGTCTGTCAAAATGGGGTTAATTCTTTCAGTGGGAGATTTGTTTTCTTGGGTTTTGTTTCTCATGGATCTACCCTTTGACTTGGGCATTGTTTTTTTTTGTCTCTTGAGTCTTTACAGTTTCTATGCATTTTTTGACTGAACTGATTTAGTTGGTATAACTGCTCTCTGGTAGTTATTACTAGTGGTTACCTTGGAGTTGGGTGCATTTTTCTGTTGTTATTGTTATTTCCAAGATGAGGCTATTAGACTGTTAGTACATCAATTAAATCAGTTTTAGTAAACAGAGGGTGTCTTAACTCATCTGAGAGTGAGCGAGCGTGCATTCACAGTAGGTGGAAGGGGAGGAGAGGCTAAGGATGATATGTGGGCTTCACCTGGGACCTGGAGCATGGCTAGTAGTCCACCCAAGCCCTGGCCAGCTTTGGCGCTGTTCAGGCTGGATGGTGGGAGGGCCTGGGAGGAGCAGGTGACCTGGTTTCTGGTGGGGTGTACCTAGGAAGCAGGGTCCCATATCTGGACCGTACAAGCGGGTGTGCCTTCAGAGCCAGCAGAAAGGGGCGAAGGGCCAATTTTCTGTATTTTTAAAGTGACAGAATCATAATAAATTCTGAGATTCTGTCTGACCAGATATTAAAAGATTCTTAGTTATAACATTTTCCTGGAACAAACTAATGGTAGTATATATGGGTGAACTCACCAGTGGATATGATGCCACTTAGTGGACTCTGGGAAAATTCAGCATGATATCATCATATTGTTTGCACTTAGCTTCCTTCCAAGTAAAGAAAAGGCATATGACAGTGATGTAACAGGTGAGCAAGTAACTCTGCTTTCTGCTGCATGCTCAGAGCCAAGTCTGTACTCTTCCAACTGTGTTATGCAGAATCCTGGCAATCTGGGAACCCAGAATCAGATCTAGCTTCTCAAATTCTTTTGTTGTTGTAGTTTCTAATTATTTTATAGACGACCAGAAGAAAGTCAAAAAATCAATTCAAAATTTAGCCTTGTTACTCTGGTGAGGTATATTTTTATCAATCTCTCTCTCTCTCTCTCTCTCTCTCTCTCTCTCTCTCTCTCTCTCTCTCTCTTTCTCCCCCTCTGTATCTCTCTCTCTCAATGAAGCAGTGATATGATTCATAATCATCAATATCATTGGATCTTGCATACCTTGTCAGCCTCCTCCACTTCACTAACATATTACTTAATTATTAAATCAAACTAAACAAGTGATTAACACTATGTACTAATCTAGATGCTTCCAAAGTGTGCATTCAGACTTTACCTTTCAAACAGTGTACAGTTGTGCTCTGATAATATAGAATATATAGTGCCCTATCCTTGTTCCCCTCTCACCTGAAGAGAGACAGACATGGACTCCAATGCCAATAAGAAAAAACTTTATTAATGATGAATGTGCTAGTTTAATAGTTCAGTTTTATAATCTGAAATATGGAGAATAATGTGAGAACATTGAAAGACAGTTTGACTGCTCTCAAAATGATACATGCAAGCATCTACTCCATCTCTAAAATATAATAGAATAGTAAGCTAACAAAATTTCTTTGGTATTACCATATTAATCTTCTTTCATTACCACACACTAAGAAATCAATCAGTATTTAGGGTATGGACAAGTGTATGTATGTAAGGAAGGCATTTAGAGTAATTTTATACAAACCGTTCATATAATGTTCATGACAGGATCATAAATTCTAGAATTCAGAAATATACTAATATCTGCAATCAGCATTTTTCAATTACTGCTAACTTGGAGAATCTAATCATTTTCTTTTTTAATTGAAGTACTAAAGTACTTGTGTATACCAGACAGGCTCTCTTCCACTGAATCATATACCCTACCCTCATATCTGCTTTTAATAATTAATTAAGCAATGTTTATTGTCAGAATTTCATTTTGTTCTTAGCAATTAATTCAATGAAAAATTCTTAAATAGGATTCATGGATACTTTGGAGATTGGACAATGACAAAAATATCTGCATATTGAAAGCATCACATTTTAAAGGGAAATATAAATGTGAATGAAATAACAAATATATTATAGTAAAGTGGATATGTGTATATTGAAGGGAACTAAAATAGTACTAAGTATAAGGAAATGCAAGGGTACTTTCCTAGTACTGGGGTATCATATTCATTCTCATGATTGTTTTAGGCTATCTATGTTCTTAACACTGAGCAATAATAACTTTTGTAACTTAAAAAATAGAAATGCTCCTCCTCTTGCCAAGGTAGAAACGCTTCATGTAGGCATATTTTTCACAAATGGCTTCCAAAATCCTAGTTGGAGCTGTGCCTTTCCTAGTCAGTACGATCTGTGTATTTGTCTCAAGGCCTCTGTGCATTAGATGTTCCAGATGGTTGGTGCTGGCATAAGGGCTGTCCACCTGGCTGTTAGACTGATAGTCATTTTGCCCAGAGAAGAGAACAAGAGTCCAGAAGCTGCTAATTAGGGTCTCAAATCACCTATCCCTAGTGTCTTTACTTATTTATAGGAAAACAAACATCATAAGTAGTACTTACAATATAAACTTTAAGAACCTAATTATTAACATTAACATCAATTTTAACAGTTTTTGGCAATGCTTTGCTGATTCCCATGTCTAGGGAATGTGATCTCTCTCATGTCTCAATTATCTTGTCAGTAACAGGGATGCAAAGTATCTCTGTGTCACTTACTCATCATATATAAAAAACCAAAGCATAGGCAGATGGAGTGACTGCTGGTAACTTTCTTTCATCTTCTTTAAAGTAAAGAAGTGCAAAGCCAGATGGAAAGCAGATGGCATCACTCTCTAACATGGTCTGAAATGTGTGCCCTCAGAGGTTCATGTTTTTAGGAAGGTCATGGTACCTTTAGGAAGTGGGTCCTTATTGAAAGAAGGCAATCACAAGGGTGGGTCTTGAAGTGGATTAGTTCTACCCCACTTTCTAGTGAGACCTGCTCTTGTAGTTGGCAGTCTTAACAGCTCTCAGCCTCTGGGATGGGTATACCTTCAGCTTCTGTTTCCTCTATGAAAGATTTTATCTCCCCTTTGGAATCTTAAGCTGAATAAAATATCCCTTTTCTTTCTCAATTTCCTTGAACAATGAGGGAAACCAAAGCTCTCCCATCTGAAGTTGTTTCATTGAAGTATTTTTTCAGAGTGACAAGAAAATGAACATACTAAACAATGTTGGAAAGTCTAAGTGAAATGAATCCTATATCTGCCAATTATTACCTTAGGTAATCTAGAGCAATTTTCTTAGATTCTTCAAAGGGAATTTTTTTCTTTACTAAAATGAACATAATTGTTTTGATTTATTATGAATGGAGAATATTTAGTATGTTGTTACAAATTATATAATGTTGCAAATTAATGTTTTTGCAAGTACAGAACTATAGGTTCTTAGCTCATAGCAGAACAGATTAGTCTTCATTATCAACTTAATTGGATTGAGAACCACTGAGAAGATTAGTAAAATATACCTCAATCAATTAGAGCATAAGCTGTTGTAGGGTACTTTTTTCCACTGGGCAGCCATCTTCACATTTGCTCCAGTCTCAACAAATAAACAGATCTTGGGGGTCAGAAGATTTCTGTAATTTATGAGTTTAGGAGATAGGCACTTTCTCCAAGATTTGAGGGGAAGCTTCCCTGCCATTCTAGCAGATAAAAGGGATACTGTTGAGTACTTTGAGGCAGTCCTAAGGAAACCCCCAATCAAAGAATCTTAGAAGAGAATGACCAACAGCCAAGAAGGGGCAAGTGAATGATGCAGTGGTTGGAGAAAGACATAGGAGAAGTACAGAAACCTAAACAAAGCTGTCCTAGCAAGGCATGTAGCACAGTACTCCAGCGATGCAACTGAAGTGCTGGGGGAGGCCTTCTAGTAACTCAGCTAATTTTGAATTGTCTCTGATCCTATAAGCAACCCTTACTTCTACTCCTGTAAACAACCCTAATAAATTTGTCAGTTCATCAAAAGCTGAATGTTAGCAAAATCAAAATCATTTTATTGGTTTGTTGTCAAATTCCTAGCATTTATTAATATGCCTAGATGGTGTGTGGCATTTTCCCTTGACAAATTCTTATGAAACAAGAAAGCTCTACCTAATGAGTGAATTAAACACTTTATATTAGGTATTTTGTTGCAGCAACACAATTATCTTAGTCAATAGTGTACTTAGCAATACTCATATTAACAACACAAATAAATTTAACATAAAAATGAAAAAAGTACCTTGCATCATCCTTACAAGTTACAAAGTCTTGCATATCCCTGATGGCTAAGAATGTAGAGCATTTTTAAATATATTTATTAGACATTTTCAGGATCAAAAATCCACAATACCAACACCAAATGCTGGAGAGAAGGGAATTCTCCTACATTGCTGGTGGGAATGCAGACTTATACAACTACTCTGGCAAGCCATCTGACAATTCTTTAAAAAGTTAAAAATTGAAATTCCATATGATCCTGCTATTTCACTTTTGGGAATAATCCCCCATACAGCAAAAATTCACCTAGATAGCACAAGCATGACCATGTTCATAGCAGCACTGTTTACAATAGCAAAGTCATGGAAACAACCCAAATGTCCAACAGTTGACGAGTGGATAAGGAAAATTTGGTACATTTATACAATGGAATATTACTCAGCCATCAAAAATGATGAATTAATGAAATTTTCCAGGAAATGGATGGAATTAGAAAAACTTATGTTAAGTGAAATATCCCAGACAAAGAAAATTAAGTGCTGTATGTACTTCCTAATAGATGGATCTTTGTACCAAACCCACTTAGTGACACACTCAAAAATAAATCTCTGTAATACTTAAAGTAATTGCAGAGATTATATAAACAGGGAGGAAGAGGAAGGAGGGCGCCGCCAGCAACAAGGAAAGAGGGTATCATGCTACAGCAGAGACAATAAGGCCATCATCAAGGACTCCAAGTAATGAGACATTTGGTTAAGATCACAGACTTTCCATCCTGGTTACTTGCAAGTGATGCGGTATGATCTCACCAGAATGGGAGGGCATACAGTATGGCAAATAAAAGGTAACCATTTTGCAAATGGGAGACTGATCCCCCCCCTCACCGTGGTCTCCTACTCTTATTCCATCTACCTTTGAATCTACTCTTATAATAAAACTCTATTTTAACAGCCTTTTATTTCTGGCTAGGAGGTAACATCCAATACCCATCACAATGGAGCCAAGGGCAATGCAGGAACAGCAAAACTGGAAGAAGTAAAAAAAAAACAAAAAACAAACAAGAAACCGTAAGAGCCTAAAGATGGGGAGGAGCAACAATATAGAAGATACTCCACACACATTAGGGCCGATTGTAATCTTAATAGATCTTTGCATGACCTGCGCAATGACTAACATGTCATTGACCCCCGAAGTCTAGCATGGATCACAGGCTCTAAAATCCTTAGAGACAAGGGATTAACAGCCACAATAGTGTTCCTATACTAAAGGGGAACACAAATAAGAGCTCTAGGCAATGCTTCTGAGTCCTTACACCTCATCAGAGAGGAGGACCCCAAGGGTAGTTTGACATGCACACTAAAGGATGCTCCAGGAATCGGGGAGGGGAGAGAGCCACTGGGAGGAAGGGAAGGAGGGTAGAAAGGAAGGGGAAAAGGAAGGAGGAAGCAAGGGGATCCAGGGAGGGTTGGAGGGAGGGAGTGGAATGGGGAACCTATCAAGTTTGTATGAGTGGAAAAAATAAATTAAAAAAATTAAAATACGCAAACACTTAAAAAAAAGTCACAAAGTCTAAAATACAAAGAACCTGAGTTGTATATCCAAGAACAGGATTAGGGCACCCCAGTTCTGAGTTCTAACCCAACCAAATAATACCCACTTGTACCAGTTATTCTTCTCTGCTCCTGTGAGACAAGACTCAAAATCAAGTGACTTAAAGGGATAAAGGGGAGATTTATTTCACTTATGATTCCAGAGGGGAAATACTGTCCGTTATGGTGGAACAAGCATGGATGACTGACAGAAAGTGGAAGCAGCTCACATCATGTCTTTCATGGAGGCTGAAAACTAAACTGCCAAAGCCTACAGATGAGTTGAAATAGGGAGGGGCAAACCAATCTCAAGGTCCACACCCTGTGACTGTCTTTCTTAAACGAGGCTCTGTCTCCTAAAAAGCTTCCCAAACATAACCTCGAAAACAACTAAATATTCAAACACAAGAGCCTGTATAGGTCAACTCACATTTCAAATGTATCTTCTCCAGGCACTTAACCAAGTTAAATATGTCATTTTCTGGAAATCTCTTCACAGGCCTTTTCAAAGAAGCTCAGTATTTCTAGATAAATGTCAAAGTCACAAAGTTTCCTTGATAGAACTAATAGGCTCAATACCTACTGATGTTAACGAGGCCTTTACTGTCTGTGCTCTCTTAATTTAGTAAAACTGAAACCCTAACTCAACTACTGAAGTTCAATGAAAAAATAGATTTTTCTTAATTTAAGAAGGAACAAATTAGCAAATTGATTATGAAATAAATATTTTTGATTTTTGAGATCTGTTCCAAATATATTCTAAATGTTTAATTTATGATTACTTTACCATCCCAGTTAACTAGCTTTGGAATGTTAATGTGTATTGTAAATAACCAAAAAGGGATTGCTTATATTTATTTTTATTTATATTTTGTGTGGGTTTTTTATTTTTTGCATATATGTGTATCAGAGGGTACTGTGTGTCCCTATGAAGGACCAAGTGTAAATTTTAGAATCATTTCAAACTATTTGATATCCTACATGTAGTTTGTCTTCATGTTGCTAATGAGCACACAACTCATCATTGAGCAACTTCGTGTTGCTTATAAGCACACAACTTAGGGGAACAAGGAGATTTTATTCTTGCTAAATATTCTGATTCTCCATTGTAGATCATTGTTCATCTTCTACAAAAAGCTCATATCAACATCAGGAGCCTCGGAAATGGTCACACTATATCCACAAGGATTTTTCAGAGAGGGACAAACTATACTTGCCAGATTGCAAGTCTACTAAAGTATGTCAACTTATTGACCCAGTTTGCTCTATCATATTCACTTGCTCAGGGAATTGTTCCACCCACTATAGAGTGTGTCATCCTAAATCAATTAGATACTGTCCTACCATCTTGCTGAAGACTTGCCATAATTACTGATTCTTCAAATATGTGTCCATTGTTCAACCTTCAATTGCCAAGTTGTCACCTGCATCTAAACTAGCACACACTATTGTAAGGCAATAGACAAGCTGCTGAAGGATTGGAAATACCAACATTTCATTCAGTTAGGAACCAAGGGAGCCTTACCATGATCCAGTCAGACATGAAGAATATTGCAGTGCAATAGTGGCAAACAATGACCAGCAACTCTTTGATTAGATTTAAAGCCTGCTCATCAGGAAAAAACACATGGTTACTAACCATAAGTCTGGATTAGAGATAATGATGGAAGGAGGGTTAAGGATATAGAAAAGAACCCATGACTATTGCTGTGACATGGAACATGTCAACAGACGACCTTCCACACCTCTGTATTTCAGTCAATAGATTAATGCAGCTCAGCGTCTGAATCCATGAAGACTTTCCTCAATCAAAAACTGGTCAATAAAGAGAATAGTAACAGACATAAGAGCAGAAAATGCTGAAAAGTATTTTATGACAATTAGAACATCTGAAGTGTACCCACTCCCCAATGCCAAAGGCCAGGATACCCACAGAGGACAGAGCAGACAGAAGTTAAGATCAAGATCACTGGGAGTAAAACTGGCAAGCAATCATTAATGCACTGTAGTTAAGTCTTCCTGAACAATACAGTGCAAAATTGCCCCAACAAAATCTCTAAGAGATTAACCAGAAATCCAGAATCATCTCCCCAATAGGAGTGACTATTTATAGTCAAAGCTGTCCCAAGAAGTTGCCTCTCATGCATCAGGGGTACACCTACTGAAATATTGTTTTTACTGAAGCTGGTACCCAGATTCACACAAAGATTCAGTGAACTCAGTGAAACACAGATCTAGAACAGATATTGGGTTAGGAAAGAAGCTATTTAAAATATTTTTGAATATACATATAGTTTATATGTACTTCATGTATGCACATATTACATATTATACCAACACAAGTAGAATTGTAACTACTTATTGCTGCATGGAGAAAGGAAAAAGGAATAGAAAAGGAAGAGAGAGGATGAAAAAGGAAGAAGAAAGCAAGGAAAAGAGAGAAAGCAGAAGGGTGTTGGAGTAGAGGAAGAATGAAAATAGGGAAAAAGTAAGAAAGGTTAGCAATGCTGGAAAACATAATGACAAGTTATAGTACAAAAGTTTGTTCAAGGAAAAACACTGATTTTTATTATTCACTTGGAATTACCTTCTACAATCTACTTTATTTCCAGAGGAGTGACTAGCTTAAATACTAGGTTAGGATTTGGAAAACTGAGGAGGAATGTGGCTACCTCCCTTCACCAGTCTGACACTGATTTCTTTACCTCTTAAAAACACGATTTTTATAAATTTTATAAATCATTTATTTTAGAGTACTATTATCAATGTTTAAGTAAGTTTTTAATCTAATGTTTTAAAGAAAAATAGATCCTGTCAGTTAATGTGTAAAGAAAGCTTAATGCAGGCATTCAAGTTACCTGAATTTATTTTATTTTCTTAAGTATGTATATGTGATATATAGGATGGTACTTAGAGTGTGAATACACAATAGTGACCCTGGAATCATCTTGGATTACTCTTTCTTACGGATCCTCATTACTTCTAGGACCAGAATCGTAGGCCACAGCAATATCTGCCCAGTATTTTTACATGAGGTTTGGGATTTTTAACTTGGGTCCTTTAGGTCATGAAATGACATAGTTAGATACAGGTGTCAACTTGACAGTTGAGGTTTTGAACTCAGGGCACATTTGTAGAGAATTGGTAGTTGAGTTAAGTCCAGAGCAAACTTTCAGGAGAATATTTAGCCCAGCCCATGAGAGGTGGGAATACTCTGCAGGCAGGTGAATAAAATGGAGGGAAATGTTTGAGAAAGGAAGCATTTTTGGTGTATAATTGTCCAGACATGTTTGTCTGGCAGTAAGGATTGCCTCTCTCTAAGCTGTTATGTGGATATGGTGTGGCCAGTTCCTTTAGGCCCTTTGGTGATGGTGCATGTTTTCCTGACAAGCTGAACTGAGATCTGTAACAGGACAATCCTAAGAAAATAAACGTCTTGTTCCCTTAAGTTGTTCGGTGATAATTTATCAGCACAATGCCTGATCCATCTTTCCAGTCTGTTACCTGAATTTTGATTTGTACTTTATTTCTTCATGTTGTGTGATTTGGGGAATGTTTTCAGAATTTTCCATTGTCATTTCTGAAGTGACAAAATGTTCTAAAGTGCATAAAATACATGTGGGAAGTGAGTTCTCTAAATATCATATAGTTCAACACAGGAAGATACAGTGAGGACACTGACATTTTGTTGCTCTTCTATATTTCAGAAACCACATTGATGCATTTTGTGTGAAAATACAATTTTGATAAAATGAACTGAATGTGAAGGTGGCCTGACCTAGTTAACTCAAACCATGATGCTTATGTGGGAGGAATGTAGAGACTCATGTATTTGCATGACTCTTGCTATTGCTTGGGAAGATAATCTGGCCAAGGCTCACAGAGCGAGCACAAGACTTCAGGACTGTGTTGGATCACAATGCTTTTCTCCTACATTCTGAGGCTATGACTATTTAGTGCATAGATTATCTGTCAAATGACAGAGTCCTTTGTCATATTTCGATGAGAAACAGTCATGATGTAGCTTGGAAGGGAAGAGCCAACATAAGGTGGAATCATCTGTGGAAAGAACAAGGTCATTATTGGCTATTTCTGTGAGGACGTTAGAAAAGAGGAGGGGAAGGGTGTCACACTCTGCATGGATCCTTGAAGTTTTTTAGGATAACACTCCATTAGCAATGACAAGTCACCATCTGTTAGTGAACTCTTCCAGAAGAGAGCAAAAGCTAACCAAGAACATTTTGCCACAGTCAAACTGCTTCTCCAAACCCACTGATTTGTGTTGTTCGTGCCAAGAGATGTCCACGGTCACTACTGAACTTCTTTATCGAACAAAACAAATGCCAAGGCATACATTATGAATATTTCTAAATTGCAAAGTATAAAAAGTGCACCAGATGTCAATTGTTCAATGCATAAAAAACATATGGATTACATTTTAATAACTTTGCCCACAACTTTATTTAGAAATTCAGCTTTTTTATTTCTATCCACCAGGCAGTGGTATACGGCAGTGCCCAGGAAAAAACATGAAACCAGTTTATGCATTCATCTTAAAGTCTATTTAATAGATGTCATGATAAAGATGGAGGAAGTATTGAGGAGTAAATCATGAATATTTCTCATTTCATGAATGCTAAATTTGAGAAACCTTAGGGAATGAACTATTTTCACTTTGACATATTGATAATTTCAGAGTTACATAATCCTCTAATAAATAATATATTTATTTGTTTGCTTGAGATTTTTATATACTGCAAATAAATATGTAGTGTGTTAGCACATTCTTTTTTTTCTATTTTATAAAAGATAAAAAAAAATCCAAGAAGTTTGTGTAAGTAGGCAACATTGAAGGTGAATTTGGGAATACATCTAATATTGAAACTGCTCATAGTAAGAACAGAGAAATTTAATGGTATTTGGGGAAAAACATTACCATCAAGTTCATAGTCACTGACTAATCATTTTGAAAGGAAAAATAAAAAGCTGTGTGGCACCTGCTTGTAGGAACCCAATGAGAGTATATGTTATTTAGCTTCTAAACTACATTAATTAACAAGCTGCAAAAACTGCATGATGGTAACTCCTTTTGAGTATGGTTTAAATGGAAACCTATTCTAAGTGTCTTTGCTTTTCAAGTTTTATCTGATTAGTGCACACTACTTCCACATTTTGCTTTAGTATCAAATTGAGTTTTAAAACTTTTCCGTAATATATCTGTGGTATCTATTAATACAAGTGTTCTTAGGGAATGTGATGAGATCTGGTTACTAAGTTTTAAACTCAAAACTATTCATGAAACTAATAATGGAACTGTCAAGATCCAACTGTCTTGGGTTAAAAACGTGAAATCTGTATCTGTATCTATGTGAATACTGAACAGGGTCTAGTCCTGGTTACATTTCTCTATGAACTATCTATGGATAATGGATATCCTATTAAATCAGTATTCCATAATGAGTAAAACATTTCATTCCTTGTGTCGACAAATGCTTTTACTCAACCATAAAATAGATAGATGTGATTTAATCATGAATTATATTCCAGATTCCTCAACAGCATCAAATAGTTACATTTGTATTCATATTCATAAACCAATATGTATGCTGAGACCTTTGCGTTGCTACAACAATGGCTTAGCACACTTTCTCTCCAAAGCATCTAGATAGGAATTAGGAATCCTACTTTGTTTTATACCCAACTTTTATGGTGGTCTTTTTTCTGTTTATTTCAAAATCCTGGTCCTTTTCCACATGCCTTTGTAGTGACTGCTATGTTACCTTGGGCCAGAAGGCACATTGAGTAGCTTCCGAAAAAGTGAGTTCATAGATGTTTTGTAGTCAGCTTAGTAGGAAGGACCGTGTGAACTCCCCTAGGGGCAGTTCTGAGCCATCACTTGACTAATAAGCTAAGTTTTCACCCACATGGAAAATGTTCTGCTGCTGTTTCATGTTTCTTGCTGTTTTGTTCACTATTTAATCCCTTAGAATTATTTCTTTTTTTTTTTGCCTATAAATGCTTTGTAGTCTTCTGCAATGCTGGTTTTCAAAACTCAGTGAAGAATGTAATTCAGAAATCCCTATTTAAATTTTATTTTTAGGTTTTTCTCCTTTTGTAACAATATCCAATTGAAAGGATTGTTTTATATTTACAATGTGATGTAACATTCTTATGAGAAATTACACCTGAGAATGGGTGATTATATCTGATTTTATAAATAATATTTCCCCATACTTTACTACATCTCAAAGTGTCTTTAGGCTATTCCCACCAAACATTCTTCTTTTTGCAGACACTTAAATAATTTCTCTAATTATAGATGTGCTGATTATTTTAGTTAACTAGAATCCGTTTGGGGCATTTTAATTTTATAAACTTTTTGTAAGAGTCTCTCTTTAGATTTTGAATCACTGTTGTTGTGCTTCTATTCATTTTAAATGGATCCTATTATTATGTATGTGCTTTGCTACATACACATTTACTTTGTCAATGGAAACATTTTAAAGCAGTTGGGATTAGATTTCATGTCACTTTTGAATTGGCATGCTGAAAAGCAAGTTTGGGAGATGAAAATAGTAAAATAGAATCTTTGGTCAGTATTCATTTTTTAAAAATAGACTCAAAGTTTGCATTTGTTTTGAAAAATAGTTTGCAAAATATCTATCTAAAAGTCATGAAAAAATAAAGAATATGATGCTGAAATGAGAATAAAAACAAAAACATTCAAACCACAGTAATAAGGAGAGAAAAACCTATGAGGCAGGATCAGGTCTAAGTGACCAGCAACTTACATGGCATGACATATTTAGAACGGAACAAACTGAAGTAGAAAGAAGTAAGTGATTATGGAACATAATCCTAGGAGCATCTGTACTGTCCAGTGTACAATCATGGTAGCTTGGAACTCAGTGGTAGCACGAGTGATGAAAGGTACAAAATGGCATGAAATGGAACAAAAAATGATGATTTAATGTGGATGGTTAATTAGAAATTAAGTAGAGAGAGAAATGAAATGCTTCTGCCTGTTCTAGGCAAACCTTTCTGCACACAATAATATTTGAATAATAAAATAGCTATTTCAATATCCAAGAGCTCATTAAAAAACTATTTGTTCATCTTCATCATTGCAATCATTTTTAAAATTATTTTTATTCTCTCATACTTTCACACATAAATGCAATGAGTTTATATGTTTTCATCACTATTCTGTCTGGCATCAGCCTTAACTAGTCTCTCAGAGAGGTATAGTGTTTCCCACTAGCTGATAGGACAATTATTGTTTAAGTCCAGTAGAAGTACAAATCACTGCAGTGAGATCTTGGGTTTAATAGCCTTGTTATACCTATATGATACTGTCTGGCATCCCCATTCACCGTTATCAGTATTTTATTCTCCTACCTCTTCCGTTTAGAACTGAGAATTTCACAGTCACTTGCAGCTCTCTGAAGTAAGTATCTTCCATTGCAATATAACATTTTCATACTGACAACTTTGATAACCTATATGTATACTGACAAATGTTTAGATGTCAGTTTACTATCAAGTACTTATAGTTAAGACTAAGTCACTAGTTCCCACTTAGGACCTATGGTCTCCCCTTCCAGTGATACTTAGATTGGTTTAAATACCAGGTATATGGTCCTTGTGACCTTAAATGAAATCACAAATCTGATAGTCACCCCTGAACCAAACATGCCACTATTGTTCCAATGATCACGTATCACCAGAGTAGTTATTGTAGATTGAAGCATTGCAGCTGAATTCTCATTCATTGATTGTTCTTCTCTCCTAACAGCTTTCATTTTACTTTCTGGCACTATGAAACCTAGCCAGTAAGGAAAAATCTCCCATTTCCACACACACACACACACACACACACACACACACACACACACATATATATATATATATGGACAGAGAGAGAGAAAGGTAAAAAGAGAGAGAGGGAGATAAGTTTATTAAATGCAAGACCCTCTACTAGTGATATACTCCCTTCTCAAGACTCCATCTCCTAAAATTTCCATAACCTTCCCAAACAATGCACCAGATGTTTGAAAACTCAAAGAGTTGATTATATTTGGGATGATGTATATTCAGTCCATTGCACAGATAACCCCAGAATCCATGTTCATTGTTCCATTGCTGGTGGCATATGTATTGGAAAATATCAGACTTTCACCACTGCCTTTAATGAAAGCTAACTGTGCTGAATTCAAAACTTTCATTCATTGCTTCCTTCTACCATCACTGCTGGAAGTAACAAGCAAATCAACTTTACACATCCTGTCTGTATATTGTCTGTATCTTTTACCAAATAATACAGCATAGAGTGAAGAGGGACAAGTATCTGAAAAATCCAGTTGTAAGTTTTTCCAGACCTTCTGATGCAGAAGATGTTATCTGTCATTGTTAGAAATGTGACTTGTCCCATGCAGGCTCATGTGTATGCATCTTTAGCTGTTTGGGAAGGTCATGGCACATTTAAGAGGTAGAGCTTTGCTGGAGGAAGGGACTTACTGGGTGGGCCTTGAGTTTGGTTAACCCCACCCTCCTCCATTTAGTTAATATACTCCTGCAGTCTGTAACTTGCTCTCTCAGTTTCAATGACTAATGTGACTTAGGTTTCCTTCACCTTCTGCCACCTGCCATGTCTTTTCTGCCATAATGTACTGTATCTCACCTTTAGAACTGTAAGGTGAATATATCTCCTGTTCTCCTTTGAGTTATGTTTGACTGGTGTTTTACAGCAACATAAAAGAGTAGTTGGTACCATCAAAGGAAGATAATGAAACTATTTGATCAATATACTTACACAACTGTGTGCATTACCATCATTTATCATCTTCGTCATATTAATCATCTTCACCTTCATCTATAAATGTATATTTAGAAGCCCATTGAAGAAAAGATCAGCATGTTTGATGGAATTCATGGTGATATATATTGTTAAATTCTAACTTTATAATTTTTATGAATATACTTATACTTTTTACAAAACTACTTAAATAGGATGATATTTTATAAATAAATATAGTGTGTTGATATGAGGAAACAAACTTATTATAATTAATATTTTTTGCTAAACTTAGTTTGAGTCTTCAATTTTTTCTTTTCTTTCCAAATTTCATTTACTGATATATATTAATTTTAAAAGCACAGCAAATAATTAGAAAGGTAATTATATGTTCTAAATGATTTGTAGGATAATTATGCACAAGTTTGTTGAAAAATCATGTTTCTAAATCTTAAATTGATTTGTTTTATGCTTTTAATTTGAAAAAATATAATAAAAATTTATATAAATATTTACTTTTAAAAAAGAAAGGTGGAAAGGACTTAACTATGTAGTATCATACTCTTAGACTATGACTAATAGTATCATACTATTCCCATGTTTCATCTTTTGGGAAATCTTCACTATACTAACTATTTCTAAAATGGAGGTCTAAATTGAAATAAATAAACTTAAAAAGTATGCTTATTGTATAGAAAGGATAAAATATAATTTTTCAAACTTCAGCTAAATTAGCCATGTACTTTAAGCCTGCCCTGATATCATTAATGTAAATGAAGTATTCTCTCTGTCGCCTAATTTTAATGTCTTTTCATGATGATATTTTTCTAGTGAAATTTGGCTAAGAGTTGATTTGAGGAAAGAACAAGATTAAATAGTCCTATAAGCATAATATTTCACAAATACTTCTTTAGATGAATTTCTTCAATGAAGTGGAAAAGCTCTTATTTTTCAAGCAGTTGTAGAAACATTTGTACTGCAACACTTGTTTGCTAAAAGATCATCTTCATTAATATAATGCAGCATTCAGTAATTGTCATATGCATCTGACTAGACTTTTTTATTGTGGATGGGGATGTGGTTGTGTGAAGAAAAGGACACTTGTCTTGTGTATGCCTATGGAAGCACAAGAATTACCTTGAATTGCCCTACCACATTATTGCTTTGCTCTGGGATTTTCCAGGTTCTGTCTTTCAGGGCCAGAAATATAGGATGTTACATTTTCACCAGGTATTTTTACATGGGCTCTGGAATCTAAAATCAGGTCCTTTTTTCTATAAGACAAGTTATTTAAACCTCGAGTCATCTCTCCTTTCACTGACTATCCTATCTAGACTTCATAAATCTATTTCAGAAATTCGGTTTGGGAGCATATGAAATCCATAATCACAAACTGTCTGATGATTTGTTTTCATATTGAATTTCCTGAGCATATGATCATTCATGGATATCTAACATGAGTATTAAAATTGATAAGAATCGGGGCTGGAGAGGTGGCTCAGGGGTTAAGCCTCTGCCTTGCAGGCGGAGGTCCCGAGTTCGGATCCCAGATCCCACGTATAGACGCCAGGCAGAAGCAGGGCGGCCTGCGCTTCTGGTCCTGGTAGGGCGGAGCCTGTGAATCCCGGGGCAGAAGGAGATGGAGGAGTCCGTGGTGGTTCGCGAATTCGTCCGTGGTTCTACACATACACAGACACACGCACACACAGATACATACACACATGCGTGCGCACATACACACGCACACGCACACAGTTGAATAAATAATAATAATCAAAAAAATTGATAAGAATCTCCATCTTTTTGTATGCTAGTCTCTTCATCTTCAGTCATACTCATTATTATTATATTTTTCTAATTATGAATACCTAATGTACCACAATGAAGAAGTCATGGTTACTTTTCCCATGGTTTCTATATTAATCTTGACAGCCCTCAGTTTATTCTTTGCCTAGCACAATGTCACTTGCTTTTCTTGTACAGCTACTGTCCTCAGTATTCATATTCTGGTAATAAATCTCTTCTATCTAATTGATTTATCACTAAATTATACTTCTTTATTATTATTATTATTATTATTATTATTATTATTATTTATTCAACTGTGCGTGTGTGTGTGTGTGTGTGTGCATGTATGTGTGTGTGTGTGTGTGTATAGAACCACGGGCAAATTTGGGAACTACCATGGACCGCCTCCACCTCCTCTTGTTTACTCTGCCCCGGGATTCACAAGCTCCGCCCTACCAGGACCAGAAACACAGGTCGCCCCTGCTTCCGCCCGGCATCTATATGTGGGGTCTAGGATCCGAACTCAGGACCTTCCGCCTGCAAGGCAGAGGCTTAACCCCTGAGCCACCTCTCCAGCCCTAAATTATACTTCTGTAACTTTGTTTTTCTCAGTTTTATTTTCTTTTTGGCAGAAATTTTATCTCTTTATATTCCTGGTTTCAATTATTTTAAATCAGTATTTTGTCCCAAGCATAAAGTGTTAAATAAGCTAAAACCTCAATATATGAAATAATGCTGCTTGCATCTCAGTCATAGGTTACACTTTACACTAAGTGGAACTGAGGATAGTTTTGACCTTTAAAACAAAACAGAGTAAGTTCATCCCATTGTTACTGCTCACAAAAGTTATCTATTATTGAAAGTTGACCAACCAAGCATTTCTCTTCTGTTATAAAGAAGCTATGAAAATATTTTTAGACAATCAGCACTAAACTCATCCATAATTCGAAACTTCATACATAGTTAATTTCATTACAAAATCATAATACCAGTTTGACCACTTGTTCTTTTGCTAACATTCCTAAACATAACCTGAAAGATGGTCATTTTAAGTCAAAATATGCCACTAAAGAGCTGAATATTAAATAATATGAAATAGATAATACATAGGTAATTGAAGAGATGCTTAAAGCTTAAAAAGAACTTACATAGCTTAAGAAAGCTATTTTAAATATCGCTGTTTAATTTATTTCATAAAATTGATATATGAGTTTATTTCCAATATTTGTCTATTTACCTATGATAATTGTTTCCCCCCAAACTAAAACTCTTCAGATTCATGGATAGGAGACTGCAGTCAATTAGTTTTATACATGTAGCAGAGAAACCTATCAGTTTCAACAGAAAAGTAGTGAAAGTAAATGGTTTCATGATATTCACTAACATATTATGTTTGGTACATATAAAAAGGAACTGAAACCATACTGACCTACAGTTTCCTAGCACCGCAATATTGAAATAATATTTGTTTCACATTTAGTCATTCTCTGATACCTTTCTTATTCCCAATCTTCTTTTTACGACATACTCTATCTTAACTAGAACATTGTAAGTTTCAATTGTAGCTCTCTGTGTACTGTATTATTTTATGCACAAGTTAGTTATTTTAATACTTCTCTACACTTTGTCATATTATAATTGTGCTTTTAGTATTGATACATTAAAGGAATTCCATTAGTAAATTGATATGTATTTTAATTTTAGCATCAAATTTTGCTTTAATAATGTTAAGAGCCACAGTTAGTGCTCTGACTACAAAGCTAAATATGCTTTCCCAATTCACATTCCCCACCATGATTTCCAAGCTATACAGCTGATACTATAGCAAAACATCAGTTCTCATTTTAAAAGAATAAAAGCTCTTTCAATTATACACTGATAGTATGAATGAGGTATGAATCAGCAAGTTAGACTTTAATCTCCTTCCCTGACAAAGTCCATCCAGCTCCCTGTGCTATGACAGTCACTATGACCCTGATGTCACTGTCTTTCACTGAGGATTTCAGTAGGTTGCTACTATTACCATGGGACCCTTGGATCAAATTCAAAAAAGAAATCAATATTTTGAGAAAGAAATGGCAAACTAGAGAGTGATGTTTGGCACCATGCCTCACGGAGCATGTGCTGCTTTGAAAAGTTACAGGAATCAGTGAGTGTTCTGTCAACAGCAAAACAGATAAGAAAGATAATAAATGATAAATGAAATCATGCCAGCAAAATGTTTGAGTGACAAAATGTGCAAACTACAGATAATAAATATGTATAAGATTAAAATAGATATTTTATGGAAAATATATTTGGCTTACCTTTAAGTTTCTTATGAGGGAAATGAACTTTTCTTTTATTGGAGTGTAAAAATCTGACAACATTTCAAAAATGCATCAATTAAGCCACCCAAGTATGTGAACTCTTCTGAAGCATAAAAAGCTGGAGTGGGTGGTTTGAAATGATGAGTGTGCTCCCAGAAGATATTTTCTACAACTTCATAGGATCCACCAATGTTATTGACAGTTATAATTCTCAAAGATAGCTTCTGGTATGAGTCTTTTTTCCTGAAGTCAGAAGCATTTTGCTTAGAAAAATAAAAAAAATAAAATCAAAGACACCTCTTTAAAGAGTTTATATTTCACCCTTACTTTTTATTGTCCTCAACAAACAAATTTTGAAATTAATAGCTTCACTAGGTAAATAATTTTTGTCTATTTTCATGGCAATTTTCAATATCAAGCTGAAAATCACTTTCTGTCGTTACTGAGCAAAGTCACACCTGGCTGGTTAATACCAGACACCAGATGAAGTGTTTCAGGTATGAGAAACAAGGAACAACATGTGCCTTCAATTTCATTTTCCTTCCCTTTCCTTTCTTACTGTCCCAACATATGAGTAGCTTTATAGGAAGGATAACATTTTATAATACATTCTTGTTAGTATTCTCATGGTGCTGTAATGTTTTTGCATTCTGTATCTCTTGACTATTCTAAGCAGCAGAATCCAAGATATGATAAAATTCACAAGACTTTAGAAAAGGAAAAATTAAATTCTCACACAAATACATGTAACCTATTATTTAGAATCCATCCAGTTTATTTCATTTAAATGGAATTATTTGCATCCCAAAACTATATACACATGTGACTAGATCCATCAATCCCACATTCATTAGGTCATAAATCATGGCTTTAAGATTTACAAGATCTTTTTGATTATCATTCAATGAAATCCATTTTCACAGATTGTTACCTGGTCCTGATAAGCCCCCAGTTTACCATAAAAACTACAATCGTTGTTACATCCAGATTTGAAATCAAGTCAGATTCTGTGTTTAGACTAATGATATACAAGATACTCTACACAAGTCAGGGCTGGAGCACCCAAGATATAGCCATAATATGACTGGACCTTGACTGACCTGCACATGTCAACAACCTCTGAAAAAATCTAGAACGGATCATAAGGGAGTAGGCTTCAGGAAGTAGGATCCTTAGAGGAAAGGGGTTTAAACAGTCATAATAGAGTCCCCATACTAGCAGGCAGCCCAGGAGAGGCCTCAAGCTATGTCACTGAGTCCTGAACCCTCACTAGTGTAGAAGATTCAGAGGGAAATTCAGCACTCACATAAACAGATGATCTGGAGGATGGGAGAGAGAAAGCAGGAAGCAACAAGAGAGAAGGAGGGAAGAAAAAGGGATGAGAGAAAGGGGAATAAAAAGGGAGAAGAGTAATAAAATGGGGACACTAGGGGAAGGGAGGGAGAGGGAGAAGAAAGGAGGTATTTATGGAGCTTATATGATTAGACAAAAAAGTAATAAAATAAGTTAATTAAAAAAAACTCCAATAGTGCCTGATCTTTTCCTTAAATTTTCCTTCTCTAAATGCACAGCAATATAAGGAAAGGTCAATGACTTCTAGAAAATAATTTGGAATACCTACATGATATTTAATCGTCACTATTAAATCTGTAACTATCCTTCCAAACAAAGCTGAACTTTGTGGTACTGGAGATGAGAAAGTCATCATTTTCATTTAGAGGAAATTTTTGTTACATATTAAAGTGGAATTTACTGACCCTGTGTTTTTATTAATAAATTTTGTTATTTAATAATGCTATATGTATAATATCCTCCACTATTCTCCTACCACACTTTATTACTTCCCTACCCCTAACACTCTTCCCTTTTGTTCCCTAAATATGTTTTCCCATCTGAATGACCTTTGTTTTATTTTGTGTGCTACTGTGTTTAGTCAGCGTTTGGTCATGGATTTGGAACTATTTCCATCTTGTGGTTTTTCTGATGGCTAAGTGCTGAATGCCATGTCTCTCTCTCTTTCAGAATCTGTTAGTTGACAATAGTTAAATAGAGCTTCCTAAATCCCTCACCTACACATTGTTGGTCGAGCCAGTTTTATTTAGGTTTAGTGTTGTGGGTTTGTGATTGCTATTCTTGTGGCATAATTAGAAGAAGGATTTTCAAATAACTTTGTTTTATCTTTGCTGCTCACAATTTTTCCATCTTCTCTTGCCCTTTCGTGTCTGGGTGCAATATCGCTTTCTTCTGTTAAGGTTATTATTGGCATATGAGATTTGAATTTTGTATTTTTTAACTTTTCCAGGAATTGTAAACAATAAGTTACTACCCTTTCTCTTTACAAACTTTTTTTCAACTTCCTATTATCATTCAATTAAAACATAATATATCATTTCTAAAGTCAATTTTGAAGTAACCTGAGCAATGCTGTTATAATTCACTTCTTGACTGTCAAATTTCAAGAAACAATGTTCAGTGAACATTTTCTTTTTCTTAACTACTCCATATGCACTCTCAACTAAGCCTTTCTGATGATCAATCTTGATTGTCACTAATTCAATCTGGGATTTCCTACAGACACATCTTTGGGTGGATGGATGAGGATATTTCTAGAACGGATTACAACACTATGCTTGAATGGGCAGTACCTTTGGTTGACAACACACATACAAGAGGACCTAAAGAAAAGAGATGCATCTTGCTTGTCTTCCTTTTCCTCATGCTAGCAAGAACATCTGTCCTGCTATTGCTGTCATCAAATTTGCTGCAATCGACTTCTTTGGCAAGCCAATGTGGATTGAGGATAAATAGCCTCACAGTAATCTTCCAGGGGTTTGGTGCCAGATTAGAACTGTTGACATATTCACCCTTGAGGTTGGAACAGCTGTATGGTTCTCTGCTTCTCCACAATGTACACAGTTATTGTTAAATTATCCAGTCTGTGCAGAAAAAAAACAATTCCGTGTGTGTGTGTGTATTGTGTGTGTATTTATAATTGTTTTGTGACTCTAGAGAACCCTTACTAATACAGCCTCTTATTGATTAAAATAACTAAAAATTATGATGCAAAAATACTCTCATATTACTTTATGTTAGATCTTTTCAGCCTGTTGGGGCTGGACAGGTGACTCAGGGGTTAAGCCTCTGCCTTGCAGGTGGAAGGTCCTGAGTTCAGATCCCAGATCCCATGTATAGACGCCAGGCAGAAGCAGGGGCGGCCTGCGCTTCTGGTCCTGGTAGGGCGAAGCCTGTGAATCCCGGGGAAGAAGGAGGTGGAGGCGGCCATGGTGGTTCGCGAATTCGTCCGTGGTTCTACACATACACAGACACACACACACACACACACACACACACACACAGACACACGTGCGCACGCACATACACACGCATATGCACACAGTTGAATAAATAATAATAATAAAAAATTAAAAAATAAACAAATATACTTATAAAAAAAAAGCCTGTTGATGGACTTATATGGGTATTTTTGTCTGTTAGTTTCCAAGTCATCATCTGTTCTTTTTACAAATGTCATCTATAAAGCATATTCTTAAAACTTACTTGAAAATTAAATGCAGATGAAATTTAAGATTTCTTTGAGGAAAAATTTAAAATTATAACATTTCTATTTTAGTTTATATTCTCTTGTCATTTATTCAAGAAAATATCCAAATATACAACTTAAATGTATGTGTAATGATTTAATTTCCTCAAGAACAGCTTTTAATTAATTAAATTTTCTTTTTAATTTTTTGTGTGAGTGTATGTATGCGTTTATGTGTGTATCTTCATGTATTAGAGAACACTGTATACCGTATACCTGTGGAGACCAAGCCTGACTTGAGAACCATCCTAGATTGTTCTATTTCATTTTTGCTTTGTTCTGGGGATTCCCAAGCTCTTCTTCAAAGGCTGGAAGTACCAACACTTCCATCTGGCATTTATATGTGGAACCTGGGATCAGAACAAAGCCAACTCTCCAGCCCTCAAATTACCTTTTACAACAAAAATCAACAAATTTCAGATTAAAAATTTTAAAGATGTCTACTAAGAACCTATTTGTGCTAATATAAAAATGTGATAGAAATAATTATAAAAGTAAAACAGCCACACAAAATGCAAACAGTAAGATGAAAAGTATACAAATGCTGCCCTTTAACCGTAATCACTTAAAGCATCAACAAACACATTTAAGGAGTTAAAGAGAAGCACATCCATAATAAGGGTGGAAATTTACAAAAAATTTGCATGGAATTAAATGCAGTTTCTAAACTGGATTAATATTTTTAAATGAAATATTTTCTGGGAACTTTAGAATCAAGTTGAAGGATGGAGCAGTGACTCAGTGTAGTAGAATGATTCAGTATGAATCATACAGTATGAGGATGCTAACACAGGGGTCAGTTTGTGTGATAACTTAATTTGAGTTTGACTCCTGGAATCCCATTTCAATTCATTTTTTAAAGACATTTAAACACAATCAGAATTGTCATATGCAAATTTATTAGTAAATAATTTAGTTTTCATAAATTCAGCATCAAGTTATTTCTGCATGCAATGAACTCAAACCCTACCCAACATCCATCAGATTTACAAATATGTGCTTATACAATTTTTTTCAAAGTTCTCATAGTTCCAAGCAGTTTGTTTTCTTTGCTTTGTTCATTCCTAAACTGAGAAAAAAATGAGTCTCTGGCTTGTTTATACACTAGTTCTGTAATTTGTTTCTCTATTTGGTTCTAAAAAATCTTCTTTCATAAGATTTAAGTTTATTACACTATATATTTCATGGAATTGAATACTTATTCTCAGTATGTCCCTATTGTGCTGACTGCAATTAGAAAATACAGTTGAGTGCAGGGATTACAGACATGTGACAACATACCCTTCTAATTTTTGTTTTTCATTGTGGGTGTTAATATGCTTAAAATTATATTTGTGTTTTACTTTTGTGACCTCTCTTAATTGTGACCTCTATTATGTAGTCATTTCACTAAGAAAGTTCAGAATTATATCCAAGCATGTCATATATTTTGAAATTATTCACTTCATATTAACCACTTGTGTCTGAATTTCACTCTCTTCTCCCCCAAAATGCCTCCTTTCTATGCTATTCTCTTTCACCATTCATATAAACTACACTTGAATGGAAACAAATGGTTATATTAATTTATGACTTTATCTTTATATAATATATAATATTCTGTCTAGCAGCATGTATTTTCTTTCTTCTTTATGGCTCTGTTCTGCAAACATACCATACAATATTTGTATGTTCATAAGTTGAGGTTATCTAGGCAGTCTTATTCAATATAGTACTTGATGGATTAGCAAGACAATCAGGCAAGGCAAAAGATTGAAAGGGATCTGAGGAAGGAGAGAAATTGAAACATCTTTATTTTCAGATGCTTTGAGCAAATCTGTAGTTAAAAAGCTGAAGACAATATACAAGAAAATTTGAGAAATACTTTTAGCTAAATGGTAGAGCAAAAAATGAACTACAATATCAGAGACTTTTCTTTCTGTAAATAGTGAACACAAAGAAAAAAATAATTTAAATAAACACATTCATAATACTCTCAAAGGCAATGAACAAATCAATCTAAGGACTTGAAAGAATTCTAGAATAATTTTGTAAATTAAAAATGTTAGAAATTAAAGAAAAGCTAGAAACTAAAAAAGACTAATACATTTGGTAGAATTACTAATGGAAATCATTCCCAAATTCATTTCTATTTTTCAACAATTATGATGATATTGTTCAAATAAATAAATACAGTGAAATTCCTGATATAAAACACAAAAAATTCTGAAAACTGAAGTTATCCAGAGCTAAAATAATAATTAAGATAGCATAATAACTAATCTTAAGCTACATAATAAATCCAGAATATAAAAAAATAAATGAATGACAATTGATTTAGTTTCATTAGTCATTACTGCAACAAAATAGCTAACCAAAGTAATTAGAGGGAAGGGATTAATTCCAGTCTTCAATTGCAGGCTATGTATGGTCCATCATAGCAGGTAAGTCACAACAACAGGAGTGGAAGTCACAACATATTCATAGTCAAGGTCACAACATATTCACAGTCAAAAGAACAAAGCAGCAGATAATGTTTGCATGCTTTTTCAATAAGATTCTCCTGTCTTTATGTAATCAAGGACAATCTTCTTAGGGAAATATTACATCAGCAACTGGCCTGGACTGGTCTTTTCACATTCATCTTTCATACCCAGAGGTCAGTCTTAATTTAGAGAAAAGTTCTAAAGTGAAGCCCTTTCTCCAAAGTATCAGTTTGGCAATTAATAGTAATCATCAAATAGTGGTATTATAACAGACATATTCATCAAAACAATAGGTTCAAAAATAAACCCACACAGGTAAGCAATTTATGGTTAAGGTATTAAGAACATGCAATGAAAAAAGTCTAGACTTTTGACACATGGTATTGACAAATAGGATTCCTATAGCTTTTTTTTGTAAATGTGAATCAACAAACATAATTCTTAAATTTCATAAAAATTTAACTCAGAGGCTGCTCATCATTTTTCCTTTCTTTAAAAGATATTTTTGACATATTTTTAGCTCATAAGGTTCCTATGAGGTTACCTCACATAATCTTAGGGATTTTGGGGGTTGGAGAGGTGGCTCAGGGGTTAAGCCTCTGCCATGCAGGAGGAATGTCCTGAGTTCAGATCCTAGACCCCACGTATAGACACTGGGCAGAAGCGGGGGTGGCCTGAGTTTCTGGTCCTGGTATGGCAGAGCCTGTGAATCCCGGGGCAGAGTAAACAAGGAGGAGGTGGAAATGTCCATGGTGGCTCCTGAATGCATCCGTGGTTCTACACACACACACACACACACACACACACACACACACACACACCCATACACGCGTGTGCACACGTGTGCACACACACTCACACAATTGAATTAATAATAAAAAAATTTTTTAAAATCTTAGGGATTTTCTATAACTTCCTCTGTCCCTCCTATAGCCCAATCCCCTTATCACTGCCCTCCCACGTGTTGTTCCAAATTATTCCCTCCCTAACCCTACTTGCTGTGGTATCCTAAATCTCTACTTTTAAAAGGTTTTACCCTAACCACTAAAAAAGCCCACGGTTGATCCACTTAGTACTGAATGACAATTAGAAATATACTAGAAGTAACAGGAATATGCCAATTCCTAATAAAATGTTGCAGAGAGGTCTCAAAGGCCGCCAAACAATATAGGCTTTTTCCATTGCTCTTGATTTTGCTCAAAAAACAAATGTCAGTAAGACCTTATTATTGAAGATGAAACACAAATGGATCACAGAACATGGGCAAAATACATCCAATTAAAGTGATCAGAGACCTTCCTCCTTGCTGATTACCTTCACAGTATAAAGAAATACTGTAATAAAAGTAGGAAACCTCAGTGAGGGAGAGGTCAATCACCCATTTGCAAAATGGTTACTTTTTATCTGCCAGACTATATGCCCTCCCCTTCTGGTGAGATCATACCCCCTTAGTTGTAAATGATCAGGAACAAACGTCTGTGAACTTAACCAGGTGTCACATTACTTACTTGCAGTCCTTGATGGAGGCCTGTTTTCTCTAATGTAACATGGTCACTTCTCTCCTTGTTTCTAGTGTGGCCCATAGTAGTAGTGAGTGAGAGAAATAATCACAGGCTTCATCAACTCATGGGATCTTCAAGTTGCAAAAAAATTTACCATGGCAACAGGTGACTCCCAGTATAATAGTGGCATGAGTATCAAGGATACAACCAACAACTTTCTGATTGAACTCAAGACCCACTTGTCAGAACGGAAGATATTCCTGTTACTGTTAATTAAAACAAGAACCTACAAAAGGAAAGGAACTAGATCAAAAGGGAAAAACAACCAATGAATCTATAGGTAGTAAGATAGTACACCAGGCTGCTATTATACTCAAAGATTTGTACAACATTTGGCACTCAACCTAGAAGTCTTCTTCTACAACAGAGGTAGAGTCAACAACTTGGCAGGATGGAGCCTAGGGTAGTGGAAGAGCAGTGAAGTGTACATTGATGGTTAGCCATAAAGCAGAATGCCAGTAACCTGGCAATGCTCACCAAAATAAGGCCATCCTAATCTCTCCCTATCCTAAGGCTTAGGGAACCTTGTAGAAGTGTCATTGAGATTATAAGAACCTAAAGATGGGAAGGTCTACTCTTGGACAAGACATTCCATTCAAGGCAGGGCTGTTGCATTCAGAAACTATAGTAAGACTTGTCCTTATCAGACTTGCATAATGACTAACATACCAACATGCTCCCATAGACCTAGAAATCTTCTACAACAAAAGTAGAGAATCTCAACACCCTTATAGGATGCAGCCTAGGGCAGTAGAAGAGCAGTGAAGTAGACAGCAATGGCTAGCCATAATACACTGTACTTGTACCCCAAAAAGGATCCCAGAGTCAGACCAACGTAATCTCTCCCCATCCCAATACTTTGGGACATTTGCAGAAGAGTGGTTGGTGAGATTCAAGGACTGCTACATCTGGGAACTTACTATAGTGAGACTTAACTTTAGCAGACCTGTATAATGATAAGCATACCAACATGTTCCATAGACTTCTAGGAACTCAAGAGAGATAAGAACACATTAGAAACATTAGGGACTAGAGCTAAATGAGTGAAAGGAAATGGCCCTTTCAGTGGGGGTGACCCGAGGAGGGCAACTTGGTGTGATACAGAATCCTGAACTCCCATAAAAGTAGAAAAGGCCAGGCAGGGAGTCGAATGAATTGATGAGAGAAAGAGAGGAAGATGGGAGGGAGGGGGAAGAGAGGGAAGGAAAGATTAGTGTTCAATATGGTTGTAAAACTAAACTAAAATAAAAGGATACAAAGAAAAAGTGTTCAAGTTCTAAGCAAATGCTAGGAATAATTGCCATAAAAATTAATCCAGATAAGATGTGTCAAATATCTTAGTGTAAGACCTGAGGTTCTGAAACTTCAGAAAGAAAACATACAAGAAATAATTCACAATTATAAAAAAACTTTGATAAAAACTTAAAAATTCTAAGAAATATGAAAATAATTCCAAGAAGTGATAAATGGGAAATAAAGAAGAAAGTTTCTGTATAATCAATGAAATTGTTAGCAATGTGAAGAATAGTTGAAAGTAGCTAACAGCTTGCTTTTGTCAGAAGGTTAATACTTCTTTGAAAGGGGAAGACATAGTTCCTAGGGAAATAACAGGTTATGAAAGTTAACTATGAAGATACTACATCAGACTGCCTTCTAAACACCTGTTACTATGCCTATAGATTGGAGAACCACCCAGTATTCAACCTCAAAAATAGAGGTTCTGTAACAGAAGATATATACTACAGAAAAACACAGTTGACCAGAGTGCAGAAAAGAAGTGAATACAAACTGCTTGGCTCTGAACAAGAAATCTAAGCCACTTCTATCCCCACCCCAAAGCTTAGGGATCATCATGCAAGACTGGGCAGTAAGACTGTAAGAGTCTGAAGTGAGGTGGGACAGTGATGGACATGAAAGTAGCCTGTCTTTCTTTGAATTCAGTCTCTCATCCTACAATGCCATCTATATCCACATATGTAAAATTGTTCATCTGATTTTTTTTATACTATATGATAAATCAGGAAATATTATCCATTTTTTATTTTATATATTATCTAAAGTTACACTTTTCCTTAATTAAACAAATCTGTGCAAGTGCAAGCATTTGCAATGTCCTGTAGAGAATATAAGAATAAGTGTTAATAAACATATGGCTTATATTGTTAAGCAGGCATTATGAGGAACTGTCCTCCTGATTTAAAAGCAAAAAAAAAAAATCTTGAATGTTTTATGTGGGTAAGACCATCCCCTTCCAGTGTTTTATTTGAATTACCTTCAAAGACCCTGTCTGAGACTGGTAAATATTCTAATTAAGTTGTGAAAGAATTAAAGATTTCTGAAAAAGTTGGCTTCACTGGAGTACTGGAGACTAAAGGTTGCTTTGATTCACATGGATTTCCTCTATTTGGTGGTAAGAATAATGTAAGTGAAAACTGAATAGTTGCCAGACATATTCAGAATACTAAGTGAGGACCCATGTGGTTTACTCATCTCTCAGTTACCTGAATAGTTTCAGAGACACAGCGGGCTGAAGAATCCAGTTAAAAAACAATATGGTTAAACATTAAGGCTGGACATGACAACTGAGAAGTTTCCAAGGAGATGGATTTTGAATCACAGATAGGAATGTGTGCCTTCTGTTCTAGAGAAAATGAGAGAAAAGATGAGAAACAGACCCTAGAAAATACATTTCACAAGAGATACCAGAAGTATGAATCTTAAAATATTGGATCAGATTCTTATTTCCATATCCTCTGTATATGATTATGTCAAAGACAAATTATGATTATTCTGACAGAATTTGACCTCTTAGTGAAGAAGAAAGCAGGAAACAGAAATTTAGGAAGAAATGAAACAGGAAATTAAAAATTAACTGGAGGTCAATGAAGATAAGGATAAGACCAAAATTCATGGAAAACATTTTAAAATGTCCTAAGAGAAAAAGTTATAGTGCTAAATGCCTACTTCGAAAAATTGATATTAAATAAATAACTTTATGTCACACAAGAAGACTTTGAAAATTTAGAAGGAAAATCAGACACTGAAGAACTCAAAAGTATACAAAAGAAAACTTAAATGATTTTTCAAACAACAGAGTAAAATAGAAAAATGTGAAAACATTTAAATACAAACATGCTATCAAGGAATCTTTAAAAATGCACTGTCTCAAGGTGAAGAGCTGGAAGATTTGGTGGGAATTTTGAGCTCTAAATGAATCATAGGGAGTAGAGAAATTGACCATGTGCATTTCAAGAGAACTGAAGAAGAAAAAGTAAGATTATTTCGTTTTCTTAGTCATAGTAGATAACAACATTGTATGTTTTCAATTTGGAATGATCTTAAATGACATTAAAGAAATTAGGAAGCAAGCAAAATACTGCCTCTGCATATTGCCGTAAACCTTGATCTTCAATATTAGCACCACAGCTATTCAAGTTACTGTAAATTCATCAATGAATAAACTTTCAGAAACTATCGATGATAGTTAAAGGGAAAGTGAGCAGGAAATTTAGTTGTTCAGAATCGAAATAAAAAACATGTAATTGCTTTAAAAAAATACTGTGTTCTCTTAATCTTGTACTATTTAGAAATTTTGCATGAAGACCTTTTCAGGACCTTATAAGATAACTATAACCCTGTAAATTATAGATAAGGAAATTTAGAAATTCTTAAGTTAATTTTAAGTAATTAATTTTGTGTGTGTGTGTGTGTGTGTGTGTGTGTGTGTGTGTGTGTGTGTAGAAATTAGAGGACAACTTCAGAAGTTGGCTCTTGTCTTTTACCTTGCCAAATCATGATTCTTTAATTTCTGTTGCAGCATATTTTGGATAATTATACTGTCTTCAACTCCCATCTAGTAAAAAGAAAGTTGGGATATCTTCAATATGGGTTCAATGATCAAAGTCAGATTTTCAGATTTATGTCCCAAGTGGTCATATGTACCAGGCAACAGTATATAAAAGTTCATTCTCCCCAGATTTTCAGCAAAATTTTGTACCATTGTTTACTTGAGGATAGCAAAGGAGACTTTGTGAAAAATTTAATTTGAATTTTCTTTTTGAATAATTACTAAACACTTTCCAAGTATTTATTAGATAATTGTACTTGTTCTTTTAAGAACTGCATATTCAGTTAAATAACCCATTTATTGATTGATGACATCATATATTTGGCTTTTATTTTTAGATACTTTATATAGACTAAGTATTAATCTTTATTAGATGTATTGTTGTGAAAGGGGTTTATCTCCACAGTATAGGCTGTTTTTCAATATTATGACTACTTCCTTTGTAGTACAACCTTCTTATTTCTTAGAATCCAATTTGTCATTTTTTTTTGCAATTATTTACTATGATTTTGGACACAGTAGAGGGTGGGGCTAGCCTCTAGGTAACCAATCACCTATTTACAAGCCCCTACCCTTCCTCTTTCTTCCTAAAAGGGAATATATGCCAGCACTATAAACCTGGCTAAACAGCAGTAGAAAGTGAGAAAACAGAAAATGAACAGGATCAGAAGTCTCAATAATATCTACAAACACCTTGGCAATCAACTTTCATCTAACACCTCTAATTTTATCTTTAGATAAGAGAAGAACTAAACACCCAAATAAGACACAGCCTAGTGCAATGGACAAGAAATTAAATAGACAAAAGCAACCAACATGCAGAGTATCTGTGATCCTGAAGTATTCAATCTGAGTTAGGCCAACCAGAACTCTTCACATTCTGGTGCTCAGGGAATCTTGTGGAAGAGGGGTGGTAAGATGTTAAGAGTCTAAAGATGGGGAGGTCCACTATTGACCAAGACATTCCACTCTAGGTAGGGTTGCTACATCCAGAACTCACTGCAGTAAGACTTATCCTCACCAAATCTGTATTGTGGCTGATACATCAACAACCCCCATAGATTAGAGAGAATCTCAGAAGAAATAATTACAAGCAAAAAGGAACCTCAAGGGTTAGGGTCAGACAGGTAAAGGAGAGCCCACATCAGTGGGTCTACTCAATGAAGAGCTACTTGATCTGCCACAAAGGCCTGGGCCCCTACTGGAGCTGACAATCCTAAAGGATTCCTCACCAAAGGAGGAAAACAGGAGGGTGCGAGGGACTGGATGGATTGATTGGAGAAGGAGGGATAGCATGGGAGGAGCATAGGGGAGAGAGGGAGGGTGGATGGAGGAGGAACAGAGATGACCGCTCATTGTGCTTGTAATACTAGAAAAAATTTAAAAAAAGGAAAAAAAGAAAATCACTGCACACACATACATATGCTTTGAATCTTATTTTCTCTATCAGTTGAAAATTTTCAGAGCTTATACTTTTTTTATTCAATTTGAAATGATTTTTTACATTGAAAGATACATATATTTAATTTCATATTTCTAATGTGACTATGAGTGTACTAGTACAATTTAAGAGTCTCTTTCTTAGAACTCATATTTTCAGCATTTTTTGTGAGAATTTCAGTCTTGTTGCTATGTTGGATTATGACTTTCTCCTATGTTATATACTGAGAGTCTTTCATGTCTGTTTTTGTAACAATATCACACAGACTTAATTTATGTGAATCTGAGCTATAAATTGGGATTAACTACTCTCAACTACTTTTTATTTCACAGAGTTTTTGAGCTTATTTATACATTTTAGAAGTATTTTTCTAATTATGCAAAATAAAATAGAAACTTTTATTGGTTGGTGTTCAACCTAGAAACCTTCTTCGAAGGAGTTTATTACTGAAAAATAAAATTGACCAAAATGCAGAAAATAAGTAACTATGGATTGGCTATCCCTAGAAAGGATATAAATATATCACCCACTTTCATCCCAAGATTCAAGGAGAATTGTAGAATAGGAACAAATAAAATTATAAGACCCCGAGGTTAAATAGTGGTAGGTAAGTCATTATCACCTGAACATGAGAAAGTTGTGGATATACAAGATTTCAAGACAATTGGTATACTTATCCCAAAATTGTATGTGACTTAACATCACATCATGTAGGTAGAAATATCTCAAGCAGAGTTACACCTCTTTGAAGGATGAGTTCATTGCTATGAAAAGGATGATGCTCTTCTCAATAGTATGCCCACTAATCTATGATACTTCCTGGAACATTTATCATCAAAACCAAACTAGATGAAACCCAGTGGACTGCACAAAGGAAAAGATTCAAAAACAGGAGGGAGTCTGGAAGGGGAAATGAAGGATTATAATGTGAAAAGGAGAGGGATGGCAATTAGCAGTAAAGGAACGAAAATTGAAAATACAAATTCACAATATGCATGCATATAACATTAAAAATAAAAGAATGAGGAAAAATTTTGATAGGGATTGCAGTTAAACTGGGATTGCATTTGGTAAAATTAACATTGCTGTAATGATTCTGCCACCCTATGAGCATAAAAAGTCAATCAAACTTTTAATGACTTCTTCACTGTCTTTTCTCAATATTTTGGAAGTTTTTGCGGAGCTATTATAAATAATTTTATTCCCAGTTATTTTTCTTGTCATTATTTTGTTTTTTATATTGAACTTTGCAACATTCCCCCACAGAGAAGTGAAGATCTCTGGAGAAATAATCCCATGTAGATGGAACCTTAGGGGATAGGGCTAGACAGGAGAAGGATAATAACCCTATCGATGGGTCTACCCAATGATCTGACACAGAGAGGCCTTTGCCCATACTAAGCCAACCAAAAGAGATCTCTGAGGTCTACACAAACAGACAGGCAGGAGGGTGGAGTGGAAAGGGATGGATCGGTGAAGGGAGGGGAGGGTGGGAGAGAAAGGGGGAAGGGAGGAATATGAGAAGGAGAGTGGAGGATAGGGACAATCACTTATTATGCATGTAAACCTAGAAAAATAAAAAAATAATTTAAAAAAATTGCTGCTTTTTTTCAGGTTATTATTTAAATCTTATTATATTGTTCTTGCAGCTGCTATAAAAATCCTCCCAAGTAAATTAAATGAAATTTTTTTTATTATTTTGGGTTGTAGTTTCAGAGGTTATACAGTCCATCATGTGGAGAATGAATAATGGCCAGTAACAAAGGCAAAACAGTGAGGCATATTCAGAACGCAGAAAATTCACTCTTTCTGTAAGCTGTCCAGGGTGACCTGTGAAAATGGTTGGCTACTTTCTTGACCCAGAGAACCCTGAAAATTATGCAACTAAAAAAGTTCAAATTTGGGTGTTCACTTTAAGAATTCCTGTGAAATTGCCCAGGCCTTCAAAGGCATGCTTATCTAAAGAAGCCACCAAGTACCTGAAAGATGTCACTTTAAAGAAGCAATGTGTGCCATTCTGGCAGTACAATGGAGCTGGGAGGTGTGCTCAGGCCACACAATAGGTCTGGACACAGAGAGTGTTGGTTTTTGCTGCATATGTTTAAAAATGCATAGAGAAATACCGAACTCAAGGGTTTGGATATAGCTCTCTGGTCATTGAATACATCTCAGTGAACAAGGTACCCAAGATGCTTTCACAGAGCTCACGATTGGATTAGCCCATGTATGAGATCTCCCTGCTTCATGGACATAATCTTTATGGAAATGGAACTAAATGTTTTGAAGCCAAAAGGACAGATTGCACAGAAGAAAAAGATATCCCAAAAGAAACTGAAGAAACAAACTTATGGTCCGGGAATAAATTCAGAATAAAATAAATTCAAAACAAAGTAAAAAAAAAGCAGAAAATTCCAGAGAATAGGAAGTAGGGGGATGAGTCAACAAACCATAGGCCCCACTACCCAATCACTTCTTAAAGGTCCCATTAATGTCCCAAACAGCACCACCATTTGGGAACCAAGTAGTAAAACATAAGAGCCTGTGTGGAATATTTCATAATCAAATCATGGTGACTGATGAAAGTGTTGTTTTTTTTTTTTAAACTAAGGGGTGGAATCTTTAGGGTGTTTTCAGTATAAAATCATGCAAGCTGAAAAAACAATAACTTTGACTTTTTCCTTAATTATTTGCTTTTCTACCTTACTTTCTTTTCTCTTAGTCTTCTGACACTTCGGACATTTCATACACAATATCAATAGCTAAGGGTTTGAGCAAATTAATTGAGTTTGTTTTTCAAATATTATCTTCTGTTGAAAGGCTTCCATTTTCTTCTTAGTTTCTGAAATAATTTTCTTATGAAGGTACTTGATTTCATTAAAGTCTTTTCTTATATTTATTGAAATGATCATGAGATTTATGTCTTTAAATTTGTATATATATTTTATTGTGCATATTGATTTCTCCATGTTTTCACTGTTATAGCCTTGTCATGGAAGCTCTTCACTTTTACTGTCTGACTTTCTTAGTATGTTCTGGATTTTACTTTTTCAGTGTAACATCTAGAATGCATTCATCTATGTTTACTATGACAATTTTTTAGTATGTAGTTTTCTTTTTTTATTATTATTATTTCTGCTCATACAAACTTAATAGGTACACCGGTTCCCTCCCTGCCTCCTCCTTCCCTCTACCCCCCTGCTCCCCCTGCCCTCACCCCTTCCTCCCCATCCCCCAATGCCTCCCCCCCAATCCCCGCAGAATCCTTTAATGTGCATACCAGACTATCCTCTGGGCCCTCCTCTCCGACGACGTGGCATTTCCCTGAACCCTTTCCTCTGTTCCCCTTAAGCATAGGAATATTACTGTGGCTGTCAATCCCTTGCCGCCAAGGATCCTAGTGCCTTTAGCAAATGCTAGACTTTGTGGGGTCAATAGTGTGTTGGACATTGCGCAGGGCATGCAAAATCCAATTATGATTGCTTCGGCCCTAACTTGTGTGGAGTATCTTGCATATCATTGCGCCTCCCATCCTTGTGCTCTTACAATCTTACCGCCCCCTCTTCCGCAAATTTCCCTGAGATTAGGCTGGCCTAGTTCCAGATGGTTAATACAGAGTCTCTGAAGTTCTGGATTATGGTTTGTTGATTTTCTTTTGCAGTTTTGCTGCTCCTGCAATGCCCTTCACTCCATCCTGATGGGCATTGTATGTCACCCCCTGACCAGAGACAAAAAGCTATTAAACTGGAGTCTTGTTATAAGAGCACATTCCAGGGTAGATGTACTAAAAGTAGGAAACCTCAGTGAGGGAGGGGTCAATCACCAATTTGCAAAATGGTTACTTTTTATCTGCCAGACTATATGCCCTCCCCTTCTGGTGAGATCACACCCCCTCAGTTGTAAATAATCAGGAAGGAATGTCTGTGAACTTAACCAGGTGTCACATTACTTACTTGCAGTCCTTGAAGGAGGCCTGTTTTCTCTGCTGTTACATGGTCCCCTCTCTCCTTGTTTCTGGTGTGGCTTTCCAACCCCATCCCTCCTATTCATGATACTCTGGGGGAAGACGTGCATTGAAACTATGACATTTTTAAATTTTTTGCTTAATTTTATTTACATATTGATTTAATTATATGAATTTATCAATTTATTTTATATTTTCCATGATATTTCAGGGTTTTTAAAATTATTTCCAATATAATCCTGTGGATTTCAGTGGAATTGATTATAAAATTCTCTTTCATCTTTACTGTTGTGAGTTTTGATCTTTTGTCCTTATTTTAATTATTTTTATTTTACCATTCTTATTTATTTTTTCAAAGAATTTTCATCTGACAGAATTCATATATTTCCCTTTTTGTTTCCATTTCACTAATTTCTGCCCACATCATATCATTACTTTCTATCAACTACATTTTGGTCTGTTATTCTTGTTTTTCTACTGTTTCTTACATAATGCTGTCTCTGATTTTTCAATGTAAGCACACATAAGTACCAACTTTCCTACCTGACATACCTTCAATGATTAATAATTCAATTCATTACCTTGTTCAGTCATCATATATTGTTAGAGATTTTCTGGTTTCTCATATTGTTGATTTGGTTTGATATCATGATATATAAAAAGGTATGCTATAGAAAATCATTTAATACTTCTTGCATTTTTTGTTACTTTCTTTGTGTCATTTTTCATCATATTTTACAGAAGGTTACATAGCATGCTGAGAATGTGTATTCTATTTCTTGTTTAAAATATTCTATAAAGACCAGCTTGATTCACTCTCTATATATTTTTTTTAAATGTGAAACTTTTGACTTTTAGTTTGGATGGCTTATTTAAAGATGAAATATCAATACCAAATTCACAAGCTAACTATTTTATCAGGATCTGCTGTACCATTTATGATCTCTCATGACTGATTTGTAGAATAAGGAGGGAGAAGCAACATGCAGTATAAACGTATTTAAAATTTTGTGCATTCTTGGGGAATGATTCTCTTTGCTAATACCCAATAAACATCTTTATCTCCTGTGACTAACTTGTTCTCAACTCTACTTCATATGATAGTAGGAGCTTGTTTCATTTCAATTGATAAATAAGTTAGCATCTAAAAGATATTCCTTTGCCAACTAAGAAATTTTATATATGTTTTAAAAGGACACCTAGCAGCTCATAGCATATCTGCTTTCAAATTTAAAAATTATTTTAAAAATGAAGCATGTTCAATGTAAAGAAATTAGCAGAACTGAAAAAAAAATCAACAAACCATAATCCAGAACTTCAGATCCAATCAGTGAGGTTCCATTAAGAAGGAGAAACTACCAAACCCAATTTATGACTGGCTGCTTACACAAAGAAAGAGTAGATGGAACAGATTTCTAGTTCTCAGCAAAGTCAAACAAAAGCATGAGAATTCAGTCTAAGAAAGAAAAAGAGCCAAAGGATGGCTGGAAACCAGGATTATAGACTCTAGTAGGCATACCCCCAGGAGACAGTGACAGAATCTATTAAAGCTCAATTCACCACTTCATTAATCTCAGCACATGTCACCTTTCCCATGGCTCTCTCATTCAGAAAAACATCATTCCTCTTCTGCAGCTTCTCAGAATGCTTCTTCAGCATTTTTCATTTATATCAACCTCAGTTTTTCATATTTCCATATGCAATATCACACACACTCACATGCTCACATATGTACCCATGTACTACTGTACATGTAGCCCTCATGGACCACTCAAGTCACAAACAAATACAAATGCACATGCACTATACACCACACCTACACATACATACACATATATACCACCCACACCTCATTCATACCACAAATATGTATATCCAAAGTACATACACTCAACTCATATACACATACACATATGTACTACACATACAACCAACTGCACAAGCTCAAATACACACAAAAACATACACACACACCACAACAAATAAACAACACATATAGACATATGGCTCTCAATACACAACCTGTGATTTCTGTTATCATTGATTATTGTTTAAAATTTTGTGACCTATGATAGAGCTGTTTTGTATCAAAGCCAAATTTGACATATCTATTTTCAAATTCCTTTGCATGCTTTTAAAATGCACATTCTGAGATTGAAGTCACTGGTAATACTTTAAAAAATAGCATTCAGATTAGGTACAATGCTTAAAATCCAACTGAGAAACAAAGATATTTAGCCCAATAGACAAGTTCATAAGAATAAGAATGTCATTCAATAGAGGAATTCAAACAGCAATCCAAGGTGTAAACATGTCCCATTTTGATAGAAATATGCTTATTATAATTAAATAAACAATATGATATTCATTCTCATATATCACTATTTTTAAAAGCATTTTAAACATTTTAGGACATATAAGCTAAAAGGTATTTTCAATTTAACAATTCAAAAACTAAAGTCTATGTTATTAATGATGATAAAATCTCTCCCCATCTCAAAGCTCAGGGAAATTTGGGGAAGAAAGGGGTGATAAGATTATAAGAGCCTAAAGATGGGGAGAAGCAACGATATACAAGATACTCCACACAACTTAGGGCCGAAGTAATCATAATAGGATTTTGCATGACCTGCGCAGTTACCAGCATCATTGACCTTCCCCCCAAAGGCTAGCATGAATTACAGGCACTAGGGATCCTTAGAGACAAGGGATTAACAGCCACAGTAATGTTCCTATACTAAAGAGGAACACAAAAAAGAACTCTAGGCAATGCTACTGAGTCCTTATACCTCATCAGAAGAGGAGGACCCAGAGGAAAGTTTGACATGCACAATAAGGGATGCTCCAGGAATGGGGGTGAGGGAGCAAGGGGATCCAGGGAGAGTGGAGGGTGGAAGGGGAATGGGGTACCTATCAAGTTTGTATGAGTGGAAAAAATAAATAAAAAAAGAAAAAAGTCTTATAATTTGTCAGTATGTTTCTAAAATTAAAAGTTTCATTGATCCTACTTCTTTCGTATATATGTCTATGTATATACATATACATATGTAATGAATATACAAGATGTTCACCAGAAAGTAAACAGTTATGTTTGTAGACAATTATGTTGGCTAAGTTTTATGTAAAATATATGGCTCTTACAAAAGTGACATAGTGCAGAACTCACGGTCCATTGCAGGTATTGCAGCTAGGGACGACTGTACTAGCCGGGTGACCTGTAGGGCTGAGCGGGTGATGAGTGTCGCGGCCCAATGAACACAATGGAGCCGGGAGGTCTGTTAAAGCAGGAACTCAACTTTATTAAACAGGGGGTGAATTATATAGATTGTGCGGCAGAGGGAAGGGTGAAGGGTGGTGTGATTATGGGGTAACCAATAGGAAGTGATTAAGTGACCAGAAGGTGGTTGAATAGGTGTGACATCGTCCCAGGGAAATGAAACTTTCCTGTGGAGATGAGATTCGAAATCTAAAGTCAGGTCCTGAAACTCTAGCCAGGCTCAGGAAGTTCCTAGCAGGCCTCAGGCCTGGTAAAGAGGCCCAACAACATAGATTTTTCTGGAATGTTTTGAAAGAGATTTTAAAACATATGAGTCATATACATCCTGCATTATGTAAATTGAAAATGTTTGCAAATTTATTCAATGACCCATTTGTTCACTTAAATCTGCATCACAGTAGTTGATTATAGTATTATGTAGCCTGTGATATTCATACCTATAAATAAAATGATAAGAAAAAAAAACTTGGTTTGTGCCAATGTGGAATTGAAAGTACATGAGTAAGAGAGACCTTAATACAAGCAGTAATAATGAATCAGTAATTACAATCATGAAATACTCAATTATGTAACTGAATTTATGTAGAAATTGCTGTGTGTATGCAAAATGAAATGGAAATAATTGCACAATGGTATTAACTGTGTGACTATGGAAAAAAGTGAGGTTAGATATTCATATCTACCTCACAATTTTGTGAATTGTCTAAATTAATAATAATGAAAATTCATTGGCATTAAAGTTCTACAATTGGAGATTACATGCATAAAGTAGAGCAAGAAACCATAAAATATTCATTGTAGTTTGAGATAAGAATACATATTTGAGAGATGAAGAATAATAATTTGTTTTCTTTGAAGCACAGGATTGCTTTACTACTTTAGTCTTTTGTTTCTTTCTCTCATGCTTGCAAATACCAGGTATTATCTACAGAAAATACTTATTTTACAATTTCTCAAGGTAACATTAAAATAGTATGTTAGGAATCTAGTGTCAATAGATAACATACTACTGTATTTTTATATCGCATTTGGGTAATTGATTTAAGTAATTTATATTGACTGTCTTACAGAGAAAAAGCAGGACTGTTGCTGGCCAGAGAGATACAACTTGTAATTGCAAGCACTTTGGATGTAGGAACTAAAGATCAAGGGTTTGAAACTTCAACTTGGTTATGTAGTGATTTGAAGCCAGCCTTCACATGTAGCAATATCTTCTCTCCAAACAAAATTAAAACCATAATGAAGATGTATATCAATCTTTCAAAAATGATTCTGTTTCAAAAATGACTTGCTATTTTGTACATTTTATTTCTTAATGAAAAAGAGTCAGCACATTAAAAACAAAATCACAATGCTATAATAACAAGCATGTTTCATGATGTGTTAAATGTTGGAATTTTTCCAACCGAATTTTATTATATTTGTTTAATCTTTTAATGCCCTTGTTCTCAATGTAATATTGAGGTTTCATTCTGATATACTTTCAAAATAAATAATTTTATTTACATGTTCAAATCTAAAATAAATGTAGTTTTAAGATAGATGGTAACCATACTGCAAATGGGAGACTGACCTTGCCCCAACCCTCCCTCCTCTGCCCCCAACTGAGGACTCCTACTCCTATTCCATCTACCTTTGAATCTCCTCTTATAGTAAGATCTTCATTTAGACAGCCTTTTATCTCTGGTTAGGAGGTGACCTCCAATACCAATCGGGATGGAGTCAAGGGCGGTGCAGAACAGCAAAACTGAAAACAACAAACCGTAATTCAGAACACCAAAGACCCTACATTAATCACCTGGAACCAGACCAGCCAAATCTCTCCCCATCCCAAAGCTCAGGGAAACTTGAAGAAGAGGGAGAGGCAAGATTGTAAGAGCCTAAAGATGGGGAGGACCAACAATATGCAAGATACTCCACACAAGTTAGGGCCCCAGTAGCCACAATCGGACTTTGCATGACCTGCACAATGACTGACATGTCTATGATTCCCCAAAGTCTAGCATGGTTCGCAGGCACTAGGATCCTTAGAGGCAAGGGATTAACAGTCATAATAGTGTTCCCATACTAAAGGGAAGCCCAAGAAAAGGCTCTGGGCAATGCCACTGTGTCCTTACACCTCACTAGAGTGGAGGACTCAGATGGGAGTTCAGCATTCACACAAAAGGATACTCCAGGGAATGGGAGGAAGGGAAAGCAGGAGGCACTGGGAGAAAGGGAGTGAGGGGGGTGAAAGGAAGTGAAAAGGGAGAGAGGGTACAAGGGGGACTGGAGAAGGATGGAAGAGGGAGGGGACCTAAGTACCTATTGAGCTTGTATGATTGGGGAAAAATAAATAAATATAAATTTAAAAACGGTAGAACTAAATTATATGTTTCTGAATGACTTCTATGAAAGGAATATGTCTATAATGTGAAAAATTCCATGCATTTTTTAGTTAAGGAAACAAAGGTTTCTTACATATTTTCACTGCTGGTATTGAGACTGGAATCTTCTTTGCCAAACTCTACATACTTAAGTGTTTTTATTTCCCAAAGATTTTTATCAATAATGTCCTTTGACTTCATATTAAAGGGAACACTTTAAATGTCCTATCGTTATCTTTATATATAGTTTTCAATGAAATATACTGTAATGTATTCATCTAAGTTTGTCATGTCTTCTATATACCTAGAAGATAATTTCAAAGCCATGTGGCATTTTGGTAACATTTTCCCTACAAAGATACTGAATAAGGCTAGAGGAAGATTTGGTAGATATATATGAAATATCATAAACTGTGTATTTACTCATTTGATAACCGCAACACTAAATGAAATAGGAATAACATTAGCTGCCTGAAATTAAGGAAAAAGGAATCTAGTCTTGCCTCACTCTAGAGAGTCTAGAGGGAGAAGTTATAAAAGTTGCATCTGTTGCAAACGTTTGTTTTAAAATTAAGTTAACTAAAGTTGTGTTCATTTCAAACTGCATCTCTGGGAATTATAAACAATGAAATCATTCTACTATGCTAAAAATATCTCTGGTGACATCAGATTGGCAATTCAACAGAGATATTTGTGTTCAGGTATATGCATATGCTGATAATATAATAGGCATGCAAATTTACAACTGTAATTAATTTTAGAAAGTATTACAATCAAGTTAAGAGAAACACAGAATTTATTATTCTAAATATCTATTTAGATCCAGGAGGAATACATATCATCTTCCTGATAGGGTATTAATAGAATATGATGTGTATAACTGCATTTACATGTTTAAATGTGTACACATGTATGTATGTATGTGTTCATGTCTAGGGGACAGAGGCATGAAGGTGTCTTCATAAATAGGGCTCCACAATATATTTTTATAAGAAGTTCTTTCCCGAGCATAAAAACTAATCATTTGGTTAGGCTGGCTTGCTAGCAAACTTCAGAAATCCTTACTTATCATGAATGTGTCTTGCCAAGCCAGCTTCACATCTGTTTGCTGGAGATCTGTATTCAGGTCCTTGTGCTTGCATGGCAAACACATGTACAATAGTGAAAAAGCCATGCCAGCAGCCAATGCCCACCCCCACTCTGTCAACACATGTATCCATACTGAAAGAGGCACTGATTTTATTGACATCAAATTAATTGGCATCAAAACACCCTATTTCCCCCTTGCTTGTTTTTTTTAGGTTGGGCCATTTTGTCCGGTCATCAATTTACATTTTGCAAATGTTTAAATGCAGTAATTAGAGATATTCTCATTGAGCACATGCCTTTTTAGTTCAGCCAATTGCAAATTCGACTTCATTTTCCATCTCTAAATCCTTGTCTGCTGGTGTCCTCATCCATCTTTCTTGTCTTGTTGTGCTGCACATTTAAATTTACCAAAACAATGCTTTTCATTTAGCCCAGGAAATTGGTGCATGGGTGATTAATAATAGATAATTTAACATCCACAGAGGACAATGTTTCTGAAAGCTAATCATTTGGTGCTGTGTTTAATGCATTTAAATAAAACATGCATCCTCCACAGAGCTCACATCAAAGCAAACTAATAATGCTTGGAGAAATGGAATGGAAGCAGAGAATTGGTCAGTTGACTAAACATAAGCTCAAAACCCTGGGCTGTGTTAGCATGGACTTAGTTGAGTTCATGGTGGATTGAGTTAAGCTTGTTTAAATCTGGTTCTATTTTTTTATTTGATTTAACATAAGAAATAAATGTTTTCTGCCTTTTGCTTTTAAGTTGTTGGGTTTTGAAAATATCAGTGAACTTGCAGGATGAGGAATCAACAGGCATATCAGATCAAAGTCTCTTGACAGCATAGCTGTTGCTATGGTAATCTGCCCACAGACTAAACAGAAGGCCAAATATTGTCCTTCCTCTGCTCAAATAGGTCCTGACTGGAGGTGAAGAAGCACTCCTGTATACACTTGTATTTAACAGGCCTTGTCCTTGTATGGTTCCTTGCCAGAAATAACAGTAAACAGTAGCTCATTACGCACGGTGGTATCTCATTATACAACGAGCCACTCTAGCATATTAAAAACAAAATACAAAAGCCAAAATGAAAACATGACAGAAATTAAATGCAAACAACAGTTCCTGTATTTTGGAAATATTGATCCTTTTTAAAGAGTGGCATGTTTAATGAATATTCTTAATGATGTTACAGTAGTACAAATCATCTATGAAAGAAACTTGGTTAAAAAGGAATGGTATAACCTGGTGCCCAGTGAAATCCAATATCCACATAAACAACAATAGTCCCTATGTCAAAACTCTCTAGCAAGAAAGCTACTAAATTGAGAAGGGAAATAAGGCTCATTTATTTTAGTTTCAGCCTCAATGCTTACAGGGGTTCTAAGAAAATATTTTCCAAACTAATCTAATCCTGTTCATAGTAATTACTTTCTTCCTTTCAGCAAATACAGTTGAAAGAAATAGCAAATGGGTTTTAAGGGATTTAGTAAGGCTGAGGTATCATACTCAAAGAAAACTTTCATTACTTTAAACCATGCCTCTTAAGGCTTAAGTTTTACAAACATTTCCAGATACTTCAGAGACATAATTTAGACAACTAAGATATAATCAGACTTGAGGAGATTAAGATGGAGGAAAGTGTGTAGATTCTATGGAATTTTAAGATGTTTGGCTGAAAAATTAATACACATATAGTTGAAATATATTAATGCATTTGGTTTGTAACAAAACAGAAGTAGGTTTTTAAACATTCCAAATGTAAATAAAGGAATTTATGATACATATCACAGTAACTTAGTGGCATATTGGAGCCAAGAGATGATGATTTCACTCTCCTTGCCATGACACACTAGTCAAGACAGGACTGTTCCCTGCAGGAGCTCACTGAAATGAGAACTATTTACCCCTTCTCAAAGGATTACATATTAACATTCCCTCATGGATGAGAAAGGATTTCAGGGGAAGCAACTACACCAAGAGAATAATAGGTGCAAATGCCAGACAAGAGGACTAGAATATCTCACCCATAGTTCTATCCACTGGAAGGTGACTTGAACAATCAGAGATGACCAGACAGACTCATGTCATTACAGACACTCCAAAAGAGGCCTGTGGCCCACATTTGCAGAGAGACATGAAAGCAGGAAGAAAATGGCTGGATTGGTGAATGGAACATAGAACAGGAGAGAAAGACCACGAGAAAGGAAGGGGTGTGGACAAATATATAAACTAATTATGTTGTGCATAAATATTTCAAGATATAAAGGAATAAACTTTCCAATGATGTGAATTGTCAGGGATTTTTTTGGCACACATGCATGAAAAGAAAGAGAAAACATGGATATTTGCTGTTAAATTTTCTAAACCAAGGTTATTTCCATGTGCAGTATGAAAATGACTTTCAAATATGCAATACTTTAATTTTTAAAAATTTTTCCTAGTTTTACAAGAATATTGAGTCCTTCCCCCTTCCTTTCCTCCTCTTCTTCTTTCCGTTCTTCCTCTCCCTTCATCAGTCCATCACACCTCCTCCCAAACTACTGTCTGTCTACTTCTATGGGTCCCAAGGTTCCCTCTGGATTGTTTGGTCTAGTGGGGGTTCAGTCCTCTGTGGCAGACCAAGTAGCTCTTCTTTGGACAGACCCTGAATATGGCATCCCTTTCACCTGTTGAACCCTACTCCTAATTGTCAAATGTACGTAATTATCAAATATTCTTCTGAAACCTTTGTTTTCACTTTGGCATTGTCCACATTCTGCAATTTCCCACACAAAGGACACTAAATATGCTAAACATTTCCTTAAACATATATCAATGCAATGAATTTCCTAGTTATCAATTTTATTCCTTCAGAACTGTGGGAAGTTGAAACACAAAGACATTTAGTGCTAATGCCATCTTGCATTTCATTATAAAAAAAAAAAAAGGAAAAGGAAAATTACACATAGCTAGGAAGCCAGCAAGCATTTCAATAATGTAACTTACTTAATCTTTAAAGTAACAATGTATTGTAGACTGCTGTGCATTTTGTTGACAAAACATGATATTCAAAGCAATCCCAAGCATTGTTACAGGTCTTTCATCAAGACAAATAGCAATGGGTTTCTCATCCAGGCCTTATGACGGAACATGGCTACAATTAATAAGCAAAAGGCGAGCTAGAAACCCTTTTAGTCCAAGGAAATTTCTATAACAGATATTGTTGTATAAATTGAATAAAGAATACAGCTTATGTAAAAGTCATGGCAAAACTGTTGAAGGGAACAACAAATGTGAGCAGAGCTCCAACTTTCACCTATCAAGTTGACACTTATAACACTTCATCTCTTGTCAACATCATCTTGACACAAAACGTTTAATCTGTAACCTTTTATACTTTTTCCCACAAAATTTCTTATAATATAAATATATTTAACTTTGTTAATTATAAAATTCTAAAAGTTCTCATAGACAAATTTTAAAATGTTCTGTTATTTTTTTTTTTTTTTAACAATCCAGGATGCTGGATGCTGGAAGTAGGGAGGAGGAAAAGCTATCCAGTCAAGAACTTTCTCCTCCAGGTCCCACCACACAAAGGAACGTCTCAAGTTTCTAATCCCCTTCCTCTAAATGCTTACAATTTAGGGAGAACATTCAGTACTATTTTCAATGATGTCGATTCTGATCAATGGAAGGCTTCTCATCATCAATGCAAAGTTTATGTTTAAATGTCTTAATGAATGCCACAGCTCACGTCAGAAGGGCTAAGGGAAGCAAGGCTCCATAAGGAAAATTCTTCGAGCTGTGTATTCCGGCATCTAACAGTTTAATCTGGTCTAGGCAGAGCCCATTCACTAGGAAGAAGGAAACCACACACAGGTGATATCCAAGCGGTTGACACTCGGAGCCCAGGAAAACCATGTCTGCCTCCACACCAGACTCTCCGACCCTCGAGAAGCAGCTGGCCAGGGCAAAGCAGCCTTCCTGCGGGCTGCTGAGTCCTTGGATGCCTCTGTCAAATAGAAGCTGGTGCCCTGCCCCACCTGGCCACAGTACAGATAAAGGGCTGCAGCCCCTGGGAAGGCTGTGGGTTCCGCAGGGATGGGCTCGAAGGTGCCTGGAAAGGCAGGAGAGGAAGCAACAGGCAAGGCAGAGTCCTATTTGTCCTTCTTGCTCGCCCCATCTGGCACCGCAGAGGAAGAGGGGGCCCCAGGCTGCTCTTCCGCACTCCTGTCTCCACCCTTCGACAGCTTCTCAGCTCGTTGGTAGAGCTCATTCAAATTGAATTCCCGAATCACGTTTTCCTCAGAAAAGGTCCAAGAGACAGCCGGTCCTTTCTTGTCAATCTGTGGCAGCCGCATCACCTCCTTGCCGCCTTGGAACAGGATGAGAGTGGGGAGCTGTTTGGTGAGGGGCTATGTGCTCACTTTGTATCGTGTACTAACATCTGTGTAGCGTCCAACATCCACCTTCCCAAAATTCAGCCCTGTGCAGTTGTACTTGAGGGAGAGATCAGCATAGATGGGAACAAATGACTGGCAGTCATTAGACCAATTGGCAAAGAACTCCACAATCCACGTGACCCTCTTGTCCCGCTCCAGTTCTTCATCAATGGTTTTGTCATTGAAGTACTTGATGTACTCGGGGTCCATGTACAGGAGGGGGGGGTTTGCAGGTCATCAGGAACACTATGCAGAGCGTGATGTACAGCAGGCCCATGCGAATATCCAGGCGGAAGAAAGGAATTCCGTTGGCCACTTTGCTAAACATGAAGATGTTGCCTACATGTTGCTCCACAGTGATGGACCTGCGGTTCTTCATCATCACGATGGCACTGAGAAACATCAGGATCTCTACTTCTCTCCAGTTGAAGTCGCACGGGTTGCCAGTCCTCGCGCTGGGTGGGGACCCCGCTGCAGATCGGTGGCAGCTTCCTGACGAGGAGGAAGGCGACCAAGAGCAGGGCGGACAGGAGGCAGTTAGGCCGCGCCAGCCATCGCGACAGCCGCGGCACGGAGTACGCCAGAGCGATCAGCGGGGCCAGCGCCGCCATCTTCCGGGCTTGGCTCCCGGCCGCCGCTCGGCGTCCGTAAACTGGCCCCGCCCCCTCGCTGCGCAGCCGCCTCTTGGGCCGAAGCGCAGCCACCCTGCCTCCGAACCGGATGCAGATCCCTTCTCCGACGAAGACACGATTGGTCACGCGAGCTGTCGCTTTTTGTCTGCGTCAGATTATTGGACGGCGATGGGACGGGCCGAGCTCTCAGAAAACAAGGTTAACCTTGCGTTTCCTGAACGTTCTCCCAGAGCAACAGAAGCAGCTGCCAGAAGCAGGAAGGCGGAGCCTGGTGCGTCCAATAACGGGAGGCTGTACTGGTGAGTGGGCGGTAACCGGCAACAGGACTGTCCAATAAACACTATTAACTCCAGACACCGCGGCAGCACCGGGGCCCGAGGACGATGGAGAATTTCACCGCACTGTTCAGAGCTCAGGCTGAGCCTCCGCCGCCCCCACCCGCCCTGGGCTTCCGGCCGGAAAGCCTCCCCCACCACCTCCGCCTTCCCCGGGCGGGGTGCCCGGCCCGGCCCCTTTTACCTAATGCGAGAACTGCCCAAAATGTTCTGTTATTAAAAGTTCAGTTGCAACATTTTAAAATTTCAAAATCTCTTAACCATAAAAGTCTATTAAGTCAAAATAAATTAAAACAGATAAAACATCAAAATTGAAACATCACAATACAAAAAGAAAATGCCAAATTAAGACTAAGTCCGTCAAATCAAATACCACAGCCTGTAATTCATTGTAGATCTTCTGTTTCTCATCACTTACTCTGGTGACTGAAAGATTCTCAGCAATCCTACTCCCTCTTTACAGCTCATAGTTGTACAAGCAAGGTTTCCCTGGACCAGGTTGAATCTCTACTTGCAGCCATCCTCAGCATGCATCTCATGGTTTTGGCATCTCCAACAATAATTCAGGTTTGTCTCTGCAGTTAAATTTAAGCTACACCTTCCTTTGTCATTTGGCAACAAACTTCATCTGCTGTACATGAACCTCTTAATCTTACATTGAAATCAGTATCATCTGGGTAATGTAGACAGATTTTGCAGTAAGGTTGAAATGCAGCCTGGTCCATTTGAACAAAAGTTGTAACAAGTATTACATGCTGCCTCTGAAAAATCCTTTTATATGCAGATAAATACTTTGAAAGACAAAAAACAGCCTAGGGTTGAACTTTTAGTCCCTGAAGGAATTCAGGTTTTTAAACCATGGAATCTCCATATGGTGGTATTCATTTCCTCCAATGTCCCAGTGCAAGACAGCAGGTTTTCCTTCAGTTACAGCTACTTGTCCAGCTTGGCAGGAGAACTCACACTAACAGAAAGACCCTAAAGAATTGGTCACACCATATTAATATTAAACTGAGAGAAGTACAATCCTTACTTGACAGACCAGCATGTCTGACCAACGATGTGAAAAGATGTCTACTTCCTTAGCCATCACTCTGTATTTTATTCACCTGCCCAAGGTCCAGTCCCATCCACCATGGGTTGGGCCTTTCCCATCAATTGTAGATTCATAGTCTTGTAGATTCACACTGAGCTTTAATAAACTATTGTTTTTCTCCAAATATTCCCAGTGCTTGAAAGTTCAGCTATCTAGTTGACACCAATATAGAACTATGATAACATGAAGCTAACTTAATTGATTTTTTCTTAATTTTTAAAATTCTATAAATCTAATCTGTCACTCCAAGAACAAATCATTTATATAACATTACCCTTGAGTCAAAATAAAGTCTAATATGTTTATTATGGACTTTAAAATTTTATTTTATTTTGAAATATATCTGAGAAAGTTTTAAATTAGCATCTATTGTAATGACAAATGAAGCCATGGGAACAACCGGTATCTTAAAAATAAGCTAGAAAACTGGAGGCGACAGTGGTTTGGCTTGCAGTGAGCTGTGTCTCTTTCAAGTTGCCCATGACTTTAAATGAATGGGAAGGATCAACTCAGTGTGACATTTCATTATTACCATCATTTTGTGTTTATGTTTTTATGTAATCTTCTCCTTTTAGGTGTAGAGAGATTTGGACTTGCTTTTGAATTCTGTTTGACATAGGTAATAGAGAATTATTGTACTAGACTTCCTTGTTCCAACCTGGAAATAGGAGACTTACTTGTGGCTGGAAAGTAAGTTGGTGTATGTCAAAATTCCATCTGAAAGAAATGAGCAAAGGGTTTCTCTTATCAGAACAAAACCACTGTCTTTGAACAACTGCAAGGAAATGAATTCTATCATCAAGTAGAATGAGTTAATAAACATCATCTTCTCTGTTCAGCCTCCAAGGCCTGGCTGAGCCCAAGACTGCAGCCTACTGAGATCATGAGTGACAACTGAGCTAAGCCGAATTTGGACTTGTATCTTCAGAGCTCTGACATTCAAATGTTCTAGTTTTAAACCACCATTGTGACAGTATCTCTTCAAAGCAAAAGACAAAACTATCATAGTGTACTTCCTGCACTTGTTTGTGGATTGGTTACTCCAATGAAATAAGTTTTAGACAATTTTAAAAATTATTTTTTCTAAACTTTTCACTGAATATGAGAAACTAATAATTGGGGACTCTGCAAAAGGCATTTAAGTAAGAAAGCTGAGACTCTTAAATATAAACTCAAAAGTGAAGGACTGTATGAAAGACTGATTTGAATATTGTGGTACCCTTTTTAAAAGAGTCCTGTTTGAGTGACTTCTTTAACCAAATATGACAATTTTCTTCATGAAAGTGGGTAGAGTTTTTCATTGAAAAATTATATCTAGTTAACTTATCTTTCTTGTTAAGGTATCCCAAACAATCCCCAAAAAAATGTATGAAGGTCTGAACATGATGACAGAAACCTAATCCTTTAGTGTGGGCTGAATGCATCAATCCTCCGTCAAGCAGAGTCAATGTTTATTGTATTGAATCTACACCTCAAGGTGCTTGTTGCATAGTTGAAGTTATATTTTATTTATTTTATTTTATTTTCACTTGATGTTACAAATTAAAACACAATTAATATATCTAAGAACATGAAAGGGTATTCTATCTCTATATGGCTTCTCTCTGTTAGACTCACAGTGATGAATAGCATTTACATAGGCATCACAGCCCATTCAGAAAAGAATTTTTTAGTCTAAAAATTCCCATTCTGTGTTGATGTTTCATTTTGGGTTTAAAGCTATGAAACAACAAAAAAAGTGTTCTGCTATTCAGAATGATTGTCTTACAGAAGCAAAAGCCTGTAAAATACCTTTGTACATAGTGACTACTATTTTGTGTTTCTATTGCTGTGTGATTGATCATCTCATTTGTATTCTGATAATCTAAAATACTTGAGTGACTCATATTTTTTTCTAGAGAAGTGCCTCCCCTCCAAAAAAAAAAATTCATTGAATATTTTGGAATTCAGGAATGTGAGCTGCTGTAAAAAAGCTCTGTTAAAAGTGATATAAAGTTGAACCACTTTGCCTCTTTTTATTTCATTCCCTACCCCTTACTAAGACTTATCACCTTGCTTCCATAATAGCCGTATTCATTTATTTTCCTGTGTTCCTTTGTCTCCAATCTCTTGTGTTCTTCTTTTCCCTGCCCCCCCAAGTTATGTTCCTTTGCAACTATAGTGAGTGCAAAAGAAATTTCTCTTTGTATATATCATTTTGAAGACTTAGCATTAGGTTCCACTTGTAAGGGAGAAAATGCAATTTCTGTCTTTCTGTGTCAGAGATACTCTGTTCTATATAATTTCTCCAAGTTTCATCCATTTACCAGAGAATTTCATTAATTCATTTTTCTCAATAGCTGAATAGTACTCCCTTATATTATCCATTCATCTATTATTGGACATTTTAGGCCATTTTTATGTCTGCTATTGTGAATAGAGTGGTGATGAACATGGATGAACATGTGTCTTTATAGTAAGATGAAGCATTCTTTTGTAATATTTCCAGGAGTTGGATAGCTGGGTGCTACGATGTTTTGATTTTCAACTTTTTCAGTAATTGCCATACTGATCTCCAGAGTGGTTGTACCAGTTTGCACTCCCAACAGCAATGTATGAAGGCTCCTTTTTCCTCACATCCTCTCTAGCATTTGTTGCTGCTTGTATTTTGGATTTTAATCATTCTGATCAGGGTGAGATGATATCACAAGGTAGTCTTAGGAAAAAAAGACATCAAGGACCAAACTCAGTAGCGAACACTGCAAAACTGTACAGTTCTAGTAAGAATCTGGGGGAGCAACATAGGTATGTAAGCAATCACCATCTGGATGTTTTATAAACCCTTTAATGTTAGGTGATCATGCCTGATACTGTAATCCTATCTAAATAAGAGTACAAGAGAAGTAAATAGATAGGAGCATGTATCCTAGTATTAACTATAAAATGATATAAACATGATCATAAAACATTATTTTAATACTACTTTTTTAACCCTTAGATAGGAAAATCTCTCAGAGCTCAACTAAGTTGCACTCTTTTACAATGGAACACTAGTAAGTCAGAAAAGCAATTAGGTCAAAGCACAGACTATCAGCAAACCTGGGATATTGAGCCCTAATCAGTCCTCAAAATCTTACCTCACACCAAAGTTTAGCAAACCTTGTGGAAGAGAAGACAAGATTATAAGAGCCTAAAGTGGGATAAGTTATTTCTGGTCAATACACTCTGTTTAATACAGGGCTGCTCTACTCAGAAGTCCAAATTTTATAAGAATTTCTATTACCAGATCACACAATGGCTGACATATCAACCCTCCCCCAAAGACTAACTAGGCTCTTAGAAGAAACAACTACTCTCAGAGATTGTCTCAGGGGCCAATGTTGGAGAAAGGATGAAGAACCTCTTTACTTACAATTTTGCCCACTGTGCAGCCATGTATAGTCCAACATAAATCTGACACCCTTACCAACACAGGCACCCTAAAGGTAGTCCTGTAATACACACATGCAGAGGGACATGAGGGGGGTGGTGGAATAGGGTAGGACTGCTAAAGGGAGGAGAGAATGTTGATTAGGAGGGTAGGAGAGAAGTGAAAGTGAGGAGAAGATGGGACAATAATAAATAAATACATTTTTATAAATAAAAATAAAACTTTCCTCTTATATTTTTTGTTTCTTTCAAAATAAATATATTCGTTTAACAAAAATTGATCACCAAATCACTAAAAATGCACGGTTGACTTTTCTATATTTTGCATTTTCCATTACCTTTCTAGCTTGTAATCATTCTGTCCCCAAACACACTGGAACTAAGATGCTGCTAGCCATTTGTAATTTAAACCATCTTCTCTTTAACAGCTCCTCAGGGAGATGGAAGAAAGCAAAGTTTTATTCATATTAAAACTAAAATTTGGACTACGCATTTGAGATACAGAAGAGATTTTCTAGAGTTTGGAAAACAGGAAATAGGCCCCTTTTTGAGATTTTAGTTTAGAATAGCTTCTATAAGTTGCCCAGAGCATTTGTTAGCATTTATACTATGATATGTGATTTGTCTTATATGAGACTATAAACTGGGGTGAAGACCCTTTGGGAGTGAGCAGTATGTTATTATGGTTAACACACAAAATTGGATTGTTACCTTCTTTTCCTTTCAAACATACAAAACTACACACACACACACATCTGCCATACACACAGGACACACACACACACAAACAGTTTAAACTTATTATTACTAAGCTGCCTATTCATATATTATATGTTTTTTCATGTCTCTTGCATACTTTATGTTTAGTTCTTTTTAATAAAGATTTTCAATACAACTATTTATTGTAGTTAAAAGTTGTACATCTCAGTATATCCTAAGAGCCCTAAAGAGTTTTTCATTTAATCAGTGTATTTAAATTTTCTTGACATGCTGAAGTTCTTAAGGAAGGAATTCAAATGTGTTTATTTGAATCATATTTTATGCACCCACATTTAGTTAAATTAATTTCTCATTTTAAAATCTGATGTTTTATCATAAAAAGCATATATGATATTTGCTAACAGTTTAAAACATTGAGTAAGGTGAATATTACTTGGTGCTTTTTTTCTGAGTTTACTAAATAAAAATATCTAACATTGACATATCTAACAGTTATTTAAAATATAATTGCAAGTTATTTATTTTATAAATATTTAGTGAAATGCATTATTTTGGAAACATTGGAAATTCACTAGACATTGATCATTTCTGACAAACAAAAATGTTCTTATATTTTGTATGTATTATAACCTGTGGGGATTACGGTTAAAATATACCTTTAATTTTAAATTGTTTCTAGTCATTGAGAATTCATTGTCAGAAAGTAAACAAAAAGAAAAAAACTCACTTTAAGAATTTACAGATCCATCACATATTGGGCCACAAAATGAATCTACACATATACAAAAAAGTTGAAATTCTAACCTGTGCCCTATCAGACCACCACGGCCTAAAGCTGGACATCCACAACACAAAAACGAGAAAATACACTAACTCCTGGAAACTTAACAATATGATGCTTAATGAGAACTGGATTCAGGAAGAAATTAAAAAGGAAATTCAAGATTTCCTGAAAGTGAACGATAATGAAAATACAACTTACCAAAATCTCTGGGACACAATGAAAGCTGTCCTAAGAGGTAAGTTCATAGCTCTTAATGCCTACATCAAAAAAATGGAAACATCAGAAATAAACAACTTAACAATCCAGCTTAAAGCTTTAGAGAAACTAGAGCAATCTGATCCCAAAAGTAGTCGAAGAGAGGAGATTAGCAAAATAAGGGGAGAAATATCTGAAATCGAGATTAAGAAAACGATAGAAAAAAATCAACCAATCAAAAAGCTGGTTCTTTGAAAAAATCAATAAGATTGATGCACCCCTAGCTAAATTAACCAAGAGCAAGAGAGAGAAAACCCAAATTAACAAAATTAGAAATGAACATGGAGTTATCACTACTGATACCCAAGAAATCCAGAGAATTATAACATCATATTTCAAAAACTTATACTCTGTGAAGTTTGACAACACAAAAGAGATTGATGAATTTCTAAGTAAACACAACTTACCTAAATTGAATCAGGAAGTTGTGAATTATTTAAATAGTCCTATAACATATAAGGAAATTGAAGAAGTAATCTTGAATCTTCCCACCAAAAAATGTCCTGGACCAGATGGATTCAGCACAGAGTTCTACCAGACATTTAAGGAGTTAATAACACCAATACTCCTTAAATGGTTCCAACAAATAGCAAAGGAAGAAACACTACCAAATTCCTTCTATGACGCTAATATCATTTTAATCCCAAAACCTAATAAAGATTCACTTAAAAAAAAAAAAAAAACTATAAGCCGATCTCTCTGATGAACACAGACGCAAAGATTCTCAACAAAGTCTTAGCAAATCGGATTCAAAAACATATCAAAAACATCATTCATGGGGACCAAGTAGGCTTCATCCCTGGCACACAAGGATGGTTCAACATACGCAAATCAATAAATGTAATTCATCATGTAAACCAGCCCAAAGTCCGAGACCACATGATACTCTCGATAGATGCAGAAAAAGCTTTTGACAAGATCCGACAGCTTTTTATGATCAAAACGCTAGAGATAGTAGGAATGGAAGGAACCTTTATCAATATAATAAAAGTTGTATACAAAAAGTCCACAACAAGGATTATGCTCAATGGGGAACAATTGGAAGCATTCCCACATCGATCAGGAACTAAACAAGGCTGTCCACTCTCACCACTTTTATTCAATACTGTAGTTGAAGTCATAGCTGAAGCCATAAGACAAGAAAGGGACATAAGAGGGATTCAAATCGGCAAGGAAGAAGTCAAGCTATCCCTATTTGCAGATGACATGATCTTATACCTGAGTGATCCCAAAAACTCCACCAGGAAGCTCCTGGAACTAATTGAGAAGTTCAGCAGGGTGGCAGGATACAAACTAAATGTGCGAAACTCAGTGGCCTTCCTATATGCCCAGAATGAAAGAAGTGAAAAAGCCTTGAGAGAAACAATCCCATTTACTATAGCCCCTAAAAAAATGAAATACCTTGGTATAAACCTAACCAAGGAGGTAAAAGACTTTTACAATGAAAACTTTAAAACCCTAAAGAAAGAAATTGCAGAAGACACCAGAAGGTGGAAAGACCTCCCATGTTACTGGATTGGCAGAATCAACATCGTAAAAATGACCATTCTACCAAAGGCAATATAAAAATTCAATGCTATACCAATTAAAATCCCAAAGCAATTCTTTAAAGAAGTTGACCAAACAATCTCAAAATTCATATGGAGGCACAAAAGACCCAGGATAGCAAAGACAATCCTGAGTAACAAAAATACTGCTTGAGGTGTTACTATACCAAACCTTAGTCTCTACTACAAATCCATAGTTATAAAAACAGCCTGGTACTGGCTCCAAAATAGACACACAGATCATTGGGTAAGGATTGAAGACCCAGATGTAAGCCCACACAATTACAGCCATTTGGTCTTTGACAAAGGGGCCCAAAGAATCCAATGGAAAAAGAACAATATCTTCAACAAATGGTGCTGGCTAATCTGGATCTCCACATGCAGAAGATTAAAGCTGGACCCGTACTTATCACCATGTACAAGACTTAATTTCAAATAGATCAAGGACCTTGATATAAGGCCAGAGACTATAAAAACCATAGTTGAAAGGGTAGGGAACTCCCTCGAGCTGATTGGGCTAGGCCAATATTTCCTAAACAGACATCCAATGGCACAGTCACTGCTACCAACTCTCAACATTTGGAATCTTGTGAAATTAAAGAGCTTCTGTTCATATAACGAGATTGTAACACGAGCTCAAAGGCAACCCACAGAATGAGAGAAAATCATCACTAACCACATATCTGATAGAGCTCTACTGTCCAGAGTGCACAAAGAACTTAGAAAACTAAACACCAAGGAAACCAATGGCCCAATTAAAAAATGGGCCCTGGAACTTAAAAGAAACTTTACCAGTGATGAAATTAAAATGTCTAACAAATGTCTTAAAAGATGCTCCACTTCCTTAGCCATCAGGGAAATGCAAATCAAAATTTCCCTGAGATATCATCTCACCCCAGTCAGGATGGCAAAAATCCACAATACAAACAACAACAAATGCTTGAGAGGATGTGGAGAGAGGGGAACTCTCCTACATTGCTGGTGGGAATGCAGGCTCATACAGCCACTCTGGCGAGCCGTCTGGAGATTCTTAAAGAAATTAAAGATTGAAATGCCATATGACCCTGCTATTCCACTTTTGGGAATAACCCCCCATACAGCAGTGGTTCACCTTGATAGCACAAGCACGACCATGTTCATAGCAGCACTGTTTACAATAGCAAAGTCATGGAATCAACCCAAATGTCCAACAGTTGATGAGTGGATAAGGAAACAGTGGTACATCTATACAATGGAGTACTACTCAGCCATCAAAAATGATGAATTACTGGAATTTGCCGGGAAATGGATATATTAAAAACAATTATATTAAGTGAAGTATCCCAGACCCAGAAAATTAAGCACCATATGTACTCCCTAATAGGTGGCTCCTAGTACCAAACCCACCCAGCCCACCTAGAGACAGTAATTTCAAGGATTATGAACAAGAGGGATAGGGTAGGAGGGGCACACCAGAAACAAGGAGAGAAGGGACCATGTTACAGCAGAGAAAATAGGCCTCCATCAAGGACTCAGATAAGTAATGAGACATCTGATTAAGTTCACAGACTTTTGTTCCTGATCATTTACTACTGAGGGGGTATGATCTCACCAGAAGAGGAGGGGATATAGTCTGGCAGAGAAAAAATAACCGTTGTGCAAATTGGTTATAGACCCCTCCCTCACTGTGGTTTCCCACTTTTATTACATCTACCTTTGAATGTGCTTTTATCACAAGACTCTAGTTTAACAGCTTTTTGTCTCTGGCCAGGGGGTAACATACAATGCCCACCAGGATGGAGTGAAGGTCATTGTAGGAGCAGCAAAACTGCAAAAGAAAATCAATGAACCACAATCCAGAACTTGAGAGACTCTATATCAACCACCTAGAACTAGGCCAGCTTAATGTCTCCCCATCCTGAATCTCAGGGAAATTTGCGGAAGAAGGGGCAGTAAGATTGTAAGAGCAAAAGGATGGGAGGAGCAATGATATGTAAGATACTCCATACAAGTTAGGGCTGAAGCAATCATAATTGGACTTTACATGCCCTGCGCATTGTCCAACACATTATTGACCCCACAAAGTCTAGCATCTGCTAAAGGCACCAAGATCCTTGGAGGCAAGTGATTGGCAGCCACAGCAGTGTTCCTATACCTAAGGGGAACACGGGAAAGGGTTCAGGGAATTGCCACTGGGTCCTTGTACATCATCGGAGAGGAGGGCCCAGAGGAAAATCAGGCATGCACAAGAAAGGACTCTCTGGGAACTGGGGCGGGAGGCACTGGGGGATGGGAATGGAAGGGGGTGGGGAGGAGGAGCAGGGGGTACAGGGGGAGGAGGAGGGAGGGAGGGAACTGGTGTAACTATTAAGTTTGTATGAGCTGAAATAATAATAAAAATGTATTAATAAAAAATGTTTCACTTCTTTAGCCATCAGGGAAATGCAAATCAAAACTTCCCTGAGATATCATCTCACCCCAGTCAGGATGGCAAAAATCCACAATACAAACAACAACAAATGCTTGAGAGGATGTGGAGAGAGGGGAAATCTCCTACATTGCTGGTGGGAATGCAGGCTCATACAGCCACTCTGGTGAGCCATCTGGAGATTGTTAAAGAAATTAAAGATTGAAATGCCATATGACCCTGCTATTCCACTTTTGGGAATAATCCCCCATGCAACAGCGGTTCACCTAGATAGCACAAGCACGACCATGTTCATAGCAGAACTGTTTACAATAGCAAAGTCATGGAATCACCCAAATGTACAACAGTTGACGATTGGATAAGGAAAATGTGTTACATCTATACAATGTAGTACTATTCAGCCAATAAAAATGATGAATTACTGGAATTTTCCAGGAAATAAATGGGATTAGAAACAATTATATTAAATGAAGTATCCTAGACCCAGAAAATTAAGCGCCGTATGTACTCCCTAATAGGTGGCTCCTAGTACCAAACCTACCCAGCCCATCTTGAGACACTCAAAGGTACATCTATGTAAAACCTACAGTAATTGCAAGGATTATGAAGAGGAGGGATGGAGTTGGAGGTCCACACCAGAAACAAGGAGAGAGGGGACCATGTTACAGCAGAGAAAATAGGCCTCCATCAAGGACTGCAAGTAAGTAATGTGACACCTGGTTAAGTTCACAGATGTTCGTTCCTGATCATTTTCAACTGAGGGGATATGATCTCACCAAAAGGGGAGGGCATATAGTCTGGCAGATACAAAGTAACCATTTTGCAAATTGGTGATTGACCCCTCCCTCACTGAGGTTTCCTACTTTTAGTACATCTACCCTTAAATATTATCTTATAACAAGACTCCAGTTTAATAGCTTTTTGTCTTTGGCCAGGGGGTGACATACAATGCCCATCAGGATGGAGTGAAGGGCATTGCAGGAGCAGCAAAACTGCAAAAGAAAATCAACAAACCACAATCCAGAACTTCAGAGACTCTCTATCAACCACCTAGAACTAGGCCAGACTAATCTCTCCCCATCCTGAAACTCAGGGACATTTGTGGAAGAGGGGGCGGTAAAATTGTAAGAGCAAAAGGATGGGAGGAGCAATGATTTGCAAGATACTCCACACAAGTTAGGGCTGAAGCAATCATAATTTTACATTGCATGCCCTGTGCAATGTCCAACAAATTATTGACCTCGGAAAGTCTAACATCTGCTAAAGGCACCAAGATCCTTGGAGGCAAGGGATTGGCAGCTACAGTAGTGTTCCTATGCTTAAGGGGAACACAGGAAAGGGTTAAGGGAAATGCCACTGGGTCCTTGTACGTCGTCATTGGAGAGGAGGGCCCAGAGGAAAGTCTGGCATGCACATTAAAGGACTCTCTGGATATTGCGGGGGAGGCACTGGGTAATGGGGAGGGAGGCACTGGGGGATGGGGAGGGAGGGGTGAAGGGAGGGGGACCAGGGGTTTCAGAGGGAGGAGGAGGGAGGGAGGGAACTGGTGTATCTATTAAGTTTGTATGAGAGGAAATAATATAAAATGTAAAAAAAAGAATTTACAGATCCTGGTGAAGTCAAATATTAATTGTAGATTTCATAAGAATATAGGATTGACCTTCCAGGATAAGTCAATGGAATGCTGCCTGGTTAATTCCTATCCACATATTAGTGGTCCTCCCTTCCTGTACTTGCACAAAGCTGATCATGCCCCAATAATTTGAACCTGAAAGCACATTGCCAAAAATTGAGAAACAAAGAAGTTGGACTATTAAAGGACATCATGAAGTACAAAAATAATTTCCATTTTGCGGTGAACTTTATAAATAGTTGATTTTCATTCTCTCAACAAACTCATTCACAGTGAAAAGGTAGGTATTTCACAATTTAAAACGTTCTTGCTATTTGTACAACATAGGGCAACAATGAATAATATATCATTACTTATACACACTGCCTTCTCTTGGAAATGAAAATTCATTTTCTGGCAAGATCTGTGTAATTCTTTAAAATCAATTATTTCTTCAAACTTTGTGTGCTTTAGCAATAAGAAATATGAACATTTTCATGATGCCATCTGTTCAATACACATGTTCAGGGAGAATCTAAATATCAGGCTTCTATGAGAAATTAAGGAAAGTTTATTACCTAGAAAAAAATGTTTGCAATGTCGTGGACCTCTCTCTTTGTCTTAAAATATGCTCTATTTGTTGTGGACAAAAATATAACCTTCATGAATTCAAAGGAATATGATAATATGTACATTTAATCTCAAACCATGGAACTTGAACCAAGGATGTAGCTCCACAAGCCTTATACGGTAAACACAACTCAATTAATTATGAAATACATAGATTTTTTTGCATGACTAATACACATTGTGCCCTAGATTTAATCCTCAGCACAACACACAAATATATGTATACACATATATATATGTATATATAATCTGTAAAGTTTTATGCTAAAGATCACAAAATGTCTGATTAGACCTTTTCCTTATGTAGAATTGAATCATTAATAGAACATAATTTTTTTTACATTCTATTGGATATTGTGTGACAGTGTGCTTCCTGGCAAGCCAGAATAATTCATCAAATACCATTACTGTCTTTATTATGATCATCTTTTTCAAAAATTATTTGCAAATATTTTCAGATAATTTCATGAATGCTATCTTCATTACTTTACATAAAAGAGCAAATACACCATAATACTTGGCATAGGAAAAAACACAGTAAATAATAAAATATTTGCAGATTGTTGATCCCTAAAAGCAAGAACATCTATTTCTCAGAGAGCGTTATTAAAGAGTTGGAAGGAAGAATATAAACCTGAAGGCTGTGGGTGTTTTTAGTCATATATTATATTTCAGAAATAACATGGCCTCTGTACCGTGAACTCGTTGCTGTCTACTTTACATCATGAAAGGGGAAAGAGTTCAAAAGGCAATAAACCTCCCACAAAGACTAACCAGGGTCAACACAGAATGGGACAGTAGGGAGGAACTCTTTCCAGTGGTATTTCCATTATTATATTGTCCTTGCTCCAACAAGTGCCCCCATGTATATCATTAAGAGTAGCTAATATGGGACTTAGTAAATAATGCATCAATAGGCATGGAAGTCGAAAGAAGACAAATAAAGAACAATAAAGTCGTCAGTATTAATGAATGAGGATTAGTATTGTGTGATAGGAGTAAAAATGACAAGAATACATCTGCAAATCACCAAAAGAACATGAATTAAATAAACATAACCATGTTACACTAAGAAAATATCTTCAAAGGATAGCCATGACTAGCCCATAACCAGTTAACAAGCATTTTATCTCTCTATATGTTCTGGCAATCAAGTTGACAAATATATATATGAATGAATGACTATATATGAATATTCTCAGTCTTGCAAATTCATCCATAAAAAGTTATAAATAATACTACAACCTGCCTGTGACACTCAGTATTAATTGTCAAATTGACATGATTTGCAATTACCCAATGAGAAAAGCCTCTGGGCACAACTGTGAGGAATCATCTTGATTAAATTGCCTTCAGGACATGCTAGAAGGGAATTTTTTTGAATTCTTTAGTTGTAACAAAAAAATGACTCTAGATGTGGCCAGCACTTTCCTGCGGCCACTGACATATAAGGAGATGTGAAGTTTTTGCTTTGAGCCTACTGAGCATCACATCTTTATGATGAGTTAAATTTTGGCTATTTCCGGGTTTGGAGAGGTGGCTCAGGGGTTAAGCCTCTGCCTTGCAGGCGGAAGGTCCTGAGTTCAGATCCTAGACTCACCTATAGAAGCCAGGCGGAAGCAGTGGGCGGCCTGCGCTTCTGGTCCTGATAGGGCGGAGCCTGTGAATCCCCAGGCAGAGTAAACAAGGAAGAGGTGGAGGCGGTCCATGATGGTTCCCGAATTCATCTGTGGTTCTACACACACACACACACATGCATACAAGCACAATTGAATAATAAATAATAATAAGAAAATTTTGCCTGTTTCTGAGTTTAGAACTGTTGTTGCTGCTAATATTGAAACTCAGCTTCTTTTGTCTTTCAATATGCACTGAAGACTAATGGCTCTTCTGGGACCTTCTAGGTCTTTGGCACCATATTGGGATCACAGAGCCTCCCATTTTTATAGACCAGATAGGATTCTGTCTTTTCAGTGTGTAGACTATAATTGTTGGAATACTGAAGCCTGTTGTACAGTTAATTTAAGAAGTCGCTTGTGCAATTTCTTCTTTTTATTCCTGTAAAGCACTCTGACTAAATAGATAATCCATAAAACAGTATTTCTAGTGTATCCTAATGCAAGTGAATATTATCTACTCAGTGACTGAATAAAATAGAAAATATAACATAAAACAGTAACTATGATGCCAAGGTGTGCTTTTAAGATTTACTATTTGGCTTATCATTTGAGAACGATACCTATTAGAAACCTGAATATTAGTTAGGTGATGTTAATAATTTATCATGCTTAAGAAACCCAGTTGATGATTTTTGTAGTGTTATTTCAGGAATTAATGGCACTTAACAATAATTAGAATTTTAATGTACTACACAAAATTGGCAATATCATTGGATTGAATGTTATATCTGCAACTCAGGATTTCCAAATGCACTGAATGCAAGTCATTTTTTACATGTTAATCTTAGAGTCTGATTGCCATCATCTTTATGTTGTGAATATAATGAATTGTATGAATTTTACAGGATCACATGATAGCCTCTCCATTTATTTCCATTCTTTTTCTAAATGTCACTTGTTGTTGAATAAATGTTACATTTTCTTGATGGTTGACATGATTATTTTACCATATTTTGCTTAAGGTTTCTAAATATTAACCTATGAAAAAGATTATTTGGATTTCAACTTTATATAGGTTGCTGTCAAGTATTAATCTTTTAGAGTGTCATTGAAAAAGAGAAATAAGGGCAGTATTGTGAATATAAGTCCATAAATAAATGCCAGTGTTTGTAGAGAATAGTTGCCAAAGTTGAACTGTGTTAGCCATCAGGGAAATGCAAATCAAAACTTCCCTGAGATATCATCTCACCCCAGTCATGATGGCAAAAATCCACAATACAATCAAGAACAAATGCTGGAGAGGATGTGGAGAGAGGGGAACTCTCCTGCATTGCTGGTGGAATGCAGGCTCATACAGCCACTCTGGCGAGCCATCTGGAGATTCTTAAAGAAATTAAAGATTGAAATGCCCTATGACCCTGCGATTCCACTTCTGGGAATAACCCCCTATGCAGCAGAGGTTCACCTCGATAGCACAAGCATGACCATGTTCATAGCAGCACTGTTTACAATAGCAAAGTCATGGAATCAACCCAAATGTCCAACAGTTGACGAGTGGATAAGGAAACTGTGGTACATCTATACAATGGAGTACTACTCAGCCATCAAAAATGATGAATTACTGGAATTTGCCGGGAAATGGATATATTAAAAACAATTATATTAAGTGAAGCTCAGGGAAATTTACGGAAGAGGGGGCGGTAAGATTGTAAGAGCAAAAGGATGGGAGGAGCAATGATATGCAAGATACTCCATACAAGTTAGGGCTGAAGCAATCATAATTGGACTTTACCTGCCCTGCGGAATTTACAACACACTATTGACCTCACAAAGTCTAGCATCTGCTAAAGGCACCAAGATCCTTGGAGGCAAGGGATTGGCAGCCACAGCAGTGTTCCTATACTTAAGGGGAACACAGGAAAGGGTTCAGGGAAAGGCCACTGGGTCCTTGTACGACATCAGAGAGGAGGGCCCAGAGGAAAATCAGGCATGCACAAGATAGGACTCTCTGGGAATTGGGGCGGAAGGTACTGGGGGATGGGTAGGGAAGGAGGGGGGAGAGGAGGGGGAGCAGGGGGTACGGGGGGGGGGAGAGGGAGGGAACTGGTGTACCTATTAAGTTTGTATGAGCTGAAATAATAATAAAAATATTAATAAAAAATTATGAATTTCTGATTCTAAAATAAAACTTTATCACTTTTCTTAAAAAAATACTAAAACATTTAAATTGTGAGACCATTGATATTTACTCCCAAATTAATATGTAGAAATTTGCGTGCACATTCTGAAGTGTTAGAATATAGAGTACAAGGGGGGGATGACGGAGAATGAAGAAGAGGATGGGGTACCTACTGAGCTTGTATAATTAGGAAAAAATATGGAAGGAAAAAAATCAGAAAAAAGACATGAATGGATCAAAAGGAAAATTAGAATTACATATAAATCAAGTATGATTCATTATAATATTTTAAAGATTTTTCTTGTGGTTGAGAAAGAATGCTCAAACCAGCATTATCTGAAAATTAATCATATCAGCAGAGTAGGGCACATCCAAAAATCAGAACAAATGTGAAATTAGATCAGATGTCAAATCTATCATATTCTTACCTTCATAACTTCATTGTTTCAATACATAACTGATCTAAAAGATTTAGAAGAGCAAAGAATGTTTTTAGTCATGCTTATGATCTTAAGTTATAATTCTTAACAGCTGGATAGTCGAAAGGAGGAGCCAAGGGAATGAACCACACCATATTTTTCAGGGAGAGCAGAGGAGTACTTCCTATCAGTAACCTGCAAGCTTGGCTAAAGGTCAGCTAGTGTTTCCCTATCTCTATATGTCTGCTCACTCTACAGTGTAATCTACATTTCTACATTAGGTATTCAATAAATATGTCTCCTACAGAACTGCATTATGTCTCCTTAACTACTTTCTCATATGTGTGTCCAAATATCACATCACAAGTGTACAGCTGACATCTGGCACTAGCTGCAAAAATTTTATAGTTACTTTTAGATTGTTGTTTTTTCTTCTAAGGCACTTCCTTTTTTCTGTCATGTTGATAATAAATGTCTAATCATAATGTTGTATTTAAAAATAAAGTAAATTGGGGCTGGAGAGGTGGCTCAGGGGTTAAGCTTCTGCCTTGCAGGGGGAAGGTCCTGAGTTCGGATCCTAGACCCCACATATAGACGCCAGGCAGAAGCGGGGCGGCCGGCGCTTCTGGTCCTGGTAGGGTGGAGCCTGTGAATCCTGGGACAGAGAAAGAAACAAGGAGGAGGTGGAGGCGGTCCATAGTGGTTCCTGAATTCGTCCATGGTTCTGCACACACACACACATACATACACACATGCGCACACATGCATACATGCACAATTGAATAAATAATAAATAATAAATAATTGAAAATAAAGTAAATTATATATTGAGTTTGGTATGATGGGACACATCTGTACTCACAGCATGTTGGAGACTGAGACATTAGAATCACGGGAAGTTTCATAATGAAACCAAATTAGGGGTTGTTTAAGGGGAGCAGATGAAGGGATAGGAGACAGGGAAGGCTGAGGGAGTAACAAACAATACTAAGGTTGCAAATTGCAGCCAGATATAAACCTCCTATGATATTAGTATATCAATTTTTTTAAAGGTGAAAATAAACATATTTTCCTATACAGGGTAACACTGAAAGAGGGGGATAGGGCAAACATCCATTGGGTAAAATGCCCTATGATATTTCAACTATAAGCCACAAGCAATTAAACAATACACAACATACCAGGTACATGACAACCCCTATTAAATTGTTGGGTAGAGAGTTCTTATGACCTTTAAAGTTTCGCAAAGCAATGTATTCTTTTGCCATTGTTCTTTTAATTTTAATTTTTTTTTTGTGCACATGTGCGTGTGTGTGTGGACCAAGGATGACTTCAGCAATCATCATGAATTGCTTCTACTTTCTTTTTGCTTGCCTCTGGGATTTTCCAGACTGTGCCAACCAGGAGCTCAAAATGCAAGTTGCTGCCGTTTATACTGCCATTTTTATATGGAAAATGAAGATCCACACTCAGATCCTTTTTCCTGCAACACAGAATCTTAATCCCTGAGCCATTTCTCCAGTATTTTCTATTATTCTTGATTACCCTCCAGAAACTGATAGATTCTATTATTGAAAATTACTGAAAATTCACATATATCACCACATGCTCGTCATAGGATATGGAAACAAGCACCAGCTGGTACTGAACACACAGTAGCTATTTGTATCTCCATAAAACCTGCACAGGATTTGTTTATCAATATATCACCATGAAATAGCAAAGAATTCAAGTAGCCCCACATCTCTACGAAGTCTGATGAAATTCAACTCTGATTTGGGTTTGGGGGAAGGAGTGGGTGATGCTTTCTTCAGTGGTATAGCCACTAATGCGTAACTCATGTCCAGCAGGTATTCAGAAACATGTCATCAAAACAACCTCAATGAAAGACAGGACTTCACTCATATCAAAAACAAATAAACAGCAGCAAAATCAAGATAATAGGAGAGAGACTCGCAGTGAAAAAGGAGGGATATAATTGGAAAGGCAATACATTTGTGCCTAGGATTAAGGCATGAAACTATCATAAATTCACTGAAACCATAATATGGAGTAATAAAAGAATAATTTTTAAAAAAGAACAGTAAAAATCGCCAAAATCAATAAATAAATCAACCAAACAACCAAGTGGATAATGGATATGACCATGTAATTGTTCAGTAGAAATTGCACTCATTTACAAGCCCAAAATCAATTCTGTAGTTGGCGGAGGCCATGAGGAAAGTATACATGAAGAACCAGACAGATAATCACTGTGCTTCAAAGAGTTGCAGCATTCCCAGATTCTTCTCTCTATTGGGCACTGGTCCCTCTCATACCATTCCATGCAGGAAAATTTGTGTAATCAATTCAGCTGGTGAAAGGTGCCTCTCGCTATTTCCATGGAGTCTAAGGTATAACACACAAAGGCATGCGTTTATCCATTGAAGTTATATGCCTTAGTCAAACACTGAAGCGTATGAGGAGCTTGAAACCATAGGAGACATACCTGCCCAAAATGGTAGACTATCATCAATTATAGGGCCTTTTATCTGTGGATAAAGAAGAATTCCTGGACAAATACCATCTGTCTGCTTCGAAGAGATACTCAACATGGAAGATATAATCCTCATGATTTCTGAAAGAGTAACAGCAATTCCACTCCAATATAATTTCAAACTTTTCTTAGACCCTCTTCTTTATATACACACAGTAAAATATTTCTCTCTCTCACATCAGCTTCCCCACCTGAATAAGGTGCCTAAAGTCTCTTGGAATTTGCAATTGAAACTAAACCTTTTTTTTTTTCTTTTTATATATATATATAGTTGCTGTTTTGTTTTGAGACAGTATCTATGTATCCCGGCTGGCTCAAAAAATTATTGTTTAAAGGAAGAAAAGTGATCATAGTAAGACAGAACTAGTCATACATGACCATGGAACAAAATTTTAAGCCTCCAAATAAATAGCACAGTAAATGTACCTAACTGTACTTGACCAGGGAAATGGGCTGACCTTTTAATTTTATTTATTTCTTCCACTCATACAATGTTGATAATCCACCCTTCCCTGGATTCTCTTTGCTCCTTCCCCCCTCTTTTTCCCCTTCCTCTCCCCACCTCCCTTTCTCCCAGTGCCCCCTCCCCCCATTCCTGGAGCATCCTTTAGTATGCATGACGAACTTCCCTCTGGGTCCTCCTCTCTGATGAGGTGTTAAGACTCAGTCGCATTGCCTAGAACACTTTTTTGTGTTCCCCTTTAGTATAGGAGCACTATTGTGGCTATTAATCCAGTATAGTGATAGGAAAACACTAAAAAGAAATCAAATGTCCATTAATAGTAAAACTTCTGAATAAATTATGGTTTATATGAAGAATTAAATATGCAACATTTGAAAGAATAAAGGTGGTTTAGAGGAGGAAAGTTCATCCTTGGAAAAAGGAGGGGCATAGAGGATTTGGTAATATGGGGCTGAAAATATAAATTCATTATATTTATATATTAAAATATCAATTAAAAACAAAAATAATAAAGGAATATACAGATCTCAAAGATATGTAAGACATACTATTAAATGAGAAAAGCAGCTAAAAAGAAGAAACTAAGCCCATAAAGAGTCCCTCAGAATGTTTTACAGAATTTTTCAGCGTATAATTTAGTTGACTGTTTTTTTTAACATTTTTTATTATTATTGCTGCTCATACAAACTTAATAGGTAGACCAGTTCCCTCCCTCCCAGTTGACTGTTTTTTCTTAAACTCATGCTATCAAATTTATTCAACCTTTGTCTGCTGGTAAAAGAAAGCTTTATTTTTATTTGCACTGCTTATTTTTGAGGGAGAAAGAATTCCTCAGAAAGTCTACTAATCCACAACAATGAAAGATAATAGAGCATCTTAACAATCATTACAGATATTTCTTAATATTTTATCAAAAATCATATGTTGTTTTTATTATTTTGGCTATGATTTAATGAAGATACGAGTGCATCAAATGTTGAAAGTGTATTAAGAATCTTGTTTGACAAATGTGTTTTTTTATACTTAATGTATAATGCTGTGGGTTAGAGTGAAACAATTTCAAACAAAATGGTATGCATAATAATCAGCAACAGGAATTAAAGGATCATGACAAAGTTCTCTCATCAAAGATATAAAAGGCATCTAGTATTCTGACCTGGTTCCCTAAACTTCTCAGACCCATTCACTCTTCAGGTATGTTGCAATAGAGTAGTTGAATCTTGACTGTACAAAGAAGTTGATTGTATCCAGTGAGTAAGTACCAGAAGCAAGTAGTCTGGGAAGAGGTAGAGAAACACACAGATACCACACAAATACACACACACAGAACAAACATGAAAAAAAAAAAACCTATCACTGCCAATGACAAAAAAACCTGCATCCAATCATGAGAAATTTCCAATTAAAATCTTTAAAGATTTATTCTAAAATAGGAAATTAAATGAAAACATCAGCTTTTTAGTGTAACATTATGCATGTCTGAGGTGGGTAAAAATAGGACTCTATGAGCATCATTCAGAAAAGAAACATCCAAGATAAAAATAATCAGAAAGAAAAAAATTGAGCTGCTCTCATGTGATAAAAATAAGAAACAACAATTATCAATTAAAAATATGAATGCTGAAATAAAGTTAGATATAAAGATCGCAAGTCCAGGTTAATTACCAAGGAGCAACACAAAAGAAAACATTTAGATGTTAGGAAGTTCAGAAAATTAAAGAAGTCATCAAGACATGAACAGATTTCCAATGTTGTATCCTGAGAACAATTGTTAGAACTCTAAGATATAAGTATTTGGTTAAAATAGTTCACACATCCAAATGTAAAGGCTTGAAATTAGGTAGAATATTCAACATAACTTTAGAATATTTAATGAATAGATCATTATAGCATTTTCATTTGTAAAAATAAATAAGGCACATTAATTAGGAATAACATACAAAGTAGAATCCCCTGGAAATTAGTTAAACCTAAATATGAAAACATTTTAATATCATTAATTTGGCAAACTTTTGCCAACAAGTTTGTAACTATGTAGATAACATTAGAACCAGTTTACACTTCTATTTGAATCATATGGGAGCTAGAAACTCAAGGATTATCTTGAGCTCTAGTGTAGTCTACAATATGTAGAGGCTTGAAAAGTAGTCAAAATATGATTTGGCTTCCTAGCAAGTCTTGAGGGTAAAGTTTTAGTTGTCAAACACTTTTATTTTAAGGTCTCGAAATTATAGAAATTATAATTTTTTAATTTATTATTTATTCAATTGTGTGTGTATGTATGTGTGTATATATGTGTGTGTGTGTATGTGTGTACAACCACGGACGAATTCGGGAACCACCATTGACCACCTCCACCTCCTCCTTGTTTACTCCGCCCAGGGATTCACAGGCTTCGCCCACCAGGACCAGAAAAGCAGGCCGCCCCCGCTTCCGCCCGGCGTCTATACGTGGGGTCTGGGATCCTAACTCAGGACCTTCTGCCTGCAAGGCAGATGCTTAACCCCTGAGCCACCTCTCCAGCCCCCAGTTATAATTAAAAGAAAAGAGTAATGTAATGATAATTCCAATGAGTTGATCATCATGTTTTCTCTTCACTCACTTGAAAATTATGTCAGGTATTCTTTTGTTGCAATAAAAAATAGTATTAACCAAGTAACTTGAAGAGAAAGGGTTTGCTATCTGGCTTGTAATTTAAGAAAGACTGGGGCCTATCTTGTTGGAAAACACATAGAACAAGGAGCAGTGAGAGAAATGGAACTGCCATGTGACCCAGCTATACCACTCCTTGTAATATTCCCCAAAGACTACATCTTATTAAAAAACACATTTATCTATGTTCACTATAGCACTATTCACAATAGCAAAAAAAAAAAAAAATGGAATCAGCCAACATGACCATAAACAAAGGAATGGAAAATGAAAGTGTGTTACATATGTACTATGAAATAGTACTTGGCCATCAGAAAGGATGAAATTATGGAACTTTCTGATAAATGGATGGAACTAGAAACTTTAATAATATATTGAGTGCAGTATCTCTGCCACAAAAGTTAAGCACCACATGTTCTCTTTTATATGTGTATGATTGAACTGATATCCTTGTCAATGTATGTGGATTGGAAGTGCTGTAAGAGCCAGAAAATTTGAAAGAGACCTGTAAGTGGGAAGGTAGAAGGGATAGTTAGGGTGAAATCTTTTAAAGGGGCGATTAGGATACCAAGACAAGGAGGATGGAAATAAATGGGAAAAATACATAGCAGAGAATGAGGGGACAGGAGATAAGAGGAACATAGGAGATAGGAGAGACAGAGGGACTTAAAACCCAAGATGGTGGAAGTAACCCCAAAGGAACATCCTATGCTAATAATCTGTAAAAAATGTTTTTTAAAGAAAGGAACAAGAATGGGCAGTCCCTATACAGAGGAGCATAGAATGAAGAAAACAGGAGAGAAAAAAAGCCTTGAGCTGATCTATTTAGAACCCAGGGACAACATTATACTAGAAGTAACAGGAATACACCACCTCCTGATAAAATGTTGGTTAGAGAGATCTCAAAAGCCCCCAAACATTATAGACTTTTGCCAAAGAAACAACACAAATGGATACAGAAGAAAGGCAAAATATACCAACTGGAACTGGTCCGTGGACTTTCTCCTTGCTAGATAGTTTGCATAATACCAAGGAATACTGTACAAGCCTCATCAATGGCATGATATCTGTAAGTTGCAATATAAATCACCATGGCAACAGGTAACCACCAGTGTATTAGTAGCTTGAGTATCAAGGAGACAAACCAACAGCTCTCTGATTGAACTCAAGACCCGCTTGTCAGAAGGGTACACATCACTGATACTGTAAACTAGAACAAGAACCTATTATTTTTAAAAAAGGAAGGAAAAAAATCAGTAAGGAAGACAGCCAATAAACCTATAGTTAGGAAGACAGTTCATCAAAGTACTCTGTTGGTAGCTGTTTTTATACCTATAGAATAGGCAGTTACAGTGGAAACCTTTGTGTCTAAAGCTGGATAAATGAAGGGAAATGCACATATCAGTGGGGTGGACTTAAGAGAGGTACCTTGATATACCACAGAGGCCTGCGCACCCAGAGGAATAGAGAGGTCAGAATGAACCCTGGGGTCCATAGACGTACACAGGCAGAAGGGTGAGAGAGAATTGGAGAGAACTGGTGAAAGGAAGGAAGGGGTTGAGGGGAGGAGGGAGGGAAGAAACCTGCAGTGAATACTCAATATGCTTGTAAAAGTAAAAAAAAAAAAATAAATAAAAGCTAAAACAATTTTTTAAAAGTAGGAAAAAAAATAGGAAGTTTGCTCAAATTACAGCAGACATTGGAGGCCAAGAGAAAGAAAAAAGTAATTTTCACTGGTGCCATGGTTTGAAATGTGTCCCCCACAGTCTCACGTGTTTGGCAAGGTCATGGAACCTTGAGAGGTGGAGCCTTACTGGAGGAAGGCAGTCACAAGGGGTGGACAGTGAGGTGCATTAGTCCCACCCTACCTCCAGGAGAAATCTGTCTTTGCAGCAAGCAGTCTTGCAGCTTTCAACCTCCAAGATGTTGGAGTGACATAGCATCCTCTGGCTTTGGTCAGCCATCAGCCTCTGTTTTGAAAGATTGTTTCTCCCCTCTGAAACTGTAAGCCATTTCCCTTTCTCCCTTAACTTGCTTGACTTTAGGTGTTCTCTCACAGCATTAGTTAAGAGTAACTGTTACAACAAGTTAACATAAAACTTCAAGGGTCTCCTCTAATAAAGCCTTTCCTTTAGTAAGCCTTCGCATCCTAAAAATTCCATAATCTTCCCAAATAGCACCAACAGCTGAGATCAAATATTCAAACACATGATCCTGTTTTGGACAATCAAACCATGACAGTAATCTACTGGAGGACGTTTTTAAAGTAAGGGAATACACCAAGCAGGAAAATGTCCAAACAAGCAGTTGCTTTCCAGACATGATATGAATGAGTACAATAAGTTAATAAGTAATATCATGAAAATACAATGACTAGCTACAAACATGTAAAACTCTAAGAGAAATAGAAGTCAAGCATTTCTCCCAATTTTAAAAAGAGCTGAAAATACGGAACTAAAACAATAGAGCAAAGTAATTTGTTGTGGAACAAGGGGTTGAAGTCTAACAGCAATGCTGGTATCTATTATCTTCTATTTTCATCTTTGAAAAACAAACTTGCATTTAAATACAAATGCTGATGTAAAAAATAAAATTTAATTACCAGTAAAATTATCCTTTTTCTTTTTCGTCCTTTATTTTAAGGAGTCAAAAGTCAGATGCAATCATTCCTGAAGACATTCTGGAAATCCTCATGGATGATTAAACTCAAACACTCCATAACTTTCATTATTTGGGGGCAAATAATAAAAGATAATTTGCAGGCATGCTGTTTCCTGTAATTTAGTGGTTGATTACTAAGATGTGCAAACATTCTTGTGTTGCAATGATTGAGATAATAATTTTCTTGGTTTTAATTCTGTAACTTTTAGCAATTTACCATGAAAAGTATGAACTCAGAGAAGATTTAAACTATCTGCACAGAAATGACAAGAGCTGCCATTCTGGGGCAAAATGTTCTTTCTGTCAGAGCCCATGAGCTGAAATGACTGCCACTTAACAATGTAGGTGTGATCATTTCCTATATTCTTTGCAACCTTCATTAACAAATAGAATGAATTTATGTGTCATTGCCTCTCTTATTATCTGCTCCCTCCTCCATCTCTCCTCCTGCCCATTCATTCCATGCAAGCCAGTCTCCATCTTATATCTATTTCCCCTTCATGTGTGACCCACCGGACCCTATCCAATCCAGGAAGTGGACTATTCCTGGAGTGAGTGCTATACATCCAAGATGCCTGAATTGGCAAGTAATGGGACACCTGCTGGCAGGAATGGCCCACTAGCAGGAAAATTATCCAGTAGAAAAGATTTCCTTTGCCTGGTCCCCTATCATTCTTTCTGGTGACTCTCTCTCCTGAGATGCTCACTTGTTCATGCCCAAACGTTGACGGTGGAAGTAGACCTTACCTCAGTGAGGTTCCTGGGTGCAGGGGCTTGTTGTGACTGGAGAAAACTGTTTAGCAGAACCATTCTCCAGTCATAGGCTCTTGTGATCTCACTTCCTCCCTTCCCAAAAGGTTCCCTGAGACTTTGGATGAGAGGTGATTTTTTTTTTTTACTTTTCTACTTTTATAAGCATAGTGGGTATGCATCACACCTCCCTCTTCTCCTCCATTCTCTCCCTTCCCTTCATCATTCTCTCCCACTCCTTCCCACACATCCACTTGTGTGCTTCTATGAACCTTAGGGTTCACTCTGACTTGTCTATTCCTGTGGGTGCTCAGGCCTCTATTATATCAAGTTACCTCTCTTCAGTCCACCCCAATAATATGTGCATTTCCCTTCACTTATCCAGCTTTAAGCCCAAAGGTTTCCACTGTAAGTGCCCATTCTATGCATAAAACAGCTACCAATAGAGTTTTCATGTACTGCCTTCCTGTATATAGGGTTATGGCTGCGGAAATAATATTGATGTGCTATTTAGAGCTGTGCCATCAAAATGTGTATTTCATTATAAATATAACATATATTTTGATCTCTATATATTAAAACTATCATTCTTTGTCAAATGCTGTGAGTTTTAAAACAGATTCCTAATAGCTGTTAGATTGCTGATGATGAAATTAAGTTTCCTTTTTCTAATTGTCAGGATGCTGACTCACATACTTCTTATGTTCTACCCAAGTATGTAATTATTTGTACACAACAATTTGAAGGAAATCCTGCATCAGGTTCTGTTTTTAGAAAGTTGTGAGTATTCTGTCATTTAAGAAATGAAGACAGAAAGATTAGAAAAGAGGAGGAGGAAGGACCTGAGGACACTAGAAGAGAAAGGACTTGTTTTTGATAATGATTTTGAAGACTTAGAAGATATTTCAATGATTACTCTTTCTTCAGTGTTTCTATTAAAAATGTGACAGACACTGTTGGAATACACACTCTGAAAATACTGCCAAAGAGGATCATTCATGTTCTTGGCTATGCTTTTGTCACCTTTCCCAGTGTTGAACTCTTTTATCCACAGTGAGGAAGAAACCATTTCTTAAGCGTTGCTCTCTCATTCAAATTCCATCTGTATTATTCCTGCATCGACCAGAGATTTCTTCTTCAGCTCTAATTTCTAATCTGTGTTTTTCTCTTTGCCCCTTTAATATCTAAAATTCCAACTCCGCTCACATTTCTGTAGTTCTCTTATTTTCCCAACCTTACTTGTAATTTACTATCCCTGTAAACCAAGATGAGGATTAGGACAATCAATCAGCCCCAGCACATTTCTCAGAGAACAGAGAAAAGGAAAAGTGAGCAGTGAAGAACTATGGGTTAAACTTCAGATTATTTTTACCACAATTATAAGGAAACTATGGAAAAACTTTGGGAAAAAAAAAACACTTTTTATACTTTGAAAATTCAGTGTCCAGGGCATTCATAACACTAAAACAGTCTGAGGGAAGAAAGTTGCTAATAAATCCCTGAAGGTATATTCCATATTCTGGGCAACTGAGCACATACAATGGCAAACTGGATAATTCTATCTCGTTCCAGTAATTGCACCAATTTGTGTGAAAGATAGAAATGTGCCCTTTACTCTAAGAAAAATGAAATTGAACATTCATACACAGAGCCCGTGGCAATTGACTCTGTTATGGGGAAGAACTTAACAATATTTCATGTTGCCCAAAGTTACAAGAAATGTCCACTTTACTTTTGCAGATGTTCGATCAATTTGTTACATTTTTTGAGAGAATCCCTCCATCATTTCTAGTTTAAAAATTATTTTATCCAAAAAGTTTCTAGACACTGATTTTGCTTCTATGAATATATTTCCTCTGAAAAACTAAGACAGACATCTCTATCTGAGACATCTTTATATCACCAAATTTTATTATTCAATATACTTGTGCATTTTCTTATTTGTCTGCTAATCACTCTTCTAAACATAAACTCCCTGAGAGCATGAATCAGTCAGTCTGTTGAATAGTGTATGCTGATTATGTTTGCTATGGGAAGTGTCATAGATATTTGTGAATTTCTCTTGAATGGAGAATTAAACACTTCATATCATCTGCCTGATCTGCCTGATATTCTTCTGCGCACCTCTTAGCATATTACTTGTCAGACTTGGTTTTGTTGTGATTCCTTTTGAAATCTGACTACATTTTCAAAGTAACACTGCACATAATGTCTTTCTGGAAATGTTGCTGCTCTTACTCCTAAAAAGTAATCAAATAGTTGGCAAATCTGGACTCTGGAAAGGTGTCCCTAGGATCCATGTAAAAGACCAGTGTAGGTCATGAGTGTCTATAATTCCACTGCCACTAAAAGAAAAGGGGTGGTCAAGACAAGAGAATTGCTTAAAGTTCATGGGTCAGATAGTAGTTTGTCATTTGCAGCAAGAAAAATTAAAGAATAAAGCCTATGAAAGGAAGGTCAAGACTAACATTCTTCTCTTAATAGACTTAAAAGATTGGGGTATTTCATTTGACATACAATTCTAGAGGAAATAGTCCGTTGTGATAGGGAATACATTTCAACAGGCAAATGCTTGGCAAAAGGGTATGAGATTAATTGTGGTCATACTCAGGAAGAACTAGAGAAAGTAATAGTCAGAATGTAGGACTCTTCCCCAGTGAAGTACTTCCTCCTTCAAAGCTGTATGTCTTGGAGTTTGTATAACCTTACAAACAGTATCGTCAGTTGAGGGCCAAGAGTGTAAACACATGAGGCTGTGGGGCATCTTTACATTCAAATGAGGACTCCACATAAAAATGCTCAAAATAGTGGTGCACACTTGTAACCTGGTGTATATCTAGGTTTCACTTACTAGGCAACTTCGACCAGCTGCAAAGGAACCTGTCTCAAAAAAAAATGGGGATGGCTCCTAAGGAGTAAGGGCACTTGAAGTTAAACTCTGACTTGCATATGCATCCACCTGCATGCACATGAATGGACAAACATACACACACACACACACACACACACACACACACACACACACACACACACAGTGTTGGGGGGTATAAGGAAATCAATAAATAGAATGAAATTTGTTTATCTTGTAAATTTCTCATCATTTAGTTAATTGATTCTTGTCTGAGAGAGTTCTCATAGTTGTAGATATAAGGATTATGTTTTATAAGCATTTTATTGTATTATACTGTTTCAGATTATTACATTACCCAATACTTTCTAATCTTGGAACATTTGCATTAACTGTTTGCTTGTGATCATTAATTCCTAACCAGATAGTAGGTAGGATATGTTAGCTATAAGGAGCACACTTGCTACACTAACAAGATTCATGAAATCTAATTTTGCTGTATTTACTTGTAAGCGTCAGCAGAAAATGTGAATGTCTTTTGCTATCATATGCCTAAAAATAAATCCAGAGACACTCCAGGTGTTATCCCACAATTGTGATTAAATATCTGTAAATGAATTGCATTTATGTGGTTTGCATGTTTGTATGAGTCAGTGTTGAAAGCAAATACAGAACACATATCCAACTTCAGGTAACATTGGCCCAATTTTTCCCAACTTCTGGCCAGTCCAAAATATTATATACTTAGAAATTTCTTTAAAGTTTGATTTGAAGAGCTGGAGCTCAGGGATTAAGACTGCCTCTCATGCAGAAGGTCTTGAATTCAGATCCTTGATCCCATGTAAAAATGCCAGGCAAAAAAAAGCAATAACTTGCACTTCATTCTCTGGAAGGCAGAGTTTGGGAAACTTCAGAGGGAAGCCAAAAGGAGGCAGAAGCGATCCTGAATGATTTCAGAAGTCACTCTTGGCCCACAGACAAAACCAGTGGCCTCTGATGTGCACACATATACACAAAAATAAACAAACTAAAAAAATAAATAAAGTAAATAATAAATAACAAATAGATTTTTATTGGGGATTATGGTAAAATATGGACATTGTTAAATAGAAGAATCACCCATTGCCATTATATAGTTTTCTTTGGGGAAAAAAAAGGATCTTTATATGCAGAGAGTGAATTTACCTCACTAAGTACTGTGGTGCTTAGTTACACAGAGCAAGCAAAAGTACTTCATTCTGTACATGAAGACTCATTCAGTTGGAGAGCTAATAAATCTTTGCATCAGAAATAATCATTTCATTGGATATCACATTTATGATTGTGTGAGAAAAATAAGTTTTTATGTCATCCTATACCTGAATATAAAGTCAGTTTACATGGGAATTTAAATTCCTGAGAAGAACAATAAGTCAAGAACTCGGTCACAGTTTATGAGCTGATAACGGTCAATGTCTATATAAAAATCACAGCATAATTGAAAGAACCTATTCTATCACCTTTGATTGCAGGTTAAATTTCTGGTTTGGCAAAGGTTAGAAACTACAATCCTGAATCGAAAGACAAAAAAAGAAATGTCTAACACAACAATTTGATCTCAATATAGAGTCTTAACTGTCTTTCATTTGCAAGCCTACACTTGGATATTATTGTGAAGTGTTTATCTTGTTCTGTTTATGAGTCTGGTCTTTTTCCCTGACTGCATGTGTCCTTTACTAATTATACATAACCTGCTGACTTCTAACCTGAAATTATTTGTTTGTGATACTTTCCTTGTAATCTGGGGTAACATTAATTCTTATTTTCCCTTTGATATACTTTCCTGAGTTTTGTTTATAAGTATCACTAATAACAGTGTTTCTCAGGTTTTCCATTGTTACACATAAAAATACAATTTTTCATTGAAACTGAGTGTCAGACAAACCCCTTTCCTTTAAAGGATAACAACTTTTCCCACCAAGAATGTCCCACAGATGCTACATTTGAAATAGTTAATCTATCCATGTCAATATATTATTGCTTAAAATCCAAAAGATTATGTAAGTTCTTTCAATTACTCTTCCTTCTGTTTTGGACAAATACTCTGAAAGGAAAAATATAAGGGAGATAGTTTATTTGGCTTATGGTTCAGAGAGGAAATAGACTCCTATGAAAGAGAAAATTTTGTAGAATGCATTGTGGCCAAGGTAGCAGTGTGATGTCATCACAGCCACAAGAATTGCACCGGAGCTGAAAAACATAAAGTGATAAAATGATGAAAGTGATAAAACAAAACTAAATCATTAAAAAATATTAAACTGTCCATCAGAACCAGAGAGATCATTTGTCTTTAGGGTTTCTACCAACTTATATTTTATGCTGATTATTTGAATTTCTTCCACATTTATTTTCTCACGTAAATAACAATGAAAAGTTACCAGATAGGGAATGATGAGGTTCAGAGCATATTAGTAGAGGAGCACGGCAATTAGTTCCTTTTCTGATATCTGCAAAACAGAGGATCGTTTTGAACACTGTTGGCTGGTCTTCTCACTGCATTTTGCTTTGTTTGTGAGTTTTAGTGAATATGTTAGTGCTATGAGGTGCTTAGAAATTAATATAAAGCCAAAAAGTGATGTTTAGATACATTCTATATACAGGAAAATACAGAAAGCATTTCATATTGAGACTACAGAGGATTAACTGCCAAAATATTTGAAAATTATGCAAATTTTCAATAAAACATGTAGAAAAGATGCTATATTATTTTTCATATTTGTACAAAGGTTTTTGGTGAACAAATATGGTAGTTGATACTAATGTGAGCCAGATAGCTTTGGCAATTTATAATAAAAAAAGAAAGAGAGAGAAAGAAAGAAAGAAAAAGAGAGAGAGAAAGAAAGAGAGAAAAAAGAGAGAAAGAAAGAAAAAGAAAAAAGAATGAGAGAAAGAAAGAGAGAAAGAAAGAAAGAAAGAGAGGGAAAGAAAGAGAGAGAGAGAGAGAAAGAAAGAAAGAAAGAAAGAAGAAGAAGGAAGGAAGGAAGGAAGGAAGGAAGGAAGGAAGGAAGGAAGGAAGGAAGGAAGAAAGGAAGGAAGAAAGGAAGGAGTGAGGGAGGGAAAACGGGAGGGAAAGAGGAAGAGAGGGAGGGAAACAGGGTAAGAAGAAAAATAAGCCACTAGAACAATCTAAACATTTTCTAACTGTAATATTTGATTAAAGAGCCATGTCTTCGAGAAGGGCTCCTGACTGCTGCTTTTTTCCCTCTTTCCTCTCTCCCTATATATTGAGAGATCTTGGCCTTGTACAATAGAAGTCTGTTATTTTTCCTTAACACAAGATTCCACTATACACAAGTACTTCATCTGTTACATACTGAATCTTTTACATGGACATTGATGACACAGGATTTCACTCAGTCCTATTACCATTTTTCAAAGTCAGCATTGTGAACTGGAAAATTCCTTCTGAGAAAAATCACCCTGTGATTTCTATAGAGTCATCGTCCAAATAGTCAAGATTTTATTTTCAATTATTCTCTTTCTCATCCAATATTGTAATGAAATGAATCAAAATAATCAATTGCTTTTTCCTATTTCATTAACTTGGTGAGATTACAAATTGATGGGTAGTGTTTTACAGTTGCTGTTTGGATTTCATAGTTTTTGTTTTTAAAGAACATAATCAGGAAATAAAATTGGTAAAATAAATTAAGATTATGCAGCAAATAGCAATATTCTTTCTCAAAGTGAAAGTCAGGCATTTAAATAATGGGTGTTGTACTCTCCTAAGATCTCTGTTAGTCTTATTGAGGATGTGCTGAAGAAGCAAATCCTCTAAAGAAGTGGAAGAAAGCTTCAGTTGTGCCTTGAGGATTATCTCTGTGGAGATAATTGAATATCATATGAAAGAAATTTAAAAAGTCTTATTTTTTCTTAATAATTCAGGGCAAGAAGCAAGTCATGGGACAAGCAAGTCTGTGAATGGAAAAAGACCAGAATTTACTGTAGGCTATTAAAACTTGTGACAGCTTGTTCTTAATAATATAGTGATAATGTGTCAGATTTTTTAAATGATGACATAAAGTCCTTTAAGTGGATCTATAGAAGACTGATGATAGTGGATTTCATAGGCAAAGTTCAAAAAAATGCATGAGATTATTAATGGGACCTGCTTGTTTTTTTAGATTGGTTTCCATTAATTGTATTCAATTTTGTGTTTAAATATATACTGAAACAAATATTCTAGTTTATTATCCTATACATGTGATATAGCAATTGAAATACTGGTAGTTTCAGTAACAACTACCATAGACTAGAATTGAAAACATCAAATAAAATCTATGCTATTAGTTACATGTGGATTTTTTAAAGAATCTCGAAAAAGATATTACAAAGGAAACTATATAATTCATTATAGAATCAATAATCTTCTATAGCAGATTAGTAGAAAGGTACTTGAAAAGAATGAGACTCCTAGAGAATTAGTAAAATCAGGAAAGAATTATGCTTGTAGTTAATCTTTGGGAAATAATCACAGATGTATGAGTAAAATGAGAGAAATCATAAAATAAACTCCCTGATTTAATTAGTTACTAACAAGTCCTGTCATAGAGTAATTGTATAATCAGGGAATATACATAAAAAAATCTTTTGTAGTGTTCAGGAACTTTTTACCTAAATTGGTCCTTAGAGTAAAGGGAAGAAATGGCAAGACTATGCACATATTTTATAGATCTGTCACACTCATGGCATATATGAAATATGAAAGGCACAGATACAAATGCAGTGGAATAAGATAAATTTCATTGTCAAGTAAAGGTAACATGTATAGGACATTAAAATTTCTAGTACAGTCCAAAATGAAATTCCTGACACATGGCTATAAGAGCATTGGTCAACATATAGGATTTTTTCACATAGTGCAGAATCAACAGGGGATGTTATTGAATATTTTTTTCTTTTGGGTATATGTCCTTCTTCATGTTGTATACATGTATGTTTGTAAGCTTGTTGCCATGTGTATATGAGTATGCAATTATACATATCTGTGTATTTGTGTGGAGACCCAGAGATATCATCTCTTATTTTCCTCAGGATTTTCCATTTCTTTGTTAAAAGAGTCTCACAATTGAATCCACATCTTATTGATTGGCTAGTCTAACTTTCAAGCTTGTTAATTAGGTTTAGAATGGAAACTGTGTTTGTCCCTCATTGCTTTTGTCTTCTGACAGAGAAATGCAATTAATGTTATCATTTTAGATTACTTATTTGTTGTCTTGAGAGAAAGAGAGAGAAAGAGAGAGAGTGAAAGGGAGAAAGAGAGAGATATGCATGCATGTCATGCTATATAGCCAGAAATTAGAGGACACTTTTTGAAAATGTCTTCTGTTTTCATGATGTGTGAAATTCCATGAAGAACTACTGTAGGATGCTAGTTTTGCCAGCAGGCACTTTTACCTGTTGAGTTACCTCAACATATTCCACATTGTTTATCTTATGTACAAGTCTCTTTGAAAAAAATCTGAAAAATATGTTGAAAACTCATGTGGAAAAAATACGACCAATTTTACTTTTAAAATTTGCAGGATGTATGAATTTTCCCATAGCTTTTACTACATTTTTTAAAGTATTTATTTTCACATTGAATTTCGGATGCCTACAACTCTCCTTAATAATGAAAATCTACATTAGCTCTCATAAAAAGAAAGAACAAAAGACTTACATCGAATATTCTAACATATTTTGGATGATAAACATGAGAACTTAATTGCATTTTGAATTTTCAGATCATTTTCTTTAATACTCCCAATGACAATGAACTAACTTCCTTTTGAAATCAAATTTTGGTCCTCAAGAGAATTAAAAGAGTCACACAAATATAAATACTTAAATTATTATAAGATAATTTAAAAGCATAAATTATCATTATGCTAATTCATGAAATGTGCCCCAGATAAGCATTGATCACACCTATCAATGCTAGTAATTGCTGAGGAGAACTAAACTAACACTGATATCATTATTATTATTATCCATATATTTTTAGGTGAAGCACATGATATGATTAATATTGTTTATCAAAGTTACTTTCTGATTGTTTTTAATTACACCAATGTTAGCAGAGGATCATTATTCCACCTATCATAGAAATGTTATGAAACTTTCTGTAAATTAGCACAATTTCATACATTTTGGCCACTCAATAAATATCTGTTGAATACTTGTCAAGGTACTAATCCTTTTTTATTTGTATATGTAGTAATTTACATCCTATTAAGAAAAAACAAGTTTTTTAAAAAAAACTGCAGTTAAACAGAATTACATAAAAAGAACACATAGAATTAACTTAAAATATCATCTTGTAACTTCTTTTACTAAACAGAGTATACTTTAAGTCTATATGTAAAAGATCAATCTTATGAAAGCAATGTCAATGAATAGCAATAATTTTGACGATCAGGCTGATCGACACTTAATAAATTATTTTTTTCTCCTTCATTTAATAATTTGTCTTTGTAGTGAAGAGTAAGACTATTTTTGCCATACTGGTCATAAAATAATTCTTGCAGGACCATTGTCTGTTAATATTTTCCTGAATGTTCATTATCAATAAAAACAAATGAACAAATAAAAAAAGAAACTGTAATAGTGGCTTTGAACCATTCTCAGAAATGAATAAAATCCAAACTTTAGCACTGAACTTACAGTTTTCACAGAGAATGTATGAACTGCTTCATCAAAAGTCATCTGTGCTACTGTAGCCAGAAGATATTTACAGTGTTACAAAGAAAATAGCAAACAGAATTTGCTGATAAAAGTGTGAGTAGGATATAACCCTGTACATGGTCTGCATCTACAGCATTTCAAAGGGAAAAATAAAATAATCTATGAGATCTTGGAGTATACACACGTACACACACACACACACACACACACACCCCTAAGCAAACACTTTCCCTTCTCCCTAAACACAAATAACAAAAAATAAACAAAAATCAGAAAAGCATGTAATACTAATAAATTGAAGCAATATTTTTATAAACAGTGGATATTACTAGAATGCTTTAACTCAGAATGCAAAGAAATGAGATACATGATGCATCAAACCATGCTTACTAAGATGTATATATATATACATATATATATATATATATATATATATACATGAGACACAAGAGTAATAAAGAGAATAAGCTATAAACTAAGAGTTAATTATCATAGGAGACTAGTGACTATCTTTCTAAGCAAAAGTCAATGCATGCTACTGTTTCAAATTATATGCAAAATAAATAACACAAACTGAAACTTGAAATAAAGAAAAAGTTTAGAAAGACACTTTGTACACTGTAAAACATGAATAGAACCCGAAAATCCAAAGTCATTTAGGTACAAATATTTTAAAAGTCCAATTTGGGAGAAATAGTTATGAAACTACAATATAAATGGATAATATATAAATCATGAAAAGAATGAAAAGAAGTGAATATTCCAATAAAGTAACAAATATAACAAATTTATCAACAAAAAGCTTCAATTTAATAGACACATAGACACTGGCACCATGAATGCTTTCCTTAAGTGTATTCAATTAATTTAGGGAACAAAAATTGAACTGAAGGCAACTAAGCTGTAAAGAGGAATCCTAAGCCATACTGCCTACAAAGCTCAAGCAATATCATGCAAGAAAGGTTGCTAAGGATGTAAGAGGCTGAAGTGGGCAGGGGTGTAGCTACTCAGTATCTTTGGGACATGACAGGGCCGCTGCATCTATGAACTCACTGCCATGTGCTCTTTCACAAGATTTGCACAGGATTTCACTTATCAACATTTAACCATGGAAGGGGAAAAATCTCAAGAGGGTCAATATAACTCTGAGGAAAATTTGAGGATTAACTCTGAACAGGAGAGGTGGAGAGGGAGGAAGATGCTCTCCTCAGTGATATACCCACTGGTACATGAGTCATGCTCCACCTAGTGTTCAAGAACATGTCATCAAAAGCAATCCATATGAGACATGAAAAAGTTGAGAAGTGGGTGGGGAAGAAAAAGGGATCTCATGGTACATGGAAGGGGCCAGAATTAGTAATTAACATGTGAATACATCATAAATTGTTTGTACTCATGTATGAAATTTTAAGAGAATAAAGTATATGTAAGAAAAGGAAAAACAGCAGAGAAAATCTCCAGAAAAATTCAGCTTTGCAAGTGTGTAGTTCAACATCTGAAGGGTAAAAAAAGGAAAAAGAAAGACAAGAATGAAAATAAAAGATATTTCATGTTGACCTAAGCTTCCTCACACTCACAAATAGGCATGCATTTCTGCACGGATAAGTGCACAGAAAGTTATCCCCAAAGCACAATAACTTTATCAATGCAATCAGTAACAAAGAACTAATTTGAGCAGACATTTCTAAAAAGAAGACCTTTACAGAAGTTCATATGTTGATGAAGGAGTGTTCAGCATCAGAAACCATCAGGGAAAAGCAAACAAACATCACACTGAGACTTCATCTTCTAATTGGCAGAGTAATAAAGTCTTAAAATATGGAGTAAAAATTTTGGAACTGAAGATTATCATGCAAATGGATACATGGATTTTTCTCCATATGCAGTGTCTTCAAAAAGTCCTGAATATCAGAAATAATAGACGAAAAAGTAAGGATAAGGAGACCAAAAGCAGAAAGAGATTAATGATGTGAAAAATGGAACTCAGAAGCATGATTTCAAGCAAAGCAAAATATAGGTTTAAGTGTGGAAATTATAGAAAAACCACCATTAATCACTGCATTTAACATAAATAAATAAAATACCAAAGACATAAAAGAACAGAAGTTGGAAATATGAAATATTTTTGATCCTCATTGACTTTGCAAGAGCACGAAAGTTTTATGCAACCATTTCCATCAATTCAAATCATATTTATTCTTCACCTGTACCAATTTGTCCATTTTCTTGCTGTCTTACTGAGAAATTTATTCCATTTCCTCGAACCTTGTGTCTATCTGAAATCTGGTGAATATCTTACTTAGTTTACATATCAATATCAGTGACAGATTTTGGTTGGTAAAAAAATCTAATAATTTTGAAAATAGAAGCATTAATACTTAGAATAAAATAACCCAAATAAAGACATTTGTTGTTTTTGTTTTATCCTCTTCCAAAATGACATTTGAATTATAGGATATGTCCATTCACTCACAGATCCTTTATTGTCCTTACATCAATATGAATGAAATTTTTAAGTTGTAAAATATAGCTGTAACTATTTAGAAGATACTGTCTTCCTTTGAGACTGAGTCTGAAATTTTCCTATTTTTTTCACATATCTAAATTCATTTGCCAATTACTATTTACCCATTTTACCAAATTCCTGTAGTTAAAGTTCACAAGTATTCTGGCAAACTGTGATAGGAAACTGTTTTTCCTTTCTAGTTATAATACATAGTCATTTAAATTTAACAATTTAGAAATTTCTGTCTAAGGTTACAGAAACAAAGCATAGAATACAGTAAAGACTGCTCGAACAAAGAATCCCTCAGGGCAAGGTGTCAGTTTACATCCTAATTTTAAAAAGTTTGAGGAACTTTACAGTAAAAAGTACATAACAAACTGTAACATACACCAGTATCACAATATTTGCTTAATATGTGTTGGGAGCACAGACAGAATTACCCAAGAGAGGGTGTAGAGCAAATGAAATACAAAAGCTCTAAGTTTTAAATTGGGTCTCATAATGAATAGTTTGCAGCAGAGATGTGAGAAAATGATAAACTGACTAGGGAAATCAGTAATGTGTATACTGTACATTGAAACATCTCGCTGTTGTTTATGTAGATGTAATTGCTACTGTGAAAGGAAAGGGACATAACCATATTTTAGTGTATCAGAGATTTCTGAGTTCAAAGGGTTTTCATTAAATTAAAGAAGACTGATAAATTGGTTTCACTGGCTACTAAGTCACTGTTTAAAAAATTTTCTTGATGCTAAAATACAACATGCTATGACAAAAAGAATGAGAATCAAAAGTGAATAGAAATGTTCACAAGGAAGATAATCATGTATTAAACCTTTATTCTTTTTCCTGATGCTGTTTATACTGTCAACAATTTAATGAAAGGTTATTGAATTGTAATTATAAAATCTCTGAAAATTCAGTTAGATAAATGCAATGGAGTAATTGTTTGTAGCAATTCACCAACATTTTTTGATGATAAAATCATCAAATGATTTAGGGGAACAAAGGGTTTATTATCTGTTATGATAGTCTGGTTATGATTCCTTATCCAGTATATCAGAATAGGACAAATCAATACCAGAAGAAGAGAAAATTGGCCACACAATTATCCATAAAGCAACTGAGAGAGGGACAATTCTCACTTGCCAGACCATCATATCTGGCCAAGTATACAGGAAAATGCCAATTTCCTAAAATACATTATTCACCTGTCCAGGGCCTAGTGCCACTCATCATGTGCTGGGACTTTCCATCAGCTAGAAAATCCTTTGAAGGTTTGCTCTGGGTGTAACTCAGCTACTAATTTTCTATAATGTGCCCAGAGCTCAAACCCTCAACTGTCAAATTGACATCTGTATCTAACTATGATACTTGTTTGATTGTTACATCCAGGTGTTACATTGACAGTTACAGGTTGTTTTGGCCAGAGTTGTAAAAAATTGATGGATAGGGCAAGCCCTTGAATAAGCCTGCATGTGGTTTTTTAATTGATATGGAAAATCCAGTCCGTAGTGGATGGTGTTTCCCAGTGATGGACCAGATAAAAAGAAGTGCAAGGAGAAGGGACTTGTTCTTCTCTTACTCTGTATGGACTTGCCGTGTGATTTTATTACTGGTGTGTTGCTGCCTTCTCTGTTGCTGCTGTTGCTGTTGCTCCTGTTCTTAACTGATCTCAGAGCTCAGCCCTTTTGGTTCCAAAGCAGGTCTCATTGCGTCAGAGTCTACTCTTCTAAGCCTTGCTGATGTTCGTGATTGCCTTCATATACTGGCTTCCTCGGCCTTGTGGCTGTTCATCACTGATGACAGAGCCCCAACATCTTTGTCCTTGCCACTGTTCCTCCCTGATCTTGAAGTCCACTGTCTTTAGCACTCCAGTATGGTTGAGGCTCAAGACTTTCCAGGAATTTCTGAGTCTTATGAGACACTCAACTTAAGAACTGAGCAGCTACAGACAATGAATATTGAAGGACATTGGTTTTGTTTTTAAGTTAATGTATCCATTCTATTGATTCTGTTGCTCTAGAGACCCTAATACATGCTCATACTACAAAAATGATTTTGCTTCAAGAATCATGGCTAAAAAATATTATTGAAGGCTGGAGAGATGCCTCAGGGGTTAAGATTCTGTCTCACAAGCAGATCTTGAGTTCAGATCCCAGGTCCTATAGAAAATCGCCTGGTGGAAACAGTAATGGCCTGCACTTCTGTCCATGGTGGGCAGAACCTGAGAATTCCCAGAGCAAAACAAAAAGGAAGTAGAATCAATTCAGGATAGTTCGTGAAGTCATCCTTGGTTCTCCACAGGGGCACACAGAGCCCTCCCACACATACACACACACACACACACACACACACACACACACACACACACACACACACGTGCCCAGATGCACACATGCTAAATAAACAAACAAACCAATAAACAAATAAAATTACTGAATGTAAACTTCAATATAAAATTAGATGAAGCCTGAGTCCTGATGGAAATCATATGGGTTAGAATGCATAACAAAATTAATCAAGCAAGCCTCCACAGTTGAGATTCCATTCAGAGAAAACCTAGATAAACTTAAAATACAACCCTCTTCTGGTATTTCATGATACCTAAGATAACATCTCCAATAAATTGCATGTAACAAAATGCTTGTATATTGCATCCAGCACCAGACCAGTTCATTTCGTACGGCTCTTTTTCTCAAGAAAGGAATTACAGAATTAAAAAACAAAACAAAACACAAATTTTAGTGAGCAAGAGAAAAGAGTCATCATGGGCACTGAGAAAACTTTAAGTTCCTCTGCCTTGGAGAAAATAGGAAATTGAATGCCAAGTATATTTCATTGAAAAATAAAATTTTGCTATACTTATTTGACATATATGTAAGATGACAGAAAAATATTAAATGATCTGTGTAGAGATGTATGAAATAATTGAGTAAATTTTTAATAAACATTATACTTGTCCAATATATAATTTAATTTATTACTCAAATCAGTGTATAAACTGATATACAGAGCTTACCCATTCATCTTCTTGGTCTATATTTTAGAAAACCTAGAATTCAAGTTGGATGTGGCCAGTATGTATCTCAACAAACAGATGGGAACCTGAGGGATTTCAAGGGCAATCTAATCTATATTATTAATACTATGACTGACCACAAAACAAAGAACAAAAAAAAGACATGAGTACAATTTTAACTTTGAAAGACAACATAGGTCATTTGAAAACCCATCATGTTAACCTGTAGACTTTGGGTAGCATTGGAAGAGGCAAAAAACTATAACTTAACTCCCTTTCTCCCCTTCCCAGTAGCCTTCCTTCTGCTGGACAGAAAAATGAACTATATAATGGTGCAATATCCTACCTGGGAATACCAGCATAATAACAAATCCACAGACCAAGCAGTGCATTGGATACATTTTGAATGATTTTGAATTTTATTCATTAAGTTACTGGTTTCAAAGTAATTGAGCAATAAGTGGTATTGAATTTCTAAGCCTTGGAGGAAGAAGAAGCCTGGTTTTTCTGAAGTATGGGTTAATGTGATTTATTGGGTTAAACTCAGTTCTTTTTGGTCTGTTCATTAGTTATTTTTTTTTACATTCTCAGTTTGTATTCTTAATGTTGTCCCCAATTAAGCATGTACAATAAAATTTTTCTCAATGATCTTTCTCATTTATTCTTTAAATGCTTTTGTAGCCATTACATGACCTGTTTTCTTAGCTTAAATATGTTTCTGAAGAAGATACCCTGAGCTCCTCTTATATTAGCCTCCCAGTCTCTTTCTCCTTTAATCAAACCATTCAGCATTGTGACATATTTATTATTATTTTATTTTGAAATCAAATCCTTAGAAATTATATTTATCTAATTTTGCCTTTCTCATCTCCTCAAATTTCTGTAATATGTTTAAAGTCAGAACTCAATTCTGAAGTCTAAATCAACTAATCATGCACATATCATGTTTGCCAAGGGCTATATCTGTAAGAGATCCTCCAAAGAGAATAAACGAATAAACCCAAGCAAGTTGGAAGACAATCTATTCCTCATTGATTAATTCAAAATTCATAATTAATTCACAATAGTTAATTGTATAATTCGTTAAATAGCTCCTCATTAGATCATAGAACTTTCATCTTAATTTAATACCTGTGAAATCATAGATGTAGTCAATAGAGTCAGGATGTACCTAGAACTACCTGATACTAAGAAGACTCTTTTCAGATACATTTTTTTCTCTGGGTCCTCTGAGATCAACACACAGGACTGACATAAATGTTTCATTGATTCTTTTAGGTTTACCACAGATGAGTACTAACAGAAGTTCTAGAAGGAGAAGATCTCAGTGGGAAGATATATTTCCTTGTTTCATTCCATAGGCTCACTGCAGGTGCTTAATTTCTTAACACAGGTTCCTCTGGCTCCAGTGGGGTACACTTGACCCTTACATTCTTGCAGTGATGTTAGTCACAGTACAGCATTCTCAAGTCATCTTAACTGTATTTGCAGCTTCTCTTCTGCTTCACTATGATATTTCAAATAATCTCTGAGTTAATTTTGGTGAGATATTTGATTTGAGTTGACATACTATGTAGTACTACAAATCAAGCATAAATTACATTTAATAAAGTTTCTAAATAAAAAATTCATCATTGCATAGAATGAAAATTCCAACTGTTATAAATAGGCTTAAGACTATTAATCATACAAAAATTGCAGAAATATTTGCTAAATTTATACAAATATATTAAAAGAATTAGGAAGATAACACTGGCAACAATGTAGGTATCCTCATTTAAAATACTTCATTGATTCACTTTAGAGAGAAAGAGAAAGGGGGAATGTGTGCATACATGCAGGCCAAGACAGGGATGGATGTCAGAAACTCAGCTCTCTCTTCTTACCATGTAAGATCAAATTCAAGTTACCAGTCTTGCTAGCAGGTACTTATCCACTGAGATTTTCCTATATCTTTGTTCAGCTTTTATTGAATGACTTAAAGAACATGTACTCTTAATAAGTCATTTGTACAACTCATAGAACTTACACTGCAATTGAATGAGGTCGTTACAATTCTCATTTTAATGTTTACATATTTGAAACATATAAATGCTATCTATGAATAACTAAATGTACTTTGTAATTGTTATAAGTATATGAATACATATTGCACATGCATATTATATATAACATGTACACACATGTGAAAGAGAGCTTTAGAGATTGATCTCTAGGAGCATGTACACCAAATGAGTTTTATATGCACCCCTGTTAACTTTTACTGTGGAGTTTGTGTGTACTAAGTGATAGAATACTTTTGTCTTAAAAAGTGTCAGCTTCTGGGGCTGGAAAGATTACTTAGTGGGTAAAGGTGCCTTTGGGCTTATTTGGTGACTTAAGTTAGAAATTAGTCTCCAGGACCCTTTTGGTGGAAGGAGAGAAGAAAGAGCCAGTGCCCGAAAGTGTTCTCTTGAATGGAACATCATTCTGGCAGCGCTCTCTCTCTCTCTCTCTCTCTCTCTCTCTCTCTCTCTCTCTCACACACACACACACACACACACATACACACACACACACACACACACACACGCAGATGTAAATAAATAAAGATAAATTAAACATTTTGAACCCTAATAAAAGAGATTAGAGAAGGCATCAGAAGAATGAAAGACCTCTCATGCTACTCCTGGATCAGCAGAATTATGTGGTCAAAATGATAATTCTACCTAAAGCAATATAAAAATTCAGTGCAACACCAATCAAAATTCTAGCCCAGTTTTTCACAGAAAATGGTAAAATAAATCTCATATTTCACATGGAAACATAAAAGACCAAGGATAGCAAAAACAAATCTCCTAGTAATACAAACTCTGCAGGAGATACCACCATACCAGACCTTAAACTATAAAGTCATAGTAATGAAAACAGCATAGTACTGCCCAAAAACGATAGATCAATAGATTAGAGTGAAGAACCAAATATAAATGTGCTTATCTTTAGTCAACTGATTTTTGACATAGTGGCCAAAAAATCCCCACCATAAAAGGTTAGTATCTTCAATAAATGGTGCTGGCAAAATGGGATATTTACAGGGTTGGAAAGGTGGCTCAGGGGTTAAGCCTCTGTCTTGCAGGCAGAAGGTCTTGAGTTCGTATCCTAGATGGGCAGAAGCGGGGGCGGCCTGTGTTTCTGGTACTGGTAGGGCAGAGCCTGTGAATCCCGGAGCAGAGTAAACAAGGAGGAAGTGGAGGGGGTCCATGGTGGTTCCCAAATTCGCCCTTGGTTCTACACACACACATACATACATACACGCACACACACACACACACATGCACAATTGACTAAATAAATAAAAAAGTATCTTCAAAAAAGGGGATATTTACATGCATAATAATGAAACTGAACCCTAAATTGTGTCCTTGATCAAAATATCAACTCTAATTGGATGAAAAAAATCTCAATGTCAGACCACAAACTATAAAACTCCTAGAAAAAAAAATAGGGAATACCCTCGAATTGTTTGTCCTTGGCAAACATTTCCTCAATAGGGCCCCAAAGGCACAGAGAATAAGTACAACACTAAACAAGTGTGACTATATGTAATTAAAATGCTTTGATCAACAAAAGAGACTGCTAAATGAGCAACATGGCAACCTACAGAATGGGAATGCTTCTTCATCCTCTATATCTGACAGAGGTCTTATATCCAGAGCATATAAAAAACTTGATAAATTAAATACCAAGGAAATAAATAACCCCATTAAAAAAAGGGCCGTAGAACTGAAAACAAATTGCTAACAAAACAAAATACAAGTGTTTAACAAATATTTTAAAAAAATGTTCTACCTCCCTAGTCATTAAGGAAATGTAAATTAAAATCACCCTGAGACATCATCTCATTTACAGTCAGAATGTTCAAAATCCAGAACATAACAAAAGCAAATGTTGCTTTGGCTGCAGGAAGAAGGAGGTCCTCATATACTGCTGATGGGATTGCAAAATCATACAACCCTCTTGAGGTCAATTTGGAGTTTCCTAAAAAGGTTGAAAATTGAAATTCCGTATGACTCAGCTATACCACTCACAAGTATATTCCCAAAGTACACTTCATTCTACAACAAAATAACATGTACAACCTTGTTCATAACAGCAAAACAAACGTAACTAATCCAGATGTCCAACAGTTGATGAATGGTTAATGAAAATGTACATTTTAACAATGGAATACTATTCACTGTCAGTAAAGGTGAACTAAGGTAGTAAATGGATGGAACTGGAAGAATCATATTGAGTGAAATATCCCACATGTAGTAATACACACACATTATATATTCTTCCTTGCAAATTGGTCTTAGCATTAAACATTTAAGTTTGATGTAATCAAGCTGAAACTCTTACAACACCCACAAACAAAGAAAAGATCCCAACACCCATTCTAATGAGAAACAACTCATTAGAACAGAAGAGCAGGGAAATAGATAATCAGACTGCAAAGTACTAGATACCCTAAAAAGCTCAGTTGGAAACAAGCCAACCAAAATTTTCCCCAACCAAACCTCTTGTAGAAGAGGGATTGTGAGATTATAAGAGCCTAAATGTTTGGAGGTCCATATCATTCCACTAAATATAGAGCTGCTGGTCCAGAAACTTACTATGAGACCTGCACTATGACTGAAACTATCAACATTCCCCTATAAACTAGTGATTCATTATGGAGAAATAATAACATGTAGGTGGAACCTTAAGAGCTAGGGCTAGACAGGTGAAGGACAGTACCCCTATCAGTGGGTCTACCCAAGGAAAGCCCACTTAATCTGCTACAGAGATCTGAGTCCATACCAATATAGACAATCCAAAGAAAACCCTATGTCCACAAAAACAAATAGGCATTAGGCCGTGTGGGAGTAGGATGGGGGTGAAGGAAGGGGAGGGTGGGAAAGGGAAGGGAAGGAAAAGAGGAGGTCAGGGACAATTACTCATTAATTTTGTAATTAAGGAGGCTAAATATTAATAAAAATTTAAAAAATAAAGACCTTCACCTCAACAGGCTGGCATATTTCCATTCTACTATTAATCATACACCTTTCAAACTTCCCAATTGCATATTATGCAAGATTAATCAACTAGGAAATATAAGAAAAATACAAAATACTATCAACATAAAAAATGTTGTACATTTATACATGTTATACATATATATTTTGTAATAATTATAAAATCTTTAGTCAATCATGGTGTCCCATGTTTGTAATCATAGCACTCAGGGGGTTGAGTGTCAAAGTATTGGAGTCCTAAGTCTACTTGGGTTATACAAGACTGTGCACTCCAGTTTTCCTTCCTAATTACAGAATTTTATTTGTAGTCATACCTTAAAAGATAAATCAGTGGAGCTTTTAATATGCTATTGTGCACTAAATCTTAATAATACAGTTCAATACTTCTGAAGTTATTTAGTAAATTAAGTCTAACTCAGATCATATATATTCATGCCAATTTTAATAACAAATAAATCATTACTAGTTTGATAATATTAAAGTAGAATATATTTGTGTGATCTTCATGTAAGATAAAATAATCTAAGAAAATAGAACACATTTCATTTTAATTTTATATTCTATTTATTGGCCAAATTAATTTACAATCCATTTTCACCCTTAATATCTAATCCATCAGTTTTCAATCACGTCTGCAGCAGCATCTCTACATCCTCCAAAAAGCTGTGCTACTAAATTCACAGTTGCTAAAACTTTATTCTCACTTTACTGTGATGCTGTCTTTCAAAAGCTTCTCGAGTTCCCCAGAGCTGCTTCTGCTCACAGTTGTACAGGATGTACGATGAGCAAGTTTAGTGGACTTCCCTCATTAAACATTCTTGATCATTTAAAGGAATAGTGTGCAAAACTTTCCACGAATGACAGACAATTGTCTTAAAGAAAATGATACATTTTCTGTAATAAATCCTGCCTTCTCTGAAACAGACTCAACTGTCTTATAAGGACACACATACATTAAAAGTAAAGAGATGGAAAAAAGGATTCTGGGTTACTGGAATCCAAAATAGAAGGGCAGAATAACTGTACTCATATCATATAAAATATAATCTGGGCCAATAGATATATGTGTCAATTTGATAATTGCAGGCTGAGCTCTGGGCACATTTGTGAAGAATTTTAAATCAAGGCAAGTCGTAGAATGGGTGAAGAGGACTGATTGATGAGAAAAGACACAGTCCATAGTTGGTGAGATCATTCCTTAGACAGATCAATAAAATAGAAAGAACAGGTTCAGTAGTTTAGTATACTTAGACATATTTTGTCAAGTGACTGTTTTCTTATTTCAGGAATATTTTGCATATGTTGTGGCCTTGATTTCTGATGTTGATATAATCTTTCTTACCAAGCTAGACTGAATTGTAACCAAAATCATTAGCAAGAATAAAGCCATTTATCCACTAAAATAATAACAACAATAAAATATTAATATTCCTGTATTCAATTTTGTATTACCAAAAGGATCTTTCTCAAACTTTACTCTTGTGCTGAAGGTCATTCAGTGATTCTTCACCTACATTAGGGTGAGGTAGCACAGACTAAACACACATTGGATATGGGTTGTCTAGATTACCATGTTCTCTGAATTTGATTTTTAGTGTTACTTTATTTTCTTTGGTTGGCCATTAGGACTCTTCTAAATTTCATGATTGGTAAGTTATTCTGCCACACTACTGTATGAATTTCCATTTTTACTGCTGATAGCTCTTCTTCTCTACTTTCATTTGGTTACCTTTTAATATTCTTTTATAATTCACCTTCATTTGCAGGTTTCCATGAACATGTCCTCAGTATCTGCATGTCACTTTATTATCAGATAGTTACAAAATAAAAGATACTCAGAGTGTGTATTACAGGTATTGTCTCAAAAATCTGTGTATAAGTGTATCAGTGTACAAGTATTTATTCCAAACTTGAACATCCACAAAGAAAAGTGGCTATGTCAGTTTAGTGCAATACTGTCTTCTTAATGTTACTATTACACTGATGGTCACCTGTTCATAGTTCAAAGTTCTGACCATATTGTTAAGTGGGGTGACATAATTTTTTAAAAGAAAGGAAACAAAAAGTGGTGTAATAAAGGAAGGGAAGAAGAAAAAATGAAGGAGTAAAGAAAGCAATGGTTTCTGCCTACAAAATGTTGTTAGTATGGATGATGGAAATGATTAATTCATGGAAAATTCTGTTAAAAGGTATCCAATGGTGGTAATAACATGTTAATAAAATACTGATGATCGTATTGGTTAGACGATGAATATTCTACTAAAATTTAGAGTCGTAAATATTAATTCCCATGTAATATAGTTTGTTTCTTTTTTAATTTTTTTATTATTATTAAATTGTGTGTGTATGCGTGTGCGCGCGTGTATGTGTGTGTGTGTAGAACCACGGGCGAATTCGGGAACCACCATGGACGCCTCCACCTCCTCCTTGTTTACTCTGCTCCTGGATTCACAGGCTCCGCCCTACCAGGAGCAGAAACGCAGGCCGCCCCCGCTTCGGCTTCCTCCCGGCTTCTATACATGGGGTCTAGGATCCGAACTCAGGACTTTCTGCCTGCAAGGCAGAGGCTTAACCCCAGAGTCACCTTTCCAGCCCCAGTTTAAGTTTCTTGATAATGCAATCACAATAAACTATGAAGTCTTACTGCAATATGAAACTAAAACTTTTTAGTTGTACATCATGTACTTTGTTAATATTTGTTTTGAAAACATTATTATCAATGTACAAGTTCATCCACTTAACCATTTTAAATATTTTAATACATTCATAATGCATGATACTATATGCATGTTTGTTGTTCCTTAGGGGTGTTGTCAGCAAATTTTTATACTTCAGTAACTAGAACATTAATAACTGGTGAATGTTTCTTTTCATTTACTGTTTTGTTTCAGAAAAAAGTACTAACAATGATTTCTCTTAGAAAATCATGAAAATGCTGGTTTCAGAGGACCAATGTAACTGTTACATGCCATCAAAATCATTTAAATTATTTTGAGACCCAATGAAATCAAAATGTATGAGAATTATATATAGATTTTCACAAAAAGAGTGTGAGGCTCTTACATAATCACAAGAATAGATGTGTTTTAGAAAAAGAAAGGGCACAAACACCTCATACATTTCTTGAAATTTACTCACTTGTGCCTAATGATTTGCTTATTTTTTGGAAGAGCATGCCACTACTAGTGATAAGGACATTTATAAATAGAAGAAAAACATGATAGCATTTTCAATTTAGCTTAAGAAATAGATTTGTAGAAAGATGAAGACTTCATTTTACATTAAAGTATAGAAGACAAGTGTGGTCTTTCTCAATTACATTCTCCTGACTCAAAAGTCTTGAATGAAGTAGAAGATATCAAAATTACAAACTAAGAACGGATACTATTATATCCTCAGGAAATGGGAATTTTTCTAAAATAATATAAAACAAGTGTGCTACCTTAATAATTTTTACTCACGAGACTTTGTAATAAGGTAACAGTTTTTCTTTAGAACTAGTCCAAAATTTAAGACAGATCTAAATCTTGAATACATAAAGTGATAAATGCTTTAGGGGTTGTGAGAGGGCACCTACGGGTTTGGCAAAGACTTAAAGAGGTTATGAATACCTACCTTTAGGGGAAGAAGCAGCCCTTGGGCTTACTGAAATATTAATTCAATATATTAACATGTTCAAAGACAAAAGCTCCCTGAAGGCTGTAGAGGTTTCAGAAAGTTGCAGGCTGAAGCAAACTTAAGCAAGTACTCATGAATGATCAGCAATGGTATGCAGACACAGCAATGACCAAGAGAAAAGATAACCTGTGAGCACTTTACAGTGGGATATTTGATGAGCCATTTTAGTGAAAGAATTAAAAAAGAACTTGTTTGGCACAAGCAAGTGTCAGATTCAGATTATCTGTCTATGAAAACCCTACAAAATATGAGTACGAGATGGCCTAGCTACAATATTGAATCTTACATTAGTATCAGAAAAAAAAAAGTTGAGTCAGTCACATGAATAATCATGAAGACAAGAATGATTCAAATTTTAAAAAGTAAATGAAAATCTGGGCTGGAGAGGTGGCTCAGGGGTTAAGCCTCCGCCTTGCAGGCGGAAGGTCCTGAGTTCGGATCCCAGATCCCACGTATGGACGCCAGGCGGAAGCGGGGACGGCCTGCGCTTCTGGTCCTGGTAGGGTGGAGCCAGTGAATCCCGGGGCAGAAGGAGGTAGAGGCGTCCATGGTGGTTCCCGAATTCGTCCGTGGTTCTACACATAGACACACACAGACACACACATACACACGTGTGCGCACATACACACGCACATGCGCACAGTTGAATAAATAATAATAATAATAATAAAAAAGTAAATGAAAATCTAAGAAATCTTACTGATTTAAGAAATCATTAACAGTGGTTATTGTAGCCCACAACTCAAATCCAATTACTGGGGAGACCAAATGGAAAGATTTAGGAAATTGATGGACAGTCTTGACTACATACTAGATCCCGTTTCAAAACAAGTCAAAAATCATGCAGAAGTCCATATATAAGAAAAAAGTAACATGTCATAATATGCATTCTTTTGGGGGACTAAGAAAAAGCAAGCATACTTTTAAGGGACATGAATTTTATGCCAAGAACTGAAGGATTATTAATTAAACTCTGCTGAGAAGTGAAAATACCTATCGCTTCCATTTTGAGTACAGCATCTGCTTAATTATTAGAGAAAAATTCTAAGATAAAGTAAATTCAAAACATTTCCCCCATAAATAACAAACTTTCCTTGGGATCACAAGCAAGACCCAAGGGTTTTTTGCCTAAGTTTTTAGGATCAGAGGATCACCTTATGTGTAATTCACTTTTTTGGTGATAGAAGGACACAGATGTAATAACTTTTCCTCACCTGAGAAAGGCTGGCTTTTTATATCCTACAGTCATGGAACCATGGAAATTTTTACAAGGTGAAAAGTAGTTGAATTTCTGTTAGGTTTACTACTAGTACTCTGACATATAAAGGGCTCAAAAAGAAGTCCAGAATATTTTCTGTTTTTTGTTTGCTAGATCAAATCATCGGAAGAATATATCTATTTGATTTATTATGGGAAGAAAAGTGATCAAGACTCAGAAAAGTAATTTAAGACACAGTACAGGAGGGAGCCTTGGAGGTTTTCACAAACAGCTTCTCATGGTATATTTTGCTCAACATTGATTAAAAGAATTTGCTGATCAATAACTGAATACTGGTATTTTTTGCTAAAAAATGAAGTCAGTACGAGAGTATCAGTTTTAATGTGAATTGTTATTTTGTCAGATTTATAAAAATCAAAACACTGTCATTATTCCAGAGTACCTTTCTTTTCAGAAAAAAATAAGAAAAATTGAGGAAGATTCAGTGAAATCATTACCCAGTGTGTACTTAAAGTTTTCATTGGTGTCGAGAATCTCTGAGCTACAAAAATGAATGATGGCTTTATATGCATCTCTTGTAATTCTGCTTGGAGTTAGATATCATAAAGTGCTTTTTTTTTCTACCAGTAAAGGGATTTAATACTATAATTGGAGAAATAAGAGAATGAGTTCAGGCACTCATCTGATTCACTGTGAAGAGGATCTGGATTAAACTGCATTGATCCTTGATCTACAAGGGACCAGAAACTGAGTTGTAGATCATATTTGCTATGTTGATTTGTGGAATATGTATTGACTGACATGTCAGCAGACTATGAAAATATGATTATTTCCCTTCTTATTCATTTGTCATACAATTTTAACCATTAAGTGGATTTCTGTTATTTTATGGTTAAATATATTAAATATTTCATTTAAATGTTGTAAATATATTTCTTCTAAAGGAAATGAATGGAATAATTTATAGACAAACTTACCTGAAAATAAGGGTGCCAGGGAAGCTATAACTGCTAGAAAATGTCCCAATGAAACCCTTCATTTGAACTGGGAATACACACAATAAAGGAAATTACTAAACTATTAAAAAGAAAGAATTGCGACAGTTTATTCCCTGCCACAAAAGAAATGGCTCAGGAAAACAGGAATAAATAAAGAAGTACAGAAAAGCTAGTATAGAAAATGAGGTATAACACAATTATTTAGTAAACCAATAGTAAGCAAGTGAATTTAATAAGGTATATATAAAAATGGTTTATGGTACTTCAATGAAGGAAGATATTTGCTACAAAAACAAAATCCAACCATAAGCATCAACAGTCAAATCAGAATAGGAAATATATTAATAATTAGCAGTGCTGCATTGTTTGTTGGCATCAATTTTTGAAATGTCTTCAGGTTCTTTCTCATCATTTTGAAAAGTACACTGTAAAAACATTTTTCAGAATCAAAATAATATATGATATGGTGTTATGGCATCATTATTAATTATATTATTCCATACAACTAACAATATAAAAGCAATGTAGAATAAAATAATTTTTGTAACTATTCAGCCATGAATCCATGTATGTTTTATTTTTCCTTACTATTTAGCCTAAAACATATATATATTTTGTAATGCTGTGAAATATTAGATTTCCTAGGATTGAAACAAATATATACAAAGTTCATGTTTTACTCTAAGTAGATGAAAGAGTCATAAAAATATTGAAGTAAAACTAATAGAAAACTGTTCAGTTTATAAGCAAACTGCTTAAAGTATCATAAAAATATGAGGCACATGTCTAGATTTCTACTCTTCAGTGAATCTCAGAAGACGAATGAGCTATCAACATGACACATTTAACCATAACTTGTTTAAATCACTGATTTTTCTTCAGAAATTTCATACACATATGTAAAACCAGGTAAAGTAATCACAACAAAATATTACTTAGAACTCCTGAGGCCATTAGAAAAATCTTTATGCTCTTGACAAATTACACTCATATAATGATGCATTTTAAACATGTATATTACATATGCTGTTTGATACAGGTGTCAACTTGGCAATTGACGACAGTTTTGGTCACGTTTGTGAAAAAATGTAAGTTAAGGTAAATCGTGAACAAGTCTTTGGGCAAGTGTGTCATTGGTGAGGGAAGACTCAGCCCACATTTGGGACCATTCCTTAAAAGATGGAGAGAGATGGTTTAGGAATTTGGCATAGTTCACATACTTCCAATGTGTCATAGTAAGGCACAGGTGTCAACTTGATGGTTGAGGGTTTGAGCTCTGGGTACATTTGAGGAGAATTAATGGTTGGGTTAAATCCAGAGCAAACCTGTAGAGATTATCTAGCTGATGGGGAAGCCCCAGCCTAAGGGGGGTGGGACTGGGCCCTGAACAGGTGAATAAAATACTGGGAGCTGGTTGAGGAATGCTGCATCCTTCTGTTCACTTGGCCAGACATGCTGGTCTGACAAATAAGGATTGCCCCTCTCTCAGTTGAGAATGGTGATGGTTTGGCCAGTTCCCTCTGCCTTGGTGTTTGTGTGTACTCTCCCATCAAGCTGAACTGACAACTGCAACCAAGAATTGTAAGAGAGAATAAACCCTTGTTTCTTTAAGCCATTTTATGGTCATTTATCAGCAACCATGCAGGCAGACTGCAACACAATGTGACAAGTGATGTTTGACTCTTTCTCAGTGTTTCTTACAGATATGGTATGATCAGTTCCTTAAGTTCCTGATGTTGGTATGAACTCTCCTGCCAAGCTGCACTATGAATTATAGCAAGATTTGTAAATGAAAATAAATACTTTTACCCATTTAATTTTGTGGTCATCAATTTGTCACCAACATGAAGACAAACTGGAATACTAATAAGAATCCAGTATTTTAATTCTTGCAAAGATTTCCTTTTTTTTAAGGGAGAAAGGTAGGTTTATTCAGCTTACGGTTCCAGAGGGAAGGTACAGTCTCTCAAAGCAGAGGCAGAATGGCTGGCTGGCCAAAGCTGGAGGAGGCTAAGTCACCGCAGACACCTAGAAAAGCTGAGAGCTGCAGATTGCTTGCTGCAAAGGCAGACTTCTCCTCAAGATTGTCTTTTCTTGGGCTGGAGAGGTGGCTCAGGTGTTAATCCTCTTCCTTGCAGGCGGAAGGTCCTGAGTTCGGATCCCAGATCCCACGTATAGACGCCAGGCGGAAGCAGGGGCGGCGTTTCTGGTCCTGGTAGGGCGGAGCCAGTGAATCCCAGGGCAGAAGGAGGTGTAGGCATCCGTGGTGGTTCCCGAATTCATCCGTGGTTCTACATATACACACACACACACACACACACACACACACACACACACACACATGCGTGTGCACATACACACGCACAATTGAATAAAAAAAGAAATAAAAAATTACTTTTTTGAATAAGCAATATACTCACAACTTTAGTGTTTATTAATATAAATGACTTCTATAATAACTTTCTAGGAAGGTGAACTAAACAAGTACTATTTATTATTTTTGCATTTCTGTGTGTGTGTGTGTGTGTGTGTGTGTGTGTGTATGTGTGTGTATCAGAGGGTACTATGTGTTCCTGTGGAGGACTGAGGTTGACTTCAGGAATCATCCTGGATTGCTTTTACTTCCTTTAGTGTTTCTTCTGGGATTTCTCAGACTCTGCCCACCAGGACCGGAAGTGCAAACTGTCACTTTTTCTGCTTTGTGCTTTCACTTAATGCCTAGAATCTGAGCTCAGGTACTTCCCTTTGAGAGGAAGAGTTTTAAAAGATTAGCCATTTTTTCAGCTCACAATTTCATTATTTAATCAGGTGATTTTTCTTTAGTTCAACCTAGCAGGAGTGTACTGATCTTTGTTTTCTTTTTTAAATTATTTATGCTCTTTGACTAATAAAAAGTATTTTTATGCACACTGATGGTCACCTTAAAGCATGGCTAATTTGGCAACCTTGATGCTTTTTTTTTAACAGAGTTTATATTAAAGTAGTTTCTAAAATGACAGCAAGATAACATGGAATCTTACTAAGATGTTACTTGGAAAGACCAAATGCCATTTTATTATTGTTCATAAACTGAAGTTATTCAGTATTCTTTGTAAAATACAGCATGCAAAGTGCCACACTTAACTTCTTAAACAAGAAACCTTTTCACAGATAACGCCTTAGCAAACATCACAAAAAAAAGAGTTCTCAAATGAGTCAATGGTCCTGAATGTTAGTAAAACTATCTGTGGACAATATAAGACTTGTAATCATGGGTACATGGGAAAAATGTCTTTTATTCACAGATTTGTTCCACACAGTCATCCAATTGGATTCATGTTTTTGAGACTAGAAATGCCATGTGCCCAGCATAAACTGACATTTTCTTCAGCAAAGACAGGGTGGCAGAATGTTCTTTGTTTGTTGTTTTTGCTTTTTTGTTGTACCTGAGAAGACTTATACCTCTGTGACATAAATTTTACAGACTTGGAGCATCTTTCAGAATAGGAATAGATTTGTCTTATCAAATCACAATTTTCTATAACTTCCTGGTCAGTCAGCAGTGAGGAAAATCATCACCTTTATACAAATGATTTTGCTTGGCTTATCCTACAATCTCTCTTGAAAATGCTGATATTTTTCTTTGTCCAAGTTTATGTGCAGACAATAGATGAGTATTTTTCCTTGTTTATCACTCTTATTATTTTTGTAAAATTTATTTCAATCTCTTATATACATTTTGATTCCCCTTGCTTTAGAGACTGCATACTTTGTCCACAAAAAACACTGTAAGTGTGTTCTTGTGTGTCTGCACACTTGACTCTTTTTTGCAAGTGATTTCTTAAGTAATTGAGTAAAGAAAGTAATCCAATGTGTAGATTACTCTTTGTTACTATGAGCCAAAACTGAGAGTAAAGCTACTTAAGGGAGAAATGGATGCAGAAGGGAGATATAGTCCTCTATGGTGGAAAAGGGATAGTTGGCTGGCAGAGGTGACCTGAGTCACAGCATCAAGGAAGGCATATGCTGTAAAACTGCTCACTGCAGGGGCTGGAGAGGTGGCTCAGGGGTTAAGCCTCCGCCTTGCAGGCGGAAGCTCCTGAGTTCGGATCCCAGATCCCACATATAGACGCCAGGCGGAAGCGGGGGCGGCCTGCGTTTCTGGTCCTGGTAGGGCGGAGCCTGTGAATCCCCGGGCAGAAGGAGGTGGAGGTGTCCGTGGTGGTTCGCGAATTCATCCGTGGTTCTACACATACACAGACAACACACACAGACACACACGTGCGCGCACATACACACACATATGCACACAGTTGAATAATAATAATTAAAAAAAATTTAAAAAAAAACTGCTCACTGCAAACTGTAAATACAGACTTCTCCAAGAAGTAGGGTAGAGCTAATCAACCTCAAGGCCTTCTTCAAGCAAGGCTCCACCCTTCAAAAGGGCCATGATTTTCCCAGACAAGGAAGAATTCAAACACATGAACCCATGGGAGACAACTTATACTTCAAACCATGCCATCCAATTTATACCCATGTGTAGAGAGAAACTGCAAATTAATTTAAGAATTGAAGACACAAGTTCACATTTCCAGATTGTTGAAATCCTCCCCCATTCTTTCAGTGTGCTGATATTTAAAAAATGATTGACAGAAGAAATCACAGTGTACAATATTATTTCCAAAATAGTAGCACCTACAAAATAGATGTTCTTCTTTTATTCCTATGTCTGAAATACCAAAAGTAATTTTCACAGGAAATAAGAAAATTTCCATTTCAGTTGCAGAAAGTAAAAAGCATGCCCCACCTGGCATCCCAGGATTGATAAGGCAGAAATGAGAATAGTAGCAGATTAAACTACTGAAATAAAGCTATGTCTTCTCTCACAAGTACCATCGAATCATAATAGGAAGTGTACCAGGAAGAGAGACCAAGTATTTACATGTTGCAAAGTATGGAAATAACAGCTCTGTACAGATAAAAATTTCTTGTTTCACTGTGAAGGAACAAATGAAATATCTACTAGGTACTTTTAGCCAGGATGACTTTATGGAATGAAATAGACAAGAGTTAGGTAGTAAAAAAAGAAGAATTACTGGAAATTATGAGGTAGACTGGATAATACAAATTGTATTCACAGACTTATGGGAGGAATCTGGGAAGATGTCTTTTAGTATCATAGAAGGGTGTACATATATGCAAAAAAAGTGTTTGGGGGGTGTCAGGAGATAAGTGATCTTTGCAGCATGTGTGACTACAATGTAAACAAGCGGCAGTTATGAAAGACAGGCCTGCAGGGATCTGAGTAAGACAAGTGATGACTTCTAACAAGACTGGTCAGAAAGATGCCATATGTCTGCATTTGAAGACAGTAGGGGAGTCATAAGCCAAGAAATGTGGATGACCCCTTGAAGCTGAAGAAAATGGAAACAGAAAAGTTTATCATTCATCTCCAGAAGGTGTGTGGCCTTTGTTTCTAGCCTAGTGATACCCATTAGGGAATATTGGCTTCCAGAATTATAAAATCATAAATGTTTATAATGTTATATCTGTATATCATGATAATATTTTATCAAAGCAAAAACAGTTTTTACTACAAATAAAAAAATGAAGAGAAAGAGATAGAAAAGGAGAGAAAGAGGAAAGACCTGAAACACATGGCAGTCACATAAACATATAACAAATTCCCCACATTGTACTTTCGTAAGTAAACTTGTTTTCAGTTCTCAGAGAAGCATTGCAGTTACTCTTGATGTTACTGACAGAACTAATAACCAAAAAACTTAATGGCATGGGGCTTATTCCAGCTTACAATTCTCAGTTACGATAAATGCATCAGATGGCAAGAGAGTTCATATCAACATCAGGAGCCTAGGGAACTGCAAACTGGCCACACCACATACACAAGAATTTATAATAGAAAAGCAGAATTTCTCACTCATAAAAATATCTCATGTCAAATGATGCCCAAAATACTGAATCAACTCTATCCATTTTTATGGATCTCCCAGGGATAACACCACCCAATGTGGCCTGGGTTTTCCCACATCAATTAGGTAATCTTCCAAAGGTTTGTTCAGACTTAATAACTGTGCAGAAAGGCTCAAACCTCAACTGCCTAGTAGAAATGTGTAAATAACTGGCAGAGGGAAGTCTTGTTTATTATATGAGACATAAAAATAAAACAAGAATTCCACAATTTCTGCAGTTACATAAAGCATAGAGCTTAGAGTTCAGACTTGCAATTTAACATATTCAGTGGGAGTGTGAACTATGTGCAGAAGTAATTGGAATCATCAGAGGAAAAAGAAAATACATATTTGGTAGACAATAGTGTGTGTGTGTGCATGTGTGTAGTTTACACTTAAGTACATAGTATGCATATATATGAAAATATACATGGATAAAAATTTAATTTAAATTGTCTTTTGAAAAGCAGATTTTAGGTTATTTTTTGAGTTGCTTTGGTTAAAACATTCATTTTAACCCATATTTTAGAATAATAGTGAATTTTAAACCTAAGTAATCTGCATATATATATATATATATATATTCCAAAATTTGAAACAAATCTACTAAACCTTTCTCCTCCTTACTTCCTGTAGTACAAAGCTCTCAATTAGTAGTGGATCTACCATATGTTCGCATCCTTCATTTCAGCTTAACTTCTATTGTGTCAAATTTATACAAATAAATTTAATTTCAAATTTACAGACCATATGCTAAGTTAAACATGGAATCTCCAAGGCACTCTACAATAAGATAAATATTCAAATTGATGAAGCAAAATTTAACAATCCATCCCCTACTTCTCATTTCATATTCAGTCATTTTAATCTAACTTTCAGTGCATAAAACAGACATATACCATCTCAGTCTTGCCAATCACATTGATGCAATCCGTACCAAAAATCCAATGTGAATTGTACATCTGCTAAAATAATCACTCCTCACAGTGCTTCTTAAAGTACTTTAACAAGATCCTCTTGTATGATAGCTTACAATATATAAGAAGTGAAGTTTTTCACTCTTATTTAATAGATCATCTTTTTGAGTTTAAATAGAAAAAGAACCAATGACTTTGAATGAATATCAGGCTGATTTTTTCCTTATATCTTCCAAACATTAGATTGAATGATATTTTATTGAGAAAGAGATGGAAAATAAAGAGTGAGGATTTAGATAGATAGTATAAGAATGGGCTCAACATAAAATATTTTATATTTAATCAAGAATATCTTTACAAATTAGATATATTTTCTAGTGAAAAATATCGATTTTTGTTAGTTTGTGTGTGTGTGTAGCAGAACATGCACGTGGACGTGAGAGACCAAATTTGTAGAGTCGGTTTTCTCCTTTCACCTTCAAATATGTTTCAGTGAGCAAACTCAGGTAGTCAGATTTGGACAGTAAGTTACTATTACCCACTGATAGACCACTAAAATATTTCATTCAGTGCGGAGATTATGAAGACCAAGAAAACTATATTTTAGTAATGTTTTGAAATGCATAATAATTCATTTTAGTAATATTAGTAATGTTTTGAAATGGTACTATGGTAAATGTGAGAAGTTTCCAATATAACAGTCAAAGTATAGGCTGCCAGAGCATTTGAAAAAAACACACATCACTTTAGAATTCACTTTTATGTTTAAGAAACATCCCCAGTGCTTATGATCAGATACTTAAATCAATGTAATGATGTATGTTGTGATAGTTCAGCCTGGGTGTCAACTTGACACACCCGGTATTAACTAAGATGGGCTGAGACCACCTCTGGAAAGGATCAACTGAGTCCACTTGATAGGATTGTACCCACCCATCAGAACCTCCAAAGCTCTCATAGGATACTCCAAGTACTGCATCATATAAAAAGAAGCCACCGAAGAGAACAGATGCCTTATTGCAGTTGTACTAGGAATCGTTCTTCCTTCCAGCCGCCCGGTTTTTTGACTCTTTAGCCTTCCAACCCACCAAGTTGTTGTTGGCTAGACTAAAGACTCTAGGAATTCTCTAGCATTCAGCCATCACCCACTTGACTACTGAACTGAGCAGCTGCTGGCAGCCATTTTTGGACTACCTCAGCCAGACTGTAAGCCGACTCAATACATTGTCTATATTATATTCAATTCTGCATCTCTGGAGAACTTAACACATATGTTGAACCCCAGAACTGACTGTGAGATCCCAAACACCGATCCTCAGTTTGGATTCATTGTATTTTATAGGTAAGCAAATAAAACTAAGAATAGGAGAGTGCTGGTATACTCTTGTTGAAGAATAACCTATTATTCTTCATTTTAACTATATGTATTTCCCATCATTCTTTTTTTTTGGATGCTGGGTTGATCTAGCATTTTAATGTATGATAGTTGGTAATTATTAGGTTTTGAGTTGGGTATGTTAGAATTAGAATAACAGTGACAAATGCTCTCAAACCATTCTGGAATTACTGACCAGTAAATGAAATAATCATAATATTATCTGTTTTTAAGTGGAAAATCTCAGGGACATAAACATTCTGCCTATTGTTTTTCTTCTTTTTTAATTATTTGACAGTTTCATATATGTGTATGATGAGTTTAAGTAATATTCACCATATTACCCTGTCTCATGCCTCTTATTTATGCCACTTTCTCCCAATTTGTTTAATTCCTTTCAAGTCTCTTTTCCATATTACTTAACATAACCAACAGCACACAAGAGACACTACATATTTCTTTTTATGTTCCCACAGCTGGTTTGGAGCTGTGGCTGTCCACAATTCTCTTGACTTGAGAGAATCTTGTCCTATGTCACTAGTCAAGCAAAGATAAAATTAAGAGTCAAAGATTTGGTTCCTACATAATGATTATTATTTAAACAACATAATAAAGTTAGAAAAACAGGGCTGGAGAGGTGGCTCAGGGGTTAAGCCTCCGCCTTGCAGGCGGAAGATCCTGAGTTCGGATCCCAGATCCCACGTAGAGACGCCAGGCAGAAGCAGGGCGGCCTGCGCTTCTGGTCCTGGTAGGACGGAGCCTGTGAATCCCGGGGCAGAAGGAGATGAAGGAGTCCATGGTGGTTCGCGAGTTCGTCCGTGGTTCCACACATACACAGACACACGCACACACAGACACACACGCACGTGCACGCACATACACATGCACATGCACACAGTTGAATAAATAATAATAAAAAAATTTTAAAGTTAGAAAAACAAACAAATGAAAACAGCCAAAGTTGAGGAAATATTAATCTACAAACAGGAATAAACTGACTAATAAAAATGTTTCTTGTTTGGAAAAAGGTAGTATATTCTACAAATGCTTAAGTTTCACCTCAATACCACTCTTATTGTTTTCCTGTGCCTCTTTCTTTTTTAGTTCCCTTACAAATAGCTTCAAATAAGTTCCTTTGATATTTAAATACTAATCAAAATCAGCTTCAGAGCTTAGCAATACATACAGCCTTTGGGTTCAGAACTGGGAATAATAGCAACATTATTGGAGGTTGTTTTCTTGATGTGATAGCTATGAGGCTCCACTTAACCCTGCCTATTTATGTGTAAAAGCCCTTTTTTTTTCTTTTTTATTTTTTAAATAGGATGTGTGTGTGTGTGTGCAATGTCTGTCTTTGTGAAGGACAAAGGGTGACTTCCAGAACCATAATGGATTGCATCAACTTCCTTCTTCCTTACTCTGGGATTTCCCAGACTCTTCTCACTAAAGTCAGAAGTTCAGGCTGCTGCCATTTCTGCTTGAAGTTTTTATGTGGGACCTGGATCTGAACCCAGGATCTTCTTCTCTGGAGACAAAGTCTTAATATCTGAACTTTCTCTCCAGCCCAACTCCCCAAAAGCCCCTTTCATAAACTCTCTTTAGTCACCTGGTGAGGTGCCATCTGTTTTCTGATGGTCTTTAACAGGATATTTGTTTTGATGTATTTGTGACTAAATTATATATTACAACATATAGAGAAAACAACTGGATCCAGAGCTAATGATATAAGTCTGCTTTTGTAGTTACCTAGAAAGCTGAGATCAGTGAATCACAGGTTTAAGGTCAGCTAATGAAATAACAGACTTAAAATCATCTCACCATGAAATGGAAATGATAACAAGAAGTTCAATGCCTCCATGAGAGACTTATGAGGACTGATGCTGAAAGGGAAGAAAAGTAAGATGCATTCTTCTATGTTACACCCACTGATCTAGAATAATTGCTGGAGCACAAGTCATGTTAGGCATATGTCATCAAAGGAAAGGTGGAGGAAACACAGTGGATCACACAAATGAAAGACATGAAACTAGGAGGGAGTTTGACAAAGGAAATTAGGGGTTTTAAGGGAAAAGGGAGAGTTGATAAGGCTGGGGACTGGAGAATAAAAGTGTCATAAATTCATTGAATTCATGCATGGAAAGCTAAAAAATAAATTAAAATTTTTTTAAAAATCAAAAAAAAAAAAAGAGGCCTGGTGATTAAACACAATAATAGAACTATTTGTTAGTAAAAGTGAGGCCTTGGCTTACCATCTGAAATACGTTAATAAGATATTATATATATGATCATTATGTACAATGTTAATTATATATATAGGCATAGCTTATACATATGTGTATAGTTTTTAATTCCTTTATATTCTAAGGATATGCTCAAAAAATCCATATGTAATTCAAGGAATGATTGTGATTCTCTTTACTACATTTTGTACTTTTAAGTATACATGACAAAACATGTATTTGAGTTACTTAACTTTTGTTACGAAGTTAGAAACATAAAACGATGATAATAAATTGAAAAAATAAAATGAAAGAAATTATTTTTACTGTGAATTACATTGAATGTGCAAAGTACATCTCTGGTGCTTTATGCATTTCCTTTATTCCTTTTGCTACATGTGTTCTTAGTTCTCTTGGCTCTGTCTACTGGGAACTGATGATACAGGTGTTAATGGCTTCAGGCAACAAGCTACCTTGCATAACTGTTGGCTTGGGAATTCACTTTCTCATGCTCAAATGGCAAACATTTTAACAACTGTGCTGTCTCTTGAGCCTCGTCATATTCTTCATCCCAGTTGTACTGGATCAGGCGTTAAATACACTGGGAACTGCAGAATGGTTAGGAATAGAGATATCTCTAAAATGCAATTAAAAGTTTAATATTTTATCGGTGTCTACCTATGACAAAACACTACATCCAAATACAATGTGTTCTTATTAAAGGAAATTTGATAAATTAATACCTGGGTTCGTTGACAGATAAACTTTTATCACACATATACTAAAAAAAGCAACAATGTGGATAGATTTTAGTTGTAGCATGGAATGGGGAGAAATTCCAGTTAGATAGAAAATGCATTTTCTTTCTAAAATCAGTTCCCAGGTACAAATCCATCATATTACCTTTCTAGTATTAAGAATGCCTTTATTTACTCTGCAATGTTTATTTGAGCCACACAGCTTGAAAATTCATGAACATTTGATCAAGTATACACAACGGAAAAAAAGCTTAAAATAAGCAAATAAACACAGAGCATGTGAACTTTTAAAAGACGTAGATATTTGTGGAATTAGGATCAATTCAATTTTTGTAAAAGTTTATAACTATTTACCAGCTACTCTAAAAGCAAAGAGAAGTAAACATCCATCTTCTGCATTTATTATAAAACTTTTACCCTTATATATTCCTGGTTCCCACACACCCCTATCTCTCCCCACCAACACATGTGACCTGCAGCAATATTTAGTCACTATTAACTGTTAAACCTAGCAATGGATTGGCTCCATGTTAAGGTCTGGTTCTACAGAAGGATCCTTGCTCCAGAGTTCTGAATTCCATCCTTTATTGTTCAAATAACTTTCTATCTTTGTATACACAGTTCCAGGTTTGGGGAATAGAATGATAACAGCATAATAAGTATGACTATGTTCTTGGAATTTTTTATTCACATATTTGAAGTATATTTTTCCTATTGAGAGATTTAAATCAATCCATGCTTCTGATTAAAGTTAAAAGTGGCCTTGGAATTGATCTTAAATAACAGTGAAATGGGAAGTTGATCTCCTACTATATATTTAAACATAAATTTTTAAAGCCTTTTTAAAAATCTCTTTTGTTCTGATATTTTAAAGTTCTACATTTGTAAACCATTTTCCTCCATGCTATATTTCATGTTTTATATAAATTGAAAAACAAGTGCTACAATGAAAGACAATTCTCCAAACCAATATTTTTCTTAAACTTTTCTTGAATGTTGTGCACTATGCCTAGGTAATACAAATTTACTCATTCTATCTATCTATGTATCTATCTATCTATCTATCTATCTATCTATCTATCTATCTATCTCTCTATCTATCTATCTAATATCTACTTATATTTCTTATCATAACCTACTTATCTTTCTCTTATCTATCTCTAGTAAATAAATTAAATATTTAAAAAACAAAATGAAGATATATTATTTGTGATTTCTAAACTAAAATTTGCTTTTCATTTTTAAGTAATATTAGTCATTGAGATTTACAGCTGGTACCGATTAACGCAATTAGTGACAACTGTCTTATTTTTCAGACTACAGCACTCTCTGGGTTCTGAAGGCTGATTTTGGTGCATTTGAAAACATGGCACATGCAGTCAGTACTTGGTCATGCTTTGCTGGCTAAGTGCTAGTGGTGGCAGCAGATGTCTCTGTGACAACTAATTCCCTATGCTTTAGCAGGAAGGAGGCCTGTGGTGAGACAAATTATCTGTACATAGGGAGATATGTTTCCTATCCCCTCTGCCATAAATCACTAGAAACTGAATCTCTTAAGATAACTCAACTTTATGAACTTAGAGTTCTAGAAGCTGACAGACTGAAATGGATTTTCCCAGAATAAAATCAAATGGTAGCACCTCAAAGTTCATTTTTGTGGATTATTTTCCTATTTATCCACCTACTGCTTCAATATATTTGCAAGAACTTGATTTTAATTATACATTCTCTACATTCACATTGATATATGGAGATGTGCTTTATTTACTCATTGTATACTTTATGTGAATAAAGGACAGCTGATTCATTTATCCTTGTATAGATATATGTTTGAAACTTATTTATTTCCATGTTTTCACAAACACTATATGTATGGTCATTACAAGTATAAACTTCTAATGGAGAAAAGTATTAGATTTTATTGATTACCATGTGACATGACTTGGCAAGTTTTGGTAAGTTAAGATTCCTTAATTTTGGAAATATTTTGAATATCAATTCATATTGGTATTTTAGTTTTTCTTACATAATGGTGTATTTTTCCTTTTGCAGGTTGAAGAAATTAGTGTTTCCCCCTTCCAGGAAATATATAGCTACACAGAAAATTTATTTTATTTATTTGAAGAATTTTCATAAATTATGATGCTAATATTTTAGTATTTTCAAATGTTATAAATATTTCTCTCATTTTAAATTCATTCTTTCATTTTGTCCCCTTATAAAATATAATAAAGTCATTAATATTACCTCATTAATCAAACCTTACCAAAAAAGAATAGATTTTACAGAATTTCTCATTAACATTATCCATCAGAAAGATATTGATTCCAAATCTTACAAATTAATTTAATTGGTGGAAGATAATATAATGATGATCCCCATTGCAAGTGATTCTAGTTATTTCATTTTATTATTTTCATAGTGTAGAATAATGCATAGTGTGTAGAATACCATAAAGCCAGAACTTTGGATCAAGTGGTCTGGGCGATTAGAAATTTATATGGTGGTTGAGGCTGGATGTCTCAGGAGTTAAGATTCTTCCTCACAAGCAGAAGGTCCTGAGTTCAGATCCCAGAACCCACAATGGCAGCAGCCTATACTTCCAATCATAGAAGTGGGAGCCTGGGAAACTCCAGAGCAAAGCAAAGAGGAGGTAGAGCAATTCAAGGTCATATCTGAAGTCACCCCAGGCTTCCACAGGTACACATAGTACCCTCTGATCCACACAGACTCTCTCTCACACACACAAACACACTCAATAAATAAATAAATCTGAAAAAAGTTCTGTGGTACCTGTCAATGGCTTGGACAGCTCATGGGCTGTAGAAACCATGAAAGTTCTTGACAAAGGAGATGAAATGGGATCGACTTGAGTTTAAGAATAAATGAGAAATGAAGAATTTTTTAAAAAACACAAGTTAAAAAAAGATGAGAGAAAGGGAAAATTTTAACTTTATTCCTTAAAGAGAAAGTCGTGAATGCAGAGAAAAGCAGACAAGTTTACCTTCAGTCAGGATGAGATATTTACCAACTCAGTGAAATAAATTAGCAGTAACACACACCACTTTTGTCGACAGGATGTCAGAAATTAGAAAGCTCTTATCTGAGAAATTCTGTATTCATGTGAAGAAGGAGAAAAATTTTCATCTTAGAAGGAAGAAGATAATGCAGGATGGTGGAGTTGAGAGCAAATAGCTGGAGTAGGTAAAATAGAAAATGAAGAAAAGTCTTATCACAGCAGAAAACAGTTTGTGAACAGCAGAAACGATACTGTTTAGCTAGGAGAAAGTTACTTTGTAGAGGCGATCATCTCAGAGTATTGTGATTTTTCTACAATCAGATCCAACTGCTTAAGTGGAGAAATAAGACAGCAAAGAATTCAATAGGATTGTTCCAGTTTGGACTTGCAAACTGGGTTCAACAACTCAAGAAAATAGTCACGAAAGTCATGAAGATTTATTTGAGAATTTTTTTATTTTAATACATTTTTATTATTATTTCAGCTCATACAAACTTAATAGGTACACCAGTTCCCTTCCCTCCCTCTCCTCCCCCTGAACCCCCTGCTCTCCCTCCCCTCACCCCTCCCGCCCCATCCCCCCGTGCCTCCTGCCCCAATTCCCAGAGTCCTTTCTTGTGCATGCCTGACTCTCTTCTGGGCCTCCTCTCCGATGACGTACAAGGACCCAGTGGCATTTCCCTGAGCCCTTTCCTGTGTTCCCCTTAAGCATAGGAACACTATTGTGGCTGTCAATCCCTTGCTTCCAAGGATCTTGGTGCCTTTAGCAGATGCTAGACTTTGTGAGGTCAATAGTGTGTTGGACATTGGGCCGGGCATGCAATGTCCAATTATGATTGCTTCGGCCCTAACTTGTATGGAGTGTCTTGCATATCATTGCTCCTCCCATCCTTTTGCTCTTACACTCTTACCGCCCCCTCTTCCGCTTCAGGATGGGGAGAGATTAGTCTGGCCTAGTTCTAGGTGGTTGATATAGTCTCTGAAGTTCTGGATAGTGGTTCGTTGATTTTCTTTTGCAGTTTTGTTGCTCCTGCAATGCCCTTCACTCCATCGTGATGGGCACTGTATGTCAACCCCTGGCCAGAGACAGAAAGCTGTTAAACTGGAGTCTTATTATAAGAGCACATTCAAGGGTAGATGTAATACTTATACCCAAAAGTGGAATCGCAGGGTCATATGGCATTTGGCAATGGGAGGGGTCAATCACCCATTTGCAAAATGGTTACTTTTTAATCTGCCGGACTATATGTCCTCCCCTTCTGGTGAGTTCATACCCCCTTAGTTGTAAATCATCAGGAACGAATTGTGAACTTAACTAGGTGTCACATTACTTTCTTGCAGTCCTTGATGGAGGCCTATTTTCTCTACTGTAACATGGTCACTTCTCTCCTTGTTTCTGGTGTGGCCCTCCAGCCCCATCCCTCCTGTTCATATTGATGAGGCTCCTAAGCAGATAAAGAAGCAAAGACAGCTATCCCAATCAAGACTTTGCAAAGGCATACATGATAAATCCAACTTGGATTGATGACATTTATTTACACTGAACTCTCTGCATACTGACACACTGTGGCCTACTTCTAGATAGACCAGGAAAATTAAGAAGGTAATTGTCATAGTTAGGCACAGGTGTCAACTTGACAGTTGAGGGTTTGAGCTCTGGGAACATTTGTAGAGATTTAGTAGTTGAGTTTGGCCCAGAACAAACCTGGAGGAGATTGTCTAGCTGATGGAGAATGTCCAGTTTATAGTGAGTGGAATTAGGCCCAGGAATAAATCACAGAAAGCTGTTTGAGAGAGTGGGCAGCCTTCTGTATACTTGGCCAGACATGCTGGTCTGATAAGTAAGGATTGTACATCTCTCAGCCCTGATGTGGTGATGGTGCAGCCAGTTCCCTCAGCCATGGTGTTGGTGCATGCTTTCCCATTAAGCTGGACTATAGACTGTAACCAGACTATCAGTAAGAAAATAAACCCCTTGTTCCCTTAAGCCATTTGATGGTCATTTATCAGCAACATGCAGCCAAACTGCAACAGCAATTCATTTTTTCTTTTTTGTCAATTTTCATTTATCTTCAGTTTCTTTTTTTCCCCCTGAATTCCTTCCCTTTACCCCGAATTCCTCCTGAGGAATGGAAGACTAATTTTACCACATTTAATAAAATTACCAACAGATGCTTCCTAGCCCTTAATTTTTCTTTCTTTGGGTAAGTGACATATCAGTTCCTTGGGTCTTCTTTCTGCATGTTTCTTGCAGGTCATTTTCAGTTTTATATTTTCATACTTATGTAACCAAGGATACATAATAAAAGATAATATAATTTTTGAAAATCATTTTCCCCTTTTATCTAGAATCTCTAATAAGTTTACATGAGATTAATGTTAGTTTTGACATTTTTTGTGCCACAGTTCAGGCAGTTATTTTTTTTAAATTTGTGCCCCTGTTTTTTGCTATGCCTCTTTGTTTGTTGAATTCAACTTGATTACGGAAGTGATTGAGTACTCCATAGAAGAGTGTTGGTGGCTTCACAAAAGAAAATAAAGTTGGCTTGCATGACACCAAGGAGTTTGCTGTGTAGAGTTAGCACCTTGCATTCTTGAAAAGAACCACGAGATCAGCTAATTTCATTTCACCAACAATATTCTTCAAATTCCTTATTAGACAGTTGTTAAGTTTTTTTTTCCTAAGACTGAGTTCCTGATGTTCTTCCTTAAACAGCTTCAGATTTTGAACCACACTTGCACTCATTATAAATTTCCCTGGGAACTTAGGGGGAGAAGAACTACTCTCTTCTCATTTCACATATTGCCTCACTCTGTTTCAGTGCTATAAATAGTTTAATGAAAATTGTGTGATTATTCTCTAGTTTGTCCTGATGATGAAATATTTAGTATTTTTGTCCTGAGATACATTTCTCTTCACATTTTGGATGTAGAAGGTTATTTTAAATCCCCTCTAAGTCTCCTAAATTAATATTCTGTGGAATGAGCACCTGCCAGCTTTTATGGGATTGGACATTTTCGAATTATTTTCACTCTAAAGGTTTTTGAACACTGGTACCAAACTGGCTATATTTCATCACCAGCCTCTTTTGGTTCCTGAAAGATTTCCTGTAAACTAAATAATTCCTTATGTAATTTTATAATCACTATAACTAGAAACTATCTTTTCAGTAGAGCTTGCTACTTTTCTCATTTTAAAATGGTTGCCCCTGTCATTGGCTTTAATCAACTCAGGATTAATTCACAAAATTTCCTTGGAGGTATTGTGTGCAACATGGGAGGTTCTTTCTTATACTTTTTGTCATTGATGAAACCTGGTAAAATAATAAAAGTTTATTTAAGTTTTCATTATTGAATTAGAGGCCATAAGGAGACAGAATTAATTCTTCATCCATATGCTCTAAGAGGTTATAAACATGTAATTAAATAAGGACTTAAAGCTGATCAACAAAATATCAAACACTATATAAAGCAGAAATTCATTAAAATATCATATCGCTTTTCTATTATATGTAATTTTTATTTTATTACTTAAAATAAATGTATAGTTTTTAAAAGTATGCAATGAAAACACTTTTAGCAATTCTTAATATATAATTTGTGGATCGTTTTTTCAAAATATTTGGATGCCTGAATATGCCTTATTACAGATTGCCATATGTTATAATAAATATAATATATTATAAGTAATAAATATAGAATAAATATATTTTATAAACTAAGCATATCTTTGTTTTCAGATGCAACTTTTACCTCAAAAAAAGCTATATCTTGGCTTTGTAGAGTTTCTTTTTCAGCACTGTAGGATCATTCACCTGAAGGCAAGTACCCCCAGAATTATTTTGTTTGATAGTTTACAATACCCCCTGATAAATATTTAAGTGAAAGAATATTTTTATTATAAGAAAAGAATGAAAACTACTTCGTGGAAAAGTGCTAAATTAAACAGGGACAAATGGAAAAGTCTTCACGTGTTCATTGTTATTTGAATAGTTTATTCTTTGTGTATCTTCCAAAAAAGGAGAGGAGGTTTTATATGTATGTTCTGGTCCACTCTTTGGAAACAGATGGCAACATCAGAGAGAAGGTGTTAATTGCCTCACTCATGTTTCCGTTTAGATTGGTGGTATGCATTCCTGTAAATTTCCCTTTGGACAGGATCCAGTTACCTACAACTTACTGAAACAAATTTTGAAGTATGATTTGTCAACACTGAAAATGAGTTTTCCCATCTAAAGTAGAACTGATAATCATGGAGCAGAGAAATAAATGATTGACTATAATAAGAGGTCCGGTCTGTTTTAAGCAAGATATTCCCTAATGGCTGAGACAAATATTTAGGTGTGCCCATGAGGCTACTGTGCAACATCAGTGTAGTGGGCTACATGAAACAACACTTTGAGAGCACAGGGGCTTATTATCTAATCAAGATTTGGAGGTAGCAGAAGATAACTAAGGATGTGAAGACATGGAAGAATCCTACAATTAGGAGAAGGTAAGCGAAGGGCAGTCTAGAGTGAAAAACATGGCAAAGATAAAAAGACCAGGAAGATAAGAGAATGTTTTTGTAATAAGATGGTTATGTGTATTTTTGCTATTTATTAAGATAGAAATCAATGCACTATTGCATAAGTCATGTGAAAACTTTAAAAGTAAACTTGAAATCACTTAAAATGAGTCTGAAATCTCATTGTGGCATTATGATTTGTTAATTAATAAAGAAAACAAAGAGATACATAATGAAAATTATATATTGATGCATGTTAAGCACAAGTTCTTAGGTTTTGAGACATGAACTTTCTACATAGCCCACTCAGCCTGACACTCAACTCCATATTCTAATACTGTTTCTCAAATACTTTGATTAGAAGCATGAAACAATTTACAACAGCAATGCACATTCTACTGTCACTGCCTTTTTTGTTTTCTGTGGCATAAATATTGCAGTCTTATATGGGCAGTGTTCATACTTTTTCCAATGATTCCTATAAATCATTTTTTTCCCTGAAAGTATGTGTACAATGCACTTTTAGGTCAAAGACTGTCGTAGTTTGGACTCATGCATTATCCATATCACAGATTGGAACTTATTAGGTTTTTTGTCATTCTTTCACATCAATGAAAGGAAAACATGACTTGGTGGTCATCTTGCTGCTACATGCATATTGTAAGTGATAAAAATCACTACTCTCACTACAAAAGGATAAGGGACAGTTTATTCTGTAGCCAAGCATGAGTGATCATGGCCTGGTAACACAGATTCAGGTTACCTTCAAGTTACATGCTCCACAGTGGTGGCATTTTCTTAGGGTTTATAATTATAAAGAACAAGGAATCCATAAATCAAAACTCTTCAAATGCATTGGTTGAAACATGAGGTAAGTGGGATGGCAGCCAAGCAAGAAGATCTCTGTTATTGAATATAAATACCATCTAACCATGGTATCTAACCATGATACCATCTAGCTTTATGGTTGGTGGAGGCTAGTGGCCTATTACGTTAATATATTTCAAAAAGTTTTACTAACTCATACATTATAAGAGCCTAAAAGGCGGATGAGGAACTCCTGATTAACGCACTCCAGCAAAGATAGGGATGCTGTACCCAGAAGGTCAGTCACTACAATGAGAAGTTCTACCACCAGATCTACACAACGGTGGACTTATCAACATTTCTTCAAGGACTAGCTAGGATCTTAGAGGAAATGGATGTTCACAGAAAGCGTCTCAAGGACATGTTCTGGACAATTCCACACTTATGATTTTATCCACTAAAGAGCCACATAATATTCAACAAAAATCTGATTCCCTTACCAACAAGGCACCACAAAGGAGTCCTGTAATACTCACACAAAAGGGAAAGGGGGACATGGACAGAGTAGGAAGGATAAAGGGAGGGGAGGAAGAACGATGTGGGGATGGGGAGGATGAGTGAGGAGGGAATTGGAAAGGAGATGAGGACAAAAATGAAACCAGTTTGTTTTTAAATAAATCAATTAATTAAATTAAAAAAACTAGGTTAAGCTTTTGCTGCCTTTTTAAAAAAAGGTTTTATTGATAGCCACATGATGTTAATTAAAACAGATACAAGAAGGACAAAAAGTGACTACCAAGTAGTTTTAAAGATTAAACAGATAAATTCTTAATTAGGCTTTGAATTTGTAGCATTGCAATGTTCTATATAGCCACTGAAATTCTAATCAGTCGAATCAGTCTATTTAGTTCAGTGAGTGAAATTCCTTTCGAGGAACTTACTTTCACAGCAGTGATTTGGATAAAGTTTGAAAATATAGGTTTGAATATTTTGAAAAAATGCAATGGTCGTTGATGTAGCTTTGGCTCTTTATATATATATTGAATAAATCTACATCCCAGAATAAATGTAAAAATAGTATCATCTTTGAAGCACTAATTCCTAGAATAATTGTTTAACAGCATGTGAGTGGCAATTGGAAAGTTCTCTATATTATTTAGATTATACTCTTGTATTTAAGAAACATGCTCAGTGGTATCCACATGTTCTGAGTTACAGGTGCACTGGTGGAGTGATATTCAAAGGGTGAAAAACTTAGTAAATAATGGACAGAAATGACAATTCAGAGTAAATATTTAAAGGTCAGAATGTAACATTTATTTTTGGATCAGAGCAATGTAGGAATCCACAGGAAATCTGTGAAGGAAGAAGCAATGTGAATAGTCAATTAGGAATATGTATAAAATGTGGCAAGCAAAGGAAAGCTAACTTTTTAACAACTTTTACGTCAGAAAGAAAAAACTTCAGCTAGCAAAAAAAGTCTGCCAATTAAAGAACTGTAAAATGTCAAAGAAGGCACAAGAAAAATGCTGGAGATGAATTTCAATCCCAGGAACCTTAGATTTAAATCCCAGCATTTTTTCATTTTTGTAGATCAGTAGCATAAGACACCCAGTATTTGTTAGAAAAAGTCAAGACGGAAGAAGAAAAGGGAGGGGCAAGAAGAGAGATAGAACAAAAACCCAAGCTTCATTCAAGTAGACTGAAGTTTATTCAGAAAGCTCCTCCAAACCTGCAGTGCGGTAACAGCAGTTTCACAGAAAGACTGAAATTACTGCTGATTTGGAATCAGGGGTGCAAGTTTTTAATTGTTGGTGTTCAGGAGGAAGGAATTTGGGTTTGACCAGTTGGTTCTCTTCTGTCCCAGAATAACTAGAAATCTGTCCAATTGTCTGTTTTCCTTTACAGATCCTACTAACATTCTTGGGTGGAGGGTCTCTTATGGAGATCTGTTTCCAATCTCATATATCAAGTGAGGGTCTCTATTTTGTGGTCTGCTTGTGAATCTATCCGTGTTAATGGAATGATTGTACTTTGTTTCCTTTTAGGAAGCTGAGTTTCCCAAAATTCATAGCAATCCACTTACTTCAGCTTCTCTAGAGCTGGAATTATAGACATGATTCACCGTGGCCAAAGCACCAGGAGCTTGTTTTGCTAATATGCCCAGTATTACTTATCTTTGTCCACACAAAGATACTTACTGTTTGAGGAATATTAATATAAGATCATTAATTCTCAGAATTTGTAGAATTTATTGTTGTGTTACTATTGATATACAGTTAATGTCATAGTTAGGCACAGGTGTCAATATAACAATTGAGGGTTTGAGCTCTGGGCACATTTGTAAAGAATTAATGGTTGAATTAAATCCAGAACAAACCTGCATGAGATTGTCTAGCTGATGGGGAATGCCCACCCCATCGTGGTGGAATTATGCCCTGGAATACAATACAGGGAACTAGTTGAAAGAGTCGGCATCCTGTATACACTTGGCCAGACACGCTGATCTGGCAAGTAAGGATCATCCCTCTTTCAGCCATTATGTGCAGATGATGTGGCCAGTTCCCTCAGCCCTGGTGTTGGTAAATGCTCTCCTATCAAGCTGAGTTATGAACTGTAATTGGACTATCATAACAAAATAAACCCCTTGTTCCTTTAAGTCATTTGATGGTGATTTATCATCAACCATGAAGGCTAACTGCAATAGTTAATAATAATTGAACATAATAAAAATTGTAGAATTCATGAAGTTTCTGAATTATTTTCCTATTTAATAATTAGCTGTTGGGTACTCAATAATAAGCCAGAAAATTGACATATGTTCAAGCTATGACTTGATAATGACTCGCTCCATATTTTATATAGTCAATTTGTCTAGTAACTAATAACTGCAATTTCTTTATCTGGAGAGGAGAAAAGTGGTCAGGCTGCAAGCCACAGCTAAATGGAGAATCCAGAATTTGATTCAGCAGCTACCTGCTTTAATAACCTACAATCTAAATTGCATGCTTGCACACAAATATCACTGCAAAGACACAGTGGTATTTCCTTTCTGTTTCCAGCTAACTTTGTTCTATTGTTTTCTCTAATACTTTCTACTACAAACACTTCTCTTTAAAATAATTTTATATTTCTTTTTTCTTCTCTTAGTCCCCATTCCTATCCTTCCTCCTTTTCCCATAGAACCCTTCATTTCCTTTCTTATGCTACCTCCTATTTCCAAGTCTTTTTCACTTGTGTGGCCCACTATGCTTCATTTGGCTTTATTTTCATATGACTGACATGACTCATTCTCCAACATATGCCATATACCAATGGGTGTACCATTAAGGATAAAACCTTCCATTTTTCCCTATTAATTCTCATGAGTCTCCCAGGGACGTGTGGCTTCTTGAGATCTTTCCTCTTTCCCGGTGAGATGTTCCTCTGAAGTTCTTCCCTATGTCCAGGAGATAGTTTCTGTCCCACCTTCTTTTCACTTCAAGTTCTTGCATTTTTTTTCTTTTTAATTCTTGCATATTTTAATGATGCATATAATAATATAGTGAATTCATAAAATTTTTGATATTCAACTCCTTGTCCCAAGTCCTTTCCCCTTACAATCCTTCACCTCTCCTGCCAGACTCCCACCTATTTTCAAATCTTTTAAATTATGCATCCCACCATGTTTCATCTAGTTTTCTTTGATTACATATGCCTGACAATCTTTATACTTCAGCAATTATCATGGATCTGTGGGTATACCATTGAGGAAAAATCAGCTTTAGTCCTCATTACTCTCTCAGAGAGGTGCAGATCTTTTTGAAATTTTTCTACTTTCATTGTGAGATATTGAAACAGTTTCCATGCAATTCTTGCATAAGAATACATATCTGCTATGAAATCTTGCATATCATATAGCTCTGTCATGTCCATGAGATGATATCTTATTCATCACTATGTCATTTCAGGCTCTTATAATCTTACTGCCACTCCTCTGTGAGGCTTGCTGAACCTTGGAGTGGGGGTGGTAAGGTATATATGTCCTGTTTGGGGACAAGCAGTCCATAATCATTTATTTTCTGCATTTTGGCAATATGTGCTTTTCAGCAATAAACACCACCTGGCAACAGGATCTTACAATCTTATTGTCCCCTCTTCCTAGATGTTCCCTGAACTACTTTGGGGTAGGGATGGATGTGCAAAGGAAATAGTTACATAAGGGGTTTATTTCTCCAGATAGTTTTGATGACCATCGGTCATTCCTATGGAGATAGTGGAGCCACCTGAATTTCTATCTCATTCATTGTGCCATTGTACTGGCTCAATCTTGCATAAGTTTGCGCTGGTAAGCTTGGATGCAGTGGATTCAAGATGGTATTGGTTTTACATCTAGGAGGTACTACTATTTGTTAGAACTCCTCCTTTTCATTTGGTTCTCACTTCCTTTCTGTTCCATTCTCTGTCATGTGTTTGAATATTCCATGTCACTAGTTTTCATTTCATTTACGTTTTTCTGTACTTATTTGATAAGTAAAGACAAAGTGATGATGCAAGTTCAGAACAGAAGCTTGCCAAGTTTTCTAGAAGCAGTAACTTTGTGATATTTTTAATAATATAAATATAATAAATATTAATCTGTTTATTTCAGAAGTTGAAATCTATGTAATCTATTTCAGAAGTTGAAAATGAGAATGTATACAATATGTAAACATATAAATTGAGTATAGGATAGGTACACTCATATACAAATGTGCATACATTTAATTCTGTACATTAAAATTGAATGAAAGTACTACAAAGGATTTAATGGGACTACTTATAAAGTGGATTTGTATTTAAGCAATATAATAATATAGATGAAGTGATATGAATAAGAGAGAAGTGGGGAGGAGAGAGAGAAAGAGACAGAAAAGAGAGGAGAGATTGCATCAGGAATTTTGTTCTTGTTCTAAGGAAGATATTCTACTTAGTGCCCTTGTAATTTTTAATTACAAAAAAAGGACACTATATACTCAGTTTTCATAAAATATTCATCTATTTTTCTCTCAAACACTACTGTTCATCTGTTCATCGATGCTACCCATTGCATTTAAACACCAATTGTTTCAGTCCCTATTAGAACTTGTAATAAGACAGACTCCAGCTTGTATTGATCTAAAGAATTTATCATTTCAAAAACTTAATTCTAAAGGAATATCTAAAAGATATTCTAAAGGAATATTCATCTATAGCACAACAGACATTAGACAGCTCAAGAAATTTAATGGAACAGTATTTAAGAACACCTAGAGTATAAATATCCATTTATGACTATCATTTGTCATTTCTTTTTCCGGGTATCATGCTTTCACATAGCTATCTATTTATTAGCTGAAATTTATCAGTTCTTCAAGGTTTTTTCCCATTACATTCTTTTCAGGGCACTTTCTTAGCTAATTTTCTGCAGCGATACATTTTCTTTTTTAATCCTGGAGGCTGAAAAGTCTCATCTCTTTCTCCTGCCATGAGGATCTGAAGCTGCTTTAATCTATTGGAGAAATCATAAAGGCTTTGGTCAGTCAAATTCATAAGAAAGAAAAAGGCAGATTGATAATAGTAGCCAAGAATACTTTTACAAAAAAAAATCTGCTCATGAGGGATCCAGTCCCTGAGTCAAACACTTGCCACTAGGATTAGCCATAGAACTTCTCCCATTGAGTACTTAGGCTTCAACATCAGTGAAGGTGAGGACAAGCACTTTTCTAATCAGAAGTCTTTGTTGATTTACCTTTTTCATGAAAATCAACACATCCTCTTCTGATTTTTTAAAACTGGCATTTAGAAATTTAATATTTTTTTATTTCATGTACAAGAATCCATGGATACAAGCCCTTTCCTTCATTCCTATATGCCTAAAATGGTGTCTTTAAACATAGGTAAAAATGGTCATGCTGATTGTTTATTTCTCATATGATTTATCTATTCTAACTGTATTTATACTTCTTTTCCATGATTGACATGATTTAGAAGATTCTCTTCTAAATATTGTTGTCTCTTTAATGTACTCCTTTTGTAACTTTTCAACTTTTCAAAAATTTATTGGCTGAATGCTCAATTAATCATGCAAGTTGAATAAAGCTGCCATTAGGATAAAAGACTTAAATCATCCCCAAAGCTGTATACTGAAGGAAAGATTTTTCACGTTCCAAGTGCTTGTGAAATGTCCTGTGCACTGACTAGAAAAAGAGACTGAGGGCAGCCAGGAAATCATTCTCAAGTGGTACTCTGAAAAGCTGAGTGCCACAATTGGGGTCACAAACCTTAATCTTTGCTCTCATAGTTTTTATTGCCCCAGCATTTTTTGATGCACTCCAGAGGGAACTTGAATCTTATCTTGCTTATTCTACAGGTTTTCAGAAAATGCTAAAGGAAACCAACTATATGTCATCTTTATTTTATTCAATTTCTTGTTGCCTACAATAAGAATGTAGAATATCCTAGTTATTAAATTATAGAGATATTTATAAACAAAAATAATTTTTATAGGTAAATGAATTTTAACTTTAATAATACTACCTAAGTGTATTAATCTCTAAACATTAGATAAAAATCTAAAATCAAAACATTTATACAACTGAAATTAATGAAATATCTAATTAATGAAATACACTGTATTCCAATAAGAAAGCTAAAGACTAATAGGTAAAAATCCAGATTAAATGAAAAGTGTCATGTTTTATTCTAGGACATGTATATTCTGAGCATGAATGTTGCTTAAAAATGTTTGACACTTCAGAAAGGAGATATAGCTGTTCAAGTTGTAAGATTAAATTAAATCTACCATAAAAAGTTGGCTTGTCAAAATGTGTAAGTAGTATTGTTTTTCCCTAGGCTGATTTGAATCATAATTCCATTAAGAGAAATTAAGAATTTATCAAATATTGGCAAATTAAACTCATTTATTTTAGAACCAAAGGAAAGAAGATGATTCAACATTTCCTTGAAACAGAAAAGAAGGAAACAAGGCATTTTATTTGATGAAAGTAAGATTAGAGGACAGCAATTATATTTGTTAAACAGAAAAGAGATTGACTTGGACATAGGCCAAAAATAATTGATGTATTGACATATATTTTCTTAATTTTTATTTTTCAGTTTTTTTAAACATATGAAGTAAAGGCTGTGAATCTCTATGTCTAATATCTTCTACTTATTTATCTCGTACATGATGAATCTTCATCATCAACTTGTTCTTCCTGACTTTGTAGACTCTTTTTTGTTTGTCCTTGTGTTGACAATCTTAATCCATTAAACTATATTTGTTAAATATTGGCCAATTTTATTTGAGACGTCTCAAAGCAGAAATAAGTTTTCATTATAATAAAACTTACTTGGTTCTCTTTTTATTGTTATTCATCTTGTTCTGGAAAAAGAAAATAAGAAACAATGAGTTTATCTATATGTCTCAGGATAAAGAATAAAGAATAAAAGATGATTGAATATCTGACTTTGTCCCTTTTAAGAGATGCAAATCACTGCATTTATTCTTGCAATTTTGGAAAAAATGCTACTTTTCTGTGCCCTGTATGAATATTTTATGCAATCATTTGTCTTTTAAATATTGAGATAAGAATTTTACATCTTTTGGAAAGATAGAACAATATTCATCTTGCAACCTCTAGTCTTATACTTAAGGCTTAGAATACTTTTATTTCAATATTGGAAGTTAAATGGATGTAGCTAAGAAGTAGGGTACTTCCCTAGTAAGTAGAAGACCCTGATTTGGTATGGAGCATGATAAAATCAAAATAAATGCAACTACAACAAAAAGCAAAAGCAAAGAGATTGACAAAAACGTTAGGAAAAAATTCTCATAGCTTAATTATTTGAATTAATAAGTATTTAATAACAGTTATTTCTGCTAATTTTGAAAAGCATTTAAGAGGTAAAAAGTATGTTGATGTAGTAAAAATATGTTAATTTAATCATTTATTTAATTGTTTACAAATTGATGTAAAGTTCAGGAAAATTTTTAGTTTCTATTCTGTATATATGCCTGTCAGCTAAGAAAGTATTTTAGAGAAAGGTGACACATTTAAGTCTGCAGTTGCAATGAATCTATGGTTATACAGAGAGTTCATAGCAAATAGTATTTTATGGTCTGAATTGGTGTACATTTCTAGCTCTGGAGTCAAGTCCCTGGCTTTGATAGGAAGATTTTGAGTAGAAGGATTTCTCAAGAAACTTGAGAATATGGATGAGAAAATGTTTGGATAATATATAAATGTAAGCATGAAGGGCAATTCATACTTTAAAATCTTATAGTTATGAAACTCTATGGCAATAATTGAAAACTGATAAAAAAATTAAAGAAACTGAATCAGCTGTGAGAGTTTGACCCACAAAAGGTCATAGAGTTACAGTAAGTAAAATAAAGCTTGCAAACAATATATTCACACTGGATAACTGGATTTCTCTGTATGAAAAATGCAGAGGAAAGTCTAGACACAAAGGACTAGAGACTTTTTTTTTAGTTTTCTTTCTTTCTTTTTTTTTATTTCTTCCACTGATACAAATTTGAAAGTACCCCATTTCTTTCCCTCCCTCAACCCCTCCCTGGACCCACTTGTTCTCTCCTCCCTTTTCCCCTTCCTTTCCCACCCTCTTTCCTTTCCCCCAGTGCCGCCCCCCCCATTCTGGAGCATCCTTAGTGTGCATCTCAAACTTCCCTCTGGGTCCTATTCTCTGACAAAGTGTAAGGACTCAGTGGCATTACCTAGAGCTCTTTTTTGTGTTCCCCTTAAGTACAGGAACACTATTGTGGCTGTTAATCCCTTGCCTCTAAAGATCCTAGTGCCTGTGATCCATGCTAGACTTTGGGGGTTCAATACTATGTTGTTCATTGCTCAGGTCATGCAAAGTCCTATTATGATTACTTCAGCCCTAACTTGTATGGAGTATCTTGCATATTGTTGAACCTCCTCATCTGTAGGCTCTCACTATTTTACCACTCGCTGTTCTGCAAAATTCCCTGAGCTTTAGGATGGGGAGAGATTAGTCTGGCCTGGTTCCAGGTGGTTGATGTAGAGTCTCTGACTTTCTGAATTATGGTTTGTTGATTTTTTTTTTTTCAGTTTTGCTGCTACTCCAATGCCCTTGGCTCTATCCTCATGGGTATTGAATGTCACCCCCTGGCCAGAGATAAAAGGCTGTTAAAATAGAGTCTTACTATAAGAGTAGATTCAAAGATAGATGGAATAAGAGGAGGAGACCGCTGGGGGGTCAGTCTCCCATTTGCAGGATGGTTACCTTCTATCTGCTAGACGGTATGCCCTCCCTTTCTGGTGAGATCATACCCCATCAGATGCAAGTGACCAGAAAGGAAAGTCTGTGAGCCCAACCAGATGTCTAATTACTGACTTGCAGTCCTTGATGGTGGCCTATATTCTCTGCCGTAGCATGATCCCCTCTCTCCTTGTTGCTGGTGGGGCCCTTCTTCCCCCTCCCTCCCTCCCTGCTTATAATCTTTACGATTACTGTAGGTATTACAGAGATTTATCTTTGAGTGTGTCACTAAGTGGGATTGGTACTAGGATCCACTTTAGGGAGTACATACGTTGCTTAATTTTCTGTGTCTGGCATACTTCACTCAGTTTAATTTTTCTCTAATTCCATCCATATGCCAGCAAGTTTCATTAATTCATCATTTTTAATGGCTGAGTAGTATTCCATTGTATAAATGTACCACATTTTCCTTATCCACTCGTCAACTGTTGGGCAATTGGGGTGATTCCATGACTTTGCTATTGTAAACAGTGCTGCTATGAATATGTTTGTGCTTGTGCTATCAAGGTGAATTTTTGCTGTGTGGGGGATTATTCCCAAAAGTGGGTCATATGGCATTTCAATCTTTAATTTTTTTTAACATTTTTATTATTATTTCAGCTCATACAAACTTAATAGGTAGACCAGTTCCCTCCCCCCCTCCTCCTGCCCCCGAGTCCCCTGCTCCCCCTCCCTCCCTCCCCATCTCCCAGTGCCTCCCCTCCAATTCCCAGAGAGTCCTTTATTGTGTATGCCTAACTCTCCTCTTGGTCCTCCTTTCCGATGACATAAAAGGACCCAGTGGCATTTCCCTGAACCCTTTCTCGTGTTCCCCTTAAGCATAGGAACACTTCTGTGGCCATCAATCCCTTGCCTCAAAGGATCTTGGTGCCTTTAGCCGATGTTAGACTTTGCAAGGTCAATAGTGTGACGGACATGGCGCAGGGCATGCAAAGTCCTATTATGATTGCTTCAGCCCTATCTAGTGTGGAGACTCTTCAAATCTTTGCTCCCCCCATCCTTTTGCTCTTACAATCTTACCGCCCCCTCTTCCACAGATGTCCCTGAGTTTCAGGATGGGGGTAGATTAGGCTGGCTTAGTTCTATGTGGATGATGTAGAGTCTCTGAAGTTCTGGATTGTGGTTTGTTGATTTTCTTTTGCAGTTTTGCTGCTCCTGCAATGCCCTTCACTCCATCCTGAGAATCGCCAGATGACTCTTAAAAGTAGTTGTGAAGCTTCCATTCCCACCAGCAATTGAGGAGAGTTCCCTTCTCGCCACATCCGCTCCAGCACTTGGTGGTGTTTGTGGATTTTTGCCTTCCTAACTTGGGTGAGAAGATATCTCAGGGAGGTTTTGATTTGCATTTCCCTGATGGCTAAGAATGCGGAACATTTTTTAAGATATTTGTTAGACATTTGAATTTCACCCCTGGTAAAGTTTCTTTTAAGTTCCAAGGCCCATTTTTTAATGGGCCATTTGTTTCCTTGGTGTTTAGTTTTCTAAGCTCTTTGTGCACTCTGGATAATAGAGATCTATCAGATATGTGGTTAGTGAAGATTTTCTCCCATTCTGTGGTTTGCTTTTGTGCTGGAGTTACAATCTCTTTATCTGAACAGAAGCTCTTTAATTTTACAAGATCCCATCTGTTGAGTGTTGATTGTAGTGACTGTGCTATTGGATTTCCGATAAGGAAAGGTCATTCTCTACCTTTTCAACTAAGGTTTTTTTTTTATGTATACATACATTTATTTAAAATTTTTTCTTAATATGTAGTTATTATAAAAACTAACATTTCATAATGATATTTTGCTCAAACACATCATATTCTTCGATGAGATTGATTTCCTATTTTCTTCCTTTCTCTTCAGCCCTTCATCTTCTCCCTTCTGTCCTCCTTTCCCTAAAGCATCCCCTTCAATTTCGATGTCATGTACACATGCCTGAGTAGACAATTTGTCCTCCAAGCTATTTCACTGCAAATGACACCATTTCATTTTTAATTTATGTTAAAAAATCTCCATTTTGTATGTAAACCACATTTCCCCTATTGATACATCTTTAGCACCTAAGCTAGTTATCTTTTCTTAGGCATAGTGAATGTTGCACATTAAACATTCAAGAATGCCAGGTTAGGCCCTTTCTGCCCAGGATGCTCATGGCCTAGAGAGGACACACTGCTCCTCAGGTAAATTCCCTCAGGCCACCCTCAGGCCCCAAGTCACCTGCTCATCCCAGCTCCTCCCACCAGCCAGCCAGAGCAGCACCCAGTCTGCTACCAGCTAGGGAGGGCCACTATGCCACACTCCAGATCCCAGGTGAACAGCCCGTCACCAGCAGCTCTGCCTTTTCTTTTTTTTTTTTTTTTTTAATTTAATTATACATTTTAAAATGGAGGCACTGGGGGATGGGGAAGGGAGGAAGGGGTTCGGGGGGAGGAGGGAGGAGGGAGGGAACTGGTAAAAAAATTTAAAATGTATAATTCAACTAAGGTTTTTATAGTCTCTGGGCTTATTTTGAGGTCCTTGATCCAGTTGGAATTAATTCTTATACATGGTGACAAATATGGGTCGAGTTTTAAATCTTCTGCATGTGGACATCCAGTTTTGCCAGCACCATTTGTTGAAGATGCTATTCTTTTTCCATTGGATTTTTTGGGCCACCCTTATCCATTGATCTGTGTGCCTATTTTGGAGCCAGTACCAGGCTGTTTTTACAACTATGGATCTGTAGTATAGACTAAGGTTTGGTATAGTGATACTTCAAGCAGTGTTTTTGTTACTCAGGATTGCTTTTGCTATCCAGGGTCTTATATGCCTCCATATGAGTTTTAAGATTGTTTGATCAACCTTTTCAAAGAATTGCTTTGGGTTTTGATTGGTATAACATTGAATCTCTATATTGCCATTGATAGGATGGTCATTTTTATGATATTGATTCTGCCAATCCAAGAACATAGGAGGTCTTTCCACCTTTTGATGTCTTATGCAATTTCTTTCTTTAGGGTTTTAAAGTTTTCATCATAAAGGTCTCCTACTTCTTTGGTTAGGTTTATACCAAGGTATTTCATTTTTTAGGGACTGTAATAAATAGGTTGTTTTTCTCAGGGCTTTTTCACTTCTTTCATTCTGGGCATATGGGAAGACCACTGATTTCTGTATGTTTATTTTGTATCCTGCCATCCTGCTGAACTCCTATATTAGTTCCAGGAGCTACCTGGTAGAGTTTTTGGGATCCCTCTAGTTTGACTTCTTCCTTGCCTATTTAAATCCCTTTTATCTCAATTTCTTGTCTTATGGCTTCACCTAAGATTTCAAGTACAATATTGAATAGAAGTGATGAGAATGGACAGCCTTGTCTAGTTTCTAATCGAAGTGGGAATGCTTCAAGTTTTTCCTCATTGAGTAAAATCCTTGCTGTTGGTTTGTTGTTTACAGCTTTTATTACATTGATAAAGGTTCCTTTCATTCCAACTGTCTCTAGGGTATTGATCATAAAGGCTGTTGGATCTTGTCAAAAGCTTTTTCTGCATCTATCAAGAGTATCATGGGGTCTTGGATTTTGGATTGGTTTATATGGTGAAGTACATTTATTGATTTGCGTATGTTGAACCAACCTTGTGTGCCTGGGATAAAGCCTACTTGTACCTCCATGGATAATCTTTTTGATATGTTTTTGAATCCAATTTGCTAAGATATTGTTGAGAATCTTTGCATCTGTGTTCATTAAAGAGATTGGCCTATAGTTTTCTTTTTTAAGTGTATCTTTATTAGGTTTTGAGATTAAGATGATATTAGCTTCATAGAAAGAATTTGATAGTGTTCCTTCTTTTGCTATTTGATGCAACAGTTTAAGGAGTAAGTGTTATTGGCTCCTTAAATGTCTGGTAGAACTATGTGCTGAATCCATCTTGTCCAGGACATTTTTTGTTGGGACGATTCAAGATTACTTCATTAATTTCCTCACATGTTATAGGACTATTTAAATAATTCACAACTTCCTTATTCAGTTTAGGTAAGTTATGCTTACTTAGGAATTCATCCATTTCTTTTGTGTGTCAAATTTAGGGACATTCTTCCTGTTCAGAAATAAATTTAAATGTATCCACAGAGGTTTTATATATATTTTTAAAAGTATCCAGTTCCAAAGCCTATGCACAGTAAATGTCCTTTAAAAAGTATCATATGGAATTTTACATTCTATTAAAATCAGAAAATATATTGTACAACAGTATCAACTGAAATAAAGTAGTATCAGGTATAATTCTGAACTTTATTTACTTATTTATTTATTGTCTGTGTGTGTGTGTGTGTGTGTGTGCATGTGTCAGAGGGCACTGTGTGTCCCTGTGGAGGAGTAAGAGTGATATTGGGAATCATCCTGGATTGCTTCTACCTTCTTTTTGCTTCCCTCTAGGATTTCTCAGGCCCTGCCCACCAAGACCAATTGCACAGGCTACTGCCATTTCCACTTGATGATTTTACCTAGGATGTGGGATTGGAAGTCAGGTTATTCTGTTTGTGAGGTAGAGTCTTAACCCATGAAACATCTCTCTAGTTTGCTCAATTTGATTTCTTCTTGTGTGTTCAGAGCCCTCCAGAATTACTGATGTTCTCTGTTTTTCCCCACTTGTTTGATTTATCTTTAATGTTCTTTCTCATTATTCATCCTTCAAAGAAGAAATGAGTAGATTAATATATTATTTGAACATGTCAGCCATGTTGGATAAGTAATAGAATCAAATACTAACCTACTTGATGGGCAGGCCACTCCTCAAGTGTTAATATGGAATTCTTTCTGGATATGTGTTGTATACATTGAGGAAATAATTTGAGAATATTGAATTATGAAATCTATTTAAGTAGATTGGCAGGAGGGAGAAAGTAACAATACAAGAGAATGTATGATTAAGAGTAGAACAAATAATGAAAGAATTACCCAGAATTTTAAATGGACTCTGGGGATCCAAACTACAATCTCTTTACTTACACAAGTGTTTTAAGCTCTGAGATTTCTCATCAGACCTAAACTGTCTTTTATTTATTTCCTTAGCTACGTTAGGTCCACCTAGTTTTATCTTTTCAGTACCTTAAGTCAAGAAATTGAGGTTCTCAATTACAACCTGTAACATCCCTTATATTTCACACTTGATATATGAAAATCATAAGTAACAGAGCTTTTCACCTTGCAATATTTTTATTCAATAAAGGTAATATGGACAAGAAATGAAGGTAAGTGGTAGAAAATGTAGTTATTGAGAGAGAGAGAGACCCTAGATTTAATCATTACCCAAAATGAAAACAATAAATAAGGAAGAAAGGAAAGAAGGAAGGAAGGAAGGAAGGAAGGAAGGAAGGAAGGAAGGAAGGAAGGAAGGAAGGAAGGAAGGAAGGAAGGAAGGTAGAAGGGACAAATGGAGAGAAGAGAGGGATAAAGGGAAGGAAGGAAGCAAAGAAGGAGGGAATGAAGGAGGGAGGGAGACAAAAGTTTATCCTAAAAGAGAGGGGACTATAAAAAATTATTGACCATTGAAGTGCATCCATTGTGCAGGTATACAGTTCCTTGGACTAGAGAGACTGGTTAAGAGTAAAAGTCTTTGCTCTAGCAAGCAAAAAGATCCCATATCCTTTATGAAAAGAGCAGGGCAAAAGGTCAGTGGCTTGTATGTCCAGTCCCACAAGAGAAGACTGGGAAACCCAAGAGCAAAACAATAAGGAGGTAGAGCAATCCAGGATGAATCCAAAGTCAAACTTGTGTCTTCACAAGCACACAAAATCAGGTGCCCTATTTTCACACACACACACACACACACACACACACACACACTCACACAATACAGATTCTACACTTCTTTCTATGACCTGATTTCTTTTACTATAGATTATTTGATTTCTGGGAATTATAAAAATCACATAAATCTTTTTTGTCTTAATCACTTTGGCCTCATTCATTGAGCTGTTGAATTAATAATGCATTTGTGTTTTGTTGATCAGCAGCAGATCATTTCTCTTTAAGTCTGGGTGACTATTATTCCATTCTATGAATCTAAAATGTATACCTTAAACAATGTATGCTAAACTATTTTATGTCAATTACACAGTTCCATTTGCATTTGTCATAATGTTGAGATAACATGCTTGTAGCAGTTACTCTTAACTATTGCTGTGAGAGAGCACTCAAAGTCAATCAACTTAGGGAGAAAAGATTTATTCAGTTTAAGGTTCCAGAGGGGAGATACAGTCTTTTATAGCTGAGGCGTCATGGCTGGCCTGCCAAAGCTGGAGGAGGCTAGGTCACTGCAGTCATCTTGGAGAGCTGAGAGCTACAGACTGCTTGCTGCAAAGACAGACTTCTCCTAGAGGTAGGGTGGGACAAATAACCTCAAAGCCCACTTCTTGTGACTGCCTTCCTCCAACAAGGCTCCACCTGTCAAGGTGCCATGACCTTATTAAGCACATGAGACTATAGGGGACATATTTCAAACCATGACAATGCTGATGCTATTATAATTATTGAGCACTGCCCAAACTTCATCTCTTCAGCTTTTGTACAGGTAGACACTTTTATAGGAAAGATATTGAGAATTAGCAGGCTGGCTACTCATGAGATACCAAGTTCAAGGTAGAAGCAAAATATATTTAGTTTTAGCAAATATACTCCCATTTTTCTAGTGCATGACAATATTAAATACAGATTGACAATTTGAATGACTGTCAAAGTAAAACATTTGCTTCAGCCTTTTCTACTTTGACATTGTCATGTTTTGTCAATTAAGAGTTTCATTAAGTCATTTTGTATATTTGTGTGTACATATACATGTAACCTTCCAGACTGTGAAATTTTAATAAAAAAGGTTCTAAATTTAATTTAGTATTTCGCATTTACGATTACGACTTTTGTCTTTTGCTAAGAAATCTTTTTGCCTTCCTTAAGATTATTGACCATTTTCTAATCTTTTTCATAGTTTTAGTCTTTCTGTTTTCATTATATATTTGCAATCCATATGAAATTAGATTCAGTGTGCAGTGTTATGATTGCTGTCAAGATTAATTTTGTTCCATATGCATATATATGCATATGCATATATTTCATGTGAAGAGATTCACATGTTAAAAGATAGACAAACCTGTTGGAGTTGGAGAAGATGAGAATGTTGCCTTTTTAAAATGAAAAACTAAGTAGATATTTTAAGAAACCTAAGAAGAAGTTATTAAAGAATTTGCCTTTGAGTACACTGAAAACACAATGTAGAAAGGAGAGAGAATGGAAGGCCTGAAAGTGGGTATGTGAAGAACAGTCAAGAAACAGGGAGTAAGAAATGAAGTACAAGACCCTAACATTCCAAGAAAGGGACAATAACCTAAGGAAAGATTGACAGTGAATAGGGCTTCTGAGGAGCTGATGAAGACATCGCTTTCAGACAGAAGAGAGGCTCAGAATCATAAAAAAATGTTAACATAAAGATGCAACTGGAACGAAAGGTGTAGTAATTTTCCAAAAGAATGGGAATCACCACTGTTTTGGGACTAGTGACTCTAGGCTTATAATTGTTCAAGTGCGGAAAGGGGTTTCAGCTTGACCAGTTTGTTCTGGTTTATTTACTTCATCTTGTCAGTTTCCTTAGGATGACCTGTGTTTGTCTGGTTAGTATGTTTTCTTTATCAGATTCTGCTAACATTTTATGGCGGAGTAATTAGTTTCTCTGGTTCATGGTCTATTTTTGATCATAATTACGTAAGGTTTCTAAAATTTCAACACCTTATTGATTTCTGGAAGGTCTCATCAAATAATTATGATCCTCTTCTTTGTTGCATCACTTTCCATCTCTATGCTATGTGTCTCTGTTTCTGGACACAACTGCACTTTTAAAGAGACACTATCAAGAGGCAGCTGAATGTGAATACCAAAGCTCACACTCCTGGGCACAGGAAGGAAACAACCACAAACTAAAGGCCTAGCTAGGCAGAAAGACTGCTTCCTTCCCACAAGGGAAGTGAATTAGGAGGTTTGGTGAGCTTAATGTGGGAGGGGAATGGGGTATCCTAGTAGCACTAAAGTACTGAGATGTTTCCAAGTGTCTTTTGAAAAATAATTTTTTGTATTAAAACAAATTAGCTTACCTTTAATATTTTATTTTTAAAAATATTCTGTAATCCATGTAAAATTTTGAACCCTAGAAATTTGACCTGAAAATATCCTATTTGCTTTCTCATGACCTGAAACACTCAAGGAAAATAACACAAAACAAAATAAAATAAAATGAAGATATATATACAAGGGAGACTATAAGGAACTTTTACATTCTCTACACTCTCAAGTTGGTTCTGTGTTTCAAAATGATTTTGTTGTATTTTTCTCATAGTCTTATGTATCCACACCAGCAAAAAAGTACACATAACAAGGGTCATTGAAATTACTGTTAAGAATTTAAAATATTTTATTTTCTACCTTGTGAAATAATTTTTTGTGAACCATTCATTAACCCATTATAAGATTTAACCATGAAAACAGTACACATACTGTCTCTGTCTCTTTCTTCCTCTTTCTCTTCTCTAATTCTGAGACGAATATATGGGGGGGGGAGAGACAGACAGACAGACAGAGAGAGAGAGAGAGAGAGAGAGAGAAAGAAAGAGAGAAAGATATTAAGATGCATCCTGGTCTGTGGATAAGTTTTCAGACTTATGTTTTATTTAGAGTGAGCCAATAAACTACACATTGTTTCACTCCCTGCATAGCAAAATAACAAGCTACTTAAATGTAGAATAAGATCGTGTATTTTTAATCTGCACGCTATGTTTTACTGGTTCATGAGAAATGAGACTTTGCAGACCGCTCCTCAGTGCAGTAATTAAGTGGCTAAAAATCAATGGTCATCGCTTTGTGACTTTTTTTTTTATTTTTGACAGCAAAGCATTGTATAGAAAAAATATACTTGTTTCTAATCCCAAACACTTTTTCCAAGTTTTATAGCTAAATAACCTTTTTAAATAAAATATTGCAGCAGTCCTGCATTTTAAGGATGAAAGTGCTGTTTTCTAAAAGGTCAATTCAATCTAGGAAATGTTTTTGGTTTAGATAATGCATTATAGCCTCAGAAACCTGTGGCAATTTTCAGCACCACTAACAACGGGAAGTAAATTTCAGTCATTCACAGTAAGATGGCAATGTGGTGACATTTGAAGTCTGGACGTGGTCTCATACATTCATTGTAGGTGACTGACTGCTGTGTGGCACAGGCCTTTTCCCAACTGCCAGATGAATTTTAGATATGAATGAAAAAGATATTCAGAATGCTGCACAAAATAAGCAATACCCCATCATCTGAGTGACAAGATTATTCTTTTACAGCAGGAAAAGATTAAAATACATCAAATTAATAAATCCCTGGGAAACCAATAATCTCATATTTGCTGAACAATTGTATCTTACAGTAGCTATTATCTTTGAATTTCAGTGAGCCACTCTCTTGGTTTCATTTTCCAGAAATGTGTCCTTGTCCATCAAAAGCTACGCGGTCACACTACAGTCAAGCAATAAATTTATGAAACATCTCTCCCAAGTGCAAACTTGTTTCATAATCCTGATGCCTTATCTTTATTTGCTTCAAAAACTATGGAATGGTTGTCAGTGCAGAGGTCAAAAGATTATAGCATTTCCTTTGTTTTCTTACTAGTGGTTTTTATTTAACGTGAAAAGTAAACTGTAGCACCAAGGAAGCAATGAAATGCAGGATGGATGAGGTGGCAAAGGCAGAAAAATGGTAAGCTCACAACTATGGGTGCACAAACTTATCATATTGAGTCTTGGAAAAGATCATCTCTGTATGATGCACACCATCATCAATAGAATCATACCCAGGAATTTCAACAGTTTGTCATAGCTTCCTTGTTACTTGACCTTTGGATGTTGTGTATGGCACCATTTCTCCATGATCCTTAGTAAACTCCTTTAGGGTTATTTTTAATCCTCTTGTGTTAAAGAATGACACAGCTCTTAGGACATGTTGTCCTGGAGAAGGTAGGAGAAGCTAGGAGTAAATACTGTAATGATTTGAAATTCTAATTTACAGTATTTAAAAACTAACATATTAGAATTCACCACACATTTTTTTTACTCCAGAGGGCTCCAGCCTGATTATTTCCATGTTTAAAGTTAAGCACATATATTATTGTACACTTTTTTATTTAGGAAGCACAGTATTGTAAAAATATTCCTCTCTATATAAACTATTAAATGAATCAAATAACTATGTCAATGGATGTACCACTGAGGAGGTGCATCTTCTACTTCCCTTCAGTATTAGATATTATGAGTCTCTCAGAGAGATATCGAACCTCTTATGTTCTTGGCCTTTGCACAGTGAAGCATTCATAGGATAATTCCCATGTCACAGCTACCCTGTCATGTCCAGGAAATAGTATCTGAAAGCTCCTTGCCTCACTTCAGGCTCTTACCAATCATGCTCCTCCCTTTTCTATATGTTTTCTGACCTTGGGTGGGAGTGGGAGTGGCCTAGATATCATGTTTAGGACCCTTAGTTCGAAGTCACTTATTTTCTGCAATTTGGCCAGTGATGCTTTTATGTAATAAAAACCTTGTGTTTCTTCTAGCATGATTTACTAATGCTTATTGGTATGTGGCATATGTCTGAGCATCTGAGAATCAGATATTTCTTCAAGTCTTTATAACCTGCTTGTTTGAGCATGTCTTCCAAGAAATTTAAGCAGGGCGCTATTTTCTCTCTGAGTTTGCAATAATTTTCAATATTTCTTTCTTCTATTTTTCTGCAGGTGTATATGAGATGCATGCATGTTTTTATATCAGTGAATATAAGTACCAAAGCACCATTAGGACTAGTCTGGCCAGCTAGCACTCCTAAGGATCTCTAGAGTTTTCCTTTTTGCACTGGAATTATAAGTAGGCTACCACATTTGTTCTGTATTTTTTACAGTAAGTGTCAAGTGCTGTAACTGCTTAAACATCTACCTTTACCTACACCAATTATTTCATAAGTATAAAAAAGGGTCTTTAGTCAAGATTTTACACTATTCTTTTTAATAAATTTTTCTATTTTCAATAGTAGAAGGAATTGATGGTTAATGTTCAGTGTCACTTTTACAAAATTTAAAATCACATAGTAGATAAGCCATCAGATGTGTGTGTGTGTGTGTGTGTGTGTGTGTGTGTGTGTGTGTGTGTGTGTGTATGACAAAGGGGTCTCTAGATTAGTTTAATCTCTGGGCATGACTATTATGGATTACCTTGTTTAAGTTAATTGAGGTAGGAAGATCCACCATGAAAGGAGTAAGTTCATTTCTTGGACTTGTGCTCTGAACTGTATAAAAAGACAAATGCTAGGTGAGCAGGGGCGTCAATTGTACTTATTTCTGACTATGGAAACAAGGAAGAGATGCTAAAATAGTGTTTTCCTGACTTTTCCTGAATAATAGCAGTACCCAAACTCTGAGGCAGCAAAAACCCTCCTTTCCTAAGGTTGTGTTTTTGAAAACATTTTAGCAGAGCCAAAAGTAAAGTTTTAAAAATGAAAGGTCTGTTTGAACCTTTGTGTTTATTAATTTTTTATCAGTATGTTTATCAGGAGAAATTGAGCATGATCCTAAAAATGAAAGTCTGTTCCTCTGGAAGCCTTTTTTTGGAGCAAGTGTAGGCCCAAAGGCTTATCCACAATTATTGGATTGGGTTTAAAAATTGCATAACTGCCTAACCATTGGTGAAATCACAAGGAAAGGACCAGGCTCAAGTGTCTATACCACTCCTTTCAGCGCAAACAACAGACAGTTGCACCACACACTCAGTCTACAACCCTGTGAAATCAGACTTTTGTGAGGGAAAGTTTCATTTATAGTAATTTCCCTGTTAGTCATAAAGGAAATTACTCATTCCCATAGCAGTTACTGTAGATAACTTACAATGACAGCTCTTTGTAATACAGATAATATATAAATATGTCAATCTAAACTCCCTAATTTGATCACTAATATTTAGCATAGATACTTTAATTTTGAGAAGGACCAATGCATACTCTACAATTTTCAGTCAATAAATTGAAATAATATCAGAAGTTGAACAAGTTATACATAAGGAATTTGTACACATTTTAATGATTTTTTAAATTTTTTTTAAATTTTATATATTCAATTGTGTGTGTGTGCGTACGTATGTGTGCGCGCGCGTGTGTGTCTGTGTGTGTGTAGAACCACGGACAAATTCGGGAACCACCATGGACGCCTCCACCTCCTCCTTGTTTACTCTGCTCCTGGATTCACAGGCTCCGCTCTACCAGGACCAGAAACGCAGGCCGCCCCCGCTTCCGCCTGGCATCTATACGTGGGATCTGGGATCCGAACTCAGGACCTTCCTCCTACAAGGCGGAGGCTTAACCTCTGAGCCACCTCTCCAGCCCTTAATGATTTTTTTATTTGTAACTTTTAAGTATTTTAAATTAGAAAAAGAGTCTGTCATTTGTGTAGGTATATTGTTTTCTTTCACATTTTGGTATGGAATCTTACTCAAAAGAATGTAATAATTATCAAAACTGGTTGAGAACTGACATGAACAGAAAAATTCATCAATAAAATGTGTGTTTTCCCTAATTCCCAAAGTCCTTGTCATAATGATTCCTGTGATTATTTACTGATGTACTTGTTTAGCATCATCTAATAAGAAGAGGTAAAAAGTGAGGCATCGAAAGATAGAGGCAGCTGCAAGATAATGTTTCTTTTCCCTGTGGCTTCTCATTCTTCATGGGAGAAAATTGAATTCTGCATTTGCTGAGTGAGTATGAAAACTTTCTGAAAGTTTCTTCTAATGGAGAAGAGATATTGTAGAAATGTAAGGTCATCTTTCAAATTGAATGATTTTATAGTCCCAATGGAAAGCAAGTCTTTCAGCGAGGCAATATTAAACAAATGAATGGGAAGGACACACTTTCAATTGCAATGCAGAATGCTATTGTTTTTGACCTTTAACTGATTTTCCTTAAGCATTTAACTCTTATGAAAAGACATCACATGTGAAGATGATTGACAATATAAAGGAGATTAACTATATTTTAGCCCCATGGATTCTGACTCATGGGAAGTCAATCAACCACCAAAAAAATTAAAATAAACTCTCATAAAAGCAAGCATATACTAAGAACCAGAAAATGACTGCGATTTTTTTCAAGGAGCATGCTGACTTCTTTGGAGCCATGATAAATAGCATACTGGTTTATACATCATTAGTCTTTAAACCACTAAACAATTAGAAGTCAATCAGATGAACAATATAAAAATTGATGTTTCAAATTTTATCTATAGATGACATTGCCTGGATTTTCCTTATAAAATATGAATGGTTTTGTGTCTCCTTTAGAAAAAATATGCTCACATTTTTTTCTTATGGGCAGAAACCATAGAAAAATAACTCACTGAAATGTAACATTGTAAAATTTATTAAGTGACACAAACTTATTTAAGTGGATTAACATGCCTGCTGTGAACAAAAAAAAGTAGAACTTGACTTACGAATATCTACATTTTAATATTTTATGTAGAGAAAGCTGGGGCAGAAATTACACTTATGTATGTGTATGGAAAGACTATTTCCTAAGTAATTTGAAAATATAAAGATATCTGCTCTTTGGATGAAATTGTTTTTCATAGAAAATGCAAATTTCCCCCAATGTGCCCCATATTTGTTCAATGTACTCTATGATTAGTATTCCCAGTATTTAACCAAAGGTATTTTTTTGCCCAATAAAATTATGGACACATCCTTTACTTTACCTAGATTATGAGCACTACCTTAAGTTTCTGTCAAAAGTCTAAGAAATCTATTTCTTTCATAATTCCCTTTCCTTACTTTTAATAGCACCAACCTCTTTTCACTAAAATCACTACATCTTCCACTGCAGTATACTACCTCCCGAGAAGGGTTCGTCCTTTATATTTTCCTAAGGGTTATTTGTGAGAGACCATCATTGTGACTGAAGGTTGTGTACTACCACACAGCAGACCAATCCAAATTCAGATGTGACTTCATGCTAAATATTCCAAAGGACATGAATAGAATGTGCAAATATTCCAGTTTGAAAAGAAAAAGAAGCACACATATTCCCATCTAAAACAGCTCATCCATATGAGGTAGTCCATTACATCTCATATCTGATCACATCATCTGTAACAATACAATGGAACCCAAAACACAAAATCACATTTGTAGCCAGAGCATCCATATTCATTTTTTTGGGGGGGTTGGGGTGGATTAGAGGATATCCTGATTTCTTTGTAGGAATAATGGAATCCCTAAGCTCAGAAAGCCTGCATTTTGAGGTTGACTGTGACAAGCCACAGATGATGTGATCAGACATGAGAGGGATCAACAGAAGGTTACACATAGGTCTTCTTAATTACAAAAGTATAGGTAACAAATAAGAGAGATCTGAGAAAGGTGGAAAAAATGAAAGCTGAGTAATACATTAAAATACCTATGAACTTAATATTTTCCCAAACCTCTACACAAAAGATGTATAGAAATCAGAAGTCATATTGGACTAAGGTAAAAACATTAACATAAGAAAAGGCCTTAAATTAAAAGAATTCTTTTGGTGCTAGCACTATAAACAGTGTGTAGTGGGATGGATATAAAATAGAACTTCAATATCATGCAACCACAGAACTCCTAAGCTTATATCTACAAGATGCTGTATTCAGACAAAGAAATTTATCTGAATTCCATATATCCACTCCAAAATCATGGCTGATCAGTTCATAATAGCAAGAAAATGGAATCGGCCTAGATTATGCATCAGCAGATGGCTGGATAAGGAAAATATGGATCACATATACACTGGGATTGTACTCAGCCAAACTGAGAAATGACATTATGAAATGTGTGGAAAAATCAATGGGAAATAGTATAAATGAAATAATTTGGGCTCAGGAAAACAATGTGTTCTATAATATGTAGATCATAGCATCTAATGATTTTTCATGTGAAGTTATGTTGCAAGGGAATGTTTTTACATACAAGTTTTTGTGTTCAGGAGTCAAAGATCAAAGCAGAACATGCACAGAGATTAGTGAGTATTTTATCAAAGGAAAGAAAGAATGGACCTCACAGACATGGATTCTGAGAGGGGCAAGAGAGCTACTGCATTCTTGTGTTGGGGGAATTGGAGCAGGAGAGCAATAAAAAAGATTAATGCAGATTTTATTAGAGAAGAGAAAGAACAGAATGGACAGACATTGAGTTCATGAAGTTCATGGAATCCAGGAGGGGCAATGAGCTTGAAAAGAATTTACAGACATGTAGTCTGTAGGGGCAAGTGAGCCAGAATAGAACTCATGGACTCCAGACAAGGGATACATGAGGAGTAAGTAAGCAAATGATAGTTGGAACAGTCAAGGGTATTTATAAAGTTAGGCAGGTCCAGAAACAGAGGTTTTTCCTCATTGGTTAGCTCCAGTTTGTGCAAATCTGATTGGAGTTTTTGATACCCTCTCTCTCATTGGTCTGTTCATATTGGGGTCCAGCACAGTTGATCTTGTGGCCAATACCTTGGTGGAGCTTATCTGCAGTGGAGAATTCATCTCAATATCCTTTCATAAACAGAAGGTTAGGGCAAGTTGGTGACCTTACCTCTCTCTGTGAAGGATTCGAGTCAGTTTACCCAGATTAATGGGGTATGTTCCCTCGGAATAATCCTAGCAGTGTGGGGGTAACCTTCAAAGACTTTCAGACACCTTCCCAGTATGGCTCTATCCTGAAACTTCCTAATTTATATAGTAGTATAAGTGAGTAGAAGTCAGGAAACTAGAATGGGGTCCTGGGCAAAGGAAAAGAGTCTTTAAGAATGTAAGTTAGGGAGAGTAATAGAGCACTTATGCCGTTAAAGTAGAATAAGGAGTGAGGGAATAAGTAAGGAGCAGTGGAGATGAGAAGAGTAGTCAGGGGAGATCAACTCCAAAAATAGTCATGATTTGTCATAAGAAAACTTGTTACTTTTATACTAACAAAAATGCAAATATCCAAAATAAAACTAAAATGCAATTAAAAAGAAGAGAACAAACTTTAATAATTGGTCCAGGAGCAGTTCTATTCGCCATTTAATAGATAAACTTTATCTTTTAAATGTAAGCTTATGAGAAAACATAAAATAACTAAAAATAGGGGACTGGAGAGGTGGCTCAGAGGTTAAGCCTCTGCCTTGCAGGCAAAAGGTCCTGAGTTTGGATCCTAAACCCCACGTATAGACGCTGGGCGGAAGCGGGGGTAGCCTGCGTTTCTGGTCCTGGTAGGGCGGAGCCTGTGAATCCCAGGGCAGAGTAAACAAGGAGGAGGTGGAGGCGTCCATGGTGGTTCCTGAATTCGCCCATGGTTCTACACACACACACACACACACACACACACACACACACACACACAATTGAATAAATAAATAATAAAATTTTTAAAAAGAAAAAAAAATAACTACAAATAAAACATTCAAGTGCAGTAAGAGTTCAAATTTTATACTGATTGAATTACTAAGTTTGACAAAATTTCAAAAGCTATATGAAGAAATGAGTTGCATGCACTCAGGAAAGGAAAATAGAGCACAATACCAATTCATTGTAAGTAGACTCCCTTATTACACTTAACAGAGAAAAAATTCTTGTATCTACTACACATATTTATGTAAAATTAAGCAAATTTAAAAAGAATTAAGAAGTTATTAATTAAAAAATAAAGAAAAATCCAAAATCTCAGTAGGAAATTACAAACTATTCATACATACACAAATTAAGATTCTAGAGTTTAAATGTGCAATGACTTGATAGATATCAAGATGTCCTGTTAAATGAAGAAAAGAATTGGTTCCACAGAAAATAATTGTATACTCAATTTTTTATTGGTATGCCTCACATCTCCCATTCTGTGATTTTCTCGAGACGCAAAAGAACAATTATTCAGCTCTACTGCTATTCAAATTAATTTTTTCTTCTTAAAGTTTCGGATGCATGATAGAAGAATTCTAAGTCATTGATTACTAGATTAGGCACATTATCTATGAATCATGTATTCCATCTGTAAGTTTTGGAACACTTTATTAGAATTGAGAAGTTGTGAAACAGTTTTTCACTTACCATGATAGTTAATAATTTGAGAGGCTTTGGGGTCATTAAGAGACAAGCTTATGGTTACCTATGCAAAGTTCTGTGTCGTTAATTGAGATTAGAAGATACACCATTAATATGGTCAGGAACAATCCATGGACCTAGATCCTGGACTAAATGAAAGTAAGAATGTAAGCAGAGTAGATGCTTTCAGCACTTTGCTCCTTGACTGTTGATTCTTGCTCCTGCCATGATGCCCTCCCTGCTATCACAGATGATATCTCTTGGATTGTTAAGTAAAATAAATAATTCTTATTATTTTTGTCAGGCATTTGTCTACAGCAATGAGACAAGAAGCAAATGCACATACCTTATATTAAGGACCCAAGATATATTGATATAAAAAATCAGTAGCTCCAGTTAAACCTTTACAACAATGTCAGATCACTAATTGATTAATTTTTCTTCAACTTTCTGTCAGGCATATATCTTATTCAGAGACTGAAGTACTGAATTTTCTAAGTTCACCAAATCCCAATAATGCATTACAAATAATGTTCAATAGCTTGGTATAGATGGAAAATCTAGACAAAAAAACTTTGCTTACTAGAAGATAGCCTATATTTGGAAATGACAAATTGGGGACCAAGTTTTGAATACAAACTATGGTCTCAATTTTATGATACTGAATTTTTTCTCTTTTTCTTTGGATAAAAGATAGAAATGTTTTAGAAAGGACTGGTAGTTATATTTCTACTGAACATGTTATTTTGTTCTAGGTGTGCATAATGTAGACAGGCAGCTATGAAGTCTGTCACTGTTCATGTCATTGTCACTTGTTTGAATTTATGTTTATCATCATCCACCAGTTTCCAACTATATTTTTATATGTTGAGTTGGAATATTAGCAAATATATCTTTGGTTAGAACCATGATCTCTTTAGTATTTGGCAATAGCATTCATTTCTGTAATTCTTTCAAGCATGACTTTTATAAGCCATTGTCTTATTTATATTTTGCAGTTTTAGGGCCACACACAGGTTCATAGGATGATTGTAGCTTTACTACCTGAATGTTACTGGGAAAATTCTTCCATTTATTAAGTAAACCTCTAAGTCCATTTGACAACTGGGAATGGGAAAACTACTACAATGTCTTGAACTTAGAATAATGGTGAATCTACTGCATGGCATCTACCATCTAATCAAACTGCAGAGTCATGAAATTATGGTGTGTCCTCTGCTTCTAATGTCAGCTCAGATCTCATGTTATTATGTAATTTGGATTTTATCTGATACCCAATGAAACCATTTCCTGAAATTATTCAAAGTGTCTAGTTGTAGTGTATAACTGTGAACTGTATAATTTTTGGCATTTACTGAGTGGCTTCAATGTATCTGGCTACACATCCATCCTAACTAGCAATACCACAATCTATTAGTTGTTTCTCCAAATTTCTTTAAGTACACATACTGAAATCCAGTACTGCTGAATGTCTATTCAACAATTATGTTTACATTGTCTCTGATGAATAAAATTATAGACTTGCTAGACAGTCACTCTTTTTTCTGATACCTGCTATATACATTTCTAACTAACCAAAGTCAGTTATCATTGACCAAAAATGCCAGTCCTTCCATTCCTCCATTGGAAAATTCCATTGCAGATTTCTAAATTGATACCATATTCCCATATTCCAGAAAATGAAAGAAAATATTCCCATATATTGGATCCTACTGGCAATGCCTACAACCAGAAACTTTTGCTTCATCTCCCTAGTCCTTGCAGGTTATGCTAAAATATGAACTCCTAATAATATTTCCATGTCCTCAGATTTAAAATATTTCTACTCTCAACTATAAAATAACTAATTATTTACTTGAGTACTTTTCTGTTCCAGCACCAAAAATGTTTACCTAACTAACACGACATTCTGTTCAGTAATGAAAGTCCATAAAAATGTTAGAATTTTCATCTCAGATTTCTGGCTCTACCAAGATTATTCTCTGGTTAGGAAATCAAAGGCAGGAAATAAGAGTTAATTAATAATCTCGCACCAGCATATCCCATCAGTTGTTGCAATATCTTTGAGAAAAAAAAAGAGGTAGAGTACTCATGCACAGCAGGGAGACTTGATAGCCTAGACGATTTCCATGGTTCTAGGAGCACATAATTCTCAAGCAGATGTAAAACATTTCCTTTCTTGATCTCTGGTATCTACTTTGTATTTCGCTTGAGTTATACCTTATAGCTTTTTCAAGACTATGTACTCAATTTCCTTTGAGGCTGATTTTAGCTTCATAAGCAGTACTTCATGTACACTCTAACTCGTTCTTACATAAAATGAGTATTTTCAAGACTAACAGTTTTCTTATAATATCTTAGCTTAGCAGTCTATTGCTAAGTAGTACACTGATAAAGTACATATAAAGTATTACTTATAAAGTAATATGAGAACATAACAGTCTTTGATCTTTCTACCTATCATACTATTTATTTATTAGTTTCCTAGCATCATGCCTCAACTGCCATTGGCAATTCATCACAATTATTCTCAAGCACAACGCAAGGTGATTATTACACCATTGCATGTTAGAGCTTATTATATCCTTACTGTGCCTTAGCAGTTAAGTTCCTATTATCTATAATAGTTCTAAACTTATACTGTAATCACCTCTGGTACTGGTGCTAATTGATATATCTCATTATTGTTGACAAGCAAACCTAAGAATGAGTGGCATAGACGAAGGTAGTGAAGGGAAATATCCTTTGTTTGCTTCTATATAGAAGTGAAGGGAAATATCCTCTGTTTGCTTCTATATAAAGTTGACCATATTGACCATAGACTCACAGAGGTAAAGCTAGGAGAGTTGAGGTAAATAATATAAGCACCATGTGAATAACGCTAAAATGGACAAACTCACCTATGGAATATAATTGATGATATAGATGAAACCTCATATATTTGCCATTCAGTTTATATAGAATATCTTATATCTTTTGTTTCAAGGGAAAACTTACTATTGTTGTTAGGCTAAGTAGACACACTATCAAACAGGCTTCTAAACTCCTCTCAGCCATCATCCCAGAAGCTTTTTTTTTTAACAGATAGAGAATGGCAGAGTATGGAAGATTAAAACACACTAGACAGGAAATCTAATCCTCTCCCCTCAAGAATCAGGAACTTCACAGAAGGAGTAGAAAGAAATATATTCCCATCCTTAAGGAGAAAATCATCTCATTAGCAAAACCAGAGGCGAAAGCAGAAAAACATGGTCAAGCAGAGTACTGATAATAAGTGAAGATTAAGGATCAGTCCTTATCATGACAGATATACTACCCCTATAGACTTATGTACCTTTAAGGAGCCGAAAGAACATAAGAGTCAGAGAACAAGAAAAGGGTTTGTGATCTACTGTCTTTCAAAAATAATACAGCCATAACAATTGTAAACACACAACAGAAATGTTCATTGACAATCTGATTTCAGAGGATTTAGACGACCAATAATTGGCTAGGAACGAAATATAAAACCATGGGGACAAAAAGGAATATTGTTAAATTTGAAGTTAAATTTGGGTGCTTAGTGCAAGAAATTTCATAGGAATTTAGTCTTGACAATGTGATATGGCTACTTTTAAGCTCTCTTCTCCAGAGTTATGAAAAAGAGCAAGAAATTAGGCAAAAAGAAGCAAAGACTGTGAGGTCCAATGAGGAAAAATAAAATGGCAACCTTAAAGACTTGAACCAGAAAAAGATACTGTTATTAAACAGATATGCTCCATTAGCAAATCAAAACTAGCTCTTCATTTGGATCAGAGGAGAGGCCCTGTTCTGAGAGCAAGATTAACAGAGAAGGGTCTACCCATAAGAATGAGTCAGGGTCTTAAACCCTGAAACATTTCCAGCCCTAAATATTTAAGTTTTGTTAACAGGAAAGTTCTGTATAAAGGACCTTGAATATAATGTCTAATTTTTTTGAAATCGAAAATTGTCTGATGAGTTAGAAGCCTTATGGAAATGATTTGAGTTTTCCATATACTATCTAAGCTTCTAGGGCACAAATAAGATTATCTTCATGAAATTATGGAGCATTAACTTATGTAAAACCTACCAATCAAGGACATAGGATTTTCCATGGGCAGGATGGGTTTTGGTAATGACTCAATCCTTAATGAATTATATTCCCCTTTAATACAATTTTCACAAGGAATTTCTTTTGCCTGTAATGTTAGTAATTCTCTCATCTGAACTGCCTTCGGCATGTCTGCCATAAAATTGGTCAACATATTTCTTTCCGTGTCATACACTTCATGGAAATCTTCCAATGATGAACAAGACAAACTTAATTCTCCTTAAAACACATACCCCAAGAGAAAGGGCTTATGGAAATGCCACTGGGTCCTTATATGTCATCGGAGAGGAGGACCCAGTGGAGAGTCAGGCATACACAATAAAGGACTCTCTGGGAATTGGGGGGGAGGCACTGAGGGATGGGGAGGGAGAGGAGGGGGAGGAGGGAGTTCGGGGGGAGGAGGGGGGAGGGAGGGAACTGGTAAAAAAATTTTAAAATGTATAATTACATTTTTAATAAAAAAACACATACCCAACTTTCAAAAATTATTTTGTTGAAAATTAAGACATGCTGAGGGAAACTGGGACTCAACATTTAACAAAACAGACTTCTGATCATCAAGAAATACAAAGCTCTTTCTGTTGCCATTCAGAAAATGAAAGAGAGGGACTGAACATTGTATTGTCATGTTTTTCTTCCTTAGGATCATGCATTGGCTTTTTAAAAATTTAGATAAACCCTCCATGAAAGCATTGCTATGAATTCCATATTAAAATGATTAAATTAGATTAGAGAATGTATTTTTTAAATCTTCTAAGAACAAAATTGATAGTTGGAGGGAAATTCAAATGTTTGGCCATTTTTCTGCATCCTATGGTACACTGCAGTAATTTTATTTATTTATTTATTTTCAACTTTTTTAAAATTTATTTCCACTCATACAAACTTAATAGGTACCCCGGTCCCCTCCCTCCATCCCTTCCTGAACCCCCTTGCTCTTTTCCCCCTTTCTTCTTCCTTTCCCCCCCTCCTTCGCTATCTCCAAGTGCCTACTCCTCCCCATCTCTGGAGCATCCTTTAATGTGTATATCAAACTTTCCTCTGGGTCCTCCTTTCTGATGAGGTGTAAGGACTTTTTTTTGTGTTCCTCTTAAGTATAGGAACACTATTGTGGATGTTAATCCCTAGCTTCTAAGGATCCTACTGCTTTTAGTCCATACTAGACTTTGAGGGGTCAATAATGTGTTGATCATTGCAGGTCATACAAAGTACTATTGTGATTGGTTCGGCCCTAACTTGTGTGGAGTATCTTGCATATCCTTTCTCCTCCCCATCTTTAGGCTCTTACAATCTTACCGCCCCCTCTTCCGCAAACTTCCCTGAGCTTCAGGATGGGGAAAGATTAGGCTGGCCTAGTTCCAGGTGGTTGATATAGAGTCTCTGATGTTCTGAATTATGGTTTGTTGATTTATTTTTTTTCAGTTTTCCTGCTCCTGCAATGCCCTTGGCTTCATCCTGATGGGTGTTGGATGTCATCCCCTGGCCAGAGTTAAAAATTTTTGAATGGCTTTCTCGTTCAACATTTCATGCTGCTCTGCTCTGATTTTTGTCAGGTTTGCATCCTCAACTATTACAAATTCTATCACTTCAATTTTTTTGCTCTATAATTTGCATTTATTTTTAGTTCTGGTATAGCATTCTTCATTAACTAAATCCCATCTGATTTACTTTATTCTTTCATTTTATATTGATCAGCAGATTGAATATTTTCAAAATTTAACAGAAAACAACACTTATTTATAAGCATCTTTTGAAACATTCCTCAAATCATCTCCTTTTTTCTTTTGATTTCATCCTTTTCCTCAAGATTTAAAAAAATGTTGTCATAGGCCAACATTTAGAATTCAGACTTGCCTGTAGGCACCATATTCCAGATAGACAGACTTATCACAACTTTATACAACTTTCAGGCATATGTGTATTCCTAATATATATATATATAATATACACAATATATATACATATATGCATAATATATATATATTACTATGGGATGCATTAGTGTCAAATGTTGGCTAATATCATAGTACTTTAAGTTGTTTGTTATTTGAACAATTCTTCATTTTTGTAAGAGGAATCGAAATATATAAAGATCTTTTACTTTTACTAACTAATATTCAATCAAATGCCTGACACATGGCAAGTACTTATTGACTAATTATCCCATCATGTCTTTTGTATAATCAATGCATGTTGAATCAGAAAATCATGAACACCTATATGTCTTAATATTGATTTGCTCTCTTTCTATTTTTGTTGAGTTTAATCTATTCAGTATTATCATTTCCTGAAGCATTGCACAACAGTCTCCTTTCATTATAATTCTTCTTCAATTTCTCACAATTAATGTAAACTATCCACAGAAGAAAGTAAATATGAATTATTAAGGGTATAACAAAGATGCTTTCATTATTCTGGTAGGGTTGCATCAGAATGAAATTGACCAAGTCACACAGAAAACAAGTGTAGAGTGTTATTAGGGCCAACTCTTGTACTTGCTCTGTCAGGGAAGGCAAAAATACTCAAGTCTATCAGGGGAAAGTTTATGAGCATTTAATTTTACCTAGGAGGCGAGAAAAGTATATTCAAAAAATGTACTGTATATATAAGGCAAAAATTTCTAGTCAATTGGGAATGTTAAAATTTCTTGATTAAAAGAAATCAGATCAACATAATATGACAATCCTACAGAGAACGGATTTTAGAGCTTGCATAAAGGGCAGTGGCCCCAGGATAGAATTAAATCGTAGGCATTATAATTCAAACACAGATATGGAATCCTGACTCTCAGCAACTGCAAGATTTTAGCATTAGTAGATAAATTAATCTCTCCAAATTTCTTTTTCCTTTTGTAATATGGTACTAGAACATTAAAAATTGATTTGAGTCACATAAAAATGAAGAAAAATATTAGGGACAGTAGCATAATTAATATTGTTACTGTCATTTATGCAATGGCATAAGATAATATTTTGCTTTTTCTATTTTATTTGAGGCATAAAGTTTAGAGTAAGGGAAATGTTTTCAAATTCCATTTGATGATATAGAGAGAATGCAAATCTCTTTTTTTAGGTATCTTGAATGGTGAAGGATCTTTTAAGGGTGCTTGAGTGATCAATGACTTGACCTACATCCTCCAAAACAAATGCTTATAAATATGTGCAAGTTCTTTTCACACAAAGGAATCAGCCTCATTACATTAGTAGCTACTTGTTGGTGTTTTCTGCTGCAAAGCGGTCATGGCAATTTTAGTTATTTTATCATTTTTTTCATTAAAAAGTATCTAT